>CM051822.1:76732067-77932067 GCA_028451465.1 Erethizon dorsatum
GGCAGCACAGGGCCTCTCAATTGAGCCCACGAAAGTGTGCTGAGGTCAGCAGGTGAACGAGACTGGACTCTCAGCCACACCTGTCCCGCGCCAGAGAGCGACCGGTCGGGCGCCATTGTGGGGGGTGTGGCGAAACTCAGAGCGGCTCGGAAACTGCTCTGGGAACTTGTGCTCCGGACAGGGCAGCACAGGGCCTCTCAATTGAGCCCACGAAAGTGTGCTGAGGTCAGCAGGCGAACGAGACTGGACTCACAGCCACACCTGTCCCGCGCCAGAGAGCGACTGGCCCGGCGCCATTGTGGGGGGCGTGGCGAAAAACCAGAGCGGCGGGAACCAGTGCAGGGAATCCGCGCTCGGACAGCGCGCTGAGCCTCTCAGGCCCAGGGATCGTGAAAGGGCGCTGAGAGCGGAGGCGAGCTAGACTGGTCTCTACCTGAAAGTACGCGCCTCTGCTCACCGCCCGCCAGAGGGCGCTCCTGGCTTACTGGGACGGACCTGCACAGAACAGGTACCTGCCTACAACAAAGTCAACACCTGGAACTGATTCTTTTTAATTTTTTTTTTTTCTTATTTTTATTTTTTTTTATTATTATTTTTTTTTCTTCTTCTCACTGATTTGTTTTTTGTTCTGGCGAAGGATTTTTTTTGTTTTTGTTTTGTTTAGTTTTGTTTTTTGGTGGGGTTTTATTTTTGATCTGTCTGTTTTATTGCTTTTATCTTCGTTATTGTTTCTGTATGTGTATTTGCTCTTTCCTTCATTATTCTCTCTGGTTTTTTATATGAGTGTAAACAGCGCCTCTAACTTCTTTGTGATTGTGGTCGTGATCTGTTCTTCCTTTTATCCCTTCCTTCTCTTTTTACCACCTGTTCTCTGCACTAGTGTCCCAATTTTAGTGGGATCCCTCTTGGTCCTCTAACCTTACATCTAATTCCTTCCTCTTCTCCCAATACTCTATTTCCTCCTTAACTCATTTTAAATTTAAACTCCTCAGGGAAAAATTGACATACATAGGACTTGTATACTGCATATAATTTTTCTGGTGTGTTTTAGATTGTTATATAACCACAACTCTATACAGCTAAAAGTGGTAAATAACTGGTTAGCTCAGTCTGTCATTTTCTAGGCTGTGTTTGATGCTTTAGTTAACATTATAGCCAAATGTGAAATAATTGTTCTAAACATCTTTCCTTCCTGATATTTCATGATTGAGATTGACTAAGGGACACAGAAAATACAGTGGCACAGTACCAAAGAATCAAGGACTGGGCCAAACAGGTAGCAACTTCGCATACCCAACGAATTGAAGAGGTAGGATCTGGCAGAAAGCTCAAAACACAAAAGCAAGCTCCACTTGGAAGATACTGCAGAGAAGTAGTCATCTTCTAAAGATCTTAAACACTAGCAATAAAGTAACCTACTATAGGTAATTTGCAAACATCACCCCAGGAATTAAAGAAAGAAAAAATGAGACGACACTTAAACAAGATGCACCCCCACACATCCAATTCACCAAAGGCAAACCTAGGGAGCAACGAGGTGGGACAATCCGAAAGCCACCCACCTGGCCTATCTGAAGTGGTAACAACAAAGCAACTGAATGAGGTTCTGGAAAAAATTAAAACAGAAATAATCTCACAGATAACTGCAGAGATAATGTCTACAACGAAGACCATGCTTAAGGACACTATAGCTGATACAGACAAAAAAATAGATGAACTTAAGAAAACTATAGAAACCATGAATGCTCAGCATAGGAAAGAAATGGAATCCATAAGGCAGATTCAAGCAGATATCCAAGAGATAAAAAATTCCATTGAAAGTATTTGTAGCAGAATAAGCCAATGCGAGGACAGGATCTCAGATATAGAAGATAGGCTTGCAATTAGTGATCATGAAATGGAAAAATTCTTAAAAATAGCAAGGGACCATGAAAAATCAATTCAACAGCTGCTAGATGACTCAAAGATAAACAACTTAAGAATAATTGGAATAAATGAAAAAGCAGGAGATAACATCAACGACATTAAAACCTTGTTCAAAGACATAATCAGGGAGAACTTTCCTGGAAGAGAAAAGGAATTTGACACCTCTATAAGTGAAGCTTTCAGAACACCAACTAGACATGATCAAAAAAAAACTTCAGCCAGACATATTATAGTCAAGATCCCAGAAATTCAACAGAAGGGCAGAATCTTAAAAGCTGTTAGGGAGAAGAGACAAATCACCTATGAAGGAAAACCCATCAGAATCACAGCTGACTTTTCAGCACAAACCCTCAATTCAAGAAGAGCTTGGAATGATGTATTGCAAGCTCTAAAGGAAAATAATTTTCAGCCCAGATTGATGTACCCTGCAAAGCTATCTTTCAAAATTGATGGAGAAATAAAATACTTTCATGACAAAGAACATCTGAGAAAATTTATGACCACCAAACCAGCACTCCAAAACGTTCTGAAGGACATTCTAGAAAGAGATAGGAACCCCAACAGAAGGAATCCACCAGGCAGGGCAAATAATTAAATAGCCGGAAAGCGGAAAAACAAAGAGTGGGAACCAACAACAGGAAAATATCATGACAAGTCAATACATATCAGTTTTAAGCATCAATGTTAACGGTCTCAATTCACCAATCAAAAGGCACAGACTGGCGAAATGGATCAAGAAGCAAGATCCAACAATATGCTGTATACAAGAAACACATTTAATTCAGAAAGAAATTCATAGACTGAAAGTCAAAGGATGGAAAACAATACTCCATGCCACAGGAACCCAGAAAAAAGCAGGGGTAGCTATTCTTTTTGCAGACAAAGTGAACTTCAAGCCAAGAAGGATTCAGAGAGATAAAGACGGTCATTACATCCTGGTAAAGGGAACAATCCAAGAGGAAGAGATAACGATCATAAATATATATGCGTCAAATACCAATGCACCCAGCTATATAAAACAAGTACTAAAGGACATGAAAAATCAAATAAGCACTAATACAATTATATTGGGAGATCTCAATACTCCACTGTCACAAAAAGATAGATCAACTGGACAGAAAATCAATAATGAAATAGTAGAACTGAACCAAACTTTTGAACAAATGGACTTAGTAGATGTCTACAGAGTGTTCCACCCCACAACATCAGAATACACATTCTTCTCAGCTGCACATGGGACGTTCTCCAAAATAGACCACATACTAGCTCATAAAACCTGCTTAAGTAAATGCAAAGGAATTGAAATTATCCCATGCATATTATCAGACCATAGTGCAATGAAATTGGAAATCAATGGCAAAAGATCCCACAAAAACTCCCTAAACACATGGAAATTAAACAGCATCCTCCTGAACAACCAATGGGTCACAGATGAAATTAAAGAAGAAATTAGTCACTTTCTACAACTGAATGATAATGACAGTACAACATACCGGAACTTATGGGATACAATGAAAGCAGTCCTAAGAGGTAAATTTATAGCATTAAATACTTATATCAGGAAAATAGAGCAAGTGCAAATAAACAACTTAAGGGTGAACCTCGAGCTTCTAGAAAAAGAAGAGCAGGTTAAGCCAAAAGCCCGTACAAGGGAGGAAATTATAAAGATCAGAGCAGAAATTAACGTATTGGAGAATAAAAAAACAATACAAAGAATCAATGAAGCAAAAAGTTGGTTCTTTGAAAGAATAAATAAGATTGACAAACCCTTATCCAACCTTATTAAAAAAAGAAAAGAAAAGACTCAAATCCATGCAATTGAAAATGAAAAGGGTGATATCACGACGGACCCTGCAGAAATCCAGAAGATCATCTATACCTATTTTGAAAATTTATATTCTACTAAGATGGAAAATGCAGAAGAAATGGACAGATTCCTAGATTCGTATGAATTACCAAAGCTAAATCAAGAAGATTTAAAAATCCTAAATAAACCAATATCAACCAATGAAATTGAAGATGTAATTAAAAACCTCCCAACAAAGAAAAGTCCAGGCCCTGATGGATTCACTGCCGAATTCTACAAGAAATTTAGAGAAGACCTAACGCCCCTACTTCTCAAACTTTTTAATGAAATTGAAAGGGAAGCAATACTCCCAAATTCATTCCTGGAAGCAAGCATTACCCTGATACCAAAACCAGAGAAGGACCCAACTAAGAAAGAGAACTACAGGCCAATCTCCCTAATGAACATAGATGCAAAAATCCTTAATAAGATACTGGCAAACAGAATCCAACAAATCATCAAGAAGATTATACACCATGACCAAGTTGGATTCATCCCAGGGATGCAGGGATGGTTCAACATACGTAAATCAATAAATGTAATACAGCATATTAACAGAACCAAAGACAAAAATCACATGATCATCTCAATAGATGCAGAAAAAGCTTTTGACAAAGTCCAGCACCTTTTCATGATAAAAACCCTACAGAAAATTGGAATAGAGGGTCTTTATCTCAATCTGGTAAAAGCTATCTATGACAAACCAACAGCCAATATCATACTAAATGGCCAAAAACTGAAAGCCTTCCCTCTAAAATCAGGAACAAGACAAGGATGTCCACTGTCCCCACTCTTATTCAACATAGTTCTGGAAACTTTAGCCAGAGCGATTAGACAAGAGAAAGAAATAAAAGGAATAATGATCGGAAAGGAAGAAGTTAAATTATCATTATTTGCAGATGACATGATACTCTACACAGAAGACCCCAAAAACTCCACTAAAAAACTGCTAGATTTGATAAGCAAATTCAGTAGTGTAGATGGATACAAAGTCAATACTCAAAAGTCAATAGCCTTCCTGTACACAAATAACAAACTTACTGAAAGAGAAATTAGGGAAACAATACCTTTCACAATAACATCCAAAAAAAATGAAATACCTAGGAATCAACCTCACGAAGGATGTAAAAGACCTCTATACTGAAAACTACAGTACTCTGAAAAAGGAGATTGAAGAGGATATCAGAAAATGGAAAGATATCCCTTGCTCCTGGATAGGAAGAACCAATATAGTGAAAATGGCCATACTTCCAAAATTGTTATACAGATTTAATGCAATTCCAATCAAAATTCCAACAGCATATCTCACAGAATTAGAGAAAACAATCCTAAAATTCATTTGGAATCAGAAGAGACCTAGAATAGCAAAGGCAATTCTGGGCAACAAAGGCAAGGCAGGGGGCATCACAATCCCCGACTTGAAATTATACTATAAAGCTACTGTGATAAAAACAGTGTGGTACTGGCAAAAAAACAGACCTGAAGATCAATGGAACAGATTAGAAGATGCTGAAACAACCCCAGACATACTAAGCCACCTTATCTTTGACAAAGGTGCCAAACACATTCGCTGGAAGAAAGATAGCCTCTTTAATAAATGGTGCTGGAAAAACTGGCTCTACACATGCCGAAGATTAAAACTAGACCCATATCTTTCACCATGCACTAAACTAAATTCAAAATGGATCAGAGATCTAAATATTAAAACAGAAACATTAAATCTGCTGGAAGGTAGGATAGGTAAAACCCTTGGAGACATTGGTGTAGGCAAAGACTTTATGAATAAAAACTCAACCGCACGGGAACTATCCCAAAGAATCAATAACTGGGATCTCATCTTATTAAAAAGCTTTTGCGGGGCCAGTGAAATGGCTCAGTGACATAAGCACCTGCTTGGCAAGTGCGAGGTCCTGAGTTCAACCCCTGGTACCCACATTAAAAAAAAAAAAAAGCTTTTGCACAGCAAGAGAAACCACCAACAGAGTGAAGAGACAACCCACAATGTGGGAAAAAATGTTTGCCAGCTGTTCCTCAGACAAAGGATTACTATCGAGAACATATAAAGAACTCAAAAAAATCAGACCTCCCAAATTTAAAGACCCACTCCAAAAATGGGCATCTGAGATGAATACACATTTCTCAGATGAAGAAATACTAATGGCAAATAAATATACAAAAAAATGTGCAACATCACTAGTCATTCGAGAGATGCAAATTAAAACAACACTGAGATACCATCTCACCCCAGAAAGAATGGCTACTATAAAGAAATCAACTAATAACAAATGCTGGAGGGGCTGTGGGGAAAAAGGAACCCTTCTCCACTGTTGGTGGGAGTGTCGACTGGTACAGCCACTGTGGAAGTCAGTGTGGAGATTCCTCAAAAAGCTAGGGTTGGAGGTCCCATTTGACCCAGCTATTCCCCTTCTGGGCATCTTCCCAGAAGAATTAAAAACATCATACCACAGCGATATATGTGCACCCATGTTTATAGCAGCACAATTTGTAATAGCCAGATCTTGGAAACAACCCAAATGCCCATCAACTGAGGAATGGATAAGAAAGATGTGGTATTTTTATACAATGGAGTACTATTCAGCCATTAAGAAGGATAAACTGGAGACTTTTATAGGTAAATGGATGCAACTCGAGAAAATACTCATAAGTGAAATAAACCAGAAGCACATGTGTAAGCATCGTATTGTCTCTCTAGTATGAGAAACTGAAAGAGTATATAAGATCCAAAATGTACAATAGACATGGTGAATCAAAAAGAAACTGGTCAAAAGGAAAGAGAGACTGGAATAGGGAAAAGAAAGAAGGGAAAGGGGAAAAAAAAAATTGTATATATATATATAAGATGGTTAAGATAGATACACTACGATTTTTACTTAGTTCATTGAAGAGTAAGGTTTGTGCCAATAATGTTTGGATAATTAAATGCTAATGTCTGGTGTCCTGAATAACTAACTTAAAGATAGTAATACGCAATGTATTAACCATTCTTACCCTCCTATTATGTTGTTTTGAAAATTTGTTCTTCTTTTGATTTGTTTTGTTTTTTCTTCTCTTTAAAATAAAATTTAAAAAAAAAAAAAAAGAATTGACTGGATCGGGCCAGTGAGATGGCTCAGCGGCTTAAGCGCCTGCCCGGCAAGCGCAAGGGCCCGAGTTCGACTCCCGGAACCCACACACGAAAAAGGGGCCGGTGATATCGCTCAGCGGCACGGGTGCCTGCTGGCGCGCGAGGTCCTGAGGTCGACCCCCTGGTACCCACAAAAAAAAAAAAGAAAAGAATTGACTGGATCCTGGGGACTTTATAGCAGAATGTGCTATTGGGAGCTGGGGTCTGGTCGGAGGAGGCGGGTCACTGGGGCTTCACCTGCATCTCCCTCCCCAGGTCCTCCCGGCTCCCCTGCTTCCTGTTGGCTATGATACCAGCATCTCTCCTCTGCCCAGGCTCTTCCACCATTCCTGCAGCTGAGCCAGCTTACCATGGACTGAAACTTCTGAAACCGTGAGCCAAAATAAACCTCTGCTCCTGTAAGTTGTGAGTATTGGTTGTTGTGTCTTGGTGATGGGAAAGGGACTCGGACAGTGTGGAAGAAGGAAAGGGAAGTTCATATAGCTATGGGCTAAAGATGGTATTTAGATAAAATATAACTTTGTGGATTCACAAATCATTATCTGATATTCATCTTTTTCTCAATATTAAATACGACCTGCAATTCAACCAGCTACATATTCAATATTTACATAAATATGATATCAGCAAAAACATGAAGGATTCCACAACTATGACTTATGCCCGTGGGGAGCCATTCAGAAAGTTCTTAATGTGATTCAACTTTATAGAAAGTCATCTACAAGGATTTCCACAGATCTATCTGATAATATTTGGACATCAGAAAAAGCCCATGCACAGTTGGATTTAACAATTTCTAGTCAGTTTTATGCATGCTCAGTGATGAAGGCACACAGTTAACTTTTGTGAGTTTGCTTCCACTTACAAGAGCAATTCTGTGCTTTAAAAACTGCGTATAATTGCATTCCTCCCCATCTGAACAGAGCCTGGTACCCAGGCAGTCACATGCCCACAGTGCCCTGCTCCCACTTGCTCCCTAGTGCATCCCCTTTCTCCACCACACCTTCCCTTTCCTCGCACCTCACACTGCCTCCCCACCCTCATCCCACGGCAGGCACCTGGCCGGGCCACGCTTTGCCTTGCGCTGTGCGCCCAGCGCCCGATCTGCCCTGTCGCATCCACCTGCACCCGCCGCACTCCCTCCCTTCTGGTCCTCTTCCTGAGGGAAGAGCCCGGCCCTCTGTCACCCTGGCTGCCCAAAGATTTCTCTTTGCAAATCGCCTCCTCCTTTTTGCTCTGCAGCTTCTCCCACCCCAGTGGATCATTTTCACAACCATCCAAATTTATTTTGTTATCGCCACAGGAAATGACATGAGAGAAACTCGCCCAGCCCTGTCACCCAGGCGGGCGCCCTGAGGGCCCCAGGACTCTGCGCCCCAGCCATCACCCACATGGCCTCCGCAGGGGCCTCGCTGCTGCTGGCACAGCGCGATGGCTCAGGTGGCCCCTCCTGTGCTCCTTTACTTCGGTCCAGACCTCTCCTCTCCAGACACCTCGGGCTGCGCAAAACGATCCAGCCCAGCTCCCAAACCTGCAGATCTCACAGCACCATTTCCTAATCCCTAAAACACTTCATTTTTCCTCACAGCTCACTCACTCACTGGTATTAAATTACGCGTTTCCTTATTTTTTGTTGTCCACCTCCTTCATTTCCCTGTCGAACTCCACCAGCAAGCACTGGAAGGTAACTCCCCTGAGAGGGACCCTTCTAGATTCACCACAAAGCCTAGTGACAAGAAGTATGCCTGCAACGTGATAGGTTCTCCATAAATACACACTGATCACATGAATCACATTTGCTAATAAATGCTTCATTGTGGCGCTCTCGAGCTTCTGTGTTTCAAAGTGGAGCTTTCTACTCTTTTAGACATTACGGAGTACAGTCGGATTTCAGTAGTAGCAGTTTGGGGATTTTTTTAGAAGGTACATGTTTTTTACCTTTCGGATGTCACTCGGACTCGTTCCTCAAAACTACAATTCAGATGTTCCATCTTCTCATGGAAGTATTTTTCCACACATTGCTCTTCAAAATCATGAAGTTTTTTTAGATCCTCCATACTCAGGTAGAGTTCTGTGGAAATAAGTTTTATACATATGAAGAATTATTTTTGCCCATAATAGCAAGCTGATGCAGGGAACGCTATGGATTGGATATGCATTCAGTATGTCCCCAAAAGGTTCACGGGTTGGAAGCCTGCTTCCAGTGTGGCGAGACACAGTGCGGGGGGGGGGTGGGGGGACTTTAGATCCTGGGGCACCACCCTTGGGAGGGATTAAGGGAGTTCTCACAGGGCCACGTCGCAGCAAGCCCAGCCCCTCCTGCCCTTTCACTTCCTGTCTCACTATGTCACACCCCCTTTACCATGTGTGCCCTGCCCATGCTGTCCGCCATGTTATGAAGCAACCAAAAGACCCTTGCCAGAACCTAACTAGACAGAGCCGCCCAAACTTGGACTCTCAGCCTCCTAAACTATGAGCAAAACACATTTGACCCTTGAAGAACGTGGCGGTCAGAGGTGCCAAGGCCTATGCTGTCAAAAATTTGAATTTAACCTTTGACTCCCCAAATGGGAGTTTGGCTTCTTGTTGACCGGAAGTCTTCCAGATAACATAAACAGTTGATGAGCACATTTTATATGAGAGGTGTGTCTGTGGTGAAAAATACATGAGAACAATGAGGGCTCACCCTTTTTACTTTGATAAGCAATTTACAAGAGAGTTGGACCACGCGTATGATAATCAGTGCCACAAGCATTTTAAGCATATGGTCACACCACTGGGGCTCCCCACAGTCCAAGAGGAAGTGGCTGGGACATTTCCACAGCAGGACAGTACCTACTACAGTCAACCTTAGGAAGCAGCAGTCTAACACTGCATTTACACATCTGTTTACATTTTTCTCAACTTCAAAGGGCACCATCGACAGCTGTGTTACTTCCAAAAGGAAACAGGTATGGTCTGTTTGCATAACTTCTCATATATTTTAACTTTTTCTAATAGTTGTGTGCATATTTTATGGGAGTAAAGGGTAAAATATACTAATAACTACATATATTTTATGCATTGATGATACATCAACTTTTCCTTAATGTTGTTATTTGTAGGTACTACAGTTGGTCTTTAAGTATTTTCAAATTGTTGCATCTCAAAAAAAAAAAAGTATGCAAATAGATGTGATATAGGAGGTAGGGCTGGCAAATATGGCTGGAGAAATAAACAGGACCTGTCAAAGACAAGATCCCAGGACAGCGCCAAATAATTCCCAGGAGCCCGGATGTGAAATTTCTCGTGGGCTCCCACGAGATGTGGACGGCATATAAGGACACAGAGGCCAGGCGGACCCCCGCTCGCCTCACTCCTCACAGTAACCGACACTGTGTCTCCCAGACACAGGCTGTACTTTTATTTTTGCTCTTTTTATCCTTTTCTCTCTTGTTCGTCCCTAGTTCGCTCTGCAGAGCCAGTTTCTCCCTTACTCCTTCACCCCTCACTTTCCAAATAAATTTTTAGCACCGTGTCTGGCTTATCTCGTCCAATTCTTTGTTCAAGGCGAGAAGGACCTGGAATACTCCCTGGCGAGCTATTGCTAAAAGAGCTGCCTGACAACAGATGGATCCTCACAGTTCAAACTCTTGGTGTGCAAAGGTCAGCTGTTACCATTTTTCTTTATAAAGTACTTAGCCTCTGGTATTTTGGCATAGCAACACAAGTCCAGTGAGACAGGGTATAAGTAGCTTTTCTCCCACCTGTATTAAAAATGATAAACTGTAGCTTGTGTGATAAAAGGCTGTGACTTTGTCACACTGTAGTCCTGCAGAAGCGATGTATAGAACAGCTAGAAACACCAGGCTGGGTCTCTCCTACCTGTTCCTTGAAAACGACTCATACAGAGAACAGGTATTTGCTGTCCAGTATTCTCATAGGTTAGAATGCTTTCAAACATCAACAAAAGTTCATGATATTCATACATAAACGGGGAAAGAATCTGATTATCCTTTTTCTGTCAACTGCTTTAGCTATTAAAATGACCATACGTGACCTACAGGTAAAAATCAAGGTTAGAGGGTGGCAAACTCTCTTGAAATTAATCCAGTAAGTATAAGGAAGTTTTACCTTGTTACACGGAGCTCATATATATTACACTCTTCCGTGGAAAAAAAAGATATTAATATTACCAGCCAATGACCAATCAAGGCTGTATACCTTCTCCGATGTAATTAACTCAAGGAAAGATATACCATTTTGTGATGTTTTGAAGCTCCTGCAATTCCTCCTCAAACTTAAGCATTCAGTCTACCACCATGGCTCTGACTCTTCTCTAGGGGGGTAATATATCATATTTTAAGCCAGTTTCTAATACTTGGAAGATATAAAAAATGAAATGATTTTGCTAAAAGGATAAAATGGGAAATTTCTCTTTCATAAATGGTTTCACTTAAATTAGGAGGAAAATAATGATCACATTTCTACAGCATTTATTAAAAGTGCAAATGTTTCATTATCTTCCAATAAAGCGAAGGACAATGAATATGAATTTTTAATTGAAAAAATGTAGCTGGAAGAAAGTAATATCTGGCTGGAGTTCACAACTCAAGCACACAACGTTTTCTGCTTTATACAATGTGGAGGAATTTTTCAGACACTGAAAAATACAGTCTCTCCCACCCGCACCCAGCTTGATGTCTGTTTGCGCCAAACAATCTCCTTCGGCCTGAAACTTTGCAATCGCCACAATGAGAGTCTGCGGTGGACCAGCTTGCAGTATGTAGCTTGTTCCTGCAACTGTCCGCCAGGTGGCGCTGCTGCCATGCTGGTAAATGTCTAACACAGAAGCCCAGAAAATGTCATGAACACGAGTTTTATACGGAAACATCCCAGAAGCCCAGTTAAAGAAGATCCCGGGAAAGTTTCCTTCATATAGAACTAGGAAATCTGAGTAAATTCTAGTGAATTCCAGGTCTTAAGTGACTCCCGCTCTTGTATTAGGTCTCCGTGGTTCTGCAGCTCATGTCATGGCTCTCTATTAAAAGCAATAATTTACAGTGATTTACAGCACAATCATAAGCCTTCAAGTTAACTTGAGTTGTGCTTTGGCTTCCTTATAAAAGCTAAATCTCCTGGGAAGAAATAAAAAGGCATCTTCAAAGTGACTCAAGGAGGGAAAAGTACATCACAGAGCCAACTGCAAGGTACTACTCTTTCAATCGCACATAGCACACTATGGAGGGACCTGTGCCCTAGGGACCCCCCCCAAGTGCGTGAATAACCCGCCCTCCCTTACAGTGTCAGAAATTAATGCAATCAGGACTGTTTTAGAATAGAAATTTTCTTTTCTAATTTTAGAAAAGTAATACAGTACATATGAAATAAATAAACTACTTGGTTCAGGCCAGGGCAGCAAAATCAATGTGTTTCCCAACAGAAGTGTTAAAAAGGATAAATGGCTTTACATAAGTTCCCTCTTCCGGGCCTCCTCGGGCCAGATGAACCTTTCTCTAGTTTATGAAGAAAACAAGTACTCAGCATTCAGAGGTATTTTGGATTGGAGAATTTGAATAAAGGATGGTGACTTTATTTCACCAACTTCCTGTATACATAGGGATTATCTATAGATGGGCCTGGTACCAACTGTGGGACTGCTTGATAGGAACCACAGGAGACCTGAAAAAGCACAGGCTGCAGTGTTTTCTTATGGTAACGGGTATGGCGATCAGAGCCCGCAGTCAAGGTGTGGCTGCACAGTGGCTGGCCGCAGCTCAGCAGTATGGTACTCAGGCAGCGCGCATGACAGCCTGGATTTGAGCCCCAGTGTTACAAAGAGAAAAAAACAAAAACCGAAACAGAAAGATTAGGCCAGGGCCGGTGAGATGGCTCAGCGGCATAAGCGCCTGCCTTGCAAGCGTGAGGGCCCGAGTTCAACTCCCAGATCCCACATACGAAAAAGGGGCCGGTGATATCGCTCAGTGGCACGGGTGCCTGTTGGCGCGCGAGGTCCTGAGGTCGAACCCCGGTACCCACAGAAAAAAAAAAAAAAAAAGATTAGGCCAAACAAAATACACTAGGAAAATGTCAAAATATGTAGATGCTCAGTTTTAAGAAAGAAACAAAGTGAGAAGCCACATTTTCATATTTCTGCACCCTGAGTTGAAAAGATCTTGAAAAGAAGAAATATCCCTTTCAGAACCCTCTCTGTGCTCCAGAGAACCACGGCTCAGGTTGCTCCCTTAATCAAAGCCCTGCTTCCCTGTCTGCCTTAGCCCCAGGGCCTTGAGTAACGACTTCCTACTGAATTCCCTGCATGAAGGAAGGCAACCAGGCTCTGGGATTTCCCAGGTCAGTAAAGAAACCGGAGTTCTTCGGAGGAGCTAAAGCTATTACACACTCAGGCAGGGGTTTTGTTCCTTCCGTTCCTGTCTTTCAAAGCATCAATCAATCTTGGCAGAGGGTCAGCGTATTTACTTAGAGCCAGCGCATCAGCTATTGTGTTCCCCTGAACTCTCGCAGCCTTCGCTGTGTCCTCAGTTTAATTTCCTGTGCCCCAGTGTCCTGGCCTTGGGCCTGCCCCTGTCACTCTCCCTCCTGCCCCACGCGAGCACTTACTCAGTCCCATGTCACCCTCTTCCTGGTCCCGCCGGGCCCGGTGGCAGCACAGCCTGCGGAGAAGGAGGCCCAGGTGGCAGAGCACGATGAACGGGGGTGGCAGCCAGGGCTTCCCGTGGTAGGTCATGGTGTAGCGATAGCGATTGTATTTCCAAAGCTTATTCGAAATAGACTGCATCTCGAGATAAACGTTGCTGCACGTTGTAGAAAGACAGGGACAATGTTTGAATATGGGATCGTGAGACACACTCTTTAACTTCCCACTTTTCTGATGGTTCACCTGACGTTACCGCCAGTTAGCCAAAATAAATAAATAAATAGCATCCACTGAATTTATCATTCTTCCACCAAACAAAAGACACAAATTGCCTTTAATTATAAGCTATGCTAAACAGAATAATGAGCAAAGGCAGAAATTACAATGAAAGATAAGGAAATGGAAACGTTTGAAACACGATGAACAGAAACCGCCCTCCTGCCCTTAGTAGTGTCCATCGATGACCTAAAAAACGTTTTCAGCCATGATCTGTGGATCACAGTGGGCAGCGTTAACCTGCCTCCACCCTCACGAAGTCAGGCTCTTACGGGCAAACCTGAGAGCAGCTAGAGCAACTCTAGTTAAAACACCAACCAGAACAGTACTGCTGAGGAAGAGGAAATAGAAAAGAAGAATCACTTCATCCTAAAATAAATCGAGAAGTGGAGTTTCTAATAGAAGCTCAGTAAATAAGATCAACTTTACAATAAAAGCAACTTCTTCTTGGTAGTCTATTTTGGACTTTTACTTAAATTATATCGGTAAGAAAGTAAATATTGATATTATAGAACTCAAGATGGAAATTATGGCAGGTGGTACAGTTATTCAAGAAAACGTGGGCCGGTGAGATGGCTCAGCGGCATAAGTGCCTGCCTGGCAAGTGCGAGGTTCTGAGTTCAACTCCCAGTACCCACATATGAAAAAAGGGCCGGTGATATCGCTCAGCGGCACGGGCTCTTGCTGGTGCGCGAGGTCCTGAGTTTGACCCCCGGTACCCACAAAAAAAAAAAAGAAAGAAAACATATCATCCTTAATTATGTCAGCATACAACGTAAGAAGGAGGACGCAAGAGACCTCTACTGTACATTTTGCTTAGACTAAGAAAATGTTGCTGCTTCCGAGAGAGACAGCCAGGTAGAGCTGGAGTCGGTACAGATTTACCAAGTAAGCCGACGCCAGCCTAACTTGAGCTACGATAAAGGGAGCAAACCAGAGCTGTCCTACAAGAAGCCAACAAAGGATAAGGAGGAAGGGGGACAATGAGTTAACGATGGACCACAGAAAACCATCCTAGAACAATGGGTCTCCAAGCAGGCCCTCCCCGCGACCATGCATTGGAAACCTAGAGGTGGATGCTGCAGCAGTCTGCGTTTAAGCAAGCCCGCCACGTGCTTACTCTTGCTTGAGGGCCACTCAATCACGAGTCCTCTCTCCAAACATGACTGCAGCCTGCCCGCCAGAAAGATAGCCCCTTTAATAAATGGGGCTGGAAAAACTGGCTGTCTACATACCAAAGACTAAAACTAGACCCACGCCTATCACCATGCACTAAACTAAAATTGAAAAGGATCAAAGATCTAAATATTGACACAGAAACACTAAATCTGCTGGAAGATAGACTAGGTAGAACTCTGGAAGACATAGGTGTAAGCAAAGATTTCATGAATAAAACCCCAATCACACAGGAACTATCACAAAGAATCAACAACTGGGATCTCATCTTCTGAAAAAGCTTTTGCACAGCAAGAGAAACCACCAGGAAAAAATTTTTGCCAGCAGTTCCTCAGACAAAGGACTACCATCTAGAATATATAAAGAACTCAAAAAATCAGATGCCTCAAATTTAAAGACCCAATTCAAACATAGGCATCTGAAATAAATATGTACTTCACAGAGGAAGAAGTAGAAACGCCAAATAAGTATATGAAAAAATGTTCAACATCACTGGTTAGGGGCCGGTGAGATAGCTCAGCAGCATAAGCACCTGCCTGGCAAGAGCGAGGTCCTGAGTTCAACTCTCGGTACCCACATAAAGGAAAAAAAGGGCCAGTGATATCGCTCAGCGGCACGGGCACCTGCTGGCGCATGAGGTCCTGAGTTTGACCCCCAGTACCCACAAAAAAAAAAAAAAAAAAATCACTGGTTATTCGAGAGATGCAAATTAAAACAACACTGAGATTCCATCTCACTCCAGAAAGAATGGCTATTATCAAGAAATCAACAAATAACAAATGCTGGAGGGGCTGTGGGGAAAAAGGAACCCTTCTCCACTGTTGGTGAGAGTGCAGACTGTGCAACCACTGCAGAAATCAGTGTGGAGATTCCTCAAGAAACTAAAACTAGGGGTGCCTGCCTGGCAAGCACGAGGTCCTGAGTTCAACTCCCGGTACCCACATAAAAAAAAAAAAAAAAAAACCCTAAAACTAAAGGTCCCATTTGACCCAACTATTCCCCTTCTTGGTATCTTCCTGAAAAAATTAAAAGCATCATACCACAGCAATATATGCACACCCATGTTTATAGTGGCACAGTTTGTAATAGCTAAATCTTGGAAACAGCCCAAATGCCCATCAACTGATGAATGGATAAAGAATATGGGGTTTTTTTTACAATGAAGTAGTGCTTAGCCATGAAGAAAGATAAACTTGAGACATTTCTAGCCAAATGGATGCACCTTGAGGACATACTCTTTTTTTTTTTTTTTTTTTTGTGGGTACCAGGGGTCGACCTCAGGACCGTGCGCGCCAGCAGGCGCCCATGCCGCTGAGCGATATCACCGGCCCCTTTTTCGTATGTGGGTTCCGGGAGTCGAACTCGGGCCCTCGCGCTTGCCGGGCAGGCGCTTACGCTGCTGAGCCATCTCACGGCCCGAGGACATACTCTTAAGTGAAATAAACTGGACACATGTGTAAATACCACATGGTTTCTCTGGTGTGAGAAACTGAAAGTGTAAATAAGGACCAAAATGTATAATAGATATTGGGAAATGGGAAGAAAATGTTCAAATGAGAAGGGGAATAAGGAATGGGGGAGGGGGAGAGGAAGGAAGGGAAAAGAAAAAAGAAATAAAAGGAAAAACTGGAATCAAAGCTTTTGTAAATAAGGAGGGGAAAAGTGGTTGAAGGGAGGAAAGGGGAATGGGAAAAAAAGAAGAATCAAGATATATCATGTACAGGTACAAATTCCCTATGATAAATGTGATCATTATGTGTATCTAAAGTATATCAATAAAATAAAGGTGGGCTTAAAGGAAAGAAAATGAATGGTACTTGTGGAGCTTGTGTTCCAGTAGAGGAGTCAGGGAACAGAAAACCACAACACCTGAATGAAACAGAAGATATACCTGCATCCGTCCTGCACTGAGCATGAAGACGGCAGGGGAAGGGCACAGGGCGTTCCGAGGAGATGGCGGACAAAGGGGAGCTGAGTTTTTAACCGGGTGCTTAGGGTGGACCTAATTTTCAAAAAGACGTTAGAGCGAAGTCTCCATGGTGGCCAGCGTGGCCGCAGGGGAGTGAGTTAGGAGAAGAGGAGAGTGAAGAGTGATTTGAGAAACCACAGGGAAGCCAAGTCATCGGGGGTCCCTCAGGTCATGTAGGGACTTTTGACTATGGCCCAGAGGAAAGGGGCAGCAGGAAAGAGGTGGCAGCTGAGGAGTGACATCCACTGAGGTGTGTTTTTAAAGGGTTTGAGTTGAGAATGGACAAGAGGAACCAAAAATAGAGGCAGAGAATTAAATGAGGAGGCTCCGCAGCAGCCGCAAGCAGCAAGAAACTCCCACTGGTAAAGGCTGAGCCCCTGGCAGCTCAGAGTTAGAAAGAGGAGAGGCCCGGAGCTTGGAGACTTTAAACTTGAGAAATGCATCACTCTTCTAACTCTTGAGGGAAGGGGAGGTGGGGTCCATGGGACTAAAGTTTAAGGAGAGCCAGGCTAGAGATACACAGCAGGTTTTGTCACGATGTACATGAAAATACACAAGGTCACAGAAAAAAGCATAAATAAAGGAAGGGCAAGGTTTGGGCCCACAGCCACTTTCATGTGAAAAGGAGACTGAAGGCGAACTACAAGTAAAAGAGAGGGAAACAGAATAAGTGACACCAGAGCCAAGCCAAGAAAGTGTCCCATGTCCTCTGGCTGCGTTCAGCTCTGTCTACTTCACCTTGCGCGTGTCTACCTCTCCGCTGGACTGCACCTTGGGCCTCCTCTCGGCCACTTTCACTGCGCTTTTTGTGATATCACTGCTTCCTTGTGGCCTCGCCCCTTCCTATCAGGAGCTTCGTGCCCACGCGTTAAGGACATAGTAGTCACACATGGAACACATAGCAGCCAAAGGTCACACACGCCACATGCTCGTGAGTCCACTCAATAGACCTGTCCCCATTTTCATTTAATAAAAGAATCGTCTTTCATTAAAGTCACCTACTTGAAGAAAGCGATCAGCAGGTTCACCATGATGATGTACTGCACGAAGAGGTAGACGGCCTGCAGGAACGGGGTAAGAAAGGAACCCGGAGGGCACGAGGGCTGCTCTTCACAAACTACAAATAAAGAATTTAGACTAATGAAAATGAGGAGCATCGCAGTCCTGTGCCCCTCAACAGACATGTGACACACTAACTTTGCAGAATATCATGAACTTTCTCCATTTCTAAGATTCAGCAGATGAATGGATAAAGAAAATATGATATTGATACACACAATGGAGTACTACTCTGCCATAAAGAACGATAAACTTGAGTCATTTATAGGAAAATAGATGCACCTTGAGACCATAACAGTCAGTGAAATAAATCAGACACACAAGCTTAAATATCACATGGTTTCTCTTATGTGAGAAACCCAGAGTAAAAATAAAGAGCAAAATAAGATAGATAATAGGAAGTAGGGAGATAGATTGTTCTCAAAGGGGAAGGGGATCAAAAGGTAGAGGGGGAAAGAGAGAGAAGGGACAAGAAATGGAAAAAAAAAAAAAAGGAATTAGGATGTGTTCTGTACGTATACCAACTCCACACAAAGAATGTGAACATTATGTACTGCAAATGTGCATGAAAAAAAGGAAGGGCATCAAGAGAAGGGCCGAGGGGAGGGGAAGGGAATGAAGATGTGTTCTCCACACAAGGAATGGAAACATTATGCACCACAAACATGAACTAATAAACTAAAATAAAAGATTCAGCTGGCATGGTGGTGCACACCTGTAATCCCAGCCCTTGGGAGGCCGAGGCAGGAGGACTGTTAGGAGTTCGAGGCCAGCCTGAACTACATAGGGAGACCCTGTCTGAATAAAATAAAATAAAATAAAATAAAACAAAACAACTCAGGTGATCACTTTCCCAATTTTCTTTTTACCCTGAGCATCTATAAAGATTCAATTTCCACATGATGTCAAAACCCCATGTGTACCATCGATCTCTGAAGCGTAGACCTCCCCGTACATCATCCAGTATGGCTCAAACACAACGTCTCGAGCAAGTTTCCAGGAAGGAGGCTCACTTGGCGAGAGGATCGCTTTGCGCGCCACTCCAAAGCTCAGCAGGACGATGGCCATTATGATCACAATGTAGAACATGTTTGCACTCTGCAAAACAGTGCCACACCACCAGTTTTACCACTGACTTGAAATTCAAAACAAATCAAACTCTCGCGACCATCCTAGCTATACTTATCAATAATAAGAATGTCTACCCTGAGTGTGGCGGTGCGCACCTGTGATCCCAGCACTCCAAGAGGCTGAGGTCAGAGGATCTCAAGTTCAAGCCCAGCCTGGGCAATGTCGCAAGACCCTGGCTCAAAATAAAAAGAGGGCTGGGAATGTAGCTCATTGCAAAGACCCTGGGTTTAACTTAGTGCAGAGGACAAAAAAAAAAGACTGTCTAGTCATTTACTAAAATGCCCTAGTCCATGGACAGCTGGATTTTCTTTGGCTAAACTATTTTGTTTTCTCTTTTTTCTGCACATATGTGTTTCAAGTCAATGTGATCTTTGGAACCACGTAAATTTGCTGAGACTAAAGAAGTGTGCTTCTGTCTTAAAGCCGTCATGAAATGTGAACAGCTTTTGACTAGCTAGCATCCAACTTTTCAACAGTTGGACCACAAATTAGTTTAGGAAAAGGAAAAATGTATCAAGTATATTCGGATCAGTCCAATGCCTCCTTATTCCCAGGAGTACCTTCTGGAATTAAGACTCAGAAGTTGATCAGTCCAGTTTCCCTTCACCTGCTAAACACACATCAGCTCAACCTGTTTGTTCGGTGTGGCAGAGACAATATTTGCCAAAATTTCCTGCTGCATTCGGTGAGTGTCTCTACACTTATCTCGCTTCCACTAGGCCTGGGCCATGAGGCCCATTCCAGCCACTGGGCTGTGCACTGATAGTCACTTGGGTCCAAAACTTACAAGCCATTAGACTTTCTTCATCACCCTCATCCCTGCCATGGGAGACCTTGGACGCCACAAACTGACATGGCTATGCCACAAAATAGAGGGACCCTACACCCCTGAGTCACGACAGAGCACCCACTGAGCCTTGCTTTAAGAGTAAGGGCCTGAGGCGCACTAGCATCTTCAGCGTGGTCCACCTGGTAAGTACTGATGTTACCAAGACCAGAGAACACATTTCTGGTCTAAGAAGAGCAAAGAAAGGAGAGTCTGTCTTTGGAGCCCTGCAGCCCTCCCTTTGCCATCAACTTTCTCTATTTCCCCCCTTCCCTCCCTCTCCAGAACTTGCTGCTTCCCTGCACAGAGACTTCCAGGAGGCAAAGCCATGGGTAGTCTGAAACTGTGCTCTTAGAGGGGTCTCGGGTACTCGAAACAGTCAACTCAGTACACAGCAAGTGAGGGGACAGCAAGCTCAAGGGACAGGTGAAGCCAGCCGGCCCACTTGTGATTGGGCTTCCCTGCACTGCCCTGGAAAAATTTACATCACCTCTACCTTTCTGCATGAAAAATGTGGGTGGTGACACCACATTTCCTAAAGCTGTGACAGAGATTAAATGATTAAGACACACAAAGGACTTAGTAAGCGTGTGGCCCACAGCAAGCACTGTTAAGACTGTGATGGGGAAAGTGAGTCAGTGAGTGACAGTAAGTTGATACCGTCACAGAGAATACTTGTATGGGTTACAGATTCACATAAATCTAGCCCTGGGGAACTACTGTGCTCCAAGACTAATTTGACTCCAATCTGTATCATCTGGGCCTAACCAAAGGGCTTAGCTGAGTATCTGGATCAACTGCCCAATGTGCTACCCAGGGACATCTGTTGAACAGGAGTCTGTGGTCGCACACGAAGCAGTGATGACTGCTGTCTGTGCTTTCAGAAATAACTCCACAAGGCAAACCGTTAGATAGGAACCATGAAATGAGGTAAAACCACTGGAGAGGAGCACTCGCATCTGAAACCGGCCTGACTTACCATCTTGGCGATCATAGTGACGTATGGACCTGCGTGTTGATTCACAGCGAAGAAGTCCATGAGCCGGGAGAACCAGAAAATGGTGTCTATGCAGTAGATTAGTCTCCCCACTGTGTAAAAAGGAGGGTCACCCCACCGGAGGCAAAAACCAACTGCAAACAGACCAATGGCCACAGTTTCCATTAGGTTCCAGTACTCACTCATCCACACCTTCACCTTTTGAGTAAACTTCTCAGGTTCTGAAATACAGATCTAAAAGAAGAAAGAGAGAAACTTCACAGAATGGAGTTCTGATTCAGAGGTAAAATACTCTGCTCGTATCGTGCAAGAAAAGAAAAAAAAAACAAATGTGGTAGCGAGCCTGAGAGGAGCTCAGTGCACAGCACTTGCCTGGCACGGGCAAGTCCAGAGTTCGCGCCCAATGGGGTGGAGAAGAGGGCTAAGGACTCAAGAATTCCAGCACCATCACCTTCTTGAATACATCACCTACTCCTCTAAAGAGTAATCTAAAACACCACACAGGGAACTGAGACTTCAGTTACCCTCAGAATTGACTTATTTAAATAATCATACTTAATGCCTATTGGTTACAATAATAAAAATTAAGCCATTAATGCTGGAGAGTCACTTGAAAACTCAACTAGAATTTTTTTTAAAAAAGAAAAGTGCTGGGCTGGGGATATAGCTGAGCAGCACAGTGCCTGCCTGGCAAGCGCAAGGTCATGAGTTCGATTCCCGGTACCAAAAAAAAAAAAAAGAAAAGTGCATTTCCTAGTTCTCACTAATCCTAAACTGACATGGAGAAGTACTAAGACATTTAAAACCCAGTACTGCAGTGGATCTGCGCAGCTAGTGCACGATCCCATCTCATGAGTCCCAGCAGACTACAAAGAACCCTGGGCTGGAACCAAGGACTCCGGTCATGTCCTCCTCAACTGCTACATAGTGAGCCGCTGACAAGCTAAGACTGTGCTGCTGGAACTCGCTGTTGTGAGAAATTACCAATGAAATACTCTATGAGGCAAAGGCTAAATGTAAAACAGTAAACCCATCTTCCATGAAGTACATAAAATGGAGAACTCATAATATTTATCTCTTGAATTATTTTCTGCAGTCTGTAAACTCCATATAGGTAACTAGCAGGCAATATATATATAATTACTAAGAATACATTTACTTGTATATAATGTGCTCAAATTATGTATCTCTAGGACAAAATATACGTAAATGCATACACATAAAAATACATATACACTGACATCTAAGAGTCTTAGGTCAAAACTATTTATGAATGTAATTACAACAGCATTAGAATATTAATTCTTGGACCGGTGAGATGGCTCAGCGGCTTAAGCGCCTGCCCGGCAAGCACGAGGGCCCGAGTTCGACTCCCGGATCCCACATACGAAAAAGGGGCCGGTGATATCGCTCAGCGGCACGGGCGCCTGCTGGCGCGCGAGGTCCTGAGGTCGACCCCCCGGTACCCACAAAAAAAAAAAAAAAAAAAGAATATTAATTCTTAAGAGACTAATTGCAACCTAGAAATTAAAATTTTGTTTGGCTTTGTTTCTTGGACTACAGTTTTAGCTTCAGTTTTCAGGAACAGGAACCTTTAATACCAGACATGCTTTCCTTATTTATCATCTAACATTGGCTGTTTATGTGCCATGCTTGTGAGGTGAAATTCATAATACATAGATAATACTAGGCCATAAAAATCAATCCTACAAAAAAAAGCCTCTTAGGGGGCCGATGAGATGGCTCAGCAGCTTAAGCGCCTGCCCGGCAAGCGCGAGGGCCCGAGTTCGACTCCCGGAACCCACATACGAAAGAGGGGCCTGTGATATCGCTCAGCGGCACGGGCGCCTGCCCGGCAAGCACGAAGTCCTGAGGTCGACTCCCCGGTACCCACAAAAAAAAAAAAAAAAAAAGCCACTTGATGGAAATCAAATAGTTGGAGAGTTCAATGCCCATTACACGGCATCACTATGACTCTAGGACCAATAACATACTAAGATGTCCGCTTCAAAGATAACGCCCTCCAAAGTCCAGTGCCCATCAGAAAGTCTGTGGCAAGGATAAAGGGTTGAAACCAGGAAACCCCCCTAAATATCTTTCCTGTCACATGCCAATCAGGATTGGCATTTTCTCTCTCCCTCCCAGCCTTGCTGTCCACTTTCATAGGCAGGGACAGGACACCTCTTCCTTCCAGAGGGCTGCAGAAGGCAAAGGCAGAAGAGAAACTCACCTCCCTGACTTTCTCAATAGCACTGGAGAAGATGTAAGTGATAACAAGCCACTCTTGCACGCTGGGTTGGGGCTGCATCTCCACCAACACAGTGTAAGTGAACAGCATGAGGAATGCCAAGTATGCCATCTGTGAGGGGACACACACGCCCTGGATGTGAGTGCAGGGAGACACAGGGGGCCAAGCAGACACAGACAGAGCCGCGAAGAAACACAGGCATGAATTTCAACATGATAACCCAAGAATATCACTAGGACCCGCTGGTGACTGTTGATGACCCGGTATCCAAGCAAGCGCAAGAATCTACAGTTTTCTGGTCTAAGGATTTGGTGGCAAGAATGAAAATAAGTGTTCTCAGATGCATGGAAGGAGACGCTGCCTCCAGCTGCTACCTTCTGACTAGCGTCCCCAGGGCCCTGCACATCCCAGCATGGACAGTGGCAGCTGACAGCAAGCCCAGGAGGAGACACACGCCTGCCTTCCAGCTTGAACACACACATCCTGGGTGCCAACGTGACAGATGCAGTGCAGTGGATGCGTCTTTCCAAATACAATGAACTGTGACATTTACTACTGCCCGGAGTTTAATTTTATGCTGATTAAAATATTCTGGTTAATAGAAATTTTACCCAACTGTAAGCTCTTGTATTTGAGGAATGATTGTGAATATTTTTATTATCAGCACTCAGCACTCAGCCGGACACATGATAGACATTCCACAAATGCTTGTTTAATTGCTAACTGTATATATTATTGCTAGACTCTAATCCGTCCAAAGAATTAAAACACATATCTACAGAGTGAGTAATAGCTTACAATCTTAACTAATGTTCTTATCTTCTTAAGATATACTCCCTTACAGCTGGGCACACAAATTTAAAACTGAGGCAAACATTACCAAATTATCCAGCTGTAAAGTCTTTACCAATTTACACTGTCACCAACAATGTATCAACCACTGGGTCCTGTAAATAGCTACAGAGAAGACACTCACTGGTCAGTCCTTACATTTTGGAATAACGAATGTGTGGGGAGAGTAATGTGTGTTCATTCTCACAAGAAACATTTTAACCTCGATCCCTATTTTTCATATCCTTGTGAATTCTACGTCAGTCTCTTTTTAAGTCGAGTTCTGCACAAAAAAGGAGTGGCTTGTTTGAGTCTCTGAGTACACTAGAATAATATTTACAAGTGACATTTGGGGTAGTCCCAGCAGGTATTGCTGCCTCTGAGTAACAAAGCAGAAGAGAAGAATGTAAGAAAGTGAAGACCGTGCCCGTTAATTCTGTCCTTCTCTCGGTCTGTGTCCGAGTCTGCGTGTGTGTTTGTCTGCCTGTCTGTTTTCTCAGTGCTTTGATGGAACCCGGGGCCTCACGCATGTTCGGCAGGCTCTCTCTCTGTCACTGAGCTACATCCGCAGCCCACAGAGTTTGAGTAGTTTCGATGACTCCTTATGGACATAATTTAAGTAAACTGTTTTATCAAGTCATTTGCTTACATTTTTGTCCTTGGTTCCACGGTGACCAGCTAATCGATTCCTTAACTTTTACACTGAGTTCTATCTTAGAATCTTTATCCGTTTGTCTTTACTTCTTTCATTATTTATATTTTGTTCTTCTGTCCCATACTGGGATGATTTACAAACAGAAAGTGTCCTCTACTCAAATGTAAGCAGCTAGAAAATAGCATCTATGTTTAACAAATCTCTGCTCCCCAACTCCGGTGTCCAGTACTGCGGTTTAGAAGACCAGTGAGCTCCTACCTGGCAAGTGTGAGGTCGTGAGTTCGATTCCCAGTACCAAAAAAAAAGACCAGTAAGCTTTCAGCAAAATCTAACTGAATAGTCTGGACCTTATGTTGTCTTCTGCCATCACACTTTCTAACATACATAATATATGACTCCATGACTATGACAGATTTATAAGCGAAAGGCTAGAAATGTGCTCAGTAAATAGATGTTCAGCTTGAAAAGCAGCACACGCTCCTTTAATTGAGAGCGGGTTGGGTTCCTACTAGTTCGGTCCATTTGCTCACTAGTCCCAAATGACAGCACACACAGCCACAAGCTAAGTATTTTTTTTTTTTGGTACCGGGAATCGAACTCAGGACCTCACACTTGCCAGGCAGGTGCTGTGCTGCTAAGCTATATCCGCAGCCCACGAGCTACATATTTACATCTAGGTAAAACAGGCTGGGGCCGGTGAGATGGCTCAGTGGCGTAAGCGCCTGCCTTGCAAGCGCGAGGGCCCGAGTTCGACTCCCGGATCCCACATACGGAAAAGGGGCCGGTGATATCGCTCAGTGGCACGGGCGCCTGTTGGCGCGCGAGGTCCTGAGGTCGACCCCCCGGTACCCACAAAAAAAAAAAAAAAAAAAACAGGCTGCACTGAACAGTCAGCTTGGTAGTACTGCTTCTGACTCTTTGTTTCTTTCCAATCCTAAAAATTTGACCCAATAATGTTCACATTTTTGCTTTTCTATCATAGCTCCAGTAACCAGTGCCAGCTGCGCTGACTGCTAGCACTCCAAGAAAGGAGACAACGCTGTTCTCAAATTCCCAACAGGCGAGCCTCTGCTCTAACTTCCCTCATCTTCCCCCAGCTCTTCCCTGTCTACTCTCTCTTCCTCCCACCAATCTGTACGATGTTTCTATATTTTTACCGCAGATTGGCAAATCAAGCATATCACTGTCAGTATTATCATTAACCAATAACTATCATTAATACAAAATACACTGCTGTAATGAGACCAACCGTGTAAAACCAAAACTTGACAATAGGGGCGCTGTAGAACTCATACACTTTCCTGGTCCAGGGAAGTCTTTGTGGCCCGTTCCTTAGATCAAAGTGCCGGCTTTCATCCAGTTTCTGGTCAGGGCCCCTTTCCAAATCACAGTCTTTCTGTAAAATAAATGAACAAGCAATTTGTAGGCATGTAGCTCAGCAGAAGAACTCATGCTCTGCTTACATGAGATCTTGGGTTTGATCCCCAGCACCTCCACCAAAGTAATAGAGACAATTATGACATTATGACGATAAAGAAATAATCATTCGTCGGTGGCTTAACTCAAATGTTGACAGGTGTAGACATCCAGAACATAATAAATTCACATATTACAAATTAACGAGGCACACAGCTCCCAAATTATAGTCTTAGACCTGAAGGGAGAGAAAACTGCATCATTACACAAATCTCTGACCAGGTGAGAAACAGGGTATTCTGAAATGCAAGCTGAGTCTCCACTAATGAAACCCAAAGTAAGAGTAGTTCTGAGGAATTAAAATCAGCCACTACGCATGTTTGGGTTAATCTCATTCAGGAGTAATTTTGGAACCTAAGAATAATCATAAAATCCCTGTGAAATCCCTGTGAAATCACAAATGGATGACACATTTATTCCCTTCATAAAAGACAACAGAATGGACATGCGTTGAGGAGGCCTCTTTTCCAAGTCACAGGAAAGTCAGGTACAGTGTTCATTCTAGGGCTCAGGCCTCGCTTATTTAGATTAAAGGGCCTTTGCCTGGGGTTCAAGGACTCGCTGAGCTTTCAGAGCTTCTTGACCACCCTGCAACCATATCCAAGCATTTGTGTTGTACGCGCATTCTTCCAGGGAAAGATTTAACTCTTTCATCAGTTTTCTAAAAATATGTGTCAGCCCAAAGGTAAAGGTTAACCCTTGCAGGTGACGAGCAGTGAGCACCTACAACAGAGCAGAGGTCACCTGAGAGTGACAGCACATGATGCCTACACAGGACAGGCCTTCGAAGGAGAGAAGAGAGGAGAACAAAAGCACTTAAAGTCCGGTTGCCTTTGAGAGGAGGAATACAGAGGAGATAAGGCAGGCAAAAAAAAAAAAAAAGAGAGAGAGAGATGTTATCCTACTTTGTAAGGTTTTAATTTGTATTGGGAGATACATTTATTTATAATTTTAAAATAATATTTAAAGAAAAGAACATTCTGTGCCATCTCTCACACCAGCCCGTTTCTTCAGTCTTGCCACAAAATCTCCAGCTCTAGTGTCAGACCTGCAGGATTAAAAGATTTTTCAAGCCAGAGAACGAATCAAATTTTGTTTGATTTGTTGGTATAGCTGCAGGAAAACATGATGTTTTGTAGGCACTGGGCATCTGCTGAGTACCTTTGCTGCCCGATCTATCGTTCGGTTTACTTTGCAGTGTTTACCATAGTGACTCAGAGCTGTAAGAACTGATCTGGGGGCCGGTGAGATGGCTCAGCGGCTTAAGCGCCTGCCCAGCAAGCGCGAGGGCCCGAGTTCGACTCCCGGAACCCACATACGAAAGAGGGGCCGGTGATATCGCTCAGCATATCATTTTGGAATAACGAATGTGTGGGGAGAGTAATGTGTGTTCATTCTCACAAGAAACATTTTAACCTCGATCCCTATTTTTCATATCCTTGTGAATTCTACGTCAGTCTCTTTTTAAGTCGAGTTCCAGTACCCACAAAGAAAAAAAAAAAAAAAGAACTGATCTGGTTCCGAACAGGTTTGAACCAGCCTGGAACTAAAGTGGCTCGAAAACAATGTGAAAATCACCATTTACTAGTGACTTACCACTGGTGTCAATACTACTTCAGAAAGACCCCAGAAATCAATTTAAATAATGACCTTGTTATCACATAACTTCTCTTGTTATTTTTTCTAAGAGTGCTTCCTTAGGTCTCCATTACTCTTCATACTTTGGAATAGATTATAAAGGATATAAAGTTCTCATTGAGGCTGTCTTTGAATTGAATTAGAAGACAACTGCTGTCATGAAGGCTATGTGAGAATATTAATTCAGATTCAGGCTTTTGTTTTTTTTTTTTTTTTTTTTTCCTTGTAAGAAGGTAAAGATAAAAATATTTTGCTTAGCTAACCTTTATTCCATTCAAATCTCTCCCCCCTCCCTTCTCTAACAGTAATGAAACACCAGCAAATATACACAATAAAATATAACTAAAATGATCAAGCCTAATGCTCTGATAGATCTTATTATTCAACTTTCCTAACATTTTTAATTAGATTTAGCAACATGTCTAAGAAAGAGCCCATCTCCGCTTTTCCAGTCATCCCCATGTCCCTTCAAGATGGCCTTGTTGTGCCCATCAACTTCTCAGTCGTACTTGCTCTCTCCTCACCCACAGCCCACTTTCAGTCAACGCTTCATTGAAAATCTGTTGTTTTCTCTCCAAGTCTATTGCTACTGACCCTGGCTGAGGCCCTCATTACTTCTCACCTACACGGTTACTGTGGCTTCCGCCCTCCCCGTCTCTAACTTCCTGTGCATCGATCCTCTGCACTGGAGGCAAAATCATTTTCCTACTAGTCAAATCATCTTGCTACACGGTTCTCGGTTTTCTGCTGAATCCTTCATAAGATCCACAAAAGTCTTTCTCAGCCTCCTTTCCCAGCCATGCCTGCAAAACTCCTAGCCAAACAAACCACACCCCTTGTGAAGCTCTGCCATGCCTCCTTATTTCCTGCCTCTGGGCCCTACTTACAGCTTCCTTCCACCAGAAGATCCTCAAGTCACACCTCAAACAGCACCTCCAGCATGAGGCTGTCACAAATCCCTAATTCTCACCTCCCAGCCCCTACTGAGGAGACTTCCCTTTCTCCCATTCTGTTAGCCCATTCTGCCCTCTTCTACAATTCCTTCCTGGGACAACTCAAACCATCACATGCATGCTTTTAAAGGTTAGCAGCTAGGAAGATTTAAACTTCCCTTGACAGTTATTTTGCCTATAAAGAGCTCAGTAAGGTAAGGAGCTTTAGCTGAGTGCAGTGGTGCATACATATACCCCCAGCAACTCCCAAGGCTGAGGCAGGAAGATCACTTGTGCCCAGGAGGCCAAGACTATTCTGAGCAACACAGCAAGACCCCACCACCCAAATAGGGAGTTTTACAAAACCTCACAGAGCCTGTGCAGTATCTGACTCTACACAGCTTTAGCTCAAGGACGATGGTCTCCCCTCTCATTACCGGAAGTGGCCTCATTATGTTTATATTTACCACGAAGCACAAAAAAAACTAATGACACATCTGCGTTTTACCTGTATCCAGTGTTCTCCCGTGACCCATACTACACATTATGTGCCTCAATGAATCCACCCCATGGACTTAATTAGCATTACAAAATTGTACAAAGTCACCCAAGGGTTACCTTGGCCACCTCCCACTGCGCAGCGAACTTCTAAAAATCAATCAGCTAATTGGCAATTGTTGTGCATCCTTGGGTATTCTGTCTGATGATAAGCCCTGCGGTGGCAGAGGCCACACCTGCCTTAGGTCACCTTGTCCCCCACACCTTCTATCTCTGGTACACAGAAGCAGGCGATGGAATGTTCACTGAATCGATCAACTGATATTGCCACATCCAAACCATGCAGGTGGGAGATTGCTAGAACAGGAACACAGTATTACAGCCAAAATGTAATTTTTTCAGGAGATGGTGAGAACTTAGCACCTTTTTTTAAAGTTAATGGGCCGGTGAGATGGCTCAGCGGCGTAAGCGCCTGCCTTGCAAGCGCGAGGGCCCAAGTTCGACTCCCGGATCCCACATACGAAAAAGGGGCCGGTGATATCGCTCAGTGGCACGGGTGCCTGTTGGCGCGCGAGGTCCTGAGGTCGACCCCCCGGTACCCACAAAAAAAAAAAAAAAAATAAAAAAAAAATAAAGTTAAGAGCACACTTAATTGTCGTTCTGAGAAGGAATTCTTTCTCTGGATCTCTCCTTTGTGAAGGATTGCTCAGTGCAATCCTGCAGCTCTCTACAGTTCCCTAAGTGTTTGAAGTTACAGGCACAGCAAGGTACTATTTGCCATGGCCCGGAAATAACTACCAATAGATTTGTGTATTTGTTTGTAAACAGATAAATGATAAACAGCTTTCTTCACTGTTCACTTCAACAAGCAAACTGAGCCAAATGTGAACAATTAAATAGGCAGAAAGCCACATAGAAATGATCCAAACTTAGCAAAGCTATCTTCCAGCTGGAATAGTCACAAATGTGACATTTTAACTGGCCCAGATTTGCAAGAGATGACTTCTGACACATTCTACAGATTCCAGAACATACCTGCCTTCTTGGACACTGAGACCTCCAATATGGAACTATAGGACAAAAAGAAGGAAGGGAGGGGGAGAAGGAAGGAGGGAAGGGGAGAGGAAAAGAGGGAGGGGAGGAGGGAGAGAGGGAAGGAGGCACGCGCACCCAAACAGGAGTGATAATTCAAACATTTAACAACTGATCTGGCAGAGACATTAACCAGTCAGAATGGGTACTCAACCAATCACCAACGGATGCCAGCCATAAAACACTGCTCTCACTTGTTCCATTAGCATTTACTGAATATGTCTTAAAGGTTTATAACCAATGCCCCATAAATCCACAAGCACATCAGGCAAGATGCTGAAGATGCTTCATTCAAGGGTAAGTAACAGGGAAGCAGCTCCCCACACCTTACCATGGACACGTGACAATCTTACAAGCTGCGATCCAAATGAAGACAGAAAAAGTAAAGAAAATATTCACAGCACATTAGACACCCTTCAGCGAAGATAGTCTGTTGCGGAGTGGCTCGAGTTATCCATGAGAGCACACATCTGGAACTCACATAAAACTACACGGAGCCACTAGATAACATACAAGAAGCTTGTGGAGTGAGCCAGCAGAATCAGCATGAAGTCTACACGTGCACATTTATAAATAAGGATTTTAGGGATATGAGGCATTGCTCATCGTTGCTTTAGAGTAGTAATCTATTTATTCCACCACTCACAATGGAAAATAAAACTTTAGACAGCTGTCAATATAATAAAGTCTTTGGTTTTTGTCTTTGAAGTAGAAACAATATTTTGCTTACTGACATATGGTGGATAATTAGGCAGAGGAAAAGGCAGTTTAGTTGATGAGTCGGGGGCATTTTTGAAGCATGTGCAACACCAGATACATCACTGGATGGAAACACTGGCAACAGACATTTTTAAGAGATTACTATATAAATAAACTTTAGGGCTATATATGTTTGTGTACAGTCAATACTACAAAAGCTCAATTTCCTATGATATTGCACTAACCATACAAGCATTTTCTTTGGTACTGCTGGCGTTCTGGTCACTGTAATACCAAGTAAACTGGAAATCCTGGGACTGGGGAACATGCGACATCTCAGCTTTGCTTTTAAATTCCAATGTCAAAATGGTGGGCGGTAAAAGAATACTTATGATGATCTGTCAAAGAAAACAAAATAAAGTAAGTAGTAGAAAATACACAAGATGTCTGCACTATTTAAATTAAAAAAAACTGAGAATTTAAGCACATGTAAAAATACCATATTCAGGCCAGACATGTGGTGCATGCCTATAATCCTAGCCCTCAGGAGGCTGAGGCAGGAGGATCCATGAGTTCAAGGCCACCCCAGGCTATATGGTGAGTCCAGGCCAGTCTGAACTACATAGTGAGATGCTGTCTCAAAAAATCATATTTATTCTCCATTCAATTTATATTTTGATTCTACACATAATTTTTGACCCAGCAAATTGTTCTTTATGTGTCTCCCTCAGAAATACCCATTTGTACAAGCATACATAGATAAGGATGCCCACTGCAAAGCTATTTGCAAAAGCAAAAACCTAGTGGTAAATACCACTAAATACCAGGCACGATGGTGCACTCCTTCAATTCTAGCACTCAAGTGGCTGAGGTAGAAGGATTGCGAGTTCGAGGCTAGTTTGGGCTGCATAGTGAGACCTTGTCTCAAGAAACCAAAACCAATGTCAAAATAAAACAAAACACCTACAATGTTTTGAATGATAACCTACAACTTAAATATCCACCTATACACGGACAGCTGGTAAGGAACAACCTAATGATGGAATATAAATGCAATGCTGAATATAATGAAAAGGTATCCATACAACAGTAAGCTTAAAAAAGTAAACCATAGAAAAATACACAGACAGGCATGACCTATGCCTGTAATCCCAGCACTTGGGAGGCTGAGGCAGGAGGATCGCCATGAGTTTGAGGCCAGCCTGGGCTACCTAGTGAGTTCAAGGCCACCCTGAACGATATTGTGAAACCCTGTCTCAAAAAACCAAAAACAAACAAACATACAAAAATATATATATAGAGAGAAAGTAGTCCCATTTTTGTAAAAAAAAAAGTTTTAGTTTTTAAACAGATATGCATCTAAAATTTAAAAATATGTATAGCACAAGGTTTTAATAATTTTTAAAGTTGTTAAGTAGATATTACCACATAAAACATATGAAAATTTATTCATATTATAGGCTTATAAGGATTCTAAACCAGATTTGTGGCACACACCTGTAATCCTAGCACTCTGGGAGGCTGCGGTAGGAGGACTACAAGTTTGAGCTCATCCTTTGCAATTTAGCAAGACCTCGTCTCAAAATAAAAAATAAAAAATTAAGCTGAAGATAAAGCTCAGTGCAAAGGCCCTGGGTTGAAGCCCCAGTATCACACAAAATAAATAAATAAATAAATAAATAAATAAATAAATAAATAACTCAAAACTATAAAAGTATCAAGTTAGAACCACCTCCAATCCTGCACAAATACTTTGCTAATAAGATCCAAAGAAAGGATACCTCCAAACATCCACAATTTTTTCATTACATTGCTCTTGTTTGTGAATTATTAACATCCTTTTCAAAATAATTTTGATGTTAAACTTATATGGCCTCTTAAGGTAATAGTTCAGAAGATTTACTAAATCAGCTTGCTGAACACTCCCTCTTTCAAGCTAAAATATTCTGAGATTCAAGCTAAAATATTCAAGCTAAAATATTCTCAATATTCTGAGATTTGGTGACCAAAAATAAGATTAAACCAGTCATTCATGATTAAATAAGAAGTCGTATCTTTGTCAATCTTTTGTTTGTTTGTTTTTCATGGTGAAATGATCTTTCATTGTTTTGTTTATAGGCTGATCTCCTGCAAAGACTCTCTAGACTTTCTCTAATTCTGACACAAGCTTGTTTGTGTGTTTGTTTTATTTTCAGATGTAGAACCCAAAATACATATACCCTTCTAGGTCTAGGAAACAACCCTAGTTACCATGCTCAGTGATAACTTACAAAGATTGGTTCCTAACCCGCTCCCTGAAGAAGGCTCTGTTGCCCTTGTCCACTGCAGAACAACTGTGAAACAGTACTTGTAAAATACTTGTGAAATAATATTGAGTAATATCAGTATCAATGATATCAATACCCATTTCCAAAAGATAGGTTGGAGTCTACACACTAAAAGCATTTAAATAAGTTTCCCATCCACATAATGCCATAGGGTATTCCTGCAGTCTCATCCATTGGAATTAGTCTAACCAGGACAGCTTACAATTATTTGCAAATCTGTCAGAAAGCACACAAGCTAAGCATAGGGCAGCTAGATTCTAAACACTAGAGAATAATGGTTTACCGCAGCTCAGAGACTTTATTAACTCACTGTATGTTTTGGGGCAAAACATTTCATCTTCAACTAAGTCTCATTTTTTGGCATGAAGTAACAGAAATTAATTAAGCTCTCAGTAACAATAAGTTTAGTAAACTGAAGCATGCACAGGACACAGCTATGAGGAAAATTATTTCTCAAACTATCAGTTACATAAACCCCACTTTTCTCCCTAAATATTTAAGCAGACTGGTGGCCAGAGGGGAGCCACTTACACATGTGCTTTACCCCCTCCGAGGCTAACATCAGGGCAGCTCAAAAGGGGACTCATGGAAACAAACCCTCTCTCTGATATCTGCTAAAGAAGAATCTGTGTGAGATAGCGCTTCACTAACATTTCTCTCATCTCTGTAATCTGCATCCACCAAAAACATAAATTTTAGAACACACATTCTATGTGGGATACATCATATCTTTAAGGAAGAATTAAATTAAAATATCAAATGTAGTCTTACATGACTCTTAATATTCATACCTGATCCCTTTTATTCACTTTCATAAGCATATGTATTTCTTCTTTTAAAATTTTTATTAGTGTATGTTAGTGATATATAATGAATATATTCATCACAGGGTATTGGCACATATATATCGTGTCTTCGTTCTTTTTACTTCCTCTTTCTTTCCTCTCCCTCTGGCCTCTTCCCATTCCCAAATCCCCTTCCAACCTCTATAAAGTCAGTTTCCAGGTTTCCTATCATCTTTCTTTTATTTTGCTTTGTAAATTATTTTTAGTTTGGAGCCTGGTGTGGTGGTACAACCTGTAAACCTAGCACTAGCTCAGCTGAGGCAGGAGGACTGCTACCAGTTCAAGGCCAGCCTGGGCTACATAGTGAGTTCAAAGCCAGCATCAACAATAAAGTGAGACCCTGTCTCAAAGCACAAAAATAAATAAATAAATAAATAAATAAATAAATAAATAAATAAATATTTTGGGTTTCTCATATAAGAGAAGCCATCATATGCATATGTACTTCTTAAGGTTGAACACAAGCTAACACTTTAAGGGTAGGTTTGATATCAAAGATTAAATGTCCTCACCAGGTAATTCAATCACTCTTGCTAATTTAAGATATGGAAAGAGCTAAGAATTTGGAGATGATTACTGGCTTGAACACATGCTTAGGGGCAACCTTACAAAATACTCACTTATTCCCTGAAACAATACATTGGATGAGCAGAGCAAAAGACAACGCTAAATCTACTTACTTTACTGCCTGTTAGTATTATATTTCGTTTGTTTTTTGGGGATTAAACCTAGGGCGCCATGAATATGAAGTACGCACCCTACCTGTGATCTACACACCCGGCCTCAGTTCACACTCTTGAGCTGAGAACAATCTCACTAAAAAATTAAGTCTCATTTACTCAGAATTATCCGACGCTGGCCTATTGTCATAGCAAAACACTGCGCATGCTTTTCAGTTCTTCTAACCGCTTTGACTCACACGATGTCTTTGCTGTGGACTCGGAAGAAAGGTACAACTACTCCCATTTTTGAAAAGTAATGTGGCAATGAGAAATTGTGGGGGACCACCTGGATGGCTGTCCTTGAGAGAAGAGCAACTATCTCCACCTTGGCTGAACCTGGCCCTAATTCCACCTATTGATATGTACAGAGCTGGCTAGGACTTTTCCTTATCTCTTTAATTGGCTTTAGGCAATGCAAATAGGTCCAGCCAAGGTCCTGATGTGTAGTCTTTGAAGCAAAGCGACAGGCCTGTGTTTCCCCGCCCTTTGCTCCCAATACAGGGTTGAGCCTGGCAGGATGGAGAGCCGTGCTCCACGCTGTCGGCTGGGATCGAGCCTCGAGAAAGAGGCTATGACTTCCCAGGGCATAAAAGATTATACATAAGAGCTGAAGCACCGACCCCAAAACATTAGATACTATCTTGAATTGTGTTATGCAGATTACTCCTTCTGCATATACTTCCCTCTGCATTTGCAAAGGTGATTTTCAGGCCTAGCCCAGCTCAGGAGACTCACATACTTCCCGAGACTCACGTACTTCCCACCACTCTCACAGTCACTCATCCCCGAGCCACTCCCCTCCTTCAGAATTAATAAAACCCGGGTTCGGCCCTGGGTCGTGGCCTTTGTCCCAGTAGCCACCACCTTGGCGGGACTTAGGACCCCTTGGCTCCCCACAACTATAAATATGCCTTAGTGTCTTTATTCTCGCTGTGGATTGCACTGGATGTGGTAGATTGGAATTAACTCTAACTCGGTAGAATTCCAATAACTTCCTTTTGGGTTTACAAATCTAACTTCCTGGACCGAGACGAGGACCAGGAAGGGCTCTCTATAAGAAATAAAGTAGTCTTTGGATGTCCTCTGGGAGTATCCCAGCTCATCTGTGAGAAGATATTAATTGGTGTTCCCGAGGTTATCCTGCTGGAACAAGTTTTTAAGAGTGGAGCACAGGAGCGTCCGGACCTTCACGGCTCCCTAACATTAACCCCCGTGGCACAAGGACACTTACCTTCAACCAGGAGTTCTTCCTCATCTTCAGACGCCCTACCCACATGTCTGTCAGCAGCATTTGGGTGCAAGAGTGCGAGACGAAAGGGTGCAGCCCTCCAGACACTGCCAACTTCAGGCAGGTGGAATTGCTCCAGTTCTTGAGTTCGTACGTCAAGAGCTTCATGGCCATGGGCTCGTTCTGCTTAAATGCATTCTCCAGCACATCCAGGGCCAACTGGCCAAACTGCCTGTAACGAGCAATCGGGAATGGAGAATACCACGGCAGGGGGAGCCCCAGAAATGTTCTAAAGCATTGGACACAAGACTCAGAAAACACCAGTTAACCTACCTTTATTAAAAAACAAACAAACAAAAAAACAGCAACTCAAAAATTTCAGTTTGGGGCCGGTGAGATAGCTCAGCAGCATAAGTGCCTGCCTGGCAAGCACGAGGTCCTGAGTTCGACTCCCAATACTCACATAAAGGAAAAAAAAATTCTCAGTCTGGGGCTGGGGATATAACTCAGGGGCACAGCACCTGCCTGGCAAGCATGGGGTCCTGAGTTCAATTCCCAGTACCAAAAAAAAAAAAAAAAATCTCAGTCTACAGAAGCTAAAAGGGTGGCAAATCAGCAAAGTGATTTTCTCCCTTTCATGGGGAAATGGAGCTGCGATGTTTACACTTTAGCACGTGGAACGTAGCTCACACCCGAGCTACTGTCAGCAGAAGCCACCACACACCATGCGACTCATGACACAGCTTGGTGTGTGGCTCCCTGAAAAGCCTTACCAGAGAACTTTCTGACTGAAAGCGCTGTTTCCTTCTGACTAAGGAAAGTTGTTGGGTCTTTTTCTCTTTTCGTATTTTACAAAATGCCTTGATAATTTAAGAAGTTAAATCTAGAGAGACACCCTCAGGAAATTTTCCATGAGGTTGTCTCCTCTGGAAAAGCTTTCATCCTGGGGACTTTTTTCAAAATCAGTATTATAAATTCACTTTCATTATCTCTAAGCTTCTTTTCTTTCCTCACTACCATAACACTATACCAATCAAAAAGCCAAAAGTACAGTACTTCCAACTTTTCCATAACTCTGTAATTCTTTAATGCACTTGTTTTCCCAAGCTGAGAGACACTTAAGGCAAACGAAACACCCTAATTTAACTTAGGATCAACGAATTTCAGAGTTGGAGGGACTTTCAACATCATTCATTCCAAAATCATTTACCATAGTTAAGAAACTAAAGTTTCATCATCTCTCGGCCTTTTGGCTAAAATCAAACTAAAGCCCAGAAATGCGGTCAGCTAGTCAGCTGGACTTGTCAGTAGTCAGCTGGACTTAGGACCCAGCTCTCCTGATCTGAAGTCTTCCTTAAAATCCCTTTGATAGAACAGTCCATGAAATGTATCATGTGATGCTTAGCACTAGAAGTCACCTTGACCGCCTGGATTAGGGGTTGTCTAGAAACCTCCCACAGCATTTGGGGCATCTGTGTGGAGGTTAGCATGGACACCTGAGTGGTCTGAGGGAGGATTCATCCTCCAAGCAGGTGGACACCACCTAAACTGCCAGGGGCCCAGGGAGAACAAACACAGACAGCTGATCTGGTCTCTGCCCCTCGAGAGCTGGGACATGCTCATTTCCTGCACTGGACATCAAAAATCCAAGGTCTCCAGCTTTTGGATTCCAAGACTTACAGCAGCAGCAGCCTCCCCTGACTTCTTGAACCAGCTGTCATCTTGAACTAAGAGTTACACCACTGAATGTCCTGGTTCTGAGGTCTCTGAATTTGGACTGAGCCATTCTGCTGGCATCTAAGGGTCTCCAGCCTTCGGGCAGCCTGTCCAGGGACTGCTCGGCCACAGTAATCAGCTCCCTAGTGAGTCCCCTCTCATGCATGTATCTCCACATACCTACACATGGCATCAGTAAGTACTGACCTCACAAATACTAGCGTGAGGGAGATAAAAGTGTCTAAACATGCCAACAGTAGCTCTTACTTTGAGTAATTTTTCAACTCTTCCGAGGTGTCATCCACCATGTTGCTCTCCTTAGCTTCACGGGCCATTGCTCGGTAGAGGATACAAGCAATCACAGCCTTCACCGTGGCCTCCACTCCGTGCTGCCAAAAGAACATAGCCATCTTCTGCCTCTTCATTAGCACAGCCCAAACCAGCAGGTCATTGTACGGGTAAGCAAAGCCAGCGGACTCAGGGTCATCTAAAACATCTTGTCTTTCCTTTGACTTGTGCCTTGATTTATGAGGGGCTCCAGACTTTTCCTGTCGAAAAGCAAAACAGGAATAAGTTTCGAATACTCAGGTGCATGACACTTTACCTACTGTAACACATGCGGCAAGTAACCTACAGATATGTTTAAAAATCATTACTAAAAAGAGAGAGAAAAATGTCAGCAGGACTTATAAACTAGGAAGCAAAATTTAAATTTGTTATGATGATCTATTTCCCATGGTAATTAATAGAGCTAGATACCTGAGATAACTGAGAATTCAGCACAATTTAAGTCAGTATTGCTTTGGGCCATACCCCGTAACTATACAACAACTTTTGATATCTCAAAGCAATGGGATCAAGTAGCGCATTGCATAAATGAGAATTTTTTTTTAAAATCTCTAACCTCACCTTAGCAAAGAGATCCATTTGGAAGAAATGTCACTAGTGTTGCCAACACGCATCCAAGCGACTACACTGGTTTTGTTTCCTTTCTTCTATTTCTCTAGCGAGGCTGATAGTAATGAAGTGTTCTCTTTCTGTAAGCTCAGCCTTTGCAGCTCATCGCAGATGCCACTCTAACCCCACGTGCTTGTGCATCCTATGCCTGGGTTTTGGTGTCCTGCATACTGCACTATGCTATTACCTTGGGGAAAGGGGGACCATTTCTCAGTCATCATATCTGTCCCTACCTGCCCACCTCCCAAATTCAACCAAGTACTTGGTATAATGCCTGAAAAAATAATAAATGCTCAATAATTACTCTTTGTAATTGGAGAGATCATAGCAAAACAACTGTAATCTGTTTTCTCGATTTCCATAAATAAAGAGAATCTATGTTCATTAACGATGGCCAAGGATGACCAGATATCTTTTCATCCCAGGATCCACGGAAAGCAAACCTTTTCTCAGCCAACCCGGTAACTATTTATTAAATGGAAACTCTTAGGCAAAAGCATTTATCCCCAGAAGAAAGTGGGATTGAGGGATTAAGGAGGAAGAGGAATATCCATGTTGTGCATATGTATTCATGAAAGCTACACATGCACGCGCATGTGCACGCTCACACGCTTGTTACCATTCTTATAATAGGCTAAAATGTATTTCAAGAAAGCTTCAGAGGGAAAAAGAAGTTACAAAGGGGCAGTTTGAGAGAACAGAGGAGAAAGAAGCACCCCTGACACCCAACTAGTCTCAGGGTAAGGAAGAGAAGGGTGTGGTGCTAGGCTAATGATTACGAATGTTCGATGCCATTGTGTAGACTGCTTGCCTCAGTCACTGTCTGGACAGGGCAGAGGGAGGAACAAGGAAGAGAAACTGAAGTGCAAAGCAATCAGTTAGTCATCAGTGCTGTCATGGGCCTTTGTTCATTGTTGGTAGAGGACAGCTGTGTTATGCTTTTGACTTGTGCCATCTGTTTATGGCACTAATAAATGTTTCCTCTATTTGTACCTCTCTTCCTCCAGCATTAAATAAAGAAAGTCCCAGTCTGCAAAACACATTGTTATTTCCAACTCTAGAAGCAAGGGCACGGTACCTTGAGTTTGTAAGGCTGGGCCGTTCTGCAGAACTGGGAATGCAGCGTGCTGCCCGCAGACTCTCTTCTGCTTTCCAAGGAGCGCCTCCGGGGAACGGAGCACTGGGAAAAGCTCTGAGCTAAGCTGGTCACACTCTGCATATGTTGTTATTCAATGTTTTAAAGAAAACAATAAGATAAAAAGAATGGACAATACCAAAAGTCAAATATAATGTCGCTTCTTACCAAATATCCAATGGATCTGTCTCTCATCCATGATTAGCAATTAATTTCCCTGGAAACTAATTATTCACCCAAGGAGAATTTCTCATGATCTCCTTCTTATGCACACTTATTTCCTAACATCTTACAGAACACACTCTTCTGCTCCCTGTTATATACCTGCATTCCATCGCTATGTGGAAATCTCATCGCAATCAATGGATGTCTTATCTTTAGAAGAAGTGCAAAACAGGTAACAAAGATTTATGGTTCTGATAAGAGACAGTTCCCATTCACAAATGGCTCCAAAGTTAAGATGAAGTGAGAAAGTCATGGAATTTCTCCAGGTGTTATATAATATCTCCACGGCAGTTCCGGTGGTTAGGCCCAATAACAACATAAGTCATTGCTATCAGCATGAAGTTTTCATTGATGAGAAACAAGGATGGAAAGAAATATTCTTCAGAGGACTGACATAAAATTGTAAGATGCAAACTATGGATTTGGAACTGTTCTATATATGCTCAGTTTATGTTTTATGGATAAAAATTGGACATAGTAACAATGAGCTCGAGATCCAAATCATTATTATTGAGGCATAGAATTAATAGTTATCCTTATGGCAAAGAGCTATAATGACTATTATCACTAACAGTTACTCAGTACCCACTATGTACCAGGAATGTGGATTTTTCAAGTATTATATAATTAATCCTTCTGCCAAGTTTATGAAAGGAATAGTAATATTCCCACTTTTTAGGTGAGGAAGCTGATGAACAGAAAGGCTGAAGCTGATGCTCAAGATTATACACTGCTATGGTTAGGATCCAAAATTTCCTTCAAAAAAGCTCATTGTGTTGAAGGCTTGGCTGCTGGTGGGCTTTTGGAAGTGAATGGATTATTCCAGCTCTGTCTTCATCAGTGGAGTGATCCGCTGATCAGCTCATGATTTGACAGCATTATTATTGGGAAGTGATGGAAATGGAGATGTGGCCCTGGAGGCTGTATCTGGTCCCCCATCCCTTCCTCTCCAAATCTGTCCCTCACTCTCTGCTTCCCAATTGCCAGAAGGAGAGCAGCTTTGCCCCATCACACTTTCTGCCCTGATCTGAGGCCCACAGCTATGGAACCAGCTAACCATGGACTGAATCTCTGAAACCATGAGCCAAACTAAATCTCTCCTCTTTTAAGTCTATTAATGTCAGGTATTTAGTCACAGTGAGGGAAAGCGGATGAATACATATGCCCACAAGGAACAAAACTAAGATTCAATCTCAGATCTCTCAGACTACAAATCATGCACTTGTGACTGTTCCAACCAAGGAGCAGGCCACTAGGAAACACAATAAACTCCGCCCTACTCCACTGAAATGTAACTGGAGAAGAGGCTAATTTCATACTGGTGCCCCTCACTAGAAAGCACATGAGGGGAACTTCTGTAGCAAGCTCCATCCTGGCTGCACAAGATCATGGTCCTCTTATTGCACAGGAGACACCTCACAGAAATGGATATTTCCTTTCAATGAAGTATCTTTCACTTCCTAAAGCCAAGTGGCCTTTCACTTGCGCTTCTTTAAAAAATGGCTGGTGAGTCCATGCTCTTGATGTGATCTCACTCCAAGACTCCTTTCCAGTCTCATCCTTCACGACCTCCTTGCCATTGCGAAAACACACCCTGACTTCTGCAAGCTGCTTCCATCCCTGCTCCTGCTCTTCTCTCAACTAAATGCCCCACACTTCCCTTGCTAACACTGACCTCATCTTCCAAGAACAATCAGGCTTCTTCTGCTCCTACTATGTAATGATAATGTTAAAAAACAAGCAGTGTTTTCTCTGCTGATCCACTAAGCAACTCTAGTCTTACATCCTTAAAGCAGTTATTCATAAATGTGTTTCTGGTTAGCTATTCATAAAACCGTTTCTTCTCAGAGTTTCTAAATGCCTGATCTTTATGTTTGTTCCATGCCTGCGTGGAGCACTCAGCACAGTACTTTGCATATAGCAGTTCACAGCTGTCTACAAATAGAATGTTCAAGTGTGATTACTAATTACTCTTAGTTTCACTAAGGTACTCTTTTTTTTTCCAGTGGTACTAGAGATTAAAACCAAGGCCTTCACATTGCGCTACATCCCCAGCACCCCTCACCCCCTTTTGTTTTTAAGACTGTGTCTAACTAAATGGCTGAGTTCCCCAGGCCAGCCCTAAAACGGAGATCCTCCTGCCTCAGCTTCCCATGTAGCTGGGATTCAGGTGTTTGCCACCACACCTAGCTACTAGGGCACTTTGCAATTATGTTACCTTATGTTTTCTATAGAGGTTGTTGTAGAGGACTCTGAAAGTTTTCCTAGTGTAGCTGCTGCGGTAGGCTCCACCAATGAGGTATTCTATCACCAATCCAATGTCAATCAGTGTTATTTTGTAGCCAGAAAGGAGGGTATGCTGTGATAAAAACATGCAATGAATTAAAGCTTTCAGATCTCTTTTTCTGTCTCATTTTCCATGCTATCAAAACATAACCAAATTAATTGCCAAGAAATAAACTTTTTCATCATCTTTGCAAACTGATCAATTAATATGGCCAGTTATTGATACAATCTGCTTGTTCAGAAGTAAAAAAGTATTAGCCTTAATATGCTTTTTAGTTTCACAGATATCAAATATATTCTTACATCTGTGTGCCTTCTTTTGCTCTGTCCATATTTCCCTTTCCCTATTATGCAGGCAAACATATATACATATACATTTGAATAAAACACATTTAAATCTAGTATAAAAATTGTTTTCAAATAGAAATTAGGTAACTACAGAAGTAAAATTGCCATGTATATCGTGAACTTATTTCATCCAAAATTAGGACCGGGTTAACTTTCCACCTCCCTGTTGAAATGGCTGTAACCCTTTCTCCCTTGTGAGCTGTACCTAATGTGAAACAAAAACAGGGAAGAAAATAGAACAAATAAAAACAGGTCAAAGAGCTGTGATATTAAATGGTTAGGTTATGCCAAGACAAATGTTTTGGCTCATAGAAGAGCTAAGTGCTAGATTTCCATGTACATGGGTCTTAGTCTAAAGGAAAACTGTTTTGACCTCTTAAATAAATGTCACATGACTACCTCTTTACAGCTGTTCACTTCTGAACTGCCATTCGCAGTGAAGTTTTTAAGGTATACAGAGTGCCAGACAAGGTCTCTAAAATGGACAGACTATGAATAATATTCACAAAGCTATGAACAAGAAATAAAACTGTGTATGTGTGTGTATAATTTTTCTTTTTCACATTTATACTTTATTTTTTCAAGCAGCACCAAAACTAATTCTTATCTGCTGCTAGTTACAAGCATATTTAACATATGTTGTCCCTTTTTCTTCCATTTATTATGATAGAGTTAGAGGAAATAATTAGGGGAAATAATTTAAGGAAAACTGTTTTGATATAGCATAAACTAAGTTCACATCAGCATGGATATTTTTGCTTACTCTAGATATGCCAAGCGAATGGTTCCTCTGGCTCTCCCACCAAGTCAACATAATCCTCCAGAAAAACAAGAGAACTTCTAAAATGTGCCTTGGGTGGATATGAACCACAGTGATGAATAAAAAGCCCTTCCAATTTCAGGTTTGATCTAACTCAAATTCGGTGGGAACACCACAAGTAAGATATGCAGAGGAGGTTGAGTAGGGGCATCCCTCCCGCTTCCCTGGAACAAAGCTTAGACTCACAGAAGAAGTGATGGCATCCCTGAATTGTCCCTAATATTCAAAACAATAACACCAAAAACAATGGAAATCACATTTTAGTCCTCCAATGACGATAAGAGCCAGCCAGTTCTCTGGGTCCACGGGCACTGTTAGCAATCAGCTAAGGTGGACTGCAACTGTTCTTCATAGTCTTTGTCAGCTAACGTCACTTACTTGGTGGATCAGCACTTTAAAAATGTAAAGTAGGGCCGGTGAGATGGCTCAGCGGCATAAGCGCCTGCCTGGCAAGCACCAGGTCCTGAGTTCGACTCCCGGTACCCACATAAAGGAAAAAAAGGGCCAGTGATATCGCTCAGCGGCACAAGCACCTGCTGGCAAGTGCGAGGTCCTGAGTTCAACTCCCGATACCCATATAAAAAAAAAAACCATAAAGTAAATTGGAGGGAAATGTAAGAGCATGATTTGTGATGAAATTCTTAGACTCATATGTAAAAAGTGTAGGCAACTCACTAAACAATTCAAACCTGCATTTTATGAAGCAAAATTTGGTGACTCCTTCACCACAAAACTAAGACAATATACAAAGTATTTTCACATCTTGGTAATTAGGTTACCTGTTTCACGTCCTGGACAAGATGATGCAAGAGCATATTAGTTGGCCCTTGTTTCTGTGATAAGAACAAAAGGAAGAATTAATTCCCTTTAATTACCAGGTGCTGCAGGGGCAGGCATTTTATTTCAGAATGCATAAGTAACCCAGAATATGGAAAATTTTTGTTCAACATCCTTAGTCATGAAGCTTAAAGCTAGTTAATTTTAAGGAGTTTCCCAAGAGAAAATGCGGTTAGATGAAACGTTTTTCAAAGCAAAATATGTATATGTAGATAGTAAGACTGTTAACTCTATGTGGTAAAAGGCAGAAATAAATTTTAAGTAATCTATAACTATCCTTTATCATATATAAACATTGTCACACAATTACAAATCTTCTCACACAAGAGTGTTCCATCATCAGCTATTTATTGAAACTGTATAATGTTCAATGAAGTCTCTAAGGGATTGGAGGGCTTAGAATAATAGAAAAAAAATGAGCACTAAAGGGCCGGTGAGATGGCTCAGCGGCGTAAGCGCCTGCCTTGCAAGCGCGAGGGCCCGAGTTCGACTCCCGGATCCCACATACGAAAAAGGGGCCGGTGATATCGCTCAGCGGCACGGGCGCCTGTTGGCGCGCCAGGTCCTGAGGTCGACCCCCCCGGTACCCACAAAAAAAAAAAAAAAATGAGCACTAACACAAAAAACTAACCAATAATATGACAATGTATGTGCTGAACACTGTGAACTACCTGGAGTAATCAAGAAGCTAGAACTTGAGTAGGTTGGAAAAAAAATAATATTCAAAGGACAACGAAGGATATTTCAATTGCATAAGTAATTGGAGTTTTTACAGTGAGTAAGCCATTTAGTTTCAACAGAGAGTTTGCACAGGGAAGCTGCAGAACAACATTTTGTTTTTTTGAGACACAGTCTTGCTGTGTAGTTCAGGCTGGCCTTGACCCCACTATGTATCCCAGGCTGGCCTCAAACTCATAGTGATACTCCTGCCTCAGCCTCCCAAGTGCTTGGATTATAGGTGTGCACCACTATGCCCAGCAGGAACAACATTTTAATAGTGGCCTTAAGTTAAGATACTTCAAATAACTCAGTAAAAAGCAATTTGTTCTTTTTTTTTTTTTTTTTTTTTTTTTTTTTTTTTGTGGGTACCGGGGGGTCGACCTCAGGACCTCGCGCACCAACAGGCACCCGTGCCGCTGAGCGATATCACCGGCCCCTTTTTCGTATGTGGGATCCGGGAGTCGAACTCGGGCCCTCACGCTTGCAAGGCAGGCGTTTACGCCGCTGAGCCATCTCACCGGCGCCAGCAATTTGTTCTTATTCACATCTTTGTCTTTATTTCTTAGTAGAATAAAAGAAGTTGGTAAGAATATTTCTCCTTTGGTTGAAAGTCTTTGTCTCTATAAACTATCTTTGTACACGAACATCCAAGGACACAGGTGAATACGAAGCTAATTAATAATAAACCATATGGGTGTGACTCGTGAGATGTTCCCTACTCACTGTATTATAGAGCTCTTCCAATCGGGGGATGGTAAGGAAGCGATGAAGATTCACTCCGTTTTCGATTAAGAGCTTCACAAAATCCACTCGATCCATCACTAAAGCATCTAACATTGCTTGTTCCAGCATGCCAGGCTTCAGAAGGTATAAACAAGACATACAGAGACACTTACCAAAGTAGAAATGACTAAAGAATTAACCTGTATTGGAACTCAGAGCTACACAGATACAATAATTACAAAATATAATCTTAGAACTGTGCAGGACCTCAGTGAAGATATCTGAATAAATCAAGAAATAGCTTATGTTGTTGGATGGGAAAAATGAGTATTTTAAAGATCTCAAAGCTCCCCAAAATAATGTGCAGTCTTAACAAAATTCTAATAAAAATCTTAACTTTTTGTTTTTGTTCGCTTGTTGCTGTTGCAGCTGCTGGTGTTTGTTCTCTAGTTGTGGTAAGGCCGTGTTTCCGTTTAAACTCTACTTGAGGGCCGGTGAGATGGCTCAGCGGCGTAAGCGCCTGCCTTGCAAGCGCGAGGGCCCGAGTTCGACTCCCGGATCCCACATACAAAAAAGGGGCCGGTGATATCGCTCAGTGGCACGGGTGCCTGTTGGCGTACAAGGTCCTGAGGTCGACCCCCCGGTACCCACAAAAAAAAAAAAAAAAAAAAAAAAAAAAAAAAAAACTCTACTTGATACCTGAGTATAAACAGCAAGATGAACATGTTCTCCTACGGTCACTCCCACCTCCAACTCCAGTAATACTGCAGCAAACAGTTTTCGTAAAAGAAATCCACGAGCATAGGATAACAAGAATGGAGACAAGAGGGCAATGTTTTTGGAAGGTGGAAAGTTGTCGGTCAAGTCCTGGTCAAGTGCTGGAACAAGCCAGGTTGACATTGCAGTCCCCAGAAAGCTGAACAGTAAGGTGGGAAATGCCAAGAGCTGAAAATATCTATGCCGCAGGATTCTAGCAGCACCAAAATGAAATAAATGTGTACATGCTGAAACCCTAGTGTGGGACCTTCTCAGTCACAGTCCCCTACTAACTGCCATTATATGAGCAAAAAGGCTTTTGCCTTTCAGCAGGGTATCAGAAGATTCTTGTCTGGTAGCATCACCTGTACAGGAGAAAGGACATGAATACGCTGGCATTTGGAAGCAGCCCCCAATAAACAACAGTCCAATCACCTTATTATAAAGCTCAAACCTAGGAAATCTCCTACTACAGGCCCAGAATCTCTAGGGGGCTTTCTATCATGCACTCGTAAACAGAAAGATCAAAACACACAGATCATAAAACATCAACTAGGAGGAATCAGATAATGCAGGAAGAAAACTTCAAAAGAAATGTCACTATCTTGGGAGAGATAAAACAGGATACACTCCAGATGCAAATGAATTAAAAAAGGAGGACAATACAATCAGAGAACAAATTTGCTCTTAGGAATTACTAAATTAATCACATTCTGGTAGAACAGAAAAGATTCATAGGAGCTCCTAAAAGTTAAAACTTGAGGAAATCTACAAAAGATATAGAACATAATAGAAAAAAGATAAGAGGATTAGAGAATTAGTCTATGTGGTTCAACACTCAGAATATAGGACTCCGAGGAAAAAAAGAGAACACAAGTGAATGGAAGGGAAACGTGAATGTCGAGCTGAAATCCTATGCCCAGAATAACAGACATTCAGACTCACAGTGACAGACATCATTGTGACATTTTGGAACACCAGAAAAAAGATGGCATTTTAGAATTTTCCAAATTTGGGGGTGGTGGTCAGAAACAAAGGCTCTGAAAAACAGAAATATGTTTACTTCTCCAGAGCAAAGCTACACATTCAAAATTCTGGAGAAAAACTAGTCCTAACTATCAGTTAAAATGTATAGGGCCAAACATATAGGCCCTCAAAATATTATATTCCATACTCCCTTTCTCAGGAGATACTGAAAAATGTATGCCATCAAAACAAAGATGGAAACTAAGAAAGAGGAAGTCCTGAGATACAGAAGACAGGCACCAAGGTAACAGAGGGTCACTCCTGGTCAACAGCTAAGCACGGGGCAGAGAAAGCAACCTGAGTACAGTGCAGCCCTGAGACACCTCCCCCAGGACGGCGAAGTCCAGAGCTTTCTGAAATGGATGAATCAGAAGACAGCTACGTGACATCACCTAGAAACAGAGAAATTCTACAAATGTTAGAACAGTTCTAAAATGTCAAAAATAGTGGGCTCATTGTGGCAGGAAAGTACTTCTTTAGTAGTCTTTAATATCATTTGATATCTTACAATGTTCATTCATTAGTCCAACCCAAACATACCTGTAGTAGATTACAACATTAATTTCTTTAAATAAATATTAATAGTGATTAGCACTCTAGGTAATCTTTTTTCACTGACTTCTCCTGTGAGCACTGATTATATTTTAATGCAAAAAAAAAAGATACAACTTTTAAGTCTGAAGCAACAAAATAAAAATCTACCCATTCAAAAAATAAATTATGAATCTCTCCATTCTGTCTTTTCTCCAACTTCCCTTTTCAGCTTCAATCAGGCTGGGAAGACGGGGAAAATTGTTTTCAAGGAGAAAAAGTAGAGGAGAGAAAAGTGTTAGCTGCCCTGGGAGCCCAGCCATGAATATGCTCGTTGCACACTCTCCCAAACCCGTGGATCGCCCTCCAGTGTTCTCTCTGTCCCTCCCTAACAAGCCAACACTCGGGATATTTTTTCCAAATCACTTTATTTTCACTGTACCTTCCAACGTTGTCCGCAAATTAGGATGTGCTTCTTAGCAATGTCTACTCTGTCCCACGCCATTGCTAGATTTAGTTGCTCCAATGCTGATAAGTTTGTGCCTGGGGTAAAAGAAAGGAACAATCATATATTCTGCTCAAAATACGTTAGGCAATGAGCAAAGCACAAGGCGCCCTGGGGTGTCAAAATAGAAGGTGAAGTCTATTCGGTTACTTACCCTTCAGCAGTGCTGTCAGGATTACTAAATCAAGGTCCTGCTGCTCTTCAGAGTCAGCATCAAATATGGTAATCTATAGTGGTTGAAAAACAGAAAGCCATACATTTGGGGAACGACCAAAGAAATGCTTTCAAACAGTCCCTGTAGAATTCACATTTAAGCTAATGAATTAAGGAAAATATTCCTCATTTTATAATTTCAAAACAAGATAGAGGGCTTTGTTTTGTGTTTTGTTTACTTATAAAAGAGAAAACTTTTTGAATAGGGTGATAAGAAATTGCAGGCACTTGGGAAAAATGAAACTTCCAAAATTGCATGTGTACTAGTGAAAGGGAAAAACTGTAAGAGAGAAATTGTTCTTTTTAAAATTTTGTTCTTTTGAAACTGCCCAGCTCTGTAACTGCTTCATGGCATTATAATTACCTTCTTGACCCCTGTAACCACGAGAGCGTAACCGAACATACAGGATGCCTGACTGTACCATTGTACCAAGCTTCATGAACTGAGGATCATTAATCTACCCTTGTAATCGATAATCTCACCCTGCTAGCTAATCAGAAGAACTGCCAAGCTGTCCTGTCTCGCCTCTGTACCTTCTTTGTACCTCCTGCCTGTGCATCACATAAAAGCCCTAGACCACCAGAGATCGGGGCCTGATATTCTGGGAATGATACCGATCAGTGCCCATCGACACAAATAAATCTGCCTCCAAATCCTGGGTGTTGTTCTGGTGTTTCTGCTCACAGTTGCACTAGAACTTGCTATGTGTATGCTACAAGGAGAAGAAACTCAGGATTAATTCCTAATGTAAATAAATCATTCCTCCTTTGGAAGGGAGGGATGCCAAATGAGATCCTCCTGCTCACCTACACCTATAAACTAAGACTGTTGCATTTGAATGAGAAACAAATCCTCAAGCATCTGTCCTTTGAAATAAGTGTGACAGGGCCGGTGAGATGGCTCAGCGGCGTAAGCGCCTGCCTTGCAAGCGCGAGGGCCTGAGTTCGACTCCCGGAACCCACGTATGAAAAAGGGGCCGGTGATATCGCTCAGCAGCACGGGGGCCTGTTGGCGGGCGAGGTCCTGAGGTCGACCCCTGGTACCCACAAAAAAAAAAAAAAAAAAAAAAGAAATAAGTGTGACAATTACAATGGACCTAACGAGCAAGTACAAGGCAGCACAGACAGCCTTCACATTGTACCCCACTCATCCTGGTTTGTAAATGACTTCTTTAAAGACAAATGAAGACTTCTAAAGGGTCACCTGAAAATGAATATATATTTCACATAATATAGGAAGCTGGTTTAACAGAAAAGAACCAGAAGTAGCAAATCCTACTCCCCGGTAAGCCACCAACCAGCCAGCCTTGGGTAAATATCTCAATCCCCTTGAATGTAGTTTACTCATCCACAAAATGAGAGAAATCCACTGAAAAATCTCTATAGTACCATAAGATATAAAAATCACTGCTACAACTTCACATGTTGGTTCCCTTCACCTAACACCCTCAAGATGGGGATGGATAAAAGTCAAGCCCCAACTGTACAAAGACTGAGAACACAAACCCTTGGCTGCCTTCTCCTGCCCTTCTTGGTCATTATTCTGCTCATTAATTCCACAGCTTGACGACAGGAAGAGGCAAACACACTGGAAATCTCTTTAATATGGCCTTATCTTAACTCACTTAATTTCCACTATTGTGGGAAATACAAAGTGTAGTGGGCTAAGAACAAGATTTCATCTGTGAACGCGAATTTCACTTCTACCATTTCCTAACTACATGACTGTGCAAATCACCTCTATTCTCTAGTCCTCAGTTTCACATCTCTGAACTGGAAATAAACCACTGCCATAATGAACTCATTCGTGGGGTTATTTCAGGTGATGAAATATACTCAGAAGTACACTGCTAATTACAAGCATGGTGGTTGTTGCTATAGTTATTATATGTCAATAAAAGTCATCAGCAGGTTTTCCCACATGCTTTGCCTGCTTTGTCTAGCCTGATCTTGTTCAATTGCTTTTTAAGACTGGGTACTATAATATTACCAACATTCTTCCAATAATGTGCCCAGTCTTCCAATTCTAGAAAGATCACTTTGAATCGTGACATATCGGTATATTTATTGTAGTTTTCAGCTTCACGTAATATAAGCCATGGATGAAAATGCTGATCATAGTACCCTAACCCTAAACACTTTTCAAACTGAGCCTGCATCATGGGCACAGCCCAGCCTATGAACTCCGTTTTCCACTCCAGCCTTGATTCTCTACTTTCCCGTTGTTTGATACATTCCCAATGTCCTCCTGCAGGATTTACTCAGGAGTCTGGGACCCAGCAGACTTCAGTTCGCTGAAGACCTGGAGCTGTTCACTCACTCTGCAAACATTATGTACAATTTTCTTTAAGTTTGACAACTTTGCTGTAATACTATTTTTATCCTATCTAAGTGCTAACCCTAAGTCCCACACAGTCTGGAATTTGAAACTTGAGCAGTAGGGGTGGGGTGGAGTAGTAAGAAACCAAGTTCATTCACATAAGCATCAAATTCTATAGAATAGCTATAGAGTTATAGCTATTCATGTGCAAAACGGGAAAAGTCCATATTTTAAAGACTGTGAAGATCAAAATGGCAGTTTCTGGAAACCGGCATTTTTTTAGTAGGTTTGAGTAATCAATTCATAATACTTACAGAATCCTTATGCACCATACACTCCATTAGAATCTGAAAAAGGTGCTTGGATTGTTTGAGACTAAAGTTGAAAGCATTCTGAATCATAGAGATGATCTCCTCTTTCACCTGGACACGAAGCTTCCTGGCACAGAAATAAATGGTCACGACCCGACACAAGCCAGGCAAGGGACAAAACCGACAATAGCAGTACAAGACACCCTGCCTGCCTTTCTGGGGAGGTTGCTATGGACAGTTCTGCCAGAGAACAAATGAGCAGGAGGCAAACAAAAGCAGGGGCGCAGGAGAAAGCTGGATCCGCACTTGAGGCAGAGCCCTTGAGCTGATGGATTTCCTGAGGGCTGTGAATCTCCATAATTATGAGCCATATTTGCAGAAAGACGTGAACCCTAAAAAGCACTCATCCAAGGAGACTTCAGAAAAGGGAGGAGTGAGGGGCCAGTGAGATGGCTCAGCGGCTTAAGCGCCTGCCCAGCAAGCGCGAGGGCCCGAGTTCGACTACCAGAACCCACATACGAAAAAAGGGCCGGTGATATCGCTCAGCGGCACGGGCGCCTGCTGGCACGCGAGGTCCTGAGGTTGACCCCCCGGTACCCACAAAAAAAAAAAGAAAAGGGAGGAGTGAGAAAGAAGAGAGGTAGAGATATACCTATAGGTATACCTCTGTAGGTATAAGTGAGATATAGGTGTAGGTGAGATATAGCTATAGGTGATATAGGTATAGAAGTAGAGGGCTGAGGGCTAAACAGTGGGAGAAAGAGTAAGGAAAGAGATCCCAGAAAGCTGATAGAACATAAGCAGCAAATAAATGTTTATTTACTATATAAATCAGTGGAGCTGCCATTTCAGTTCCCGGGCACTGTATTTACACAACATAAACAGCATGCTCTCAGAGCTGGAAGATTCACACTGGCTGTAAGAATGCCCAAAGAAACAGCATCTTTGCAAAAGAGAAAGAATCAAAGCTGGAAATAAACACAACCTGCCTCTTTCACTAATGGCAAATAAATCTGAAGGTGACCTGGACATGGAAGCATGAGGGGCAGAGCTGGGGGGAACTCTAGGAAGCCAATTTTATTCATCTCCACTTTCACTGGAGGACGCAGCATCCTAGCAGAGAAATAAGTGGTGATGACAATAAAGTCCCTGAAAAACGGAGGCCAAGCTCAACCTCTGTCCTCCAAGGATATGTGACCCACATAAAGGCACACCTGGAAGAACAAAAACAGGGGAACAGTAATCACTGGAGTGTCCAAAAGGAAGAGTCCACCACTCACCCCTCATCTGCTAAGTGCTTGTGGGTGAAGGCCAGGATGTCGGCAGCTCTGCCCGTGCCTTCGCACACGACCACGGGCTCTTTGTCCTTCACCGTCTCCCACACCGCGAGGATGACATTGGGGCCTCCTTCCACCACCAGCCCCACCACGGGCACGCCTTGTCTTGAGCCTGTTTCAGAGAAACGATAAATACCGCACTGCCACGAAGTATCCTGTGTCAGCCAGGGAGCCCTTGGAGTTCGGGACACAAGTCTGAATGATCACGTGTTGCCATTGCTGATACGAGCCACGCTTCTCTTATTTTACCCAGGTTTGCTTAGGTCAAGACCAAGCCAGACACTTGGACTTCAAATAAAATCTACCGTAAACGTGGTGAGGATATCTTCAATCTTTTGCCAAGTAAAACAGTAGCTAAAGGCTTTTTTCCTCCCTTAACACTAGGGATTAAACCCAGGGTCTCCCCACTGACCTACGTCCCCAACCCACTTTTTGTTTGTTTGTTTGTTTTTGTTTTGTTTTTTACTTTTTTGGTACAGGGTCTCACTAAGTCACTCAGTTGCCCGGCTTGCAATTCCTCCTGCTGTAGGACAGGAAAGTGCTATCACGCCTGGCTTGAAGTTTAACTTTTCACTGTGGGAAATCCCAAATTTATCTCAAAGTAAACAGAATACATAGGACTCCAATGTACCCATCATTCATTTCCAAAAACAATCAAGCCCTTGCCAATTTGCCAATTCAATAAATATTTCCTTGTGGGGGGCAGTCCTAGGGATTGAACTTGGGACTTTGCACATGCCAGGCAAGTGCTCTACCATGGATTTCCATCCCCAGCCCTCTATAAACTTTTAATGATGAGTATTTCTAGGAATCAGATGGGCTTGGCAGCCTTCAAAGACTTTTATAATATATTGCATTTCAGTAGACTCCATTTTACTGTTTAAACTCCTTAGCATGATCATGTATTACTTTATTAGAGCAAGGACGACCAAAAAAAGGAACAACCATGGAGCCTTTCGCTTAAAAAAAGATATTAAGTGAAAAAGTTACAGAATGATATGTATAATACATTTCATTTATATTTTCGAAAACTTATACATGGCTATACTTTTTATATATGTATGTATATAGCCACATGTATAGCATGTTGTCTAAATCTCCAGATAATTCTGGAAGAACATACATCAAACTGTATTAACAGTGGAAAACAGAGGGGGGCGCTTGGAGAAATGTTGTAAAGGGACTTTGTTCCTCACATAGTTTTCTTATTTAAGTTTTAACCCCACACATGCATTAATATATTACTTTTAAATCAATACTTTTTACTTTTCAAAAGGAGAAAAATTGGCAGGCAACACCTTACTCGAACCTGAGCAATAGGGAACTTCACTAGGGGTCACACATCTTGAGGGCCCCCGTGTGACTGTCCTCTTGCCGTCCGCCCCGCACAGAAGGGAGTCTACGGGGCCTGTTTCAGTGGAAGCCTGCACCCCGTCCGCTCTTCCTGGAGTTCACAAGACTCCAAGTCCTGTTTAGGACTCCAAGTCCTCCCGCAAGCCTCCGCCTCAGGTATGTCTTCTCCAAGGATGTTCCCGTCAAAGCAAGAGACAGGGGTGGAGCTATGACTTACAAGTGGAGTCTCCGAGTGATCATGAGTGTGTGGCCTACCTGATATGCAGGATTGAGCCAGAGGTGGAAAAAGCAGCAGGGAGAGGGTAAGGTCACAGTCATGTCCTCACTCAGCATGTCCCCAAATCAAGAACTGTGAACCTAACCTGGCCTTCCCACTTGACGCATCAATGTGAGAGGGTAAAGCATATCTTATACAGTATGTTAGCTTGATTTGAAGCTTTTAAACATTTAGACAGATAGCACGTGGGCTTCATGTGCATCCTTGCCCCAGAATCCACAAGGGCTGTGGGTGGCCTGTTAGCAGGCATCCACATACTTCATTGTGCCTATTTAATTGCACTGATATTCTTCTTCCTTTCCTTTTTCCATTCACCTCCACCTCCTTATTATTTTCTCTATATTATTAAAAAGTAAGCTTAGGATGTACTAGCTGACAAACACGGTTATGCTAATAATATCATCTTATAAAAGCTAAATGAAATGGGGGGATGGTTTATTAAGGCACAAAAATAGTAACAAATTTTTAAAATCTAGATGGTTATTTATTTCATTACTTTTGGGTTTTTTTTTTCTTGTTTAGCTTTGTTTTATTTTCTTTATAGTGCTCTGGATCAAACCTAGGGCCTCACACACCCCACACCAGTGTTCTATCACTGAGATATAACCCCAGTCCAAGACGGCTGCCTCGAAGCACCTCTGTGAGCCTGACGCCACCTGGATATTGACCACAAGCTTATTTCTTTTTTTTTTTTTTTTTTTTGTGGGTACCGGGGGGACGACCTCAGGACCTCGCGCGCCAACAGGCACCCGTGCCACTGAGCGATATCACCGGTCCCTTTTTCGTATGTGGGTTCCGGGAGTCGAACTCCGGCCTTCGCGCTTGCAAGGCAGGCGCTTACGCCACTGAGCCATCTCACCGGCCCCACAAGCTTATTTCTAAAAGCCCTGTCAGGTTTTAACCCCTACTCTATCCCACCCACATATGAAATGTCACCTTCCCTAACCATCAACACTCAGGGCCTCACTCCTGTCAGGTTCCTCTCCACATGGCTCTTCTGCCACTCCCGTTCCCACAAGGAACCCTCCCCTTCCCCTCTGTCCAGCTGTTATGTACTCGAGGCCTTGCTGATGTCTCCATCCTCCCGCGAAGCCTCTCTTGACTATACTGTCCCCCAAGGACTTCTCCCTCTCTCCCACTGTCGCCCACAATCCTGTATCCTCTTTCACCCTGATTTCTTCCTGCTTTGGGACCACATGTGTAACTGAATCTCTCAGGGGCCATTATACAGAAGACAACGGAGCACCTTGCTCCTACGCAGGCCCCTAGCCAGACCTGTTGGCTGAGCCCCGGAAGAACTCACAGCTGTGTATTTTCTGCAGGGACAGGTACTTCTCCAGGTTCCTCCTGAGCTTCAGTTCATTCCCGTACTTGCCCACAGTGCCGTCGTCAGACAGGATGAAGTGGGAGTGCATGCAGTTGAGCGTGGTGAGCTTGCTGATGGGGTTCCCCAGTGTCTGGTACATGCGCACCACCTGAGGGACAGCCGGGACCAGAGAGGTCAGAGCCTGATCCTTCCCAGGGCCCGCTGCTCCTGAGCCCTGTCTCCCTGCACCAACAAACCACCTGCCACGGTGAAAGAGCAACACTTGCTACTTAGCACAGTGCTAAAAACCAAAAAACGAAAACCCAGCTCCAAGGTGCGCACCCAGGGCTGGGAGATCCAGGGAGAAGTGGCACAGAGCCCTCGGCCTGTTGTGAACTGTAGAAACAGCAAGGGATTTTGCTACAAGGGGACTCCTTCCACAAGGCAGGTAACAGCCACAGAGGGATTCGAGCACAGGCGCCCGCCCACCATATTGATACAGGAGACAGGGCGTGGCAAAGCTGGCTGGAGAAATAAAGGGGACCTGTCAATGACAAGATCCTGAGACAGCGCCAAATAATTCCCAGGAGCCCGGATGTGAACTTCTTGCCGGCTCCCATGAGATGTGGTCGGCATATAAGGAGGCACGCGGACCCCGGGCCTCCTGACTGCTCATGGTAGACTGCGCTGTGTCTCCCAGGCACAGGCTGTACTTTTTAGTCTTTTTATTCATTTCTCTCTTGTTCAGCCCAAGTTTGCTCTGCAGAGCCAGTTTCTCCCTTACCGCTTCACCTCTCACTTTTCAAATAAACTTTTGGCACCGTGTCTGGCTTATCTCGTCCAATTCTTTGTTCAAGGCGAGAAGGACCGGAATACTTCTCACTGGCGAGCTGTTGCTAAAGCAGCTGCCCGGTGACGGTTCGCCAGTGTTTGACCAGGTGCCACTTCAGGACGGGCTCAAGCCTGGGACGCAGAGTGACTAAAAGCCAGCTCACTTCGGGGCTCCTGGAGGGGCCTCCCGCAGTGAGCGCGGACAGGGAGCGGGCTGGACGGGCGTCCCCGGAGGCCGAGCTCCCGGAGGACGGGGCCCGCCCCGCGGAGGAGCCGCTGCGTTTGGCCCTCGCCCTCAGCCTCGTCCCGCGCAGATCGGAGGTCCCCTGCCCTCCCTAGGGGCCTGGGGGCACGGGCGCCCTCACACGCCGCAGCACGGGGCTGGGCAGGACCATCGGACTCCAAAATCCACCCACTCAAAAATAGTTTGTTTTTTTTTTCATTTCTGCGTTTTGTTTTTTCCTTTCTTCCTCACAGGTTTGGAGAAATTTAGTTTCTTCTTTTTCTTCTTCTTTTTCTTAATTCATTTTTTAAATATTTTCTATTTTTTTATTCTCCATATTTCCTTTTTTCCCACATTTTTGTTTTATCTTCTGTTTCTTTTGTTTGTTTGTTTGTTTTGTACTGGGAATCGAACTCAGGACCTCATGCATGCCAGGCAGGCGCTTGTGCTGCTATGTTCCCGGCCCTATCTTCTGTTTCATGTTGGGTTTGTTTTTGTTTTTTCTGTTACATTTATCTAATTCTATAAATATCCTTCTACTCCTTAATAAGATCCTTTGTCTCACTTTCTGTTTTTCATCTCCCATTGTTTAATTTTTCAAAGTTTTCTTCTTGCATTCTCCCATTCCCAACCCCCTATATCATCAATAGTATAACCATTAGGCTTTCTTAATCTTTAGATAGAGAGCTGTGTGTTACTGTCATTGCGGTTTTTTCCAGCATCAGTGGAGGAATAGTTATCGCATTTAGTAGATATTTGCCCTATGTCTCTATCTGGTTTGTCTTACTGTTCATACTGTAATCATAGATTTTTAAGGTTAAGGGTGGTGCATTATTAAGTCTATTAAATATCCGATTTGTAAATATCCAATTTGTCTTGGACGATATTATTGCTGCTGATTTAATTGATATTGCCAGGGTGGTACAGTTGTTGCTATTAGCTAGTTTTCCTTGTATACTAATACCCAGATTACCTTTGTGACAGTACTGCATTCTATTCATGGAGCACTGGGCGCTGGGCCAATTATATTGCATATGGGAAAGGGACCAAGAGATGGATGGAAGGGGAGAGAGAGGGGATAAAAAATAATTAAGATATGTTATGTACATGTACCAACTCCCCATGAGGAATGTGACCATTATGTGCTACAAACAAGTACTAATAAGAAAGAAAAAAATAAAACTAATTCAATGAAAAAAGTGAACAAAAAGGTCTACTAACCCTGCGAGCTAAATTAAATCTTTTCTCCTTTAAGAAAAGAAAAGAGGGCCGGTGAGATGGCTCAGCGGCTTAAGCACCTGCCTGGCAAGCACGAGGTCCTGAGTTCGACTCCCAGGACCCACATAAAGGAAAAAAAAAAAAAAAAGAAAAGAAAAAGAAACCCTGTTTATTACCTCATCACAATGTATGGAACATTTTTGCACAAATAAATCGAACTATTAAAAACTATGAGACACCCTGAGAAAACTCAAGGGTGTAAAAGGTCACCACATGAGGAAAAAACAGACAAACAAAAAAGAGTATGAGAAAAAAACTTGACTGGGTTAGTTGATGATAATCAGGAATTATTGATGATACAGAGGAATTATTGTTAATTTTTTAGTCATGATAACAGCATTGTGATTTCATATATATATAATTATGTATTTATTTTGAAAAAGAACTCTCCCCAGTCTCAATGGTGACACACCTTTTCTTTTTTTACTAATTTTTTATTAATACATATTTACAATATATAATGATTACATTCATCATAGGGAATTTGTACCTGTACATAATATATCTTAATTCTTTTTTTCCCATTCCTCTCCCCTCCCTTCAACCTTTCTTTCTTATATTTTCTTAAATTGTTTATATAGTTTAGAAAGAACCACTAAAATATTTAAAGATGAAGTTATTTGATGTCTGGAATTTGCCTGAAGACAATGGAGAGGGTTTGTTGGAAAGGAGGAAGGGGACAGAGGAAATATAATTGGCAATGTGTCAACAAATGCTGAAGCTAGGAGACAGCACGCAGTAAGCCATTATTCTAATCTCTGCTATTTAATATGGCTGAAAATTTCCAAAATAGAAATTAAACATTAGTTGGGATAGAGAAATAACTGTGATAAAGTTAAGCTAAAAAAAAAAAAAAAGTCTGTAGTGAGTTTCTATTGTTACTTTTTTTTAAATACCCATTTTCTACTCTACATATATATGCATACATAGAAAAAGTTCTGGAATGAAAACACACCAAAATATTAACAGTAGTTATTTTTGTTCTTTGTACCTTTTCTAACATTTGATAAAAACATGTATTTTTTATAAATAGACTTAGCCAAGCCCATAGATGAACACACAGGTTCCAAGAGTCAATACTCAGAAATTAATGAAGCAGAAAGTAACACAAGAGGAGGGAAGAGAACTAGTAAGGGCCGAATGAAGAAAGCACTTTGTTTTACTTCATGCAAGCTTTGCAAATATATTGGCTATTTGCCAGACACAAGCCATGGAGGAGTTCTACAAAAAAGAACAGTGTAATTTTTAAATTAGTATTTTGGAGAATCATTTTGGCTACAATAGACTGCGATAGAAGACAAGAATAAGAGGGGAAAAGGCATCAGTTATTTAAGCATCAGATAAAGATCGCTTAAACCCACTCAGCAGCACTGGAGGTAATCAGAAGTCAGAGTACGGCTATATTTTGAATGTGCAGCTAAGAGTTTACTAATAGATCAGGTTTGAGGTATGAGACAAAGCAGATTAATGAGAGGTTTCTGGCTTGAGCAATTGCAAGATTGGATCGTCGTTTTCAAAAATGGGGTAAGTACTACTCAACCCTAAAGAGGATTAATTTGAGTCATTTGTAGAAAAATAGATGTACGTTGAGACCATAATACCAAGTGAAATAAATCACATGCAGAAGGTTAAATCTTTTTTTTTTTTTTTTTTTTTGTCTTGTGGGTTCTGGGGGTCAAACTCAGGACCTCGCGCTTGCCAAGCAGGCGCTTATGCCGCTGAGCCATCTCACCGGCCCCAGAAGGTTAAATCTTGCATAGTTTCTTTTACATTAAAAACCCAAAATATAAATAATTTAAAAAGAAAATAAAAGAGATGATAGGAAACAGGGAGGCAGCCTTTGTGGAGAGGGAAAGGGGATCTGGGAATAGAGACAGAAGAGTGGGGAGAGAAAGGGGAAGAGAAAACGATGAAGATATGTAATGTATATATGTGCCAGTTCCCCAAGATGAATGTGACTGTTACGTATAACAAACATATATGGGGGAAAAGAGGAAATTAAAAATAAATACATAAAATAGGGTGAGGGATGTAGTAGGAAGGCTGGAGTTGGTTTTAGATATATTACATTTGAGGTGTCTGTTAGACATCCAGGTACAGTGTCACGTGGACATTTGGCTGTGAAAGGATTGTGTACTTACATCTTTTCCAATAAGATCTCTCTGGTTCTCAATGACACCCCAAGGAGAGATTCCAACTGTCCAGATTTTTCTCAAGGACTTGGAGGAATGGGCTTTCAGGGCATCCCCGACATGCTTGGAAACTCCTATAAACAATCAGTGCAGAAGTCAAACTTTAACTCACACTAATCATGCAAAACAGTGATTCGGAAAGAAACTCATAGGCAAGTATATGCAAAAGGTCATTCTTAAGGAAAAGTTCCTGGCACAGTGGAATTAGTTTCTGATATCTTGGCCTCCTCTATTCCCTCTTGACACCTCTTTCTCTTATCACTGATCTCTGGACCTGAATAATTCCAGTCTCCCTCCGGACAATTTCTGCCTATAAACTCAGTTCTGAGCCTACTCTTCTTTGACCAGAATGTTCTACACATTATCCTTTCTCAGCAAGCCCAGCCCTGACATCAGGAATGTTCTAAGTATTTTGATCTCTAATTTCCAATGTCCCAACAAAACATCCTTCCTTGACTGATTAAAACAAACTAATAAAATAACTCTATATACGCCAGTATTCTGGACTTAACATATTAAAAAGTAGTGCATTACTGCTTGCCCTCTGGGATTAATGATAATAGCAATTATAGTCACCGCCACTTACCAGCACATCGTAAGATGTCAGTAAGTGTTGGCTAGCTTTATGTGTATTTACACTTTAAGCAGGAACATTATTTTGGTCCATCTTCTAGACAAAAACGGTGACACAAAGAAGCCAAAAACTTACCCAAGGTTACAGCTGATTATTTGTAGAAATTAGATAACAATCTAAGTAATCTGACATTTTTTGCCAGGGATATAGCTCAGTGGCACAGCGCCTGCCTGGCAAGTGCAAGGTCCCGAGTTCAATTCCCGGTACCAAAAAAAAAAAAATAAATAAATAAAATAAATAAATAAAAATAGGCATGGGCCGGTGAGATAGCTCAGTGGCATAAGCGCCTGCCCAGCAAGCACGAGGACTCCTGGAACCCATATAAAGGAAAAAAAGGGCCGGGATATCACTCAACGGCACAAGCGCTTGCTGGCAAGCGCAAAGTCCTGAGTTCGACTCCCGGTATCCACATAAAATAAATAAATAAATAAATAAATAAATAAATAAATAAATAAATAAAAATAGGCTATTTTTAGGGCAGTTTCAGGTTGAACAGAAGATGCAGAGAATTCTCAGTACACTCCACACAAAAACAGCCTCCCCTGCCACACCACCTCCCACTATCTCCCACTGCTTTTTTATCTAAGCGATGACTTTATACTGACACACCCTTACCACGCAGAGACTTTGGTTTGGCATTATGTATTCTGCGTGCTGACAACAGTACAGTGACAGGCACCCACCATGTGGTATCACTGCCCTTGAAAATCCTCTAGACATTGCCTACTCAACCCTCCCTCCCTGCTAATCCCAGACAACCACTGATGTCTCCACTGTTTCCATAGTTTGGAAACAGTGACTTTTCCAGATTTCCATATATGACTTTTCCAGATTGTCATATAGTTGGAATCATACAGTACATAGCCTTTTGACTTTGACCTAATCTGACCTTTAGTGCCAACACTGCATTATAAGATGTATTCTTCCTATGCCTAGTAATGGTTGTAATGTGTCATTAGCCCAGAAAAAAATGATGCTGCCATGGTTTGAACGAGTCCCCTTCAAAATCCATGCAGGAGGTATCTCATCCCCAGGGCAGCAGTGTTTGGAAGTGGGGCCCTCCATCCTCGGAAATGGACGGATGCATCTATCGAAAGAGCTTCTGAGAGTGTTTGCTCGCTCTTGCCTCCCAACGTTTACCATCTGAGGACGCAGCCAGAAAGCACCCATCAGATGTAGGTGCCTTGATCTTGGACTTCCCAGCCTCCAGAACTGTGAGAGAACAAATTTCTGTTCTTTATCAATGACCAGTCTCAGGTTATCTATTATAGTGGCGCAAATCAAGACACCTGCATGCTGCAGAGCGCCTGAATCACATCCATATGTCTGGCACCTTCTCCCTCAGTTCATTGTCTAAACCTTGTCCAGAGTCATCTCTAGAATCCACATTATAACCACAAGAGCAGTTCAATACCAACTGTGGAGTCATCCACCCAAATAAAGATTGTAATTCTTGAGTTAGCTTTTAAACCAGGTTAATGCCTGGTTTACCAGTCTTGTTGCTGTTACTGTTGCTGCATTGTTGTAACTGGTCATCCTGTGATCCTAGTACGAGTTCCCTGCTGAGAGTATCTGTAAAACTCAGTCTGACCGTATCATTCCCCTATGCATTCTCTGTATTCAAAATCCTTCGAGAGCCTTCTGCCACATGGAGAATGAGGCCAGCTCATCAGCATGGCATCCAACCTGGCCCCAGGCTCCCTTGCTGTCCCCGTCCTTGACAACACCGTGGACAGTGACCTTATCGCTCTTTCTACACGTGCCTTAATCTCCCGGTGAGTATCTGACAGTGAGCTGCCACCTCCGTCCTGCTCAAGACCAATGCCGGCTGGTCTTATCCTTCACCCGGCCCTCAAGAGGCCTTGAGTTCAAACTGTAATTTATCTCCCTTTCCCTCTTACTCCCCAAACACTTTTACCTCAAACATAACCTAGTCAGCATCAATTTCCAGGTATTCACCTTCTGTCCACTTGTCCCAGACCACTCCTGTCCCTTACCTAGGGCCCATGTCACTCACCTTTTCTCCTCAACACCTATTCGAATGCTTCACGCAAGGCAGATCCTGAAGGCTGCTGGCATTTGATTTAATCGTCACGCCCAACTATGTTCAATTATAGTTCAGAAGCGCCTCAAGAGTGGGCAGGAGGGCCGGTGAGACGGCTCAGCGGCTTAAGCGCCTGCCTGGCAAGCGCAAAGGCCCGAGTTCGACTTCCGGATCCCACATACGAAAAAGGGGCCGGTGATATCGCTCAGCGGCACGGGTGCCTGTTGGCGCATGAGGTCCTGAGGTCGTCCCCCCGGTACCCACAAAAAAAAAAAAAAAGAGTGGGCAGGAGCTCAGAAGCAGAGCTTTCAAATTTAAATGTGCATAAGGACCTTCCAGGGGTGTTGTTAAAAATGCAACTCTAATTCTGCAGGTCTGGCTTGGGGCCTGAGAGCCAGTGTGGCTGCTGCCGGGCCCTGGACGACCTGTGGTTGAACTGACTGCGGACTAGGGAAGCTCCAGGTGCTCCTCCTCATTTCCCGTTTGTTTCTTTCACACGAACTACTTTATCGTCCGCACATGACTGTATATGTTTTCCTTGAAGTAAGCTGGTCCCAGGCTACAGTTTCTTTTTTTAAAAGCGTTAAGTAAAATAAAACGTGCAATGCAGTTAGTTATTCAAAGAGAAAGCCTTGTCAAAGTCTACTTTCTCTTACCTCTGTAAAACTTCCCCACCTCACCCCTTTTCTTCCTGGAAATAAAATAAGTATCTGTAAAATGTACAAGATGAACTATAATGTTACCTAATAGTGACAGGCTAAATCCCTTGGTTTTATTTTGGTTTATTTTGGGGTTTTGCGGGGTTTTATTTTGTTTTTTGCTGTTTGTCTGTCATTTGCTTCCTTCATTTCTTTTCAGCCAAAAAAAATTGTTTGTCGAATGGTATATGTTTCCAAACCTTAGCAAATGCCTGGGCCTGCCTCCAGCCCACCACCAGGGAAGAGAGCTGGTGCATGGCCTCTTCGAAGATGTGAGGCAAATACAGATACGCGACAAGGGCTACAGGCGGTCACTGCTGTAAAAGTCAGACGACAGTGTGTAGCTCTAGTTGAGATCAAAGAGGCTGCTTCTCGGGTGTACTGGCATCTAGCGCTGATCCTCACGGAGGGGTAGAAAAGGCAAAAAGGGAACGGAAAGCCATGGCTTAGTAACAGACCAGCCAGAAAACAGCGTATGTGGAGCCCGGCTGCACACCACACACTCCTCAGAAGCTATACCCCGAAAGCCTCAAATTCACCTAGGGAAGGGTAGGTGCAATTGATTTTTCGAAAAGCCCCTCAGGCGATTCTAATGTACAGACAGTTCATAAACTGATGCAAAGAAGCAAGATGCTTAAATGTCACATTTCAAGGACTATAAATGAGTCAGTGACAGAGACAGTGAGCATACGGACAATCGTGTCCTTAAAAAAAGTGGTAATTGTCTACTCATGCCTGGTGCATCAGTGCAACATCGTGCATGTCACTCGTTCCCAACGCCTGAGAACTTGACAACCACTGCACGAGTTTCCCTCATGTCCAGGCCCACACGCGCTGCACGCTCACATGGGCTTGAGGTCACTTGTGACCTCCCAACAGTCCTGACAAAAGACCGTTTCCAAGGTGGTCTGCATTTCATTACAAGGGCCAGGTGACGGAAGAGGGAAAAGATAAGAGAAATTAATCAGTTAACAGCTAAAGATTGCTCCACACTCTTTAACATGTGTTGATTCAAGACCCCAGGTGGCTGGCCAAGTGCCACTGGCGTTGTCGCCAACAAATCCAGAAGCAACAGGTGCTTCCGTGGGCTGCTCTCTCCTCACTTCAGGTCATCCCGCACCTCCTCTCTGCAGCTTGATGTAAGTAATATGCTTTCTGTTCCCAAAATTTCACTATAAGATTGCCTTTGCCTCTTAGCTCCAGCAGACACATTTCCAGCTGCTCCCCAGCGCTGCTGCTAGTACTCACAGAACTCCACAAGGGACCAAGTCCTTTCCTGGCCAGCATCTGCAATGGCACAATAACCCTTCCATTTCAGAGGTCCCTGCTCTCAAGAGTTCTGGTTGAATACACTAAAGCTCAGGACAGACTGTTTCCTGTGCCAGAAGTTTACTCAAAGTTATGTTGAAATGAGATATTTTGACAATGATGAAAACGCATTCTGGGAAAGGCCTGTGATTCTTCTGGACTTAGATCCTAGTCATTAGTCACTATTTTTGTCTTTCTTTCTGACACCACTATATTTTATGGGAGTGCAGCAGAAGAGGGATTTGATGCCATACTGCCTAGTTCACAGAAGAGAGAGGAAAGAAGGAAGGGAGGGAAAGAGGGAAGGAAGGAAAGATAAAAGAAAGCAGAGAGGGAAGGAGGGAGGGGCAGAGATGGCAAGGGAGGGAGGGAGAGAGGAAGGAGGCGGACAGACACACTTTACCCGTGTTGATGCCTTCCGTCAGTATCCACGCTCCCGTGGTCTCTGCAGCTTTGACCAAACCCTGGCTGAAGACCTCTTTAAGCTTGGAGGGCATCTTAAAGTTCTGGATGCCTCCATGGACAGAGATCACCAGCTTGGGCAACTCCATCTTCCACTCTTCCAACATCAAATGTAACAGATGATCCAACCTGGTGTCATAAGAAGTGCGAATGTACTGGAAGACACATGAACGAGAACTGTGAAAAACACGGGCCATGTATAGAAACAATGACCCACCTCAGGGCAGCTGAAATTGTTCAAAACGGAAAGGAAGTGTCCAGTATCTCTAGAAGTTCATCTTCACATAACAGAAACATTTGCTTTTCAAAGACCCCACATCCCCTTGAAGTTCCTTCTGGGAATTATAAGTCACCGTAGGAGAGTTTCCTCCGGCTGGAGGCTTGGCCTCCAGTGTCCCACAGAAGGCCTGAGGTGAGGCAGAAATACTTCAAACAGCTGCCCAAAAGCGCTGTACCAGCGAACTGGTTAAGAAAAAGCTGTAAGTAGGTGAAATGTGATTTTTCATACATGGTACAGCTTTTAGTTCACTTGATCTTTTCACATATTTGCATAATTACATTTAATTTATTATAAATTTTACCTTCTAACCATTTCCTTTATATACCATTACCTCTCTGAAATCATTTCCTTTTCCAAACAAATACTTTTCAGTTAGGCATGGTGGCATACCCCCGTAATCCCAGCACTTGGGAGGCTGAGGCAGGAGGATTGCCACAACTTTGAGGGCACCCTGGGCTACATAGTGAATTCTAGGGCAGCCTGAACTACATAGTTAGACCCCGTCTCAAAAAGAAAAAAAACAGGCCGGTGAGATGGCTCAGCAGCTTAAGCGCCTGCCCAGCAAGCGCGAGGGCCCGAGTTCAACTCCCAGAATCCACATATAAAAAAGGGGCCGCTGATATCACTCAGCGGCACAGGCGCCTGCTGGCGCGCGAGGTCCTGAGGTCGACTCCCGGTACCCATAAAAAAAAAAAAAGTTTCACAGAACAATTATTTCTCAATATTCAATGTGAGCAAAGAAAAGATGAGGGAATGGGGGTTAAAAATGACCAAAGTATGTATGTACGTTATGAATCTGCCAAAATGAACCTAATTAATCTGTATAGCCAATATTAAAAAAAAAAAAAGTAAAACAAAGATGAGGGAAATCTAAGCCAGCAAGTAGTGCTCAAATCATTTTGAGCTGCCTAGGATTATATGGTATGACTGGCTTCCTCTTTCCAGCAAATGCAGCCACACAAGCCGTTCAAATCCTGTAATATTGAGATGAGTTTGCCTTCTGCAAGCATATGCCTACCAAGCAAGACTTATAGAAAGAAAGAAGGAAAATACAAAGCGGTGAATTACAAACCATGGCAAACATTAACACAGGAAGTAATCTCTGGACCTGCAATAGAAATTATTACGCCATGCTCCAAATGATAGCAGCTTTGAACATCTTCCACTTGTCTTCTTAAGACATCCCTTTTTTCATAATGAAAATATTAGAATTTTGAACATCGGGAGGGTCCAGCTATCACGAAATGTGAGTGTCAGAAAGAATCTAAAGATGATCACGGTTCAGTTTACACATGCAGACACTCAGCTGTCGTGGCTTTACTGCATACTGAAATAGCAGGAAAAAGTACAGGTGGACCTTTCTGTTTGTCCCAGGTCATGAATTAGGGCGAAGGACTGTCTGGTGTAGTTCACCTTTCTCTGCCCAGCTCTTGCTCTCAGAATCCTCTCCTTCAACTCCAAATCCCTTCAGTCCTAGAAGATATTGCTCCTTAAGATATGGGGATAAACAGCCTGAGGAACTAACTAAGCATCAAAGCTAGTCTTTCTTCCAAAGGCCAGCTGAAGTGACACTAGGTTAATGACTCACTTTCGCCAGTCATCTACCTCCTTTATAATTAATTCCCTTAGGCAGAAACCAACAGGCAGGCAGAGATTAACCTGAGATGTCTGTGGAATGAGGTGGGAGGGGTTCCGGGAAGGGAGCCCAGCCCAGCGAAATGAATAACCGGCTTGCTCAACCTTTCCTGCTGAACCGCTGAAGCCTGAGATGAGACCCAGGCTCTGAGTGGCCTCTTCTCTTCTGAGAGGTCCAGGCAAACAGCCTGAGGTACCGAGGCTCAGCACTGAGCACACAGCACGGGGCTCCTCGGGGCTGTCCGGCCACACCGCCCCCGGCTTTCCCGCGTGCTCTCCCTCGACCTTCGCACAAGCTCCTCACTGCCCTCCCCTTGCAGGTCTCAGCTTAGCTGCCCTGACTGTGAGATGACCTCCTTGTCACACAGGGCATCGTCATTCTCTTGAAGAACCTGCCCCCTGTCCTCATAGCACCCTCCCCTCCGTGACAATCTCAGAGCTGTTTCCTGTTTCCTTCACACGACAGCAAGCACTGGGACACAGCGAGTATAGGCACCCGGTAAACATGTGCTGGGAGGACAAAAACAGTGTCAGTGAGGGCGGTGAAGAAGGAACATAAAAGCAAGGAGAGTCAAACTCAAAGGAAAAAGTGCGTGTAGGGTTCTACAAGGATCAATTTCCAACAAGGAGTAAAAAGGGCAGTTTTTCTGCCAACCAAAGAGAACATCAATACACAAAGTTAAATGCGCTGGGGCTAACAACTAAAAATGCAGATTACTGTACAACTGCGTTAGGATATAGTATTAGGACTGCACTAGGAGAGACTTATTTCAAATCCGGGGGGGCTGATACTCACACTCCAAGAACAGCTGATTCGGAGCTTTCCTGAGGTGCGATCCATGTGCCCTAACAAGCAGCAGGCATTTAACATGCACAAAGAACTCAGCAGAGGGATGGCTACCCTGCCAACACTAATATGTGCCCTAACAAGCAGCAGGCATTTAACATGCGCAAAGAACTCAGCAGAGGGATGGCTACCCTGCCAACACTAATGTGCTACAGCCTGGACAGGAGCATCCCCGAAGGCCCGGGTGTCAAAGGCTTAGCTTCTAGCATGTGGCACTAGAGGGAGGTGGTGGAGCCTTCAGGGCATGTGGCCTAGTGGAAGAAGGCTGGGTCACTGGCAGTGTGCCCTTGAAGGGGATATTGAGACCTGGCCCCTTCTTGTCTCTCTTTTTGCTTCCCTGCCACCATGAAGTGAACAGGTCTCCTTTACCACACATTCCTGCCATGATGTACTGTGCCACAACGGGCCCAAAGCAACAAGGCCAAGCAACCACAGACTAAGACCTCTGAAATCGTAAGCCAAAATAAACCTTTCCCCCTTTTTTCCCCTCCTTTTAAATTGATTGACTCGGGTATTTTGTCACAGTGGCAGAAAGAGGACTAACACACTATGCAAATCACAGGCAAAATTGCCCTACTAGGGATAGGAGAAAAACTAGCTGGGAAAGCCCAAGTATTAGCATTCAGAGGGTGCATATCCTTCCTGAGAGGTCCTCACAGGAACTCAGGAGAGATGAACAGTGATAAGTTACTGGTAACTGTCATGGTTAGTCTTCAGCTAAAGCCCATGCTATGGTTTGGATCTTAAATGTCCCCTAAAGGCCCAGGTGTTAAAACCTTGGTCCCATGGGCCAGTGAGATGGCTCAGCAGCTTAAGCGCCTGCCTGGCAAGCAAGAGGGCCCAAGTTCGACTCCCGGAACCCACATACGAAAAAGGGGCCGGTGATATCGCTCAGCGGCACGGGCGCCTGCTGGCGCGTGAGGTCCTGAGGTCGATCCCCTGGTACCCACAAAAGAAAAAAATAAAATAAAATAAAACCTTGGTCCCCATCCCTGGGGAGGTGTCGTGGCCTTTAAAAGGGAGGTTTGGGGCCGGTGATATCGCTCAGCGGCATAAGCGCCTGCTGGCAAGCGCAAGGTCCTGAGTTCAACTCCCAGTACCCACATAAAAAAAAAAATAATAATAATAATAATAACAATAAAAATAAAAGGGAGGTTTGGGTCACCGGGAGTGTGCCCTTGGAAGAGATGACAGGGTGCCGTCTCTCCTTTTTCACACCTGGCTGTGAAGGGAATGGTTTGCTGCTCCGTGCACTCCCTGCCACAGTGTGCTTGCTGCCTTCCTGTAGACCTGAAGCAACAGGGACAAGCCTGGACCGAAACCTCTAAAACCCGAGCCAAAGTAGACTCCCCCAGATATCTGCTACAATAATGGCAAGACTAGCACAACCTGCTCCTGAGGAGTACTGGTACTACTCCTACCTCTACTACTACTTCAGGAGCAGCCAGTCCTTGGCAGCTGCCTCATAAACCAGAGGGCACAAAAGCTTGCTGAAGGAAAGAAACCAGTCCAGTAGGAGCCAGATGCATCGCACCTCGGAAAGGTGTGATGCCTGTCAGACCCAAGGGAAGAGAGGATCAGGCCCGTTCTGACAAGGAGATCAACCCATGGGTCTTTTCTGCAATAAAGCGAGGTCGTCTGATTGTCTACACTTGGAGATATACCTCAGGTTGTCCTCCATCCGAAATCAGCAAAGCAATGTGGATTATTAGCAAACCTTGGAGTGGTAGGTGTGCTCTCCATCTTGGAAATTAATAGTGCCAAAGGTATCTGTAGGGCTTTTCACTGTGTGCTTTTCAACAGACCATTGCTCGTTTTCGTTATCCTTGGCCGCGGAGAGGGTCCAGGCATAATCTATCCCATGATGGTCTTGAACCAATCGGCCACAGTAGCACCTAAGTCCAGGAAAACAAACTTCAGAATACAAAGAGACCCAGTGTTTCTACATTTTCCTAGAGTAACATATCGATGCCATAACCCTGAAGACTTCACATCGGCCGAGTATGGTGGTACACACTTACATGCCCAGCTACTTGGGAGACTGGGGAAGGAGAATCACAGGTTTGAAGCCAGCCTGGGCAAATTAGCAAGACCCTGCCCCAAAATAAAAAATAAAAGGGTTCAGGATGTAGTTAATTCGTAGAGTGTTTGCCTCCCATGCGTGAGGCTCTGGGCTCAATCCCAGCAATGAAAAAGAAAATGTCACAGTAAGATTTATATTAGATTTAACACTGGATTATCCTCTAAATTTATAATTTCCTTAATTGTTTTTTCCCTGAGCTGGACAGAAGAATTATTTGGAGTATGTTTAAAAAAATACTAAAAGTCTGTTGCACATGCATGTTCATAGAAGCATTATTTGCAATCACCATGGGCGGAAGAAACCCAAATATCCTCCTATGGATTCTTGGACAAATAAAATGTGTTCTATACATGCAATGGAATGTGATTAGAAAAGAAGGAAATTCTGACACGTTACAACATGGATGAACTTGAGGACATTACACTGAGTGCAATAAGCCAGTCACAAAAAAGATAAATATCGTGTGATTCCACTTATACGAGGTATCTAAAGGAGTCAGATTCCTAGAGACTGAAAATAAAATGGTCATTGTCAGGGGCTTTGGAGAGTCATTTAATTTTTTTTTCTTTTTGAGAAAGGGTCTCACTATGTAGTCCAGGCTGACCTTGAACTCACAATATAGCCCAGGCTGCCCTTGAATTAGTGGCAATCCTCCTGCCTCAGCCTCCCGAGTGCTGGGATTATAGGCGTGCGCAACCATGCCTGGCTGGTAGTCACTTACTTAATGCAGAGTTTCAGTTTTTTGAGATGAAAAGGTCCTGGAGATCTACTGCATAACAATATGAAAGTTAAACCATACTGTATTCCACATTTTAGAATGGTTAAAATGATTAAAAATCCAATTATATAAATATGCGCAACTTATTCTAGGTCTAGCATACCACAATAAAGCTGTTTGTAAAAAAAAAAAACTAAAAAAATACCTGATATGTCCTTCTTAAGGACAGTAAGACAATGTCCTCATGTAAAACATATTATTTGCATCAAAAGACATAGCATTCAAGATAGATACAAATAAAATCATTATTAGAAAAAAGTCATGTTAGAGACCTAACTATGAACATAAATAACAAATTAATATATAGTATAACTTTAAAGGAGGGGAGTTAAACAAATATCCTTGCTATTAGCAATTTTAAAAAATACTTAACAATAAGTAGCCATAATTTCTACAATGTATCAAAATTAACCAAATAACTAATCTTTTATAAAATTAAACTTATAAAAACTAACAGAAAACATAGTAATTATCATTTGTAAAAGAGTGATGGACTTCTTATATTTCATAAATCAGAAGAAATCTCAAGAAAACATAAAATTTTGAATATATTAAACTCTGTAAGTTTCCACGATGAAAAATCATCTATCTACTATCAACAAAGAAATTACTCAGCTAAATCTTTCATGAACTGATTCTAGCCTGATTATGATTCAGGCTAGAAGAAAGCAAATAATAAATAAAACAAAAAGCTTTCCTTTACTGGAATTGTTAAGTGAGGCAATCTTGAAACTTATTAAATCTTCTTAATCTTTTTTTTTTTTTCAGTACTGAGGACTGAACACACAGCTTTGCACTGAGCTATGACCCTAGCCATTTTTTTCATTTTTTAATTTTGAGACAGCCTCTTACTAAGTCACTAAATTGCCCAGGCTGGGCTCCAACTTGTGATCCTCCTGCCTCAGCCTCCCAAAATACTAGGATTCACAGGCATGCACCACCATGCTCAGTTCAAATCTTCTTAATCTCACTGAATTGGGCAAAATAATTTGAAAGTATCAAAGGTTGGTAAAGTGAAAATGAGCCAGGCATAGTGTGGCACACACCTATAATCCAAGCACTTGGGAGGCTGAGGCAGGAGGATCAAAAGTTCAGCATGGGCTACACAATTAGATCCTTAAAAAAAAAAGTAAGAGTAAAGCCAGCACATTGATATACCTCTGAAGACACAAAAATGTCAGTAATATATTTTAAAAGTATAATGTCAAGTCAAAGCATTATACTTTAAGACTTCAATATTTGTCTCTCATTCATTAGTAAAATAAATAGAGATACTATTGGTAAGGTTATAAAATAAATTCCATTATATACTCCACACCAGAGCCCTGAAAAAGGAAGGTTACATGAAAAATCACTGAAGTTAGGCAAGAATATATTAAAACTCCTGTTTTATCACTGTGCTTAAAAGTGAGCAAAATGTTAAACTTTCACTAATAGAGACTGAATGAAGCACTCTCACTCTGGGAAGAAAAGTGTGGAGGGCCACATTGCCTTCCTGAACCCAAGTCCACTCATCTAGCGTGACTTCTACGTAACTATTAATCAGAGATTATATTTAACTTGTTTCAACCAAAGCAGTCTCCACAAGTGGACAAGCAACTGGGGAAAAAATGAAACTACAACACAAATACTAATAATGCAGGCAAGAGAATATTAGAAAACAGAACCAGTACCAATTCTTGCTTCTCGTAAAAACTCTCTGTAAGTCACAAAATGAAGTGAAAACCATAAATATATAATTAGGTTTTATATCTCCTATTTTAGTTTTTTGTTTGGCTTTTGTTCTTTTGTTTTATTGAGATGGGGTCTCACTATGTTGCTCAGTTGGCCTCAAACTCTTGAGCTCAAACAATCCTCCTGCTTCAGCCTCCCGGTAGCTGGGTCTACAGACACAAACCACATTCAACTCTATCTCTTTTTAAATAATAGTATATTGTGGAGGAACAAACAGCATTTGCTATTACTAAATAAAATATTCTAATATCATCCATTGATCTATTCCCTTATAAGCTCTTTGTTTTGTTTCTATATTGTCTATATAATTTTAAAATAAGCATGCATATAATATACACAGTGGGATATATATCCCAAAAGTTTAATGATATAGTACACAATGAATGTAGGAAGATAGCAGGTGTGATGGTGCACGCCTGTAATACCAGCACTCTGGGAAGCTGAGGCAGGAGGATCACAAATTTGAGCCCAGCCTGGGCAATTTAGCAATTTAATGAGACACTGTCTCAAAATAAAACATAAAAAAGGGCTGGGGATGCAGCTCAATGTGAAGGCCCTGGGTTCAATCCCCAGTATGGCCAAAAAAAAAAGACAGTAGACCACTCCATCATAGCAAAATTCCTCTGAACATGCATCCCAATATGTGATATTTATTTTTAAATGATTTATTACTGTCAATCCAGATGTAAATATTAGTCAAGATATATGTGAATTACAAGTTTTGATCAAAATTTACAGGGGATATATAAATTTTTTAAATGTATTAATCTCCCTCAAAATATTGCCCCACTTCAAACACACTTATCGTGGCATTCTTTGTTTTATTAGTACATGTTTGCAGTACATAACAATTGCATTCCTCCTGGGGAGCTGGCACACGTACACATCACATCTTAACCATTTTCCTGTCATTGTCCTTGCCACTCTGAAGCAGTTCAGGGAGACCTCTTTCAGTAGTGTCTTCACAAGAAGATGAAGTGTGATCAAAATTCAGTGAGTGCCATCCGGTGGTAAGGCAGGCTTCTAAAACATCACGTGTGTCCTCACCATCCTATTCCTCAGAGGCGGCACTGTGTGACCTCTGGCTCTTCCCAAAGTCAAAATGGCCATGAAGGGTGAACATTTTGAACTGATTCAGGACATCGAGGCAGCCACGATAGTGCCATTGAAGACACCCAAGAGGCCTTGAAGAACCGCCTCAGAAAGTGTGGAGGACCACAGGTTAGGTGTGTCCAAAGCGAGAGGGAGGATTCCGAGGGCATTAACAGCACAGTGTATTTTACTGCAATAAATGTGCTTAATTTAAACATTCACTGTGTTTCAGTCACATCTCATAGATGGCCCACATTATTCGTTGGTGTTCCGTTCATAATTGCAAAAGACTGCAGATAACTAAATAACCTAAAGGTCCATCAGCAAAGGACCAAAGAGATCATTTACGACACAGCCATGTTCTGTAACAAACAACGAACGCTCTGTGTCCGGCTACAGAAGGAGCTCCTGCGTCCACGAGAAATTCCTCATGGCGTGCTTGGTGTATTCTCTGCTATGGCCTCAACGTCTATGGAAAGCAAATGGCCAGAGAAAAATTAAAATATGTATTTCATTTTGGTTTATGGGAATTAGAAATTCTGAAAGGAATCCCAGAACGATAATACTAGTGGAAACCATGCGTCAGAGAAGGGGGATTGGGCTGCCTCCTCCCCACAACCAAGAGTGGCTGGGAGATTTTTCCCTGTGACATTTTCCACTTCACATCTTTTGATACTTACATTCTAAACCATGTGAAATTTTAAAATATATTAGTAAGTTTTAATTAAACAACAAAAAAAAAGAAATGCAAATTCTAATCTTTCTTCAAGGGCACCTAATGGACTGTTTTAAATCTATAGAGTTTATATAACCAAATTTATTGGCCAACATTCTAGATAATATACTGCAATCAAATTCTGGGATTTTGCATGTAGCTCATGAAAAGGTTGTAAAAGACAACTGAAATTAGTGCAGGAGGACAGAATAAACCATAATTACTGATACTGAGCCACCTGGAAGGTGTTTCATAAATGTGGGGCTGACAACATCAATGTTCTCCTTGGGTACGATCTAAAAAGTGCCACAATGTCTCCCAAATCCAGGAAAATTTACCAGCATCCTTAGTACAATGATCACAACCACCAATAGCTAACTGGCTCTTTAGAGATTACTAAGGGTTTCACAAATACTCTGAAACCTTTGCATGTTTTTTCCCCATGATTCTCAAAACTGAGAATTCTAATTTTTTTTCAAAAATAAATTTAACATTGGTTCAATTCATAATATAAACTTCAGGATAGGATTAGAATTAAGGAACTTTCCTTCCACTGACAAAAAAAAGAAAGGCCAACCCAATTACGAATGCATAATTTAAAACGTACATCACTGCTAAAATTTGTTCTGTGCTGCGAGTTTTAGTTTGATACACTATATAAATGTTTTTGCACATAAGTTTGCTATGTACACACATTATTGCACTTCACTTCTGAACCATGCAAAATTTGAAAATATATTAATAAATTTTAATTGCGTTTAGATAACTAAAAAGCCATAGAGCAAATACCATGCTATATATACGAGTAGCAGCTTCCTTTTCTCTAAACACAGTGTGAGAAGATGAAATGAATAGTAAAATGAAAATTTAACGCTTTACAAGTGTTTCCACTGGCTGAAGCTCTTACTATTTACATCTTCAGCAACTCAAGCATCCAATTACATTTAATTGCTCTTCCTCAAAAATAACCTCTTTTGTAAAACTTCCCTTGGACGGGAAATAGCATATGCTTTACCGTGAGTCCACGCCCAAAGTGAAGACACCGTCCCAGGGAGCCATCAAGTTAAAAGTTAAGAAGAAGTTGGTTTAAATCTTACCTGATTAAGTTCTGGCAGACTTGGCAGCCTGGAGCACACCTAGGTTAAAGAAACACGGTGTCTGTTAGTTATATTCGAAAATGTAATTAATGCTTATGTGGTAAATTATCTTCAGTGATCTGGAAATCAGGATTTGCTGAGCATTCACATATAATATTTTCTATATGTCATTTACTATGTATAATTATACTGCAGCAGCTATGATGTAATTGATAAAACATGGAGTCTTAAACCAGAATACCTGGATTTTTAATCTCATTGACTTAGTGATTCCTCTAAGCACCAGTTTTCACATCTGGCAATAATATCTACCCACAAAGTGATTAAAAGGATTATCTGGGCCAGGAGTGGTGGTGCATGCCTGTAATCCCAGCAATTGGGAGGCTGAGTCAAAAGGATTGCTTTGAGTTTGAGTGAGGCCAGCCTGGGCTACACAATGAGTTCAAGGCCAACCTGAACTGCATAGCAAAACCATGTCTCAAAAAGACCAAAAAAAAGTAGAAAATAAGAAAGGAAAAGATGTCATAATCAAGTCTATCAGATTGTTTCTTATCAGAAGCTTAAAAGGGAATCAATAATGGAAATAAAATTTTATTGAAATTTCAAATAGTGAAACACCACCATTTTCCTGTCCACTATAATGAGGAAAACCACAAAAAAAGCTATAATTTTGAGGATCTTAACAGGATCCCATAAAAAGAGTGGCATAGGAAGAATGGCCATTGTCATCCATTAGCTTTTTATAACCCGACAAAAAGAGAGACTGCTTTTTTCTCCATAAAATGTAGCATGCTTTGGGCCATTCACGACATTATGATCACTGATATTCCTTTTATTGTTGTTTTTGGTGCCAGGCCTCAAGCCCAGGGCTTCACAGGGGCTAAGCACATGCTCTACCACGGAGCACCATCCCAGCCCCACTGATATTCTTGGGTTCTGCTGTTCTATGGGTTAATAACAGACTTAGTAATTTCATTACTTTTCATGAGGTTCAAGGTAATTGTGAAGATGATTTTCTGTTCACAGAAGCAAAACGAGCCACTTGGAACTCAATCTACTTTCCCCTGCAGCCACCATCTCTTTATATCATAAAAGACGAAGGGGAGAACAAGGTTACCTTGGCATTCTATAAACATTGGCACACAGGTAAAATGAGAATTACCAATCCCAGGGCTTACACACCATAATTTAAGGAGGGTGGAACTAGTCAATGTTTAACATGGGCAAGGAGCCCTCTTTAGTCATCCTCAAAGAACTAGAATTTCAAGAACCTCACCATGCTGACCTTCTTAAGCACACAGGTACGATTTCTAAACTTTAAATGAATATAAGGCCAATGGCCCAAAGGATTCTAAAAATAGAGTAGCTCCCTTCATTAAAGTATTGCCTTTCTATTAGCCTTTTAATTCTCCCCCCAGGGCAATGATATCCAATCTTAATTTCATGGAACTGATTACCCAGGGAATTTTCCACAGCCCTTTCTTCCTCTATCTTTCCCAGCCTGCCATGTTGAACTTTGTTCTATAAATAGAGTTTCCAAAGTGCTGTCAAGAGCTCAGGGTAGTCCAGCCCAAACCATCTTGCTCCACTGCCCATCATCTGCTCAAGTGAAAAGCCCGGGGGAGGAAACTGCAGCTAAAATTGCACGTTTGCCTAATCTGAGTACTGCGACCTGGACCGTCCTGAACAGTCTCTGTTTTCCATAGACAGTTGAGTTGGGGATAAGGAACATTCCCAGTATTTGGGACATTCAAATCCAGATATTAGACATTGTTGATTCGGACTCTGCGGAAGGAATGCATTATTTCTCTAGAACATCTATCAAGGAAGAGGATTGTGGGGAGGAAGGAAATCTACTACCGTGGAGGCAGCGAGGTCAGCATGCTTGGCTGCTTTATTCTTCATTGATTCAATAAACAGATGTTTATCAAGAGCCCCCGTCAGGACAGGCACCGTGGCTGAAGTAAGTTACAACACTGACACCATCCCTTTCCTTCCCAGATTTTCTACAATAATCATGTTGTACTTTTATAAAGTGAAAAAAACTCTCATTAAAATTAACAAATACTAACCCCAGAGATACTATCAAGTGTTCTAGACAAGTCATATTTCTAAATTTCTACAAACAACCCTCTGAGTAGTATTGCTTTAAAAAAAAATGTAATTAAAAATTTTACCTGTGAGGGTCTTTTGAACTGGGTATCACCTTGTTACATTCTCTCTTGTTGAACACTCCCTCAATCCAGGATTTCTGGCACTGAACAGAAAGTGTCATTATTTTCTAAGAGAAAAAGCAATGTAACCCACAGTAGCCCAAGTAGGCCAGACTTATGTAGGTATCAGAGATGCTCATTAAAATGCCAAGACCAGCCCAAAACAAACTCACAAGTGATTAACAAGATCCCGGTAAGGACATAGCTGATGTATTCTCTTAAGCTTGCTAAATGTCACCTTTGTATCTTGCAACATAATCTTATGGCATAAATATCTGGCTCTTAAAACTCAGACTTCCCATTCAGGAATCCCACTTTGGCTAGGATTTCACAGGAATCTGGGAAGAGCAACGAGAACAGACGCCACACTGGCAAGAGGTGATGCAGAGCTGCAAGCGTGACTTCGCATTGGCAATGTTGCTGCGTGTGGCATAGCCCGTAACTGCCACTGAATCCAAGTAGGACATTGGGATTCACTCCTCCTCCTAATAAAATTGATCCCATTCCTCCAAAGACAAGTCATACCCAACCTCCCTAAAAGCTGTATTAGGATCTAGAGGCACAGGACATGGGACCCTCCATAGAGCCCTTCCAACCCATGAGCTTGGCCTTGTCCTCGCAGGAAAATACTCCAACTCCTTACAGCATGAGTGTGTAAGTGTGAATATATCTTTATACACAGATATGTACAAGGTGTGATTGAAAGCTGCAGTGAATGTCTACATTTATTTAAGTGTATTACAGAAAAAGACACGTTGGCATTAAGCCCCCTCAAAATTCTGCCCCTTGTTTTGAACACACTTATCCCGTCATCCTTGCCACTTTCTCAAGCAGTTCTGGAAGTCCCCCGTTCATGAGTGCCTTTAGTTGCACTGTCATACCTCGATGTCCTGAATTGATTTACGACATTTACCTTTCGTGGTCATTTTGACTTTGAGGAAGAGCCAGCAGTCACTTGGCAGACCTGGTGAACGGGGTGGATGTGAACACCCTGGAACGTTTTCAAGAACGTGCCTTTCCTCTGGATGGCACTCGGCGGCAGCATTCCCCATATTTCTTTAATCACATTTCATAAAAACACTCATGAAAAAGGACTTCCAGAACTGCTTCAGAAAGTGACAAAAATGATGGGATAAGTGTGTTCAAAGTGAAGAGGAGCATTTTGAGGGAGATTAGTGGCTGTGTGTCTTTTACTGCAATGAACTTTTTAAAGTAAACCTTTGCCATATGTTTCATTCACCTTAGAGACAAAGGGAAGATAAACCAGATTCTCTAAGGGGACATTTCCAAACTCCACATTGGCACAGAACCATCTTTACTTCTACCCCTTCCTTCATCCCACCCCCAAAGGAAATGTGGTGGCCAGAAGTCAGGTGTCAGTGCAGCTTCACGGTATCTTCACGATATCTTCAAGGCTGAGGGGGCGGGGGCTGTAAAAATGATGCAACTCATGAAATCCCTGACATACTTCGGCAGCTCTTGTCCCACACACACCAACCCTAAATTCAAGGGTTCACTACTGGTAGGATTCAGGGTAATCAGAGTTCAGAGCTTGCTAAGCAAGGGGACAGTAGAGACTGATCATTCGGTTCTTGTGCATTTAACACATATCTGCAAACAAGGAAACTTCCCCCAGTGAAGACCAGACTACCCTCTTATCTCTTTTACATGGGTCAGCAAGTATTTTTATGTATTACAAGGCATTCAATAAGTTGGCAAACCACTAAAAACATAAACTTGGAAAAATCCAAAGTCCCAAAATGTAAAATAAACTAATTGAATAGTAAATTCAAAATTTTTTTATTATAATAAAAAATGACACCCCCCCCCCAAAAAAAGGAAAAAAATCCCAACACAGTGGTGCATGCCTGTAATCCCAGTGCTTGGGAGGCTGAGGCAGTAGGATCACTGAGAGTTCTAGAGCAGCCTGAAATGCATAGTGAGACCCTGTCTCAAAAAAAGAATGAAACGACACACTCATTCAGAATCAGTAAGACCAGTCTCCTGCTCAAAAACATTAACAATTAATAGGAAAAACAAACAAACAAATTAACAATTCCATTCACGTATTCTTCCAAACATGTATTGAGTACCTAATTTTTGCAAAGCACTGACAAAGATGCTGTAAAGGAGTGGATATGTCCCCTAGAAAGCTTTCGTTCTGAATTTCAAAATATTTGAGTCTATTAATTCATTCAACAAATATCTTGGACAGGCTTCCACACTGCATGCTGGGAACTCTATGGCAAACAAGACAAAGTTCTTTCTGTCAAGAAAAGTTGCAGCTGGCACAGTGGCACAGGCCTATAATCCCAGTTCTCTGGGAGGCTGAGGCAGGAAGATTGCAACTTCAAGTCCTGCTTAGGAAACTTAGCAACACAGAGCGACTCTGTCTGAAATTAAAAAATAAAAATGGGCTGGAGGGGCTGGTGAGATGGCTCAGCGGCTGAAGCGCCTGCCCGGCAAGCGCGAGGGCCCGAGTTCAACTCCTGGAACCCACATATGAAAAAGGGGCTGGTGATATCGCTCAGTGGCACGGGCGCCTGCTGGCGCGCGAAGTCCTGAGGTCGACCCCCCGGTACCCACAAAAAAAAAAAAAAAAATGGGCTGGGGATGTAGCTCAGTGCAAAGGCCCTGGGTTCAACCCTCAGTACCACAAAACAACAACAACAACAACAAAAAAAAAAAAAAAAAAAAAAACCAGCATGTATTTCTGCCTACTGCTGCTGGGACATTAATTCTTAAGAGTCTTGAGCTTCCATGTAAGAATTTGACTAGAAAAATAAAATTTACTTGATTAAAATAAAAAGGAAACAAACAAGAAATTGATATCATTACAATTCAAGTGCACGATTAGCTATTAAATACAGCTACAAGCCAGGAACAACGGTGTGTGCCTGTACTCAGGATGCTGTGTGCCTGTAAGCAGGATTGCTTGAGGCTACGAGCTTGAGACCAGCCTGGGAAACTCAGTGAGATCTTGTCTCAAAATCAAACAAACACGTAAATAAAGCTGCAAAAGCACCCCTTATATAGGAGCCTGTATATTCACAGTAAGCAAGCTGAGCTCAGTTGTTCCTGTCTTTTAAATGACTGGACAGCTGCTCTGCGTAGGATTTTCAAGGCAAACCACAACTGCTCACTCCTCTATACGAACAGAGAGGATAATGACACCACCTCAGCTGGGAGCGTAGAGTGTGCTTACCATCTGAGGACCTGGGTTCAGTCCCCCATACCAAAAGAAAACGAGAGCAATAATAATGGTCCCTCCTGGAGCCACTGAAGGATCGTGTAAATTAAAGGCTTAGCATTCTCCCTGGGGCTTTTCGTATCTCAATAAAGCTTAGCTACTATTAGTGGCCACACCAAAAGTAAAAATTAGTTTTTGGTTAGTGGCCTGGGAACAGTGATACACTTTTTCCACAGAAAAATACCTGCTGCCAGGGGCCGGTGAGATGGCTCAGCAGTGTAAGCGCCTGCCTGGCAAGCGCGAAGGCCCGAGTTCGACTCCCGGAACCCACATACGAAAAAGGGGCCGGTGATATCGCTCAGCGGCACGGGCACCTGCTGGCGCGTGAGGTCCTGAGGTCGACCCCCCGGTACCCACAAAAAAAAAAAAAAAAAAACTACTGCCTCCCCAGTCCCCCTGACGGCCCTCCTGTGACAGGGTGGAACAACCTTTAGGGTGCACCTCTCCTCCCTAGACTCCGGCTCCCCTAGATCAGGTGCCAGTCCTTTCTGCTGCCCCAGGGCCCAACCTAAGGACTGGTGAATGAGTAACAAAATGCACACACTTCACACGGAGTTCAGGCACCCTGGCGGGGAGCTTTCCCCACAAGGGAGTTCCACGGGAAGCCTAACAAGAACAGAAAGGCTTTCCTTCGGCAACCCCCGTAATCTCAGCTCAAAACCGCCGAGAGAGAAAAGCAGGCTCCATCTGGGAGGGTTTCAAGCAATTCTCCCTTCAGAACTTGACGCTGTCCTCCCTCCTCCTGACCACATCCTTTCCACTGTACCCTCGGCAGACTCTTGAATGGCCAGTTCAACAGAGAACCAAACACTACTGCTGGTGCTGACCCAACAGCCCACAGCAGCACGGGGCAAGCACCCACGCTGCCCGCTGCTCCCCCTGCAGCAGTAAACTGCTGGCCCAGGAGCAGCTGTCCGTGGGGACAACGCCCCTTCTATAGCTATTGTGCCAGTCTTCCTGCATTGGATGTTTTCACTGTTGTTACTCGGAGCAGGGAAAGATAGAAGAGAAATGATGTCCACTCAGTTTGCTTCACCTTAAAACATAATCAGACTTTACATCCAATCCCAGGCCTCGGGTGAAGGTGGGGAATTGCACAGAAATGTCCAAACGCTGCTCACATACACCAGTCCTCTCCCTGACCAGCCGTGCGTTCCCCTCGGTGCTCTTGGGGATCAGCCTTCTCACACACGTGAGGCAAGCGCTCTGTCACTGAGCTACAGCCCAGCTGCCCCTGCTGAGTGAGGCTACCCCAGGGTTTAAAGGTTATAGATCCTCTCGGGAAACTCTCTCAGGAGGCACCGTCTTAGAGGCCTTCCTTAATGTTCAAAAACCAATTATTTGTTTTAACATCCACAGGGTTGAGTGATGGAGGGTAAAGGGGGTCAAAGGTAACAAGTTATTTATTTTCTTTTAAAAACTTTTTTGTACCTTCAAAAAACTAACATCTAACCAGGGAATGGGTGACCTGCTCCGTCTTACACATCGCAGCATTAACAATGCTTAATGGCACTCACTCGGTATCTTTACCTACTGACCTCATTGCATTCTGCTCCTAAACAAGGGCATTATGGGCTGGGGGTGTAGCTCAATGGTAGAGCCCTTGCCTAGCATGCACAGAGAAGCCATTATCTTATTTGTCTTGCAATGTCCAACTGCAGAGAAGCACCAGAATGAATCAAATGAAGAAGCAGTATTTTCAGGCAGCAGAGTGACATTTGATATTTTCTCTACAGAGTTCCTTCCTGGCACAAGGATCCCCTCACACTGAGTGCATGAACAAACTGCGTGCGTGAACAATCCCTTGGCTTGGGGAGGCCGGCTCCCTTAGAAGAGTCAGCTCAGTGCCTGGGCCTGGCTGTTATCTAGCTCTGCAGGAATGCCTCATCCTAGCCCCTGGATCCAAACAGAACAGCCCCAGAGAAACAGCATCCAAACCCAAAATATCACAAATTTAAGAGCCAACACGACCATGAGGTGCATGGACAGATTTTCCACTGAATACTCTTTCTAGGAGATAGCATTTAGCAACATTTCCAGAAAGAGAATACGGAGACCTGAGTGTGGGGGCGCATGCCTGTGATCCCAGCACTCTGGGAGGCTGAGGTAGGAGGATCTCAAGCAGACGCACAGCCTGGGTAATTCAGCAACTTAGCAAGTCCCTGTCTCAAGGAAAAAAGAAAGAAAAAGTGGGCTACAGAGGTAGCTCAGGCCTAAGTCCCCATTCAATCCCCAATGGGAGAGGGAGAGAGGGAGAAGCAGGGAGGGAAAGCAAATGAACACGGCGTAATCTTGGACATTATTCTCTTTTTTGCTGCTAGAAAAAGGTGAGCACTATTTTGCTAGTAGTAATTTTTTGGTAACATCTCTAAAAATGGTATGTCAACTAAATAACTCAAATTCCCTAAAATGTCATTTCTTTTATGTGTGTGAGGAATTTTACTATTCTCCTACACTGTTTTCTTTGGCAAAAAGCATTTAGAACCTCAGGATAAATTTCTAGCTCATATAAACTCTGAGTAAGACACTGAATTCTCTGCAGAGCCAATTGGGGGATTAGAGGAACTCAGCAGTGACCCTCCCAACAGAGTGTGTCACAAAGGTGGACAGTAAAGTCTTTTCACCCCTTCCATCGTCTCTTCATAAACCAAATTGCAAAACAGTAGTGAAAGGGACCCAAGTTCTCCCCGGCTGTCTCACACGCTCAGGGCTGCCCAGTCTCCTGGGGAGTGAAACGTGCCAATAAAACATTTATAACTTCAACTCATGTTAAATCATTTTGATAAGAGTAGATGAGGAAATAGAAGTTTGTTTTTTAGTGTCCTTTACAACTACCCCTCGATAATAAAATGCAGAGCTTGAATGAATGTCTGGCCTATTTGTTGGACAACCTCTCTGTGTGCTGAGGTTTCACTGGTGCCGAAGTACCCACAGGCTTGTTATCTGTGTGCAGAGGTGGTCTTCGTTTATGCTCCAGGTAGCTCTTTAAATAATCCCAAACTTTATCAGGCCTATATGGAAGTGAACTACAGAGTCTCAATGAACATTTTCTTGGGATTACTAGTGGAACTATAATTTCAAATAATTGACTTTGAGGAAATTTACCCTCTTAATACAACAAAGCCTGCATTAAGGAAATACAGGTCAAATGTCATTTATGACATCCCAGTGAGTTTTATGGATGTGGTAGGGGCTGTCTTTTTTTCTTTTTTTTTTATGCGGGTATCGGGAGTCGAACTCAGGACCTCACACTTGCCAGGCAGGCACTTACGCCGCTGAGCTATCTCACCAGCCCGGGCTGTCTTATTTTTTCAGTAGAGCATGGCAGGAAGAACACGTCACCGGGACTGTGCATCTTAAAACTTAGTGGCGACACACACTGCATTTTAACTTAGGCAAACTCAAAATCTTTGCTATCAAGACCGAGAAGAAGAACTAGAAGGTAGAAGTGGGACAGAAAGAGAAATACTTTTTGAAAATGTGGAATACTCTGGTTTCCCCTCAAATCGTAAGAATCTTTCAACTTTGTTCAAAAGTGTGGGCAGTTTCACTGCCGTTTCACACTCAGGAGTTGATTCTACAACCAGAAAAAGAAAAAATAAAATAAAAATTAACCTAAAACACGTAATATCTTTTTGTGGTACTGGGCATTAAACCAGGGTCTTTGCAGTGAACTACATCCCCAACCCACCCTTTTTTTTTTTTTTTTTTTTTTGAGAAAAGGTCTCACTAAATTCCTACACTGCCCAGGTTGGGCTCAAACTTGTTATCTTCCTGCCTCAGCCTCCCAGAGTACTGGAATTACAGGCATGGTCCACCATACCTGGCTTAACATAAAATGTTTTAAAGAAAACTTTTCAAAAAAAAAAGTTTATAAGAACACTGTTTTACATTTTTGCAAATTTCTTTCATACCTGTTTTACAACAGCTGTATGCTTCTATTTGCTTCCACATTTAACCTGTTGCAGCAAGTGGTTTTGTTTTGTTTTTGTTTTTGTTTTTTGCTTTCATTTTTTTACTCCAGCAAGTAGTTTCGGTTGAAATATATATAGAGAGAGAAAATTGGCCTCATGAAGAACAATAGTTGGAAAAGGAAAGAGTATCTTAATCGCCTCTCTAGGGAATCATGGATTCATCATAATGTAACCTTGGGAGAAGTACATTCATGAGATAACGAGCTAAAAGGACAAATCATGTCTCAGTAGCTCTTCCAAGACCTTTGGAAAGGGCCTCGGGGTTCACCAGGAATCCTCGACCACGCACAGAGAATTCTATTCACAAGCCACCATGTTGGCCCCGGGGCCAGGTAAGTGAGAGGCAGAATTCACAAGGCCCAGTTAGTCTCGTTCCCACTTCCCACACGCAGGAACATCTCTCTGCTCTCCACCGCTCTCACTGAGTAGATCCCAGCCTTCCAAGATCCCTATTTAACCTGGTGTTCAACTGAAGAAAGTTCCAACATAGCACTTAAGATAAATCTCCATGGACACTAACTACTTTATGGACAGAAGGGACTTTTCAGGGATAATGCTGAGCCCATCCCAAGTGTAACCTTACAGCTGACTCCAGTGCTTACCGCACCCATCCTCCCAATGATGTCATTAAAATGACCTCCCAGTGACCTTGGAAAGTATGTGGCATGTGGGACCACTGCACAACCGTAAGCAGGATGTACTCTACCGTTTATCCACTCTCCCTTTAAAACACGGATACCTCCAAGGTGAAGAGCTGTATTCATTCATTTAGGAAATATTCCGCCCATATTCTAATAAAAATAAATGCCGGGTGTGGCAGCACACACCTGTAATCCTAGCACTCCGGAGGCTGAGACAGGAGGGTCACTACAGGTTCGAAGCCAGTCTGGGCTACATAGTCAGTTCAGGACCAGCCTGAACTACATAGTGAGACCTCATCTCAAAAAAAAAAAAAAAAAAAAAAAAACGGAAAGATTGAGGATACAGCTCAGGGGTAGAGCACTTGCCTAGCATGTGCAAGGTCCTGAGTTCAATCTCCAGCACTGTAAGCAAATGAATAAAATAAGGTCCCAAATACTAGCACCAAAGTGGAAGCACTTATGTTTACAAACTGGTGTCAAGTAAGAGAGTAAGTCCCAAATGGTACAAGCACAGGCCGTAAAACTGTAGAAGGTGAATCCCTGTGCAGGTGGCTGGGTACATGTGCAGTCATCACAGAAGACAGAATTAGGGACATCCTTGAAAGCAACAAAGGTTTGAGACGAGGTGGAGGAAATCCATGTTAGCTAGAAATACTGGGATTTTGGCCTGGAGAATTCAAAAATATCCACGATAAGGTGACAAAATGATGACCAAAGCCATGGTGTCACCAAGTAGCAGAGAATGAAGAAGAAAGGGCCAAGCACTTTTGGAAATGTCTGCGCTTCCGGGCATAGAAGGAAGAGTTCCAGGACCATAGAACGGAGTCAGTAACCACGATACCCTGATCTAGGGAAGAGAGGTTCCTTTCTTTAGTAAAAATGCATGTATCCTTGCAGAACTAGGAAATTTCAAATAAATAACTTTCTTTGTGACTAATGCTGCAAATAAAGAGAGTGGTGGTGTTGTTCACGATGACCAAATCGAACGAGAGAGGTTCCAGAAGTGGGCTGTAAAAGCAGGAGCGCGCGCTCAGGATGCTGAGAGGGAGGAGGGGCCCCGCTGTGCAGCCACAGCCCCCCGTTATTTCCCACGTTCACGTCCCCATGTTGCAGCGCAGTCACACGGCGCATTTCATTCCACAGAGCACTCTGTGCGTCACAGAGCGCACGAGACGCTCTCCCAGTTAAACAGCCCCCCAGTGTCCGACAGATGGGGAGCACCGCGAGAATCCCACTGGCACCCACGAGGGCACAGTGCTCCTGAGACACGGGAGTGCAGGATCTCCCTAATAAGCTCATTCGAAAACGTGCGCCTCGGAGTATGCAGGTCTGCAGGCATCTACACCAAGGGAATGCAAATTGGGGGTAAAGAATCAAAGCGAGTGTAATTGGGGATTACAGGGCTTTGGATAAATCAGGTCAAACTGTAATGAAAGGAAAACAAGGGTGGAGGGAGAGCAAGACAAATTTGCTTTCTTCCCTCACCTGTGGATATAATCGCTACCAGCAAAATGGAGAGATCTCCCTCTCCCCAGGCGAATGACCCCAGGGTTGTAGGAGTAATAATAATTACAGTCACTTCAAGTAAATCCTCTACAATTGAGTTGCTTAACTACAACACAGCAATAGACAAAAGTTACTTATAATGTTTCCATTGTAATAATGTTGCACTTAGCTTTTCTATTCTAAACCTTCATTCTATCTAGAATATGCTAAACCAGTAAAATGGTATCTATTAAGAGCCAGGTGTGAGGGACACACTCCTGTAATCCCAGCACTGGGGAGGCTGAGGCAGGAGGATTGCCATGTGTTCAAGGCCAGCCTGAACTACATAGTGAAACCCTGTGTCAATAAATAAATAAATAAATAAATAAATAAATAAATAAACTTTATTGCCAGAAGACCAATCTTCTTACATATCTACAATGGCTTTTATGTTCAGAAGTGTTAAAGTATGTTCAGCAGCCAGAAGTGCTGGCACAGACTTATAATCCCAGCTCTCTGGGAGACTGAGACAGTGGGATCCCAAGTCTTAGCCCAGGGTGGGCAACTGAGCAAGCTAACAAGACCCTGTCTCAAAATTGAAAACAAAAAAAAAAAAAAAAAAAAAAAAACTGGAGAGGTAGCTCATTGTGAAGGTCCTGGGTTCAATCCCCAGGACAATCCATCAATCAATTAATCAATCAGCATCTACAGCAGAACTTTGAAAACATGTGAATACTGATCATCAGTAAAGATAATCAACAAAAAGAATGCTCCAGATATAAATCAGACAAAGGTTAAATATCATGTGATTTCCCTTTTGTGAGAAAACCAAGGTGCACATAATGTAAAGGGCTGAAGAGGGAGGTGATGGCAACAGGAGAGGTGGGCTTCTGTAGACGGGCAGGTGATCAGGAACGGAGGCAAGGGTGGTGTGAGGAGGGATAAAAAGGACTAAGACACGTGTGTGTAGGCACCAACTCCCCACAGTGAGTGGACTCACTGGGTATTGCAAGCACGTACTAATAAAAATTAAAAAACAAAAACAATGCTCTGTTTTTGTTCTTGTTGTTTTTTATTACATGTCCTCAGAACTTGTGTATTCTTGGAGAGAAGAGGGAAAGGGAGGGGAAGAGAAGTTGGAGAGAGGGGCTGGTGATCTCGTGATACTGGCAACTCCTTTCCTTCCCTTGCCGGGTTCCAGTCCCCTCCTCTGCCAGGCATTCCCCAGTCTGAGGGGAGCCACGCCTCATCTTTCTCTGTATTTACTGCCCAGAACCTCAGTGACTTTCCGATAACATCAGAGCGTGGAGGCCGCCCACGGTCTTCAGTTCTGGGCATCAGTTAACATAAAGCACGTAAACTGCTGTGAGTTCTAACTTGCGGAAAACTAACCCGTCTTTCTAAACAATAGAAACCAGCCCCAGGAGGCTGAGGTCACCATGTTCCGGCCAGAGAAGAAGGAAAATAGGGAACCCATGCCCTGCTCACATGCTGGGGCCCTCCTGCCCACCCTGCTCGGCCTCACCTCGCTGGAAGAGCCTCTGCAGGCCCATAGAAGCTCTCTGCGCTTTCTAAGACGAGCGCTGAGGACAGCCGCCCTGCAGCCTCCAGAGCCAGCCCTGCCCTCCCTTCTACCTCCTCTTGGCTCCCCGTATCTGCTTTAGGGCGGCCAAAGCCAGGGACCAGCTGACTGCTCACTGACGAAGGGGAGTCTGACCATCTGCATGCAACAGAGCCCCTTGGTGACAAAACACCTGCCACTTTCCCTACCAGGTCTGACAAAGAACAAGAGGGTCTTAGGTTTGACTTAATCTGGTCATTTCTCCACGAAAACCTGCCGCCCCCTGGATTCGCTGAGGCTCTTCCATACAACCTAGAAGCCGTGTTAGAAACCAGCGTGTGCAGAGGAGGGGGAGCAGGGAACGAGAAGGGGCATGGGAGTAAAAAGGATCAAGAAGTGAGACGCAGAAATACAAACTCCCCAAGACGCATGTAATGAGTGTGTATCACAAACATGTACTAAAGATAAAAAGAAGAAAAACAAAAACCAAATTGTCTTCTTTTTCCCAGTACTGGAGATTGAACCTAGGACCTTCACACTGAGATACAACCACAGCGTTTTGTTTTGTTTTGTTTTGTTTTGTTTTGTTTTGTTTTGAGACAGGGTAGTTCAGGCTGACCTGGACTCTTCGCTCAGGCCGGCCTCCAACTTGCTGAGATCCTCCTGCCTTAGCCTCCTGAGTGCTGGGATCGCAGGCCTGCGCCACTACACCCGGTGCCCTTTTTTATTTTAACACAGAGTCCGGCCAAGGCACTAAGTCGCCCAGGCTGGGTTGTAATTTGTGATCTTTCTGCTTCAGCCACCCAGAGTGCTAGAATGACAGGAGTGCAGCACCATGCCAGGCCAAAGTGTCATTCTTGATTCCTTCCTGTCCTTACGTCCCATTCAATCAACCTCCAGAGTCCACCGATCCCACCTCTGAGATCTCTCTCCTCTCTGCTCCCCTCTCTGTCTACACAGCCACTGCCCCACTCATGCCGTCACTGCCCCAGCTAACGATGCCTTCGACTCTTGCCTCCATTACCTCTCTGCCCTTCTACCTTGGATTTTCTCTTCTTCAATCTGTTCTCTACCACAAAGGCTGTGATCTCTCACAGTGAGTTAATGAGCAAGTCGCTCCCACCCACCACCTCCCAGCGGCTCGCACTCCTCCCAGTTAAATCTGAAAGCCCTTCACAGGTCCAAAGTGTGCGCCCGCCGCATCCTGGGGCTCCCTCTCCGGCCTCAGCTCTGGCTCCCCCCAACTCCTCTCTCCCTCGCTCAGTCTCTGCGGTCGGCATCTATGGAACAACTCGAGAGTCTCTGGATGCGCTTCTGGGGGCTCCCGACATCACCGTGTTCTCTCTGGCTGGGCTACGTGCTCTCCATTCTCCTCCTTTCTCAGCCAACCTAGACCTCATGTCTTCTGGAAAACTGTTCTAGAAACTCGCAAATCTGAATCAAATCCTCCTTCCATGCACCCTCTCACTCCTCTGTGCTGACCGCATACGCTGAATTCATGACCTTAGATCCACCACGCTCTGTGCCCCTGAAGACGCTGCAGTGTTCCCATGCCTAGCAGGGCATATACACGAGCATTTTACCAGTGTTTCTTTCTTTCATTCTTTTTTTTTTTTTTTTTTTTTTTTTGAGACAGGGTCTCACTATGTAGTCTAGGCTGGCCTCAAACTCCCAGTGATCCTCCTGCCTCAGCCTCCCAAGTGCTAGGGTTATAGGCATGCCCACCACGCCTGGCTAAAAAATAAGATTTCTATCATAATCTTTAAATTTTTAAACTTAATTTAACATAAAAATATTTGTGCTGTTAATTTGGCATGGTGGTGCTGGGCATGGTGGCACACGCCTATAATCAAGGCCAACCTGGGATACATAGTGAGTTCAAGGCCAGCCTGGACTACAGAGTGAAACCCTGTCTCAAAAATTAAAAAAAAAAAAAAAAAAAAAACCTTTAATATTTTCTCTATAAGTTCAAGATTTAGGGCAGGGCCTAAAGCAGATTTTTATTCAGAAAAAAAAAATTTCATATCCAGAATAATTCTCCTAAAATTCTAGGGGGTAAAAGATGTTGTAACAGGATGAGGGTACACCATCCAGGAAGTTGAGACTCAGATGCCTGTCAGTGTGACACCAAGAATCCAACGAGTAAAACAGGCCTGGTGGTGCATGCCTATAATCCCAGCACTCGGGAGGCTGAGGCAAGCGGATCACCATGGGTTCATGGCCAACCCAAGCTACACAGTGAGAACCTGCCTCAAAAGAATCCTGTGAGTAACAGAGGTTGGCAGATAGGAAATGTCACTTGCTAGGTTTAAATGTCCCAACGTCCCTTTCTTGCTGTTATACTTGACATTCAAAGCTCCAGTGGTGTAGCGTAGGGACTAATTGTACTTTCAGTGCCATTCCGGGAGGAAAAGGGAGCATCCGCACCACACAGTGAGAAGCCAACCTGTAGGACAGATGTCCATTCTCGATCGGCTTCGACCATGAAGAATTTCTACTGTACTTTGCTTTCCTTCTGATCTTATAAGAGGAGAGGAGATAGAATGTCTCCATAAGGAAAAGACCTCGGAAATGACCCAAAAGAGCAATTATAAAAGAGGAATTAACATTTTGTGATTGTATTATAAAGAGGAATATTTTACCATAGCCACCTCCAGGTATAAACCCAGGCTGTAAAAAAATAAAATAAAATAACCTAAAAGATCCCATCATCATTGTCTGTAGGTCAAAGAACAAAGCCGATGAAACCCAGGGGTTCCAGGAGCTGTGGGGAGCTGTCTGACACCTGGGCCTCCTGCAGATCTGCCCTTGGGGTGCAGAGACCCCGACCTGCAGGGCTCCTGGGGCTTCGTCTCCACCCTGCGCTTCAGCTGTGTGTTGGCCAAGCCCAAGCGCCACCAGCAAGACGCCATTCCTGGCTGAAACGTCCCCAAGATAACAGCTGCTTCTCAGGAACGCTTTCCATCTCCCCAGAAGTAGCTCCGAGAGGCTCGAGGCAGCACGCAGGAGCCCAACGGCTCACCTTCTGTTCTTTGCAAGAATTCACATCCATTTGGCAGAGTCAGGCCAACTCACAGTTCCCGCCTAGATTGCCTTTTCCAAGGCTGGCCTGAAAATCCGAGCTAATTCTAGAAAGATTTTGAATTTTAAGATTCCGCATCTTGGGCCGGTGAGATGGCTCAGCGGCGTAAGCGCCTGCCTTGCAAGCGCGAGGGCCCGAGTTCGACTCCCAGAACCCACATACGAAAAAGGGGCCGGTGATATCGCTCAGCGGTACGGGCGCCTGTTGGCGCGCGAGGTCCTGAGGTCGTTCCCCCGGTACCCACACAAAAAAAAAAAAAAAAAAAAAAAGATTCCGCATCTTCAGAGCAGAGTACGGCAGAGTGCACCTGCTTGGGAGGTGAGCAGGAGTAGTGCTTGAACCCAGCAGGTTGAGGCCAGCCTGGGCGACATAGAAAGACCTAGCCTTTTTTTGTTTTGTGTTGTTTTGGGTCTTTGAACTGAGCGACATCCCCAGCCTCCCTCCCACACCCTTTTTTTGAGACAGGGTCTCACTAAATTCCTCAGGTAGGATGCAAACGTGCCACCCTCCTGTCTCAGCCTCCCAGAACACTGGACTGACAGGTGTGCAACATCACACCTGGCTTCTCTTTCTTTTTTATTTTTTAAGAAAAAAAAAAAGGGAACAGATTATAAAATCCTCTTCGTGTATTAATCCCTAAGTGTCCAGCTCAGTTGCCTGAGCTGAGATCAAACAGCAAAACTGCCTGCTTTGAAGACTTGAGTTTCTCTATCCCAGATAAGAACCAAGATTGGGGTTGGTCTGTTTTGTTTTGAAATCCTTCTCAGGCAGAGACTAACACTGGCCCCGGTGGAGACACAAGCCAAGTACCCTTTGGACTTCAATTTGTCTGGGAATGACACTGTCTTTCTGAGAGATTACAAGATTCAATTTACAAAACCCTCTCTGTCTTTTGAAAGATCAGTAGAGTACATCTACTTTCTCTAGAAAAACAGAAGTTTTCCGATTGGTAGGCCAGCAAGTCTGTGAGCCAGTGCCAACAGTCTGCATTCCTGTGCACAATCATAATACAAATCGCTTTGTCCAGTAACTCACTCAATCTGTCCAACAGTAGCTGGGTGTGATGATTATTCTCATTTTATGATAAGGGTACCGAGTCTTAGAGAGGCTGAATAATTTGCCAAGGGAGACAACAGTTCATGAAAGTGACGTTCAGATTTGTATGAAGACAGTCTCAGTTCATGCCAGCAGCTTCGCTTCACCACTGCTTACTCACAGGACTTGTGCTTATGGACTGCCCCCACCCCAAAGCTCTATCGTGCTTCATCCTGCCCCTCTATGTACAGCCAGTACAAGTTCAATGTACACATTTTGTGCTTTCTTTTTTTTTTTTTTTTTTTTTTTTTTTTTTGAGACAGGGTCTTGCTATATAGCCCAGGCTGGCCTCGAACTCATGGCAATCCTCCTGCCTCAGCCTCCCAAGTGCTGGGGTGATGGGTGTGCACCACCCTGCTCAGGCTCCTTCCCCAAATTTTCATTATAAAAATGCTCTTGGCTCTTAGCATCAGAGGACACATTCCCAAGAGCTTTCTAGCCTTGCTGGCAGTTGTAGAATTTGTTCCAGGACTGGGTCCTTTTCTGGTTAGCATCTATAACCCCTCAACAAATCTTTTATTTCAGAAAACTTTGTCTTGAAAATCTTGGTTTAAGGGGCCGGTGAGACGGCTCAGCGGCTTAAGCGCCTGCCTTGCAAGCGCGAAGGCCCGAGTTCGACTCCCGGATCCCACATACGAAAAAGGGGCCGGTGATATCGCTCAGCGGCACGGGTGCCTGTTGGCGCGCGAGGTCTTGAGATCGTCCCCCCGGTACCCACAAAAAAAAAAAAAAAAAAGAAAATCTTGGTTTAAAAATAGTGTTTTAGGGTTTGCAATTATTTTCCTAAATATCTGATCTTTACATTAATCCCGGGAGACCACTGATACACAGTCATGATTGAGATCAAACACATAAAGTGCCTAGCAAACCTCCTGCCACACAGCACGTCCTCTGTGGAAGTCCTCAGACCCACAGAGAAGCTGGAAGGCTCGTGAGCCCTCGGTGACCGCACACTAACACCAGCGTGGGCGTCAACATGTACATTTCCAGGAGACAAGCTCAAGGACTGCCTCAAAAAGAAAGGTTACGCGAAAGATCTGAATGGGCAGTTTTCCAAAGACACACAAATGGCCAAAAAGCACACGGAAAGATGTTCAAAGTCATTAGACTTTTGGGAAATACAGATCAAAACCACAAGGTACCTCTTTTGGGATTTCTGCTAGGGTCACTCACTAGGATGGCTATAACCAAAATTCAAACAACACAGAAGGTGGGGGAAATTGGAATTATCACAGATTGTTGGTAGAGATATCAAATATACGACTGCTTTGGAAAGAAAGGCCCACAGCTCCTCAAAAATCTAAACACAGGGGCCGGTGAGATGGCCTGGCGAAGTAAGCACCTGCCTGGCAAGTGCAAGGGCCCAAGTTCGAATCCCGGAACCCACATACGGAAAAAGAGCTGGTGATATCGCTCAGCGGCATGGGCGCCTGCTGGCGCACGAGGTCCTGAGGTCGACCCCCGGTACCCACAAAAAAAAAAAATCTAAATATAGCTGGTTGCGATGGCACATGCCTGTAATCCCAGCTATTCAAGAGGCTGAAGTAGGAGGATTGCAAATTCAAAGCCAGCCTGGGCAAGTCGGTGAAACCTTGTCTCAAAATAAAAAATACAGAGGACAGGAATGTAGATCAGCCCCACAGCACTTGCTTAGCTTGCACAAGGCCCTGGTGCTGAAGCCTTGTGCTGTAAAAACAAACAAAAAAATCAAAACACAGAATTCTCATTTGACCCAGCAATTCCACTCCTAAGTGTAAACTCAAGAGAAATGAAAGCACATATCCACACAAAAACTTGTACTCAGATGTTCACAGTAGCACTATTCATAATAACCAAAAAGTCGAAACAACCCAGATTTTCACCAACTGAATAATGGACAAATTAATTATGATACAGCCATGCAATTAAATATTATTTAACAATTCAAAAGCATCCAAATATGCTGCAATGTGAATGAACCGTGAGAACATTATGCTAAGTAAAATAAGCCAGTCACAAGGACCCCCATTACCCTATAAAATACCTACAATAGGAAAATCTGTAGGGACCAAAAGTAGATTAGTAATTGCCAGCAAGGTGCAGATAGAGGGGATGAGGGGGTGATAGCTAAGGGAAGTGGGATTCCTTCTGGGAATGAAAAATGTTTAAAAACCATGGTAGGGCCGGTGAGATGGCTCAGCGGCATAAGCGCCTGCCTTGCAAGCGCGAGGGCCCGAGTTCGACTCCCGGAACCCACATACGAAAAAGGGGCCAGTGATATCGCTCAGCAGCACGGGTGCCTGTTGGCGCGCGAGGTCCTGAGGTCGACCCCCCAGTACCCACAAAAAAAAAAAAAACATGGTAACCAGGCGTGGTGGCGCAGGCCTGTAATCCCAGCATTTGAGAGGCTGAGACAGGAGGATCACCACAAGTTCTGGTCCAGCATGGACTACACAGTGAGTTCAAGGCCAGCCTGAACTGCATTGTGAAAACCTGTCTTAAAAAAAAAAAGAATACACCCTTCCAGAGCACGCCCCCAGTGACCTGTCCCCTCTGACAAAGCCTTCCTCCTAGCAGCAGACTCATCTATGAACTCATGGGGAGGGGGCTAGTCCACTGGTAAGTACAGGGCCCCCAAGATCTCAGCACCTCCCAAAACCCCAAACTCTGTGTATGCAGGTGAGATTTTGGGGGAATATTTTAGATCTGAACCATAACATTCAATTTCAAGAAAGAATCTGTATTATCTTCATTTTCTTTAACAAATGGAAGGAAGAAGTGAAGGAAGGAAGGCAGGGAGTGAGGGAAGGAAAGAAGGAAGAGAAGGGGAGGGAAGAGAAAAGGAAGGGGGAGGGGAAGGAAGAGGATGGGGAGGGCAAAGGGAAGGGACAGAGGGGAAGGGAGGAAGGGAGAGGGAAAGGGAGGGGAGGGAGGGGAAGGAAGGGAGGGGGGAGGGAGGAGGGAAAGGGTGTGGTGCTGGCCCACAGCGAGGCAGAGCAGCCTTAACCCCTCACCGCGGCCCCTCCTACCAAGGCCGGCTTGCCTTTGGGACACTTGAGACTCATGGGCCCTCATCAGCTCCTCAATAAATGTCTGACTCAAAGCCTAGTCCCAAGTCCTAGAGAGAAGTGGCCCACGAACGTGGCTACTCCCTCTACAGAGGAGAGAACGCAGGGCGCCTGTGAGGCAAGGGCGTCGGGCCAGCAGAAGGGACGGTGACTCCTGGCTCTTCACGTTATTCTCCCTTTTAGTATCTCCAAAGAATTGATCGTTCCCGTATCCTAGCTCTTTTTTTTATATCAAATGAGGGAATTCAGGGAAAAAGGAACAAACATGATATGCATTCCAAACGCGGCATATGACTTTTAGCCTATAATCTAATCACCAGCAGAAGTTTTGCACAGACAGAATTTTCTTTGGCTTCGTGGACAATTTGAGAAACTTCTCCCAGCCCAGATGCCCACAGACCCTAACACCAGGGAAGATGAAGAGAATCTAAACCTGAAAACAGAGCATGGAGAAAAAGAAGCCCAGAGGCAGTGCGCTTCCTCTAAGGCGTGCTACAGACAGTGCAAGTCTCTGACTAAGAAATGTCCTTCCCTGGGCTGGGTGCTCAAGTTAAAAAGGACAAAGGCCCTGCAAAGTACCACAAAAAAAAGAGAGAAAAGAAAAAAGAAAAGGACCATTTATTTAAGAAGATTGCAGCCAGGTGTGGTGTTGTGTGCCTATAATCTCAGCATTGTGGGAGGCTGAGGAGGGAGGATCACGAGTTCAAACTCAGCCTGAACAGCTTAGGGAGACCATCTCAAAATAAAAAATAAAAAGGGCTGGGGATGTAGCTCAGGGCGCAGGCCCTGGATTCATCCAGTAACACACACACACAGAGAAGCTCTTCCCTCACAATCAGTCGAGGCCTAGCAGGCTTTGAGTTTGCTGGGGAGGAAATTCCGCATGCTAGCCAGGCATCCTAGAGGAGAGGTGGGGGAACGACCCAATTTGCGGGATTAACCTCACCATTCCAGCACCCAGCACAGCCCCCATCACAGGCCATCTGATGCCCACCTGGCCCGAGACTAGAGCAGATCCAGGGCCTGCGAGAGGCCCAGGGCCACTGTGCATCAGGCTGGGGCTACAAACCCAAGGCAGCAAGGAAAACGCAGGATGACCGGGACTGGGGAAGGGGCCGGTCCTCATGTCCAAGTCCACTTCCGGAAGCGCTCCCGAGCTGAGGAAGAACGCAGCCTCCCTGAGGCCAACAAAAAGACTGCCTCTCCCTGAGTGGCACTCTGAAAGAGTCTCCGAGACTTGCTCTGTAAAAAACCAAAGAACCCCGTCCCCAGAGACAGCAAAATGCTAACACTCATGCAGAGCAAGGAAAGCAAAGCAGCTCTGCTCCAAGCAAGGAAATCTGGGGAAAACTCCGGTGCCAAGTCAAGCAGAAGAAACAGCAGGGGGCTCGGTGGCCACACCCCTCCCTCGCCCTGGGAATCTGTGGACTCCAGCGGAGCGTTAAGCCCCAGCTGAAAGCAGATCCAGCCGCTCTACTCAGAGCGCAGGAGGAACCCACTTACAAAGGAGTCCTGTGACAGTCTTCCTGGTTTGCCTTTTTCCCATCCTGGGGATTGAACCTAGGGACTTCACACTGAGCTCCATGTCCAGCCTTCCCTTCCTCCCTTCCTCTCTTCCTCTCCTTTTTTTTCCTTTTATGTGGGTACCGGGGGTCGAACTCAGGACCTCGCGCTTGCCAAGCAGGCGCTTATGCCGCTGAGCTATCTCAGCGGCCCTTTCTTCCTTTCTTATCTTGAGATAGGGTCTTGCTAAATCGCTAAATTGCCCAGGCTGAGCTCGAACTTGCAATCCTCCAGTCTCAGTTTCTCAGATTGCTGAAATTAAGGTGTACACCACCTCAGCCAGCTAGGATGGCAGATTTTATGTTAAGTATATTTTACAATTAAAGGCAAAGAAATAAAGCTGGGTGTGGTGGTGCATGCTTGTAATCCCACCCCACCCCCAAAAGAAGAAGAAGAAGAAGAAAACAAGTATGTTCACGTTATCGTGCAACTCGTTTCCAGGATTTTTCCTCCTGCAAATCGGAAACTCTAGGAGCTGGGGGTGTAGCTCGGTGGCGGAGCGCATGTGTGAGGCCCTGGGTTTGATCCTGAGCAGAGACAAAAAACAAACAGCGAAAACCTGCAACTCCAGGCACATTGAACAACGTCCCTTTTCCCGTCCCCTTAACCCTGGCAACCACCTTTCTACTTTTTGTTTCTACGAATTTGGCTTCTTTAGATAGCTTAGAAGCGGAATCTCACAATACTTGCCCTTTTGTGATTGGTTATTTCACTTCGCATCCTGTCCTGCAACGTCACCCACCGTCAAAAGTTCCTTCCTTCTCGAAGACCAGTAATATTTCTATTATAATTATAATAAAGTTATATTATATTTATATTATATTAATATTTATATAGCACCTTTGGTCTATGTATTCAGAAAATCTGTTTCTATTCCTCAGGGAAATGATTTTAATGGTACACAAGCTAATGGGCATCATTTTATACCAAGAAAGAGAGAGAAGCTTGACTGTACATTGTTTGTGCTCCAGGAAGGAAATAACGAGTGGACCAAGCTAAAGCTGGGCCCATTCCCATCAAGGCACATCTCACTGTCGCTTTCCATCTTAACAATAGAAGTTGGGTCCCCTGTGTGTTCTCAGGTTCTGAAACAGGACTCGGCACGTGGTTGGCTCTCCGAATACCTAGAGGAGCAGCTGGTCGTAGGGAGAAGATGCTGTGCGATCTTGATGCGAGCACACTATTCAAGAAAGCACCACTGTATACTGACGTGGGAAAAGATCTCCAGGATCTATTTCAAGTGAAAACCAATGCATAAACTAAAACAATAAATATGGATCTATGTATGTATATAAAAATACACGTAGCTAATATGCTCATCTCAAAAGGTCCCAACCCTAATAGGAAAGAGAAACAACCAGATCCTTAGAATCAAGCCCAGACGCCAGGCTCACCAAAATACCTAATATTTATCAGTCACGTTAAAGTCCGCGGCAGATGACAAAACGACACGTCAAAGTCACACAGGAAAGGAAAGCAGAGTACCTGCTCACGTCCCACCTTGATAGCTAAGGGTGATTCACTTTTTTTCTAGGACAAATGATCATGATCACGTGTGTGGCTAGCACAGCCCTGATCTCCAGGTTTTAAGACACTGCCCTGGGTTCAAATCTCACTTCTGCTCTCCTCCCTCAGCTTCATTTTCCTACCCGCAAAGCGGTGAGGAGAAGGAAGTGATGACGCTTGGTCCTTGCGGGATTGTGGTCAGGATGAAACAGGACTGCAAACCCGGCCCCAGCGCGTCGGGAGTGATTCTAAGTGCACACGACACCTCGCCTCCCGTCTAATGTTCAGTTTATCCCAGCGTTCTGCCGCCTCTCCGGATGGGAGAAGCGACGCACACGGGCTGACTGACCGCCCGAGGTCCAGGGTGGTGATGCAGCTGGGGCGCGAATCCCGCTCCCCGCCTCGCCGCCCAGCCCAGCTGCAGCGCGCCGGGGTCGGGCGCGGACCCCGCCCCGCGTGGGAGGCCACGCGCGGAACCCGAGGAGCCGGAGGAGCCAGAGGCTCCGCTCCCCACTCCGCCCCGCCCTCCCCGCAGCCGGGCGCCCTCCCCGCCGGCCCGAGGTTACCTGGGAGCGCGCCCCCATCGCGCCGGGAGCCCGCGTGGCGCGGGGACGCGGGGACCCACGCGGCTGCCCGGGCGCCGCCCCCGCTGTCCCGCGGGCCGGAGCGGAGCGCAGCTGGCGCAGGGCCGCGTCCTCGTCCTCCGGGCGCAGCGGCCACGCACCCGCCCCAGCGCCCCGCGCCCGCGCCGCCTCCGCGCCCACCCGGTTCCACTCGCGGCGCGGGGATGCAGGCTCTGCCCCTCCGGGGGTCCCCTGCCGCCGCCGCGACCGCAGCCTGGGAATCATCTTCTGGTGGGGCCCGCAGGACTGGGAAGCCGGCGTTTCGAAAGCCCCTGCTCGCTGAGATCCTGGGTGGATACTGGCGCTCCCGGCCCCACCCGCAGCCCCGGGGGCCCGGCTCCCACCCGGTGACCCGGCCGCCCGCCTCCCTCCGGCAGCGGCCCCGCGTACCTCCGAGTCCTCCGCGGCGCGCGGCGCGCTCATCTTGCACCGCAGCCCGGCTGCCCCAGCCCGTCTGCGCTTCTGAGCGTGCGGTCGGGAAATCCGGACTCCACCTCCGCACGCCTTTTACAGCCCTGTGGCTCTGTCACAACACCTACCGGGCCCAGGTACCTCCCGTGTAGAAAGGAAGGCGAGTCCCAGCTCACCACCGTCCAAGAAGTACAGCCAGGCCCAAAGGGAAGTTCCGTCCCACGCACCCGCTTCATGAGAGTGGAGGGTCCTGTCACCTCAGGATGGCGGGGTGGTGAGGACGGCCAGGATTCAAGCTGACAGCGCGGCTTTGGCTGCCATGAGCTATGACGTGTGTCGTACCCTTCTGGGCCTCAGTTTACCTACCTGTGCAGTGAGAATAATAGCGGAAAAACCCACCTCCCGCAGGGCAGTGATATGAAACAAAGGAAATCCCTTATTTTGCTTTATGTGTAAAGTACCATCCATACAAATACTTGTTGTGTTGTGTTGTTTTGTTTTGTTTGAGTCTTGCTATGTAGTTCAGACCGGCCTTGAATTCACTATGCACCCAGGCTATCCTGGAACTTGTGGTGATCCTCCTGCCTCAGCCTCCAGACTGCTGGGATCACAGGCGAGTGCCACCGTGCTCAGCTCAAGCGCCTTTGTTAATTCTGTTATTGTGGGTTCCTCTGGCCAGGCGGTCTCGGGTAAGGTCGTGGTCAGTGACTTTGAATGGATCCCAGGATGTTGAGGAGGTGACACAAAGCCCTGGGTAAGGCTATGTTCACATTACTGCAAGTGTTGAACAATATGAGGCATTCATCTCTGACAGATGCCTTAAAATTAGGGACACCTGCCCATTTAGTCCAGTCTGAATTTTTGCCCAGTGAGCTCACATTTGCAGACACAATTAATAGGATTTGTTTCCCCATGTCCCAATGTCCTAAAAGGCGGGTTTTAACCCGCCTTTATTGGAAAACTGGAACATCTCCTTTGTGTACTGGCATCCCACTGTTTTCCTATTAACACATCATATCTCCTTTCCTCTGCTTAGCTGTCTCCCTAAAGAGTTCATAATTTGCAAACATCTACAGGCCAGAAGCACTTCTAAGGCCTATGAGTGCCTCCGGACAACATCCAATTTCTCTGTGAATTGTCCGACAAACCTGAGATCTTCAGCGTGCTCACCAGTCTGCAGACCACCAAGCGGAATGGAGCCCTGGAACCCAAAGTTCTAAGCCAGCTCCGTGCACCACGACGGCTGTCTTGGTGTCTCTGCAGTCGTCGTAGGTGTTAGGATGGTCAGGAGTTCTCAGACCAAGTCTCAGAGCACTTAGAATTCCAGTGTGCTGGTTCACACGCAGTCAAGGAAGGCAACTTTATTTGCAAAGCGGGCTCCGTGGAAAGATGGAGGACTCTTGACCAAAGTTTGTGTTTCCAGGAAGCTGATTAGGGAATGGTTTATTTTGGCAGTTGATGGCATTCCCAGACTGGGGCTTGCCTTCTCCAGCGGATAGGCAGGTGATGGACATCCGCCCTAATGGACAAGTCAGGAGCTGCTCTTCAGCTCTGCGTGTATGGCGTATCAACAACAAAGGTCATTATTTCCTCAGGCTATGCTTAACCACAGATTCAGTCGCCCTTGGAAAGACCAGAGGGGATAGCTTTGCTGAAGCCCTTTCCTGACCACCAAGATGGAAATGGTGAGGTTTTCTAGATGAGGTCTGGGCTCAGCGCTACATGTCAACTGCGGATTCCCAGGCCCCACCCACCACATGAGGTATCTGCTATTGGGATCTCTAGAGTGGGGCCTGGGAGTCTCTTTCTTTCACAGGCCCCTCAACTGGTTGAAAAGATTGTCTATAACCTGGGCATGATTTTGCACACCTGTAATCCCAGCACTCAGGAGGCTGAGGCAGGAGGATCACTGAAAGTTTGAGGCCAGCCTGGGCTACATAATGAGTTCAAGGCCAGCCTGAACTATGTCGCAAGATCCTGTCTCAAGAAAAAAAACAGCTGGGTGTGGTGGAGCACACCTGTAATCCTACCACTTGAGAGGCTGAGGCAGGAGGATCACCACGAGTTCAAGGCTGGTGTGGGCTACATAATAAGTTCACAGCCAGCCTAAACTACATAGTGAGACCCTGTCTCAAAAAAAAAAAAAAAACAAGAAACAATAAATAAATAAATGTCTTCTGGCTCTACAAGTCTGCCTCCCTGTTTCGTATCTATCTTTGTGGAGATGGAAAAGGTGATTTGAAAAGTGCAGAGGGGAAGAGGAAGTAAAAGTGATTAAGATTCACTTATATGTAAGTGCCAGTTCCCCCAAGATGAGTGTAATCATTAGATATTGCATACACATACCAATAAAACATTTTTTAAAGCTAAGAAAAAAATTTTCTGGCCACAGATATACCTATGACCAGGGTTAGGTATGAAATTTAAATTTTAGAATGTTCAGTACATAATAGTTTCATGTAGACTGATTCAGGCCAACAGTTTTCTGAACAAAGTTATCAGATATCATACTGGGCAGAAAAACAAAGATGAACAAGATACTCATTCCGGCCAGGCATGGTGAGCACTCCTATAATCCCAGCACTCGGGAGGCTGAGGCAGGAGTTCAAAGCCAGCCTGGACAAAGAGAGACCCTGTCTCGAAAAACCAAAAACAAAGATACCCAGTCTGTGAGGAGCTCAAGTTCCCAGTACGAGCAATCAAAATGAAGTGGCACGCAGGGCACCCCTGTTAACAGTCACCAACTTAGTGTTTTATTTTCTCCTCTGCCACCCCACAAACCTTTAGTCCTCTTCCTTTTTATCTCCTGCATTTTCTTCTCCTTTGATCTCTCTTTTTACCCTGACTTTTTACATTTTCAAGCCTTCTAGTGGACAGTGTCAACATCAGAAGTGTTTGCCTTCTGGGCTAACATGGTCTTAAGATATTGCTCCATTTTGTGACTTAAAATAGAGAACAGCTGACTCTTCAACCGAAAAAGATGGGTGTGACAATTTTCTTTTTTTAACGTGTGAAGATTTTAGTAAGTCCCCAAAATAGAGGCCACTCAGGGATGGCTTCTCACATATGCATTCTACTCCAGGTAACCATTGTTTCCAGGTTGGATTTGGATGTTGGATTTGGTTTTTATTTTCATTTCCTTGATTTGGATGGGGAGGGTGCTTAGAGGTTGCACACAGTACTACTTCCCAGCCTTCCCTCAGCCTCGGAAAAATAGATGAGAGGTAAATCTCTCTATTTCTTTGCACCAACAAGAAGAAAAGCACCATGGAAAAGCTTTTGCCCAAATCATCATGGTTTGCTGGGCATGGTGGTGCACACCTGTAATCCCAGCACTTGGGAGGCTGAGGCAGGGGGAATGCCACAAGTTCGAGACCAGCCCGGGCTACATAATGAGTTCAAGGCCAGCCTGAACTACACAGTGAGACCCTGTCTCAAAACAAAACAAAACAAAACAAAACAAAAAACAAAACAAATCATCATAGCTTATTATATTGCTGGTTCATTGTTCTCACTTTTGGTCATCATTTGTTTCCTTTCAGAAGCATAAAGAAGAGAAAATAAATAAAATTATATTCTGAAAGGTGTAATGAAGACTATGATAAGCTTGGAAGATATTACAAGAGGAAAATGTAAAAGTATGCACGGTGAAAGAAATCAGATAAAAGTGCCTTGTTAGTAAGGAGGAACAAAATTCAGCTCTCCCAATCCATTCCTGTTTTTTGTTTTCATTTGTTCCTATTTAGACCCAAGGTGTTAACTGCTTTCTACCCACTCATTCTCTTTAAACTGCTGCAAATCAAATTTCCTTTTCAAAAGAAGCAGTGTACCTTCTTTTTTTGAAACAGTCTCACTGTGTAGTTCAGGCTGGCTTTGAACTTACTATGTAGCCCAGGCTGGCCTCGAACTCGTGGCAATCCTCCTGCCTCAGCCTCCCAAGTGCTAGGGCTACAGGCAAGCACCACCACGCCTGGCCACAGTGTATTTTCTTATACTTTCTGTTGCTTGCTACATGACTCTCACTCCATGCCTCTGTAAGTGTATGCTCCAATTTTCCCTTTATTTGCTATGAAAACAAATAGCTGTCACATAAGCGAAGATTAAAGTCGCGATGACTGGGAATTGGGGATGTAGCTCCGCGGTAGAGCGCACTAGTTTAGTGTAGCGTGTGTGAGGCCCTGAGTTTTATTTCCAGTGCACACACACACGCACACAGATCAACCCAGGGCCTTCACACTGAGCTACGTCCCCAGCACTTTTTCAAATTTTCTATTTTGAGACAGGGTCACACTAAATCACTAAATGGCCCAGGCTGGGCTCAAACTTGTGATCCTCCTGCCTCAGCCTCCTGAGTGCTGGGATCACAGGCCTGTGCCACCACATCCAGCTATAAGTGTGTTCTAAGTGTCCGTGACAAACACTGGCACCCCTCCTAGTTGCCCCAAGTTGCTGCGCCTTCACATTCAACTTTGGAAGATTCCTCCGGGAAGAAAGGGCGGAAGTTACAGCTGGGTGAGTGCCTCCCATAAAGTTCTAGCAAGCTGATAGGCACCATTGTCTTCAGCCTCTTTAAAACAGAGCCGGTATATTAGGTAAGCGGCACAGACCCGCCTATTCCAGTAAGCATATCACCTCGCAATGAGACTTTGTGTCAGCCCTCCCACACCAAGGTGATGTCTCCACTCCACTCCCTTAGTACAATTGAATTTGTGGCCAATAAAACGTGGTCCAAGTGACACGGTTTAAATTCCTGGGCCTCAGCCTCCAGCGACCACTGCAGCTTCTGTCCTGTCCCACTGCACCACAGCCCCAGGAAGAAAGGCCACAGGGAGCAACCAGCTCCTCAGAGCCACCCAGAAAACGCTCAGAATTAGGGCAAATGGAAACCTGGTGTCATCTGAAGCCGCTGCTTTTGTGGGTTATTGGTCGTGAGAGAGCCGACTGTCCCACTGCTTGACAGGCAGCTCGGTCACATCTGGTACATTATCCCCCTCCACAGCGGCCGCAGTTGCCCACAGAACACATGCTTCGGACACTTAAGGAGTGACACTTTTCCACTGCAGGTCAGAAAACAGAAAAGAAAAAAGCAACTTACCCAGAAGTGTTCACGCCTGCCTCACTTATCCGACATCATCCTTTTTCTTTTTAACTTTTTAATTTTGAAACGTATATATCACAAGAAGTCTCCACGACTTCACAGAGTCCACCGAACTAACATAGGAATCTTACAAGATTTTCAATGTTATATATTTTAATATTTTTGGTTCTGTATTGAATCCAGGCCCTTGCGTGTGCTAAGCATGTGTTCTATCACTGATCTATACTCCCATCCCTCTAAACTTTATATATTTTAAATTTAAATATTTATAATCCTTATCCCAAAATAGGCTTTACAATATTACATGTGTCATGAGTAAAAGAGGAAAGAAATGAACACTTACTAGGCACCCAGTGGGTGCTGGACGCTTCGCTAGCAGCCTTGTTTTTACCTGACACATTATTTACTATCATTTTATGTGATTACTGAGTCCATTACTTGATCACAGTCCCGGGCTGAATAAGCGGCAGGACTGGAATCCCAAAGACATTTGTCTGAATCCAAGGCCCATGGTGTTTCCATCGCACTGGAGCTCCTAGCTAAAAAACCTCACCTTCCATTTCCTAGTGAGCTTTCGTTTTGCTTTTATTCGATTCTGTAGGATTTTACTTCCATGAAACTATGTATACACTTTGGACAAATCACCTTTCAGTACAGCAACACCTACTCAGCAGGATTTGCACCCTTTCAGAATCCAGCCGCCTGGGAGCAAACTGCATGTGACTTGCTTCATGATGAGGACACTCCGCCAGCTCTGGGCTATCCCTGAAGGTACAGCAATCGAAATGGTTCTGAAATCTCATCATATATGTAGATCTGAAGTTGGGAATTGCTGTAATTTACTTTTTTTTTTTTTTTTTTTTTTGAGACAGGGTCTCACTATGTAGTCCAGGCTGGCCTTGAATTCACTTTGTAGCCCAAGCTGGCCTTGAACTCACAATGATACTCCTGCCTCAGCTTCCCAAGTGCTGGGATTACAGGTGTGCACCAGCACATCAAGCACCTGCTGTAATTTAATTACAAAATGTATTTAGCCATCTTGGGCTCTAGGAAAATGGATACTATTTTACTGACACAAGGACAAAATGGTGTCATAAAGAACTTCACAACCCATGAATCCCTGCCAAAATAATAATGATAATGATGATGATGATGATGATGATGATAATGATAATAATAATGCATGTTTACATAATAAGATCTTTGTGTTAAATTATATAAAAATAGCAAATTAACTTTAGCCTAATATTAAGGAAATAATAAATTTTTAAATATGAAATATGTAGCTATTAAAAAATGCTTAAAATGGCCAAGCAAATAATAATAATAATAAAAATTAGTGTAAGGTATAATAGTACATTCATGCAATCTCTGCCACTCAGGAGGCTGAGGCAGGAGGATTACAAGTTCCAGGCCACTTAGGGACAGACTGTCTCAATTCTTTAAAAATTTTTCTGGGCCAGAGATATAGCTCAGCAGCATAAGCGCCTGCCTGGCAAGTGTGAGGTCCTGAGTTCAACTCCCAGTACCCGCATTAAAAAAAAAAAATTTAAAGTGTAGGGATGAGCTGGGCATGGTGGTGCCTGTGATCCCAGCACTTGGAAGGCTGAGGCAGGAGGATCACCATGAGTTCAAGGCCAGCCTGGGCTACATAAGTGAGTTCAAGGCCAGCCTGCACTAATTAAAAATAAATATCACACATTCTTAGAATAACTTATAGGAATAACTGATATTTCCATAGTATACTTTTTTCCACCTGATCTAAAAAACATGAAGTTCACTCATTTTCCAGACTCTCTGAAACAAAAGTTTAGAGCCAGTGATATTATGTTGATGTTTTAAGACTTATGAATTACACTGAAGAGCCTGGTACTTTTAATTTTGTTGAATTAAATTTATTAGTACATTTTAGGTATACGTAATGATCACACTCATCTTAGGGAATTTAGCCTGGTACTTTTTAGAAATGTGGTTTAGTATAAGTTTGTTTAGGCTGTAGGCATTTAACCAAACACACAACACCGATGCCAATCATTTCTTTCGCAAGGAAATGGGTGCGCTACTATTGTAGATCATGATGAGTGAAGAACCAGCAACAGGCTTTAGTCTGGAACTCACATGTTCCCAAAGGTCCACGTGGTAAAAGCGTGGTTGCCAGCCACTGGGCGCCACTGGGCACCACTGGGCGCCACTGGGCGCCACTGAACCCTGGCCATCAGGAGCAGGGTCTAGTGGGAGGGAGGGAGGTCACTGGGGGGCACACCCTAAAAGGGGGCACTGGGACCCTCGCCCCTTCCCTCTCTCCCTTTGCTTCCCAGCCTCTATGAGGAGAGCAGCTAAGTGTGTGCTCTACTACTAAGCTACACCCCCTTTATTGACTACTCATTAATAAAGATGTGAAAAAAAAAATAAAGATGTGACTTGTTCAAAATCATTTTTTCTTTTTAACTTTATTTAAAGATAAATACGACTTGCTAAGCATCTATATTTTATCAGGCTCACGAATTCTCCTTTGAAAAGACAGTGAGAAGAGTAAACGAGCTGAAGCAGTTCATTTTTTTACGGCATCGCTAGTCTAGCACAATTGTATTTGCAGGGACAAAAAAGGACGTGTTGCACACGTACTAGGATCGTATTTCCCTAAAGCATTCTATAAAGTCGAAATAGCTCAGTGGAAATGAAAAACAACAAGAGGAGGAGATTATTACTGCAAACAATGCAACTCATCATGGAGTCTGGCAGAGATTAGAAGGTAAACACTCTTGAATGGGCACGGGAGAAGCATTTATAGACGTGAAATCCGTCTAAGGCAGAAGCGCGCTTCGGTCCCTTCCCTGCTTCGGTATCTGTTCTGCCTTAGGTCCGCAGTCACGCGTGGGCCCGAAGCACTCGGAGCCCTCCTCATGTGCTGCCTGCCCCCCGCCGTCGCGGGACAGGGGCTCCTGGGAACCCTATCGGGAGCAGCGTCTGAAGCCGCGGGCGCCTCCTCCATTCCACAAGCCCTGCTAGCTGCCAGTTATAAGAGCAATACGCCTTGTTGCAGGGAATTTGAGGGATTCAGGAGGGCACAAGGGAAAAGGAAAATGGACAAAAGAGAGAGAGAGAGAGAAGAGAGGGGGAGGAGAAAAAAGGGAGAGAGGAGAGCAGAGAAATGCATCACTGACGGTTTTACTTCTCAGAATAACCAGCCATTTCTCTGTCAAATCCCTTTCTGAAAGCTCTTTTCTCAGTGTGCATCTGCTGAGCTCACCGTCTCGTAGTATGTACTTCTTTCGTCAGCTGCTTTCCAGACAGTTAAGTGGGCAAACACCTAAGTTAGGAAAGTATCATACAGTTGTTTTTGTTTTGTTTTGTTTTGTGTGGTGGTTTTGTTTTGTTTTATTTTTAACACAGGGTCTCACCATGCAGTTCAGGCTGGCCTCAAACTCGTGGCACTCCTCCTGCCTCAGCCTCCCGGGTGCTGGGATTACAGGTGTGCATGACTATGCCTGGCTCTTACTAGATAGCATTCTACTGCTAGAAGTAGAATTAATACTGTTCTGTTGAGTGTGGTAGCGCACACCTCTAATCCCAGCACTGGAGAGGCTGAGGCAGGAGGATCGCCAGAGTTCAAGGCCAGCCTGGGCTACACAGTGAGTTCAAGGCCAGCCTGAACTACAAAGCAAGACCCTTTCTCAAAAAACAAATGAAAAATTGTATCTATTAAGAATTTTATCTCTTAAGATAGACGTCTGCCTGATATTTCAGAGTCCCCCAGCCATCCTTAATTTCCAAAAGCCCCGCTTCTTTGCAAATTCCACCACTTGCACCATGCACAGAAATCACAAATACTGCTACACACAGAAATTAGTTAACTTGATGTGCTACGTAGGTCTGCAGATAGACCAGGTAACCCATAACCCAGGTACCACTCTTTCCATGGGTAAAGCCATTTGGGTTCTAAACCACTTCTACAACTGGCTTGTGGGAAATAATTGGTTATAGGAGTGGGATTGCCTATGTTCAGATCCCTGAAATAAGGGAGCAGGAATAAGTGTGTAATGTTTGCAATAGGAGGTAACAAGTCAAGCCCTAGTGAGCAAGCAGTGTGGTGAGTTGACACAGGATTACAGGACGAGCTAAGAGACCAAAGAACAAGAAAGAGGACAATTCATGGCAGTAAATTCTCCGTGAGGCCTCATTTCCAGCTATTCCTCACCTCTCTTCTCTGCCTGTTGAACTCCCTGATCACACGAGAGTGTGCATGTAAAACTGCCGACATCCAAAAAGGGTCTGTAGAGTGTCCAACCTGTCAATTTGCTTTTTTTTTTCTTTATGTGGGTACCGGAAACCGAACTCAGGACCTCGCACTTGCCAGGCAGCCGCTTATGCTGCTGAGCTATCTCACCAGCCCAGTTTGCTATTTTTTTTTTTTTTTTTTTTTTTTTTTTGTGGGTACCAGGGCGTCGACCTCAGGACCTCGCGCGCCAGCAGGCGCCCGTGCCGCTGAGCAATATCACCGGCCCCTTTTTCGTATGTGGGTTCCAGGAGTCGAACTCGGGCCCTCGCGCTTGCAGGGCAGGCGCTTAAGAGCTGAGCCATCTCACCGGCCCCAGTTTGCTATTTTTGATACTGTACTGTGTGTATGTATCTCTCCCAACAGAGAAAGCTGGGAGGAGGGTCCAAGAATCCTCTCTTTGTACTATTTCCACCACTTCTGTGAGTCTATAATTATCTCAAAAGAATAGACCCAACTCAGCCCTGGAACATTCTGCAACAGTCTTGCTGAGAAGCAGAATCACATCATGTTCCAGCGCCACATGACGCTCACATAGACGTGTACAGCACTGCCTACCAGCCGTGTCCTGTGCGGAGCTTAACTGTCCCCAAGCTGTTAAGCTCGGTGTCTTTCTGCTCCTTCCCTTGCTATCCCAGGGCACTGAGCATTGCTAACCCTGCGGTAGGTACTGAAGTGACTGAAAAAGTGAGACATATTCTAAAAAATAAACATATGGTTAACACATTTTACCAAAATGGCCATTGTTTTTATTTTAACATAATAAGGTGCCCAGAAAACATTTACTAGCCCATGATTATCCTTTAAAGTCATAGAAGCCTCTTTAATCCTCGTTATTACCACGAGCAGGCTGTTTTCAACAAAGAAGCACAAAGGTTAGTCACACTGTGTTGTTTTAACATTTGCCATTAAATATCTGAGAGTTCATTGACAGAAATGCTGAAAGAGCACTTTGCTAACTCCAGGATCTACCCCTCCCACAGGTAATCTTGTCAGGATCAAAAAGTGAGCAGGTCTGTGTAAGCTGAAGACAGGTAAATTTTAAACTTTCTGAGAAATGCATGCCTTCAGAGTCAAATGAATGATAAGCTCTGCCTGGAGACAGCTACTGACTAAACAGAATATATTCTTAGAACAGGTAACTGCTTACTTCAACTGCTATTTGCAGGTTAAAGAATATAGATGGTAGCTTAGAATTAGGAACTAACTTTGTAATTTTTATCCAGTTGGCCCTATGCCATTTAAAACAACTCGAGAAGCAAAATATATAGTGAAATAACCAAAGAGCAGAAGGTATGTGGAGTAGAGTAATTCTACTACTTATGCTTCTAAAATGAGAGGAGATTTTGAACAAAACATACTCTGAATGTTATATAATGTTCATGTCTTCAGAAATGTTTTTACTTATTTTATACAAATATAGAAATACAGATACTAGGGCCGGTGAGATAGCTCAGCAGCATAAGCGCCTGCCCGGCAGGTGCAAGGTCCTGAGTTCGACCCCCGGTACCCACATAAAAAAAAAAAAAAGAAAAGAAAAGAAATACAGACACAGGGAAAAAAGCACATGCAGCAAGTTTTCTAGTGAAGTATTACTAGGAGAACACTTACAGCTACCTGTCAGGCCATCATATAAAACTTTGCCCAACACCCATCATCTTTCTTCTCCACATGCCCCAGCTCAAACATGGCCCTGACCCTCCCTCCCAAAGTAGCCACCATCCTGACTTCCATTGTAATCGTTTCCTTCCACTCTCCTGGCTTTTATCACTTTTTATAATTCCTTGGCATTTCTTAATGACTTTATCAACCAAGTGTACATCCCTGGCTTCTGCAGTCTTGCCCACTTTTTAAAAATGGTTGTTTGCATTTATTTTAATGTACGGTTCCCTCTCTCTTCTGTTTTTTATACTTTTTCTGTTGAGTAACCCAGACCATTTCATCTGTAGAGATTTCTGCTGTACTTGGGGTGTGTACAACAGACTCCTTCTGCTTCTCTTCTTACAAACTGACAGCTGAATCCAGAGGCTTGATCAGACTCGGGTTCAATCCCTTTGGCGAGATCTAGGTCGGAATGTGTTCTTATCAGATGACACACAATGTCTGATTTTTGTCACTCTTTATTCCCTCCTGATTGTTATGGCTCGTGTCTAGATGTCCCCCCAAAGCATCGTGCAGCCATGCAGGGGCAGGCTTTTCAGAGGTGGCTGGATCTAGAGTGTGTGATGCTAGGATTAAAGGTGTGGGATTACTAAATCAGTCCGCTGATTGGTTTGGCATGGCCCTAAACCGGGTAGCCTAGATAGAACATGAAAGGGGCACAAAGAAGCTGCTATTGTCACCTATAGTTTGATACCTTCTGCCTCTGTCTTCTGCCTGCTATGAACTGTTTCTCTGCGATGCCCCTTTGCCACACCACCCTGCTTTGGAGCCAGTCGTGCATGGACTGAAACCTCTACAAACTGTTAGCTAAATAAACCTTTCCTCCCTTAACTTGTGGGTGTTGGGTGTTTTGTCTCAGCAACGAGAGAAAAGTAACTAAGACAATGTTTAATGTCTAAACTTACTAATGTGTCAGAAGTTATAATATGGTAGTAATCCAATCCTATTGCTTCATTTTTTTGTTTTTATTTTTGTTTCTTGAGACAGGGTCTCAGTTTGTAGTTCAGGCTAGCCTTGAACTCACTATGTAGCCCAGGCTGGAGGCGATCCTCCTGCCTCAGCCTCCTGAGTGTTGAGATCACAGACATTCATTTTCATTTATTAGTTTTTTTCTTTTTTGTTTTGGTGTTTTGTTTTGTTTTGAGAGGGGAGCCTTGCTATGCTGCCTGCCTTGCTCTTGAACTCCTGGGCACAAATGATCCTCCCACCTAAGACTCCTGAGAAACTGGGGTTACAGGTGTGCACTGCCATGCCCAGCTCCAGCTGAAATAGTTCTATGAGAAACTTCCCGTCATCTACTCTTTGGTTATCTACTGCCACGGTTCATAAAAGCTTGATTTTTTATTTCCTCGGTTTTTAGGATAACCTATGGCTCTCCGTCACCCTCAGAAGGAAATCAGCTGGTTTTGTTTGTTTTAAATGTTATTGTGAACTCACAGAGCAAAGCCTCTCTGATGGGGTGCAGTCTGTGGGCGCCAGGCCCCAGGAATGGTCCCTGTGACCTGCGGCGCACCGCAGGTGAGGGGCGTCACTTCAGAGCTTGAGCTGTACCCGCGCCCCTCCTCGGCAGCTCCCCACGCACTGCAGTGCTTCTACTCTCCCCTCTGGCAGGGGAGGCCCAGTGCAACGCCCAGTGGAGTGATGCCCACGTGAGGAACTGAAGCCTTCTGCCAACAGCCACCTGCTGAGGGTGGAGCAGAACTTCTAGACCCAGATTTGGATGGTCACGTGTCCCTCTTGCAACTGACATGTCATTAGGGAATTGCAGACAGACCCGCCAGTTAAGCTGCTGCAGATTCTGCACTCTCAGACACTGTGTACAATGCAATATGTGGCTTACAGCAAAGCCTGAGGGAATAGATAACTAATAGATAACTATGCAATAGATAAGGAATTTACAATCCACTGGAATTCTTTTTTTGTTTGTGACAAGGTCTGGCTATATGTAGTCAGCCTAGCCTTGGACTCCTTATTATAAACCAGGCTGAATTGGAGCTCACTATCCTCCTGCCTCAGCCTCCCAAATGCTGGGATTACAGCTGTGCACCACTGTGGTGCCCTGTGCCTTGCAGTTCTTATCATTGAAATTTGTCTCATCTTTGGTCAGTGGGAGCTTCTTCAGGTTATCTCCTGAGTTCTTTGAGATAATGCTAGAAGTCTTTCATAGCTTCTCTGTTAATATATGAAAGCGTCTTAGGAGTTTCTTGTACATTCCCTATTCCAAAATCAGAATCAGCTGTTTCTCCAAGAAGTCTTGGTTTATCTTACTGAGGATGACCTTGAAAAAAGCAGAATCCCGACTTCATGCATGCTTCACTGGGCTTTATTTCTGGACCATCTTGGTAAAGAGATAAAATCCCTGATGAAATATTTCAGTTTTCAACTCAAATTCAGAATTAAAGATTTTTTTATTTCACTTCTTTTATATTAAGTCTGTATTATTTTCAAGCACACCAAGAATCTTGGTTCTCAAGAACAGAAATGATGAAATTAAACATCCACTGATTTCTCATTTGTTTTATTCCACATACATACACAACAGTGTTAGAAAAAACAGTACTACACTACCACCGATAATTATGATTGCTAAATATCATCTGAAGCAAGTTTTGTAATTGCTGTCACAATTCTCTCCCTTTTTATTTTATTTATTTATTTATTTATTTATTTATTTATTTATTTATTTATTTTGAGACAGGGTCTCACTGTGTAGTTCAGGCCTTGAGTTCACTACGTAATCCAGGCTGGCCTCAAACTTGCAGTGATCCTCCTGCCTCAGCCTCCCAAGTGCTGAGATTACAGGCGTGGGCCACCAGCCTGGCTCTCCCTTTTAGTATAGTGGTTCCATGTCTCCACTGGCAGGTCACATGGCCATTAGGTGTGCTCCTATAATGTTAGTTCTACAGGTAACCATACATTGTATCACATGCTTATCACCAGCAGTTATGATGTTGCCCCTAACATCATCTGGTTACTTTGTTCTTTGGCGGGTTTCTCGGGAAGAGTTCACAGAACAGTATGATCTACCTCCTTGCATCCTAATAGCGGCAGGTGCCCATTGCATCTGAAGGTCAGCTTTGTTGTATATAAAATCTTTAGCTCATATTTTCTTTTACTGAGTATCTGAAATAAGTTACTTTGTTTTTTTCTGGCATACAAATGTCCAATGATAATATTACTTTCTTTCTCTAATATATCATACACTACTTTTTTCCTGAAAGTTTTCTTCTCTCTTAAAGTTCAGCAATTTTGCCAGACTACATCTTAGGCATAGTTATTTGAGGTTAGTGTTAGATAGCCTGCTCTTCAAAATCTTGTCACTTTGGGAAATCTTTTTTGACTTCTCATTTTAGTATTTGTTCTGTTCTCTTATGTAGGTTTTCTCCAGCACCCCTGCTACCTGTGTTACCTTCTCAAATGCTTCCTAAGCTTTCAACTGTTTTCTTTAAACATTCCTTAAATGTTTAGTCTTCCCTAAGGAAATGTTTCATTTCATTCTAATTACTTCTTAAGTTCTGTTGCCTCATTTCTGAATATTTCTATCTGACCGATTTGTTGTTCTTTCAAGTCTTCTATTACTTTCTCATTGTATAATAGTTTGCTTTAGTCTATCACTCTTTGACATGCTTGTGTTGTCCATAAGGGTTGTTATTGACATTTTTATTCTTTTTCCCTATTATAATTTTGTTTGGGATTTGACCGCAATATTTTTCTATTGCTCATTTTGTATAAAATTAATTATCCTGACATTGTGAAGGCAGAGACATTCGGGATGGCCTTCTTGTCTGCGCAGAGCGCCCCTCTTATTGTGTCCGAGTAGTGTGCAGAAAAACGTCTTGCTCTCTGAGGTTCCTAGGCTCTTCTCTCACCCTTCACTTTTATCTGGACCTTATCTTTCCTCTTCTTCTCTTTCCTCTCTTGCTCCACTTTGATTTCACTCTCAGCAGTTTTTCCCAACCCAGGTCCCTCTGGAAAGAAGCCGCGCAGATTCTGTGCGGTGATCTTGGAGGCCGACAGCTGGTCCCTTGGAGCCTCCCCATGGCCACTGGGTCTCTCTCTGTCAGGAGCAGGCAGACCCCTCCCAGTCTCCGCCCACGCTGCAGTCGGCCCTCCCCAGTCTGCAGTGAGTCCCTGGTGGCCCTCTGCCCTCTTCCGTTTCCTGCAGGGTTTCACACACACCCTGCCAATCACTTCCTTAGCTCACATCTGTCCATTTACAGGAAACTCGTGTAGACCTGAGGCCCCAAGGGTAACTCCCTCGTGTAGACCTGTGTCCCCGGATGAAGCAGGGCAGTAATGCTCTTTGCCAGGCCATCCAGTGGGCTGGAGAGCCTTGTGTGTCCATCCGTGGATTCTGTGGCCTAAGACACGGTCGGAAGTGTCTCCTTTCTCCATCTCTTCCTGGCCTGCCTCCCTCCCTTCCCGGTCTTCCCTCCCCAGTGGCTGCTCTCACTTCCTGAGAGTTCTACCTATGCCCACCCGGCTTCGCCCTGGCTCCTGGCACTACCTAGAGCAGAGGAGAAAGAGAAGGTTGCACCAGGCAGCCCTGCAGCTGGGGGCCCGGAGAAGATTCAGATGAGGGCTTCCAGGCCCAGCGTGGTGGCTCAGGCTTGTAACCCCAGCACTTGCGAGGCGGAGGCAGGAGGACTGCCTCAAGTTTGAGGTCAGACTGGGCTACACAGTGAGACCCTGAGGGCACAAGGGTTAAAAAAAAGAGAGAGAGATAGAGAGATGAGGGCTTCCAATCTGGGATTCTCTGTCTGAGTCACCTGTTCGTCCACACCCCAGACAGGGCAGAGAGCAGCCCCGCACTGCTCCCCTCAGACTAGAGGACATCCCAGCATTTCTGGGTCAGTCACGATGTAAACCGATCTTCCCCTGTATAATGTTTCTAAGTCATTTCTAAATAACACAGAAATACGGAACGTGTCGTCTCTCAGGGACGTGGGGACAAACAATAGGTTCTGAGGGTAGGTAGCTTTGAGGAGCTTCTGCGGGCGGGCTGGGGAGAACAGGGTACTCTGGTGTGGAATTGGGGGCTGCTGGACCAGAAATCAGGTGTCCAAGCAGCCGGCCCTGGAGGCCCAGGGGACCTGCTGGGATCCTGGGGGGGGCGGTCACTGAAGCCAAGGCACGTGGGGCCGCAACTGGGGAAGGATGATGCTGGAAGGTCAGCAGCCTTATGGTCTTACAGGACCGTGGCCTGGTTCCAAGACAGTGACAGTGATGGCTGCCTCAAGACCCACACAGCTGGAGAAAGGGTAGGGGTGAGCTGGTTGGGTATAGGCTGGGAGGGGAACAAATTCAGGATCAGAGAAAGGACAGGGCATGCTTCAGGGCAAGGTGGGGGAGGCGGACCTGTCTTACTCCCACCTGGTCCCCTGTGACCTCTGAACTCTCTGCTCACTGCAATGTGCAGGCCTGGGGCAGGTGAAGCAGTGTAAGGAAGACACGTGGACACAAGGAGACAAGAGGAGATAAGACAAGGACCCCACCAGCCCCAAGTCGGTAAGAACAATAGGAGGGGGCTCTGCAGGCAGGCGGGCAGCTGGGCAGGTACCTGCAGGTGCTGGCAATAAGGGCACACGCCTCACCTGCAGTTCCGCACAGGTCAGCCTGGGCTGGGGCTGGAACTGCAGATTCTCCAGCACCGGAAGCTAGAGATGCAGTGGCCCCAGGGTACCCTGGCCACGGCTCAGCTGAGCTTTCCTAGTCAGGCCTAAAGTCGGCTTCTCAGTTTGAAAAACATGAAGCTAAATCTGGGGGCACATGTCTGTAATCCCAGCATCTGGGAGACTGAGGCAGGAGGATCACAAGTTGGAGCCCAGCCCAGGGAACTTAGTAAGACCCTGGCTCAAAATAAAAAATTTTAAAAATTTAGCTCAGTGTGAAGACCCTGAGTTTGATTCCCAGTGCCACCAAATAAGTAAATAAATAAATAAATGTTAAGAAGGAAGGAAGGAGAGTTTAGTTGTAAATGCATAAGAAAAGAACAAGAATTCCTTTAGAAAAATGAAAAAAATATTTAAAAATAGGCAAGTTAAAAATATTTGCAAGCAGGCAGAAGAAACTCAAACACTGAGCAAGAGTTTTGAAACTCGTTAGTAAACACAGCAATATCAATGAAAACAACAATGAAAAAAAAACAACAACAATGAAATATCACTGTTGATTCTGCCAGACCAGCAAAGATTAGAAAGCTGGGTGACACTGCACGCTGCGAGGGCAAGAGTCTCCAGGCCCGTGCTTTGCGACAGGTACTACTGTACCTGAAGGAGTCCGACCACTGCCACGCTAGGCTGACTGGAGACTGCTTTGGGCCTCGTCCATCCCGCTGTGCCTTTACACCTGCTAAGATGTGTCATCTCAGGTTAATGAGCCCCAGTGAGCACGGCCACCACCCATCACCCCCATCCTTCTTCAGCCCTGCTCCTGACAGGCAACTGGCACTCCCTGCGCATTCTCAAGCCTCGTCCCTGGCAGGCGGCCACAACTCCTCACTGAACTCTCCCCTCCAAAGTCCCATTTCATCCTTCTCCTTTCACAGCGCCCTTTATGCTCGTGACCCTATAAGAGACCCTATGAGAGTCACCGGTCTGGTTAGGTGCCAGCGCCATCCCTCTCAGGTTTGTGCTGAAGTAAACCTGTCCCATTGAGCTCATGCCTTTGTTCTTTTCCTCCTTTCTCCTAACAGCACCTCTTTACAGAGCTACAGTTCGCTGCATTCTTGTGTGTTAATTATATTTGAGTATCTTTAGCTTAGTGAGAGTAAAATAATCATTTTCTTTTGTGTTTGACACTGGTTGTTTGACTACCAGGCCTGATTTTTATTTAGAGAGCCACCTCTCGGCTACCATCAGCCCACTAGGCCTGCTCGCGCCTTTGCCTCTGGCCCAGGAGGCTCATAAAGCCGGTCCGCTGACCTCCCGGCCTTTGCACTGCTGAGCAGAGTTCGCTCACACTGTGACAGCATCCTGATTTCGCCTGCTAGGACTGACGCAGCAAAGACACTCAGTTTTGTCCTGCTGGATTAGAAACAAAAGGATATAGTTCCTGGAGATTCTGGCAGCTATTTTACAACCACAAGGAGAAAGCATGTCAGAGAGCATTTAACAGACAGACAGACAGATAAGGAAAGTGGTATCAATTTTGAGCCACAGTATCAAGCTATTTCTCGAGCCAGTATTCTATTGAGTTGCAATGTGAGCCAACACTGACTCTTTGCTTCTACTCCTGGTTCTGCCAGTTTTAGTGCGGTGTTCTGTCATTGGCCGCAAAAACAATTTTAGGCTAACATAGCCTCTTCCGAGCTTCCTCAGAACTAAATCTAACCACCCGTGCACACAGAGATTATGGGCCACCGTCCAGCACCAGCATTCATGCAATAAGTGTGCAACCGAGAACCTGTTTTATGTAACGCTTGGTCTAGCAGCAGGGATTACAGCAGTATGGCAGCATCAAGACGGCCACAAATGCTTGTGGAAAGAGAACCCAGCAACAAAACCACGTTCTTGTACCAAGTAAGGTCATAGGACAGGGCCTGTATCCCACAGGGTTCATCATGAAAATGGCAAGATGGCATGCACATAAAAGATAAGCAGCTGTTTGGGATGTCAGACACATGGATTCCTGAGGGAATCCCAGAGTAAGAAGCCAAAGCAGGAACTCTTTTCGTTTATCTCCCCTTTTCTGGGGATTGAATCCAGGGCTTTTTTTTTTGTACCAGGAATCGAACTCAGGGCCTCGTGAATCCAGGGCTTTGTGCATGCTGAAAAAGTGCTCTGTCACTGAGCTACACCCCTGCACCCTAAAAAAATCTTGAGTAATCACAGGTACCACAAGACTTTTGTTTCCCTTTGAATCAAAATGAGCTATGAAAAGGGAGGAACATAACACAAAAAAAGTGGGAAAGAAAATGTTTAACCCAGGTCCTCGTTCATATTAGACAAGGGCTCTTCCACTGAGCTATATCTCCAGTAGCCGGGATTACAGGGGTGCACACCATGCCCCACCACTGTCTTTTTTTTTTTGCACTGGGAATCAAACTCAGGACCTTGTACTTGCCAGGCAGGCACTGTGCCGCTGAGTTATATCCCTGGCCCCCATTGTCTTTTTTTTTTTTTTTTTTGTGGGTACCGGGGGGTCGACCTCAGGACCTCGCACGCCAGCAGGCGCCCGTGCCGCTGAGCGATATCACCGGCCCCTTTTTCGTATGTGGGATCCGGGAGTCGAACTCGGGCCCTTGCGCTTGCCGGGCAGGCGCTTAAGCCGCTGAGCCATCTCACCGGCCCCCCCATTGTCATTTTTAAAATTTAATTTGATTTGATTTTGTGGATTTCATCTGCTTTCAAGCTAACTATACTCATTTTAAAATTTAAATACAGCCAGGCCTGGTGGAGCATGCCTGCAATCCCAGCACGCAGGAAGCAGAGCCAGAAGGATTGCTGTGAATTCGAGGACTACGAAGTGAGTTCAAGGCCAGCCTGAACTATATGGTGAGATCTTGTCTCAAAGAGGCACAAAAAGGCTGGTGAGATGGCTCGGCGGCATAAGTGCCTGCCTGGCAAGCGCGAAGGCCCGAGTTCGACTCCCGGAACCCACATACGAAAAAAGGGCCGGTGATATCGCTCAGCGGCATGGGCGCCTGCTGGCGCGCGAGGTCCTGAGGTCGACCCCTGGTACCCACACACACACAAAAAAAGGCACAAAAATAAATAAATAAATAAATAAATAAATTTTAAATACAGTATTACTAAATAAATACATTCATTCATTCAACACCATTTATTGTGTGTCTGTTGTGTGCCGGGCACCATTATATACACTAAGATTTTAGTAGTTAATGAAACCGATTACATGTAGGGTAATTGGTAGTGTTCCTACCAATTACATTTTAAAGTCTATAGGGTAGAAAGTAAATTTTCTTATCCAACCTGCAAAATAATCCTTTTAAAAGGTTTCTTGACTATTTCTACATGCATTATAATTTTTATAAAAAAAGGACTATATTATATTTTTGAAGCTTGCTCTTTTTTCTTGGTAACATAACTTGGACTGGTTTCCAGTTAATAAATATCAATTCACCCCATTCTTTATGACCTATGTAGCATGCTTTTGTTGTTATTGTTGTTGTTTCATTTCTGCAGGACTGGGGATTGAACCAGGGCATTTGTACTGAGTTACATCTGCTGCCCTTTTTTAAAAAAAAAATTTTTTTTTGAGGCAAGTAGATTTCAAGAAACACGACAAAACATCATCTTGCTGAACAGAAACACTCAGAATTATTTGACATCTGAAATGTTTCCAGATGTTCCAGTTTCCAGCTCAACTATTTCCAGCTTTGACTGTTTTTATTCTCATATAATCATCTCCAGTCTAGTTACTAAACAGGCTAACATTATTACATCAATGCAGGACATTTCAATAGTAGTTCAGTTAATTAAGCAAGCTGCTGCATTAATAAGTACAGTGTTTTCTTGAGAAACAGAAGAAATTTTGTTTCTCATGCATGTGTCACTGTGTGCTTTGATTTCTTTGTTTTGACCTATGATTAAACACAATCGGCCATCTAAATGGATTCAGATTTCTAACTGTAGTTGTAAGATTACGCCTTGCACATTTTGTAATGCGTACATAAAATCTTGCGTAAGAGAAATAAACACAAGTACGAGCAACAAAAAAATGTTCATTCACTTACCCTCTTCATAATTCCAGCCAGTGTAAACTTCACTCAGCCTTTGGATATTGAATTTTGTCCTGAAGTTTCCAAACAATCAGATAAACTGCAACTTCTGGGAGTAACTAATGGAAATGTGGTGCTCTGAACACAAATGCGCTACAGAGCCCACGTGTTTAATTTACAAGGGAGAAATTGTAACGTGACGGAGTAAAAAGTTTTTTAACTGTAGTTTCACTTTCAGCAGGAACTTATGACTAAGATCTCCTGATAAGAAAATGATTAACATTCCTGTTGTCATCTCTTTGAGCTCTCCAAACCTTATCACTTCTCTGAATGTGTGTTCTAAATTCCCTGCTCCACTGAGCTCACTTAGAGCACCAAATTAGACTTCAGTGTCAGGTTATTTTAAATAAAAATGTATTGAGGACCCCTGCAAGATCTGTTGGGGTTTATTTTTACTATTGTTCTAAAAGCTTTTATTTTTACTTTTCATTTCTGTGCCCAACATTAAAACATAGGTTATCACTTTTGACTTTTTCTTAAAATTCCAAAGGTTTATCAATAACATTAGCAGAACTTCTGAATTCCTGCAGCCTGTTTGTCTTCCTAACTGTACTCATTTCTAGAACCTTTTGAACTGTCAGTTATTCTTCTGGAGGCCAGGGGCAGAACAAATGGGGGTGGAGGCAGATAATTAATAGGTACTCATAACTGAGAAGCACTAGAAAGTCATCCAAGAGCAGGGCCTGGTGATACAAGCCTGTAATCCCAGCGCTTGGGAAGCTGAGGCAGGAGGATCGCAGTGAGTTTGTGGCCAGCCTGGGCTACATAAGCTAGTTCAAAGCCAGCCTGCACTACATAATGAGACCCCATCTCTCTTTTTTTTTTTTTTTTTTAAAGACAACAAGTAAACATTTTCATGTATTAACGAACTCAAGCATTAGAGAATGTACAAATACCTTTTGGGGAAAAATATTACTCAGTATAAGATTAAGCCATGTAAAAGCTAGGTAAAAATAGAAGACTAAGGAATGTAATAGTCACAGTGAAATTGCATTTTCATACTAGGGAGACAATACGATGTTCAAAAATGTGCATCCGGTTTATTTCGCTTGTATTTTCTCGAGTTGCATCCATTTACCTGTAAAAATTTCCAGTTTATCTTTCTTTATGGCTGTCCCATCTCAAAAATAAATAAATAAAAATAAAAAGGATAGGGATGCAGCTCAGTGTGAAAGCTCTGGGTTCAATCATCGGTTCTGCAAAAGAAAAAACAGAAAGTCATCAAAGGATTATTAGGGTTTTTTTTTTCTTTACATGGTTTGTTATGAATACCATCTACTAAATGATCAATCTTTCAAAAATGCTTGTAGAAGAAAAAATACACACACTCAGATAAAAGAAATGGCAGATTTATTCAGAGGAGCATCTATGCAGTGTCTCTGGAACAGAGCCTGAGGTAACAGTGCAGGCTCAAGGCCTCTCCTGGGCCCTCCTGCAGAGTCCGCTCCAGCAGGACAGAGCGGCCCGTCCGTCCTCCAGGTGAGACTCGGGGACACTCAAACCCGGGTCTCGAGCAGAGCAGAGCGCTGTAGGAAGAGCGAGAGCCAGCTTTCAGCAGTGTTTATTATGGTGTAAACTTCACTTCCCGATAGCCTTTAGTCGCTGATTTAGGAGTAGATTTGATGACAGTGGCTCAGAGTTCTTATCATCCTTCCTCAGGAATTCTCCCCAATGCCAAATTAGTGCTAAAAACTCAAAGGCATCTTCCTCCCCGCCCACCCCACCCACAGAAAGCGAGTTTGAACCATTTTAGTGATGAAATCTCCCTGAATAAATTAATTGAGTTCCTCCCTTCACCTATATATTCCTTTTGTCTCTACAATATAACAAGTGTTCTGAATGAGCTTCAAATGTTCTATGCAGTGCCAAAACTGCCAGTCCTTTAGTTGGGCTACATCTTACCTAAGAAGTTAGAGATAATATCACACACGTGCACACGCATGCACACGCGCACACACACACACACGCACACACAAGCTTAAAATCTCCCTTGTCACCATAACAGTACCTGCCACATTGTAAGCACTGAATACTTGTTTGCCATTTTTATTCACTTGTCTAAAAAGTTGTTGTCCACAAGCTTACGAAAAGAGCACCAGAATAAAACCCTCTTTTACTTTTTGTAGTACTGGGGATTGAACCCACGGCTTTGTACATGCCGGGCAAGCACTCTACCACTGAGCTACATCCCTACCTCTTTTTAAAATTGAATTTTGAGACAGGGTCTCATTAAATTGCCCAGGCTGAGCTCAAACTTCACGAACCTCCTGCCTCGGCCTCCCAAGTAAGTGGTATTATAGGTCAGCCACACCATACCCTACAATTAACGAGGACACGCTGGCAGATCAGCAGCAAGCATAGCCTCAAGGTGTAACGGTCATTGTTCTTGTGCAGAATTGAAAAGCAACTCCCGTGGAGGAGATTTGATCCCATGCCCGTCATCTGGCTCCTGAGCCATGAGAAGGAGCCACCTGCCTGGAGACACCCATCAGTCACCTAAAAAAGCCACTCCTACCTCCCATCCTGGTACGCTGACCTCTGGACACACCTTCACTATCTTCTCCCCGAGCTGGCTTTGGAGATAAAGTCGTCTTCCTTGCTTCAACACCTCGTCTCCAGACCTCCTTGGCCTGGCAGCTGGTCCCGGATCCCGGAGCAGCCACACAGGGTACTCAGATGTAAATGAGAAGAACGGGGAAGTGCCCAAACCTGGGCTAAGAGTTGATGCTGGAGGGCAGAGACAAGTCCCAGAGAAATGAGCTCTGCCTCCCGGCATTTGGGGAGAGAGAACAAATCTCATCTAAGTTCAAGTGAGGCAGGGAGGGCAGAAAACCTAGATGTGGAAGGAAGGCCTGAGGCCTGCGGCCTGAGCGCAGGCGGGGAGGTCTGGGGGAGAAAAGTCCGCTGTGTGTGTCCCCACAGCAGCTGGGGCGCGGTGCCGCGCACCTTCCACAGCCCCCACCCGGGGTCCCACGGGCTTCAGGGAGATATCTAGACGTGAACCGTAACACCACAATACGTCACCATTGTCTCCTTCAACGGACCAAGACGTCTAAGGTTCAAAAAAGTGCAGCTTGAAAGGAAGTATGCCGGAACTCATTTTCATAACAATGCCACACCCATAGCTGCTTTTTTTTCTCACTCGCTGTCTTTAGCTCTTCATTTCTGAACAATTAGACTCTCTGCCCATCTGCTAGCCTATTCTCCAGAGTAAATGTCCAGTTCGTTCTTCAGTGTCTCACACACACACACACACGCACGCACACACACACACGCACGCACACACACACACAAGTAAGGCAGGCCAACCTCAAAGCCTCACCATTACTGCAAAGGGTTAGGGTGGACAATAATCAAGATTTTTTTTCCTGGCTTAATAGAAACAAAAAAGTAGAATTGTAAACTCTCTAATATCCATTGTCTCAATCATATTTTCTGTCCCACTTTTAAAAAAATTTTTTTGATAGCTCCAGGTTCTTTTTTTTTATTATTATTTTAAAGAGAAAAAAAGTAAAACTAAATTTCAAAACTAGATAATAGGAGGGTAACAATATTTAATACATTACGTATTGTTATCTTTAAATTAGAGTACAAGAGATAGGTATTTAATTGTCTAGACAATATTAGCATAAACCTTTCTTTTCAATGAACAAAGAGAAGTTAGTAGTGTAACTATCTTAACTATCTTGTATATATATATATGTTTTTTTTTTGCTTCTCCCTTCCTTCTTTTCTCCCTTCCCCCATCCCAGTTTCTCTTTCCCTTTGAACAGTTTCTTCCCCTTTTACAATATCTATTGTACATTTTGGTTCTTATTTACTCTTTCAGCTTCTCACACTAGGGAGACAATAGGATGTTGGCACATGTGCATCTGGTTTATTTCACTTATGAGTATGGTCTCAAGTTGCATCCGTTTTCCTATAAAAGTTTCAAGTTTATCCTTCTTTATGGTTGAATAGTACTCCATTGTATAAAAAAACCACATCTTTTTTATCCATTCCTCAGTTGATGGGCATTTGGGTTGTTTCCAAGATCTAGCTATTACAAATTGTGCTGCTTTAAACATGAGTGCACATATATCACTGTGGTATGATGTTTTTAATTCTTCTGGGAAAATACCCAGAAGGGGAAGAGCTGGGTCAAATGGGACCTCCAATCCTAGTTTTTTGAGGAACCTCCACACTGATTTCCACAGAGGTTGCACCAGTCTACACTCCCAACAGTGGAGAAGGGTTCCTTTTTCCCCACAGCTCCACCAGCATTTGTTATTGGTTGATTTCTTGATAATAGCCATTCTTTCTGTGTTGCAGAAATCTGATAACAAACAGAATGGAAGACTCTTTGCACCTGAGGAGTTGGAAGACAACCTTTATTTTAATGCTAGAGGGCTGATGGGAACCAGGTCTCAAATCATCAGCCCAGAGTCACCTTAGAGTTCAGGTTAAATACATTTTTGCAAGCTGGAAATACAAAGCTGATTGCAGGTTATTATATGATTGGTTAATAGGCTAAGGCATATGTTATCAGGCAGATTTGTTCCGGGCAGGCTTTGCTAGGGAGGGGGCTGTCCGAGTGGATGGGTGAAATCAGGCAAGCATGTCCTTGACTGGGTTATTCTGTCCTAGCTGGAAAGTTCCTGGAATAGGCAAGCAAAACAGAATATGTTTATAGGCTGGAAAGTACAGGCAATGCAGCCGTATGCAGTCAGATAAGGCTGAGTCAAACTGTCTCAGTTGTAGCTGGCGTGGGGGTCAAGGCCGGCTGAGTCTAACTACGTGACAGGCAGCAGGAGCTTAGGCAGAGGCTACTAATTGATTTCTAATTTCTGCTATGAAATTTCTATAAGTTTGCTATTATATCTGGAGTGAGATGGAATCTCAGTGTTGTTTTAATTTGCATTTCTTGAATGACCAGTGACATCGAACATTTTTTCATATATTTATTTGCTGTTTGTATTTCCTCAATCTGAGAAGTGTGTATTCATCTCAGGTGCCCATTTTTGGATTGGGTCTTTAAATTTGGGAGGTCTGATTTTTTTGAGTTCTTCGTATGTTCTCGATAGTAATCCTTTGTCTGAGGAACAGCTGGCAAACATTTTTTCCCACGTTGTGGGTTGTCTCTTCACTCTGTTGGTGGTTTCTCTTGCTGTGAAAAAGCTTTTTAATAAGATGAGATCCCAGTTGTTGATTCTTTGTGATAGTTCCTGTGTGATTGGGGTTTTATTCATAAAGTCTTTGCTTATACCAATGTCTTCAAGAGTTTTACCTAGCCTATCTTCCAGCAGATTTAATGTTTCTGTTTTAATGTTTAGATCTTTGACCCGTTTCAAATTTAATTTAGTGCATGGTGAAAGGTATGGGTCCGATTCTAATCTTCAGCATGTGCAGAGCTAGTTTTTCCAGCACCATTTATTAAAGAGGCTATCTTTCTTCCAGTAAACATTTGGCACCTTTGTCAAAGATAAGGTGGCTGAGTATATTTGGAGTTGTTTCTACATCTTCTAATCTGTTCCATTGATCCTTGGGTCTGTTTTTTTTTGCCAGTACCAGGCTGTTTTTCTCACAACTTTGTAGTATAATTTCAAGTCAGGGATTGTGATGCCCCCTGCCTTACCTTTGTTACACAGAATTGCCTTTGCTATTCTAGTTCTCCTCTGGTCCCAAATGAATTTTAGGATTGTTTTCTCTAATTCTGTGAGATATGCTGTTGGAATTCTGATCGGAATTGCATTAAATCTGTATAACAGTTTCAAATTTTTTTTAAGTGAAAGATGTCTTTTGGCATACAGTATTCAGTCTGTAGAAGCCATTGGGTAGAATATTGTGAACTATTTACTTAGAGAAAATAAAACCTGTGATCAAGATAGACTACGACACATGAACATAATTCCCTGCTGCAGGGATGCTCCTGAAGCATACTTTCGGCCTGGCAACACTGAGAAGCATTCCGCCGAACGCAGCCATTGTTCGCAGTAACATGACAAGTTTCTCTTGGGGCCCGGTGTTTCTTAGAATCATTAATGCTAAGAAATTGCTCCATTGCTGCAGACGCACAGAGCAACACGAGCGATGAGCTTAAAAACAAGTTTCTGACGCTTAATGGCTAGCGATTAAAATGATAAAACAAAGTCCATAGAAAGCTGTGCATAGATCAGAGAAAACATAAAACAAAATTTTCATTAAGTTTGGCAAAAAGAAACCAAATAGGAATATATCTTGTCTCAAGTTTAACTTCCACCTAGAGTTTTGTAAATCCTAGAACCATGCATATATCTATATAATATATTGATGGGTTAAAAACGAAAAATTGTAAGAATCATGTATGTGTAAGTGTGCAGTTGTCACAGCATGTGCTCTCAGATAATGGCCTCGTGGGACAGCCTTGTCTAACTCTCTGGTGGCTGGGACACTTTGAAGGATAAGCGTTGCATTTCCTGACTGCCCACTCTCTCTATAAGCCTCGACTTTCACTCGTGCAAAGCCGTTCTTAACATGTATAAATGGCTCGATTTGACTTTGGCTAAGACGCATGTTCTTTGACTTCTCTTGACCTTTATGGCACTGTTCCCTAATAGAAACCCACCCTCCTCTTGGTTTTAGAGGTACTGAAGTCTCCTCTTCCCTCTCTGGCTGCCCTTTTTTCTTTAATGCCTCTTGTCCTTTCCACAGCTTTGAAGAGGTAGAATTCTAGCCACGTGGTCATAGTTACCGCTCCGTTCTCCCCCCGGGGTCTCCATAACTACCCTTCCTCAGTGGCTGCCTCCAGGTACACGACTTTAAAATCCATTACTTCAGCTCTGAGACGTCTCCAGCCAGAGATGCCTCATTCTCTGCTAAATATCCAGCGCCGTGGTTCCAACTTTGCTGCCTGCTACGGTTTATACCCCGGTCCCCCAAAGCCTCCTGCGCTCATAGGTGGGGCTTCGGGGAGGTGATGGATTGTGGGGGTGTGACGCTCATCACTGGGTTAGCTCAGCTGGGTGTGCTGGTGGGCCTGGTGGGGACAGGTGGGTCCCTGTGGGCGTGGCCTGGAAGGGTGGGTGTCCTGTCTCCTCCCTTGATCTCTCTGCTTCCTGCCTGCCATGCCATCAGCTGTCTCTCCGCAGCCTTGCAGCCTGGTCTTGGAGCCAGCGAACTATGGACTGAAACCTCTACACACTGTGAGCTAAATAAACCTTTCCTCCTTTAACTTGTGGGTGCTAGGTTTTTTGTCTCAGCGATAACTAGCTAAAACACTGTGTCATTATCACCAAATTGCCACTCTATTCTCACTCCCCTATTTCAACAGTGGTCCAGTTATTTACTTTTTACTCATACTTAATTCAGCTCTCTTTCTGTATTGTCCCTTCTCACTCACTAATACGTATAGATAATTCTTGCCAAACTTCTGTGGGTATTTTTTCTTTATTAAACATCCCTTGCCTCCATTCTTTGTTCTTTCTTTTTTGGTTTTCTGAGACAGAGTCTCACTGTGTAATTCAGGCTGGCCTCGAACTTGCAATAATCCTCCTGCCTCAGTCTCCTGAGTGCTGGAATTACGGGTGTGTGCCAACACGCCAGGCTTTATTCCTTTTTGAGACAGAGTCTCACTATGTAGCCCAGGCTGGCCTCAAATTCACAGCGATCCTCCTGCCCCAGCCTCCCAAACTCTGGGATTAGAGGTATGTGTCACCACACCTGGCTCAGCTTCTTTTATCAAAATTATTTTTTTATTCCTACTGTCATGAACCTACTTCAGCCATTCAGCCTCAAAGTTATGGATTATTATCATGTTCTCCTAGTTATTCTCCCACCCCCCTTTTTTCTTTTCTTTTGCTACCAAATAAAATTTCTTTACAATACCACTTTTCTAATATTGTCCTGACTGGTAAGTGTCAATAACAGTATATCATAGAAGTTTATTTAGACTTGGGGTTCTCAAATTTTAATGTGTGTAGCCAGTCATCGTGGTGCACAACTGTAACCCCAGTACTCTGGGAGGCTGAGGCAAGAAGATCACAAGTTAAAACCTAGCCTGGGGCCAGTAAGATGGCTCAGTGGCATAAGTGCCTGCCTGGCAAGCGCAAAGGCCCAAGTTCGACTGCCAGTACCCACATAAAGGAAAAAAAGGGCCGTTGATATCGCTCAGTGGCACAAGCACCTGCTGGCAAGCGCAAGGTCCTGAGTTCGACTCCCGGTACCCACATTAAAAAAAAAAAAAAAAAAAAAACAGCCTGGCCAACTTAGCAAGACCCTGTCTCAAAATAAAATAATAATTTAAAGAAAAAGCTTATAGATGTAGCTCAGTGCAAAGGTGCTGGATTCAATGCCCAGTGTCCTTCCCGCCAAAATTAATGGGCACATAAATCACCCAGGCCTCTTGCTAAGATTGAGGGTGGGATTCAGCTGCACAGGGTGAGGTTTGCAAGCTACATTTCTAGCACCCAAGTTATGTTGCTGCTGGTGTATGCACCGTGTGTTGTGGGTCTACCACCCTGGCATATCCAAGACTCGTTTTCCTCATCCGCCAAATGCAGAGAACAATAGATGATAAAAACAGCGATAGTCCAGCTGGGGCTATGGGACCCACCCCCACACACTCATCTAAACCTGGACAACTCCCCAGGGCCAACCCCCTGATCTTTGTCCTAAGGCCTACTCCCCAGAGACAGAGATAAAAAAGACAAAGACCACTTGGCCAGCCTTGGAAGACTCCAAAGTCCCAAACCAAGATGGACGCATGCCAGATCTTCCGGCATAAGCTATATACACTTTCTTTGCGTGGAGCTCATTAAAGGTTCGTGCATTCTTACTGCATCTCCTACACCCAACTCCCGGTATAACAGAGTAAGTTGTAGAAAAGGGCCTGCACAGTGGACACGGCAGGCAGGACTTGGCACCCTATCAGGCTAGCCCCAAAACTCCTAATGGAAAGCGCCCAAGACCCAGCCCAACATTTTCAGTTCTGAAACTCAGCACATTCACCCCATTTTCCTTCTCACTGGGGTGCGCTGCAAACTCTGAGCGAACCGTTGCCTAATTACACTTCATTCCAATGGTGCTGCTTTTCACTTACCTGCCAAAACTAATTCTTTGTTCATCACTCACAAGAATTTAAAATCCCACCAGGACCCATCCCATGGCTACAATGACAGGACACCTACGGTCCACAGTGACAGGACACCTACAACCTACAGTGACGGGACACCTACAGCCTACAGTGATGGGACAGCTACAGTCCACAATGCTGGGACACCTACAGTCCACAGTGACAGGATAGCTACAGCCCACAGTGACAGGACGGCTACACTCCACAGTGACAGGGCAGCTACACTACAGTGACAGGATGGCTACAGCCCACAGTGACAGGATAGCTACAGCCCACAGTGACAGGACACCTACAGTCCACAGTGACAGGATAGCTACAGCCCACAGTGACAGGGCGGCCACAGTCCACAGTGACAGAGTGGCCACAGTCCACAGTGACAGGATGCCTACAGCCCACAGTGACAGGATGCTTACAGCCCACAGTGACAGGGCGGCCACAGTCCACAGAGACAGGACGCCTACAGCCCACAGTGACAGGATGCCTACAGCCCACAGTGACAGCATGCCTACAGTCCACAGTGACAGCATGCCTACAGTCCACAGTGACAGGGAGGCCACGGTCCACAGTGACAGGGTGGCCATGGCCCACAGTGACAGGCCGGCCACGGCCCACAGTGATAAGACGTCTACGGTCCACAGTGACAGGACACCTACGGCCCACAGTGACAGGACGGCTACAGCCCACAGTGACAGGGCGGCCACAGCCCACAGTGACAGGATGCCTACAGCCCACAGTGACAGGACGGCCACAACCCACAGTGACAGGACGCCTACAGCCCACAGTGACAGGACGCCTACAGCCCACAGTGACAGGACGCCTACAGCCCACAGTGACAGGACGGCTACAGCCCACAGTGACAGGACGGCTACAGCCCACAGTGACAGGACGCCTACAGCCCACAGTGACAGGACGCCTACAGCCCACAGTGACAGGACGGCTACAGCCCACAGTGACAGGACGGCTACAGCCCACAGTGACAGGACGCCTACAGCCCACAGTGACAGGACGCCTACAGCCCACAGTGACAGGACGGCTACAGCCCACAGTGACAGGACTCCTACAGCCCACAGTGACAGGACGCCTACAGCCCACAGTGACAGGACGGCTACAGCCCACAGTGACAGGACGCCTACAGCCCACAGTGACAGGATGGCTACAGCCCATAGTGACAGGATGGCTACAGCCCACAGTGACAGGACGGCTACAGCCCACAGTGACAGGACACCTACAGCCCACAGTGACAGGATGGCTACAGCCCACAGTGACAGGACGGCTACAGCCCACAGTGACAGGACGCCTACAGCCCACAGTGACAGGACGGCTACAGCCCACAGTGACAGGACGCCTACAGCCCACAGTGACAGGACACCTACAGTTCACAGTGACAGGACAGCTACAGTCTAGAATGATAGGAAAGCTACAGACTCCTCGGTCAAAACTGTACCCGTCCCAGTATCACAGGCACAAGGATTTAGTGTGATTGATTCGGGAGATGAGGGCGTGGCAAAGCTGGCTGGGGAAGTGGGCCTGACCTTGACAAGATCCCGGAAAGCCCTGCCTGAGGGACCGGAGCTGGTTTTCAATAGGCCGGCCTAGACCTGAGTCAGCATGAGCCAGGGATCCAGCCCCGACTCTCAGGACGGCTGTGTGAAGTTCTCTGGGTTTCCTCAAGATTCAGACAATATAAAAGGACACGGATGCTGTGAAGAGCCCGCTACTGTGGCTTTTGTCATGGTAGCCCACCCTGTGTCCCCCAGGGTATACTTTCATCTTGCTTTTTCCTGCTGTGGGACTTGTAGCAATCCTTCTGTCTCAGCCTCCCTGCTGGGATTTCAGGTGTGCGTCACCACACCGGCACTTTTTCTTCTTTTACTCAGCCCAAAATCGCCCCACAAAGTCAGTTTCTCCCTCACTCTTCACTTTTACTTTTTCAAATAAACTTTGCTACCATTTTTCACTTGTTTTGTCCAATTCTTTGTTCACAACAAGAAGAACCTGGAAACCAGCTTCAGAAGGAGGTGTGGGCACTACAAAACCTGGTAACATTTACTTAGCCAGTTTCTGGAAGAAGCATGGTAACATGATCACATCCCCCTTACGCTAAAAATGCCATTTCTGTAAATGGTTGCATGGTTTTCCCTCTCACTTCCTTTAAACTTTGCGTTGAGGTCGTTTTCTCAGTGGTATCTTCCTTAGCCATGCCATCTAAAACCACAGACAGCCTCAGCTCCTCACATGGCCTTTCTTGTTTTAATTTTCTCAGTAACATTTGCCTTGTAATATACCACATATTTTGTTTACAGGATATAAGCACCAGGATGTCATAGATTTTTGTCTGTTTTATTTAACTTTTCATAGATTTCTTTTTCTGGTTTTTTTTTTTTTTTTTTGGAGACAGGGTCTTGCCATGTAGTATAGGTTGGCCTTGAATTCACTTATGTAGCCCAGGCTGGCCTCAAACTCACAGTGATCCTCCTGCCTCAGCCTCCTGAATGCTGGGATGACAGGTGTGCACCACCATGCCCAGCATAACTCCTCATAGATTTATATTCATTTCATTTAGTTGATTCCACCTAATACGTAGAAAAGTGCCTGCTACATAATATGTTCAAAATAAATATTTGTTAATTAAGTGGGGAATTAACGCATAATAACTCCCACTCAGGATTATAAAAATAAATAAAATAGCACACATAAAGATTTTGACACAGGGCTTGAAATATGGAGGCAAAATTCTTTGATTCTAAGTCAATTATCCTCCGGTAGTAGGGTGAGTAAATAGGTTGCACTGACACAACAGAATTCTTTATAAAGCCATGAGATAAACAGCTAATGTAACAATATCAGTAAGTCTCAGTAACAATGTTGAATAGAATAAGCCAACACAAAATGAAATTATATATTTGTGTATGTGATTAAAAAAAAAAAAACGCATCTACTCTGATAGTCATGAGAATACTTGTTATCCTGGCGATGGGAAGGAGCGGCTGAGGGAACGGTACCTGCATGGCTGCAGGCTGGCTTCTCCTAGACTTCAACCGGCAGCGCTTACACCATGGTGTTCGCGTGTATGGATCTGTTGAATTATGCACTCATGATATATGTGCTTTTTTGCATTTTTTTTTTTTTTTTTTTTTTTTTTTTGTGGATACCGGAGGACCTCACACGCCAGCAGGCACCCGTGCCGCTGAGCGATATCACCGGCCCTTTTTTCGTATGTGGGTTCCGGGAGTCGAACTCAGGCCCTCGCGCTCGCCAGGCAGGCGCATATGCCGCTGAGCCATCTCACCGGCCCTCTTTTGTATATTTCAATTAAAACGTTTCCTTAAAAATGAGAAAAACAGTCTTCAGGAAATATAAGCACAATGAAGGTAGAGAAATTAACTGAAATTCATGGAATTACCATTCTTGCCTTTATTTGACTAGAACAGAATCAGGGCTCTCCTCTCTGCTTAAAGGATTCTCCTCTGGGCACTGACCCGCCGACAGGAGGAGCCAGACTTAACTCTCCGGCAAAAGGCCTCACCAGTGCATTCCACAGTGAAGGCCCCAGGGCACCAGTCACACTTGCACAGAGCACTAATTAGCTTTTCAGGATGTAAATCTTAAATATGAGCAAATAGCCAAGGGCAACCAGATATTTCAGGAAACACTTACTATGAAGGAAACATAGCAAAGCAAGGAAAGAGTTTTCAAAAAAAACCCCTGTGGGATGACATAAAGCAAAAAGATTCATACAAATGAAAATGCAGCCTATAGATTGGGAGGAGATGTTTGTCAACTATATCTAATAAGCAGTTGGTATCCTGAGCTCACACAGCTGACCAGAGTGGCGGCAGGAGTTGGGGGAAAGGAGGAGATGCAGGTCACAGGGTACAAAGTTGCAGTTCTGTAGGATGAATGAATGTGGACAGCTAATGTACATCATGAAGACTACTGTGTTATACACTGGAAGTTCTCTAAGAGAGTAAGTTGTAAGTGCTCTTTCCCACTGTTTAAAAATGTAAGTATGGCCGGGCATGGTGGCGTAGGCCTGTAATCCCAGCACTAGGGAGGCTGAGGCAGGAGGATCATTGTGAGTTTGAGTGAGGCCAGCCTGGGCTACAAAGTGAGTTCAAGGCCAGCCTGAACTGCGTAGTGAAACCCTGTCTCAAAAAGACAAAATAAATAAATAAAATAAAAATAAGTAAAAACAAAATAACATAACTATGTTAGATGATGGCTATCTTAAGTTGCTTGACTGCAGTAATCATTTCACTGTGCTTACATATGTCAAAACATCATGTCATACTGTTAGGGTAGAGACGCCCGCGCGTGAAGGAAGACTCCAAGAAGCGCTTTCTCTCATGCAAAAGGCAAGGGGTTTTATTGACCAAGCATGCGTGGGGCTCACTGAACACGCAGGAACAGAGAGCCACGAGGTTTGTCTGTGCAGGGCTTATATGTCTATAGAACAAAGGGAGGAGGGGTCTTTGCAAGCGCGGTTACAGAAGCAGATGGCATTGGTTAGTTTAAACAGCTTTTTACATTCATTGGGAGAAGACAATCATACGGAAATTTAAGGCTGGGCGGCGGAGGGTGTCTCCTATTTTGTAAATTCCTTAGTCATGGGGTTGTTCTTATCTCGTAAAGGCATGTTTTGTAAATTCCTTAGTCATGGGGTTGTTCTTATCTTGTAATCCAGATCCCTGGTCAGCCCTGTTCTCATTCTTATCTAATTTAGGCAACTTTAAACTGTAACAGCTTAATTCTCGGAACATTGGGGGGAGGAGGACAGCATGGATTGTGCTTTCCCAGAAGGGAAAATTCCTCTTACAATACACCTTAAATATACATAATTAGAAAATAGAAATCAAACTTACCCTTAGAGAATTAAGAACGCATTGCACTAATGAATAGGATTGTCATTTTAGAAGGAAATTTAAGTTTATTGGTACATTTTAGGTACACATAATTATCACATTCATCATAGGGAATTTGCACCTGTACATGATATGTCTTGATTTTTTTGTTTTTCCCATTCCCCTCCCCTCCCCTCCCTTCAACTCCTCTTCCCCTCCTTATTTACAAAGCTTTGTTTCCATTTTTAGAAGGAAATATTTTGAGAATAAACAAAAGCGACTAAAAGTAAAAAGTGTGATAGCAGATATTTTTAAAAGTGCAGTAGAATAATTGGAAGACAGAGTTGAAAAAAATCTTTTATAAAGTAGGACAAAAAGGCAATGAAATGAAAAATAGGAAAGAAACACCAAGAAAACGAGTCAACCAATCCAAGAGTTCTCAGATGAAAAGCTAGAATCGAGTATATTAGCACAAAATTGATTCGCGAAGATTTCCCAGAATACAAGAGCCTAAATTCCCAGACTGAATGGGCCTAAAGAACAATTAACTCCAAGATGAAAAGAGATTCAAACTTCTGTGGATTTCTAGGACAGTGGCAAAGGGTAAAAGTCTCTACACATTTTCAGGAGCAAAGTGTCATATAAAAGCCAAAGAATCAGAAAAGCATTGGACCTCTCAGTAGCAATGTTGGTAGCTAGAAGCCGAAGGTCGAATGGCATCAAAATCTTGAGGGAAAATTGTTTCCAATCTAGAATAACAAATGCAGCTAGATTATCAAATGTACGATTAAATAAGGATTCAGTATTTGCAGGAATTAGAGATCCCCAAAATTCTCCTCCCAGGTTGCTTCTCTTAAGTCACTGCTGAACCAGGCATGCTGGCTCCCGACTGCAATCCCAGCACTCTGGGACGCTGAGGCAGAGGGATCGCAAACTTGAGCCCAGCCCGGGCTATTCAGTGACTTAGCAAGAACCTGTCTTAAAAAATAAAAATTTAAAAAGGGGATGTGGATACAGCTTAGTGCAAAGACCCAGGACCAGGCAGGGGAGGGGGCTGCTAGAGGAATGGCTCCACAAAAACCAAAGAATAGGAAAGTTTCAGGGACCAGAGGAGCCAGAGGATAACCAGAAGGAGCTCCTTCGTGAGATCTGCAAGAGGCCTACGAGCGACTGGACAGAACCGAGCAGGGCTGGAGAGAAGAAATCTGATCAGTAAGTTATAAGTGACAGCAAACCCAAAGCATGTTGAGAATAATTTACCAATCTGGGGAGAGTTTGAGTATAAAATATCAGTAAATACATACAAAACTAAGCAAATGATAAGAAGTAATTAATTCTAGGAAAATAATCATAGTATATTTTCCTTTTCAGATAAGGAAAAGTATTATACACTACATAGTTCATGTGTGAATAGTGTTTAGTCAAAATACTGAAAATCCTCAGAATATTGAACTAACCAATGTTAAAATTCACCTACAGTAGTTGTCTTCTTCCCTCATTCAAAGTCCATGTCATCGGTGGTCCAAAAATATTAAATAGAAAATTCCAGAAATGATTCATGGGTTTTTACTTTTTCTTTTTTTTTTTTTAATGTGGGTACATGGAGTCAAACTCAGGACCTCGCACTTGCCAGGCAGGCACTTATGCTGCTGAGCTATATCACCGGCCCCTTATTTATTTATTTATTTATTTATTTATTTATTTATTTATTTTGTGGGTACCAGGGGTCGAACTCAGGACCTCATGCGCCTACCAGCAGGCGCCCGTGCCGCTGAGCGATATCACCGGCCCTTTTCTCATATGTGGGTAATGAGAGTCAAACTCAGGACCTCGTGCTTGCCAGGAAGGCGCATATGCCACTGAGCTATCTCACCAGCCCATAATTTTGGTTTTTTGAGACAGGGTCTCCTATGCAGTTCAGGCTGGGCTTGAATTCACCATGTAGCCCAGGCTGGTCTTGCACTTGTGGCAATCCTCCTGCCTCAGCCTCCTGAGTGCTGGGATTACAGGTGTGCATCACCATGCCCAGTAATTCATGGGTTTCTAAATCGTGTAATATTCTGAGCAATCTCACACCATCCTGTACCACTCTGCCTGAGAAAAGAACCATTGCTTTACCCAGAATACCCACATTGTGCATACCCTCTGCCTGTGAGTTATTTACTATCCATCTAGCTATCAGAACTACTATGTACCACAGTGCTTGTGTTTAAGTAATCTTATTTAGTAATGGCCCCAAGACACAAGAGGAGAGATACTGACAATTTGGATATGCCAAAGAGAGTAGTGTGCTTTCTTTAAATTAAAAGGAGAGAGGCTGGGCGTGGTGGCACATGCCTGTAATCCCAGCACTTGGGAGGCCAAGGCAGGAAGATCACTGTGAGTTCGAGTGAGGCCAGTCTGGGCTACAAAGTGAGTTCAAGGCCAGCCTGAACTGCATAGTGAGACCCTGTCTCAAAAAGACCAAAAAAATAAAAGAAAAGAAAAGGAGAAAGTTCTCAACTTCATAAAGAAAGAAAAAAATTGTATGGTGAGGTTGCTGAGATTTACAGTAAAAAGCAATGTTCTATCCATAAAATTGTGAAGAAAGAAAAAGAAATCCATGCTAGTTTCACTGCACACCTCGTATGGTAAAATTAGGATCAAAGTGTGTGGGAAGCACTTAGTTAAGACAGAAAAGGCATTAAATTTGTGTATCATGCATAGGAAAAAACAATGTATGTAGAGTTTATCACGACTTCCGGTCTCTGGAGTTCCCCCCCCCCAATAAACAGGGAGACGATGTACCAGAAATGGGGATGTGTGTGTATGTGGGGTGGGGGGCAAAAGAGAGCTAAGTCCTCAGTTTCTATCGTGAGGTGTCGAAACAAGCCCTAAAGCTAACCATGAAGCAACAGGAAAAATACATCGCTTAGGGAAATGGAGTTATAAAACAATATAGTCAGCTGAGAGTTGAAAGCAGTTACCTCTGAAAACAGCAAAACTGGAAAGTCAGTGTTACAAGTCTTGTAGAATTATTTAATTTTTAAATGCATATTTTGATAAAAGTCAAAACTGACTTTTGAAGTTTTTATTTATTTTTAGTTTTTAGTTTTTTGAGACAGGGTCTCACTATGTAGCCCAGGCTAGCCTCGAACCCTACGATTCTCCTGCCTCAGCCTCCCAAGTGCTGGGATTATAAGTGTGCACTAACCCAGACGCCCAGCTTACAAACTGACTTTTAAAATGAAAATTCAGTCAATAATTTTTAAACCTGGTGGTTGTTGAAAACCAAGTGTTTTATTTTTTGGAAGAAATACAATGTGAAGAAACAGAAATGGAATTTGTGAAGGAAAAGATAAGTGATTTAGAATGCAAATCTTAGTCTCACTTGGAAAGAAAAATTTCCTAGGAGGTAAAAATGGAAGAGATAAAAGTATCAAAATTAAATAATTTTTTAAAAAATATACAAATTTCCACATTTCTTGACTTGATGAACAGCCTGAATCTCACACTGAAAATGTTCACTGAACCCAGGTAAGATAAAACTAAAAATGAGTTTATGTATTAACACACAGCAATCAATGACAGGATATGCGTCAGCAGCACTCCAGGCTCTGGAAACACGCGGCCAGATGGAAGAGATCTGTATCTGACGGGACTGCATTCTGCTACCTGTGATGGAAAACGCAATGGTGACTCAAGCAAGGAAAGAATTTATGACCCGTGTGGGGCATGTGGCCACGTGCAAGGGCACACACCTGTAGGCCCAGCCGCCCAAGAAGCTGAGGCAGGAAGACACGTAAGCCCCCAAGTTTGAGACCAGCTGGAGTGACCCAGGGAGAAGAGCAGAGGGTGAGGGGAGGAGGGGGGTGAAAGTCACACCCCAAGACTGTGCACCTGTCCGAGGGTATCGTCAAGGAACCGTGTCCCTTTGCTTTTTTCTGCTCTGCCACCTTCAGCATGTGACATTTGCCCTCGTAGCTGTAAGACGGCCGTTGCATGCCCCAAGTAAACATGACTCTCAATTAATTAACAGAGGATAAAGTTTAACAGCAGTCCCTAATAAAATAATCTGAATTTCCTTTTTTTTTTTCCTCCGTACAGAGGATTTAACCCAGGGCCCTTGCCCTGAGGTCTTCTTTTAATTTTTGAGACAGGGTCTTGCTGTCACTAATGCCCCGGCTGGGTTCAAACTTGTGATCCTCCTGCCTCAGCCTCCCAGAGTGCTGAAATTTCAGGAATGCATCATCACATTGGCTTAATAATGACAGTTTTTACTTTGTTTTCTTGTGTTCACAAGCATGCCAAAACCATGCTCAACAGTTGTCTTAGCGGCCAATCAGGAGGAGAGGCTCCTTTCAGCTCTGGGTACAGTCCATGGTCAGCTGGATCCAGGGCATAGCTAGAGGCCCGGCAGAGCAGAAAGCTCACCTCAGGGCCTCCTGAAAGCAAAGAGCTCACCTAGGCGCAGGGGAGGGAGCCAGAACCTTCCAGGCCACGCCCCCAGAGAGGCCTCTTCCAACCAGGCCCCACCTCCAACTGCTGTAGAAGCATCCGTGGACCAGCCCACCAATGAGCATAGACCTTGGGAGCCAATCACCTTCCAAAGCCCTGCCTATGATCCCATGAGGCTTTGGGGCACATCTAGCTGTAAACCATAACAGTGGTGATAATACAACAAGACTTAACGCTGAATATGTCTTTTTATGCTGTTTATATATTTTTTAAGAACTTCAGCTTGTTACTATTTAATGTAATGTTGCTTTTATCAGTTTTGTGTTTTAGGTAGGAGTGTGGCTAATACTACACCCCATCAAGCTTTGCTGAAGTGTGAGGGCAGCAGGCCAACCATGTCCACCATGCAAGAACTGAAGGACAGCTGGGCCTGGTGGCTTGGTGGCGCATGCCTACAAACCCAGCACTGAGGAGGCTGAGGCAGGAGGATCACTGTGAGTTCTAGGCCAACCTGGGCTACATAGTGAGTTCAAGTCCAGCCTGAACTGCAAGTTGAGACCCTGTCTCAAAAAAAAAAAAAAAAAGAACCGAAAGAATGTAGTAACTTAGTACTCTCCTTAAAAAAAAAAAATTATCTAGCTGGCGTGGTGGAGGATCACCAGGAGTTCAAGGCCAGCATGGGCTACGTAGTGAGTTTAGTGCCAGCCTGAACTACATAGTGAGAGCCTGTCTCAAAAAATAAAACATTATCCAATAATGAATTCAAGATGTTAAAAATGAAAAGTGAAGTTGTTGGTAAAGAACTATGGCAACAATAAATTCCAGGTACAGCAATATTTACAGTGTCCTGAGGAAATGATTCTTTAAAAACAGTTTTCTAGAACAGATGAGATAAACAAGCTGGGCATGGCAGTGCACGCCTGTAAACCCAGATACTTAGGAGGCTGAAGTGGGAGGGTCTCTAGTTCAAGGCCAGCCTGGGCAACAGAGCAATATAGCTAGAGTTCCACTCAAAGAAAGAAAAAAAAGGATATGACAAAAACACATTAACAAGCATTTCATCCACCTAAGACTGACTAAATAAATTTAAAGATTATGTTTAGAGGGAATATAATATTTTAAAATTGACAAAGTAAAAATAGGTAACAAAACTGAGGAAAGAAAAATAGAAAAATGTCTAAGAATGTTATGTTAATTTCCTTCTCTCTTACTAATGGAAATCAATCAATATGGTCTAAAATTGAAACATCTAAGCCATGTAAAATTCTTCATGCTCTTTCCCTTTTGACATTTAGGTTTGGTTTGGTTTGGTTTGGTTTTGAGACAGGGTCTCACTATGTAGTTAAAGCTGGCCTTGAACTCACTATGTAGCCCAGGCTGGCCTCCAACTTGAGGGGATCCTCCTGCCTCAACCTCCAGAATGCTGGGATTACAGGCATGCACCACCACGACGCCTGGCTCAATTTGTGTGTGTGTGTGTGTGTGTGTGTGAGCATGTGTAATACTGAGTATTGAATCCAGTACCTTCACACTGAGCTACATCCCATTATCCTTTAAAAAGAATTTTTTTTGGAAGGATCTAAGTCACTAAATTGCCCAGGCTGGGCTCCAACCTGTGATCCTCCTGCCTCAGCCTCCCAGAGTGCTGGAATTACAGGCTAGCACCACCACACCAGGGTTCAAACAATATTTATTAACCGAAATATCTAGTGGTGAAGGAAAATTTATCTCTGGTGGGAGATTATGCCTGTGTGAGGCAAAGCATATATGGGAAATTCTTATACCACCCTTGAGTTTTACTGTGAATCTAAAACTCCACTAAAAGATAAAGTCTTTTTTAAATGAAATCTTTTTTTTTTTTTTTTTTTGTGGGTACCGGGGGGACGACCTCAGGACCTCGCACGCCAGCAGGCGCCCGTGTCACTGAGCGATATCACCGGCCCCTTTTTCGTATGTGGGATCCGGGAGTCGAACTCGGGCCCTCGCGCTTGCTGGGCAGGCGCTTAAGCCACTGAGCCATCTCACCGGCCCTTTAAATGAAATCTTTATCTGAGAGTTAGCAATTTCTTCTACATTACTCAATTTCTTTTCTTTCATTAAACTTAAGTGAAATTGTATGTGATACTTTTTATTGTCAGTGGCACGTAAGATGATGTCATTTGATAACAGTACTGCGCCGCTGTCTACCCTGTCCTCTGTCCTTCCCTATATTTCCACTGTGTACCCTCCCGTCCACGAAGAGCTGCTCATCTAGTGTCTTTAAACATTACTTCTAAGTGATAGTGGTTTAATTTTGTAATACTTTGTTTTTAACAATTGCTTAAAATTTCAAAGTATGTTTCTTTTTAATAAAGTCAGCCATTATATTTTAAAATATCTGTGGATATCTAGCTTTCAAAAAATTCATAAACCACAACACTATGATAAAACAATACAATTGTGTAATAAAGAGACCTATGTTTGGAAAAAATCAAATATATGTTTAGTTATGTCCATGCATTACCCTGATTAAACGATAATGGATTCGAGTGTATGTGTATAATTATAGATAAGGAACAGCAAGCCATTCACTGGGCTGTCTCTGGGAAAAGGGATTTTAATTTTTTCTATAGCTTTTTGTGCCTTAAATTTCCTAAATGGGTACATATTACTTACATCATCAGGAAAGCATTATTTAAAAATTAACTGATGGATTCGGTTATGCACAGGTGGCTACGCACTGAGCGAGCACCTCGGCCTGGCGGACTCTACGCTGCTTGTCTAACAATGGAACTCACTGATCAAATGACACCTGTGCACCTCGGGGTTGAAATACGACCAGACAACACACCTGCACATTTGCACCTGCACTTTTGCAAGCTCCAGTTAGAAAACCTGGCGTACTAATAAAAGTGTTGTTTTCAAATTTTAATGAGCATTACAAAATGACTTAATAACGCCCTCTGTCTTCGGATAACTGCCATCTTTCATCTGAAGGGCAGGCCAACATATTTTAAAGAGTCGATTAAAAATATTGAGCTATTTATAAGGAGAGTGATATTGTTTTAGAAACTTCAAGTGTTCAAAGACTCATTAAGCCTTAAAAATAGTCAAGTAAAATGTTCAAGATTAATAATGAAGAGTGAGAAATGAAGACAGCATGAATAACATTCCCATAGCTTGAACTAAAACGCAAAATGAGACAGGCAAACAAAGATAATTAGCTGTTCAGGAGGATGAAAGAATAATACTTATTCAACTTTTTCTAATAGCATGTTATCTTGTATATGTTGTTAATATATTGACTATTATGGTATTTGTCAACAGTTTATAGAAGACTTTGTGTTTATGTTCATGAGCAGCATTGATTTATAGGGTTTTTCTTGTAATATGTTTACCTCTAGCATCAGAGTAATGCTGGCCTCATAAAATGAACCAGGAACAGTTTCTTTCTCTTTCATTTTTTTTTTTTTTTTTTGTGGGTACCGGGGGGTCGACCTCAGGACCTCGCGCACCAGCAGGCACCCGTGCCACTGAGCGATATCACCGGCCCCTTTTCCGTATGTGGGTTCCGGGAGTCGAACTCGGGCCCTCGCGCTTGCCGGGCAGGCGCTTAGGCCGCTGAGCCATCTCACCGGCCCTCTCTTTCATTTTTGACTACACATTGAATACAATTATATCTTAAATGTTTGGTAGAATTATCCAGCGAAATCATATGAATCTAGAGTTTTGCCCTGGGAAAAGATTTAAGCTATGAATTCAATTTCTTTAATAGATATGGCGTTGTTCGAGCGATATCACCGGCCCCTTTTTTTTTTTTTTTTTTTTTTGTGGGTACCGGGGGGTCGACCTCAGGACCTCGCGCACCAGCAGGCACCCGTGCCGCTGAGCAATATCACCGGCCCCTTTTCCGTATGTGGGTTCCGGGAGTCGAACTCGGGCCCTCGCGCTTGCCGGGCAGGCGCTTAGGCCGCTGAGCCATCTCACCGGCCCTCTCTTTCATTTTTGACTACACATTGAATACAATTATATCTTAAATGTTTGGTAGAATTATCCAGCGAAATCATATGAATCTAGAGTTTTGCCCTGGGAAAAGATTTAAGCTATGAATTCAATTTCTTTAATAGATATGGCGTTGTTCAGGTTATTTCTGTTTGAATGTGCCTTAGTGGTTTATGCCTGGGAAGAAATTTGTCCACTCGATCTGAGTTCTCAAACCTGTAAGAATCAAGTTGTTTGTAGTGTCTGGAACTCCACTGATATAAATGTTATGCATTTTAACTTTGTCTCCTGGGTTGCCGAGGCTCAGTTCATTGTATTAATCTTTTTCCTCCCTGTTTTTCAGAAGGGACATTCTCTGTTAGTAAACCACCAAGTTCTCTGTTTCTTTCCTGTTATCCCCATTCCGATACAAGCACCTCAACTGAGTCTTTTATTTTCTATATTGGATTCTTCCAAAATTTCCATTTGTTAAATGTACAAAAAAATGTTCAACATCACTGGTCATTCAAGAGATGCAAATTAAAACAATGCTAAGATTCCATCTCACTCCAGAAAGAATGGCTATCATCAAGAAAGCAACCAATAACAGATGCTGGCAGGGCTGTGGGGAAAAAGGAACCCTTCTTCACTGTTGGTGGGAGTGTAGACTGGTGCAACCAATACAGTGCACCATCAGTGTGGACATTCCTCAAAAAATGAAAAGAAGAGGTGCTATTTGACCCAGCTATCCCCCTTGTTGGTATCTTCCAGAAAAACTTAAAAGCATCATACTACAGCAATATATGCACACCCATGTTTATAACAGCACAGTTTGTAATAGCTAAATCTTGGAAACAGCCCAAATGCCCATTAATTGAAGAATTAATAAGGATAAAGAAGGATAATAAGGATTAATAAGGATAAAGAAGATGTGGGTTTTTTTATACAATGGAGTACTATTCAGCCATAAAGAAGGATAAACTTGAGACATTTCTAGGTAAATGGATGCACCTTGAGACCATACTCTTAAGTGAAATAAGTCAGACACACATCTTTAAATACTGCATATTTTCTCTGGTGTGAGAAACTGCAAGTGTAAGTAAGAACCAAAATGTATAATAGATATTGTGAAATAAGAAGGAAATGTTCAAATGGGAAGGGCAACAAGGGGGGAGGAGGGAAAATTAAAAAATGAGAAAAGAAGGGAAGAATGGAAACAAAGCTTTTGTAAATAAGGAGGGGAAGAGGGGCTGAAGGGAGGGAAGGAGAATGGGGAAAAAAGAATCAATATATATAGTATATACAGTGAGTGTTATCATTATGTATATCTAAGTTGTACTTACTTTTTTTTTTTTTGAGGCAGGGGCTAGCTATGTAGCCCAGGCTGGCCTTGAACTCATGGCAATCCTCCTTCCTCAGCCACCTGAGTGCTGGGATTACAGGCGTGTACCACCACACCCGGATCCAATAAACTTAATTTTTAAAAATTTCCATTTGTTTCTTTTCTGATTATTTATATTTCTCATCTGTGAAATTATGTGTTTTAAAAAAAGTGTATCTGCCTCGTGTAGTATAATTCTAGCAGCTGCTTTACAGTCTGATTATTCTAATGTTTATGTCATCTTGAAGTTGGCATCTCTTGTCTATTCCCTTGGAAACTCGTAACATTTTTCTGATTCTCCATATGTCAGCTATTTTGGGTTGTGTTCTGGACATTTTCAGTATGTGATGAGGCTCCAGCCTGAGTATTAGTTGAGACTCTAGGTCTTGTTAAAATCTTCTAGAGAATGTTGCTGGTTCCTTTCATGCTGTTAAGTTTTTCTATTCCATGTATAGGGTTCTTATATCAGCTCAGTTTCCGTGCCTTGTCTGTGCACACCCTTCACACAGGAGTGTGGGACTCGGGCAGAAGTTTATTGTAGGTCAGCTTTTCAAATCTTTGCTGCATGACTTTCAATCTACCCTGAATATCTGTACCTCCACCCTCAGCCTAGGACTAGTGAGAGTTTAGACACAAAGCTATGGGGTTCCTTAATCAGCACCCTCGTCTCCAGAGTTTCTGCCGGGCTGTCTTGCTCAAATCAGCTTCCTCTCCTGACCTGCTGACCAAAAAGAGGTTTCTCTCCGTTTTTTGTTGCCCATGCCTCCCGCTGCAGTTCTCATGGGTATTTGTTTACTTTTGCTTCAAAGTGGGGAGAGAGTGCAAGAAATAAAACCCAGAAAACTCAGCTCTCTTTGGGTTGCTTTGCTCAGTTTGACTTCCATTTCCAACCTGGTAATGCTTTCATTAACTCTTCAGAGAGTACAGGTGCACTCTGGGAGGCTGAGGCAGGAGGATTGCAAGTTCAAGTCCAGCCTGGGTAGAGAGACTTAGTGAAACCCTGTCTGAAAAGGAAAAATACAAAAAGGGTTAGGGATGGAGCTCAGTGCAAAGACCTTGTGTTCAACTCCCAGTACCAAAAATAAAAATAAAATAAAACAAGAGAGACCACAGTCAGAGCTCTTACTCGTAATTATTACTGAGAGAGGTGGGGTATGATGGATTATGTCATCTGCATCAGCTCTTGGAAGTCCTTTTTTTCTCCCACACTTATTTTACAGTATTTTCCTATACTATTGAGACAGAATATCATCTTGTCATTTCATTATATTTCATTTCATACTTAGTTATTATCCATACATTTTAAAAATCCATTTTTATTTACTTCTAATATATTATTACTACATAAAAACACTGTGACAAGTATAGGCATCTAGTTTTCTGATTGCTCCTTTTTTATTGAGGCAGGGTCTCACTGTGTAGTTCAGGCTGGCCTCAAACTCATGGTGATCCTCCTGTCTCAGCCTCCCAAGTGCTGGGATTACAGTGATTACTTCTTTAATATATAGTTTTAGTTTAAAAGTAGATCACCTGTTCAAAGGTCATGATAAAACTCTTAAAGCATATTGCCATATTGCTTTCCACAAAGAGGTTTCTAAAGGTTAAAAAAAAAAAGTATTATCTTAAACTATCGCCAAGTTAATATAGAAAATCAGTATCTTATTTAAATTTTGGGGCCACAATTGAGTAGAAATGTTTATTTTCACATTCATGTTTTTGAAAATTATGAGTCTGTCCATTACCCATTTATCATAATCATAATGTTTTACCATAAATTTGTATGAATTTTATATATATATATACAGAAGAAAGTGTGTGTTTATCTGCCCATTTTTGCAAAAAAGAAACACCAAAAGGACAAATTAGAAACTGCTGAAATTGCCTGGCATGGTGGCACATGCCTGTTATCCCAGCACTTGGGAGGCTGAGGCAGGAGAATCACTGTGAGTTCAAGACCTTGTCTCAAAACAAAAAACAAAACAAAACAAAACAAACTTACTGAGAGGAACTAATTACAATGGTGAGTGAGAACAAATTAGCAAAAAACAGGGAACAGAAATTTGGTGGGCGAATTCATGGAAAAGACATTTCTTTTACTATGCATTTCATACAGTCCTGACTTTTAGAACCATGTGATTATTCTACATACTTGAGAAATTTAAAAACACAGATAGGGACTCAAAACTGGAATCAGGACAGAAACAAATAACCCAGCTGTATTACAAATAAATAGAATAGCCACCATGAAGGGAAGGATGGAGAAAAGAACCAGCCAAAGTAGCTTTGGAAAATAATATTTTCACTGAATATCCAAAGCCTAAGAACAAGAAAATCTGTGTACGGAGACATCAGAGTTGGCCCGTTTTTCCTGGAAGCATGGGTGAGTGATTTCCCAACTGTGTTAGGCACATTTGAGGAGTGAGTAAATGCACAGGTATGGTGTTCAGCTTTCTCACTGCTGGGAAAAGAGGTTAGAATGCACCCTTGTGCTGTGGGAATATTAGTATGAACTCACTGAATTGTTTGTTTGTTTGTTTGTTTGTTTGTTTGTTTGTTTTGAGACAGGGTTTTGCTGTGTAGCCCAGGCTGGCCCCGAACTCACAGCGGTACGCCTGTCTTCACCTCCTAAGTGCTGGGATTACAAGTGCACACTACCACACCCAGCACGAACTCATTGAAAAGATGATAGAAAGGTGGAATCCAGATAAACATAAGGAAGAGGTAGATACAGCTGCATATAAACACATGTATGTCATAGTTCTTATCAGCTGGGAGGGCCTAGAAGCTATGACACCCATGGCAGGCAAAAGCTGTTCCACTGAGCTACATTCCCAGTGTGGGGCATAACACCAATTTTGTCATAAAGGCCTATGAATGCTTTCAGTTCAGCTAGTGAGGTGTCATAATAAATACATTTTTGAGTGCGGCTATTGGTGCACACAGAACATTTTATATGTATTTCAGCATTTTGTATTTCACAACATCTTGCAGCATTTTGTCTGTTGCAGACAATTTCCAACACTGAATGGCAGTGCTGGCATTCTATCCAATTAGGTTTCACCCTTGCCAAGATCCTCACTATATTTTCAGACCAAGTTCTAACATTGGGTTGCTCCGTTTGGTTGCGTGTCCATTCTGTACCATTTTTACTAGTCAAATATGCACTCACATTGCTGTTTTCTTTGTCATCTGAATCAAGGAGGTCCGCATTCCTTGTGTCCGTGTAATGGTTGATTCATTGCCTCAACTTGAGAAGTTGAGAAGTTGAGAAGTTTAAGCCACTCAGCAGGGGGCCAGGGTCCTCACTTTGTAAACATCCTGAGCCTGTGCTAGAGGAGGGCAGGGAGATGGTGTGAGTGCTACACCCACCCTAGGGGTGGTAGCCTGCTACAATATAAGGGAGGAAAAGAGGCTTGCCCACCCTCTTTTGTTCTTGTTGCTTTTGCTGTTTTCTGCCACCTTGAACTGTTGCCCCTGTGCCATCCCACCCCGCTTTGGAGGGAGCTGATTATGGACTGAAAGCTCCACAAAAGGAAATAAACCTTTCCTTCCTTAATTTTGGGTGTTGGTTATTTTGTCTCAGCGATGAGAGAAAAAAAGTAACCAAGACTATCTGTATCAGGCAATTCTTGCTCCATTTCACTGTCACAGGAACTTTGGCTCACATGACCAACATCAAAGTCATTATCGTCTTCATCATACATGCATGAATGATCTGATGATTCACTTTCAACCTCCTCTACAACTTGCAAATCTGGTTTTATATGTGCCATTGTACAGAATTGGGCTAATTCTACCAAAAAAATCAAAAGAAAAATTTTTTATAAACAAATCCTAAATGCACAGAAATTTAGCAATGAGCATTGCATGGGTAAAACTCACCTGTTGCTGCTTTGGATCTCCTGTGTACAACTGCCGTTTGTCTGCCAAGTGGGTAAATGCACAGATGGGTCTTTGCTTTCCCAAGTGCAGCTTCTGTGAGTCACACCCACATGCCATTTATGGTAAAATACATGTTTAAAGAAAAGAAGAGTGGTGTGGGTGTATTTTACCCCCCGTGATGCTCAGGTACACATACATAAAACCTGTTTGATGGAGCATTATGTGGGTTAAAATCCCAGTTTGACACTTTTGCACACATGAACACACCTTGCCATTCATCATACCAAGTGGGTAAACACAAGGATTTCTTCCTGTATCCCCCAGACACAGCTACTGAGATGCACAGTCGGCTACTATTATGCTAAAGTACAAATTTACAGTAGTAAATTATGGGATGGGTCATTGTAACCCGATGTTATGCCCCTGCTATTAAACTTAATCCTCAGCCTCACTGGATGAAGAGACTCCTGGGGAGGTGACTGGGTCACAGGGGTGCTGCACTCCATACTGGATTAATCTGCTGGTGCTCATGGCTGAAGGTGTCCTGAGGCACAGCGAGGCCCTGCTGAAGATGGGACCCTCGGAGCTCGCCCTTGGAGAGTACACCTCTTGCTGGTGCTCTTGCCCTGTGCTCTGCTTCCTCACCACCATGATGCGAGCAGCTTTCCTTGCTACACCCTTCCGCCATGATGCTCCTGCCTTAGAGCCAGCCAATCATGGAATGAAACCTCGGGAACTGTGAGCCAAAATGCACCCTTCCTCCTTTAAGTTGTGCATGTCGGGTATTTGGTTCCAGAGATGAAAAGCTACAAATACGACGAGCCAGATCTTTATTTCTAAATACTGTTCTCCAGTAAAGGAATCAAAGCTTTTTGAAGAAACAAATCTAGTACCGCGGTGGAGAAATTATAAGAGGAGTACCTGTGCTGGATATTATGATGGAACGGCTTGTGTGAGAAGGCAAGGAAGTGCTAAAAATGATGAATGAGGTCAGTATTAGATTTGTGTTGCTGTATAACACATTACCACAAACTTAGCAGTTTAAAACACACGCCAATTTACTAGCTCAGAATTCTGTGGTTCAGAAATAGACTTCATGCCAGGATACAAGGCTGGTTCAATATAGAAAATCAATAAAAGTAATATATCACACAGAAGCAAGAACAAAAATCACATGATCATCTCACGAGATGCAGAAAAGTCCTCTGAAAAAAGTTCAACATCCATTCATGATTAAAAAAAAAAAAAAAAACCCTGAGAAAATAGGTACAGAAGGACCTTATATCAATCTGATAGAAGCCATTTGTGACAAACCTACTGTCAACATCGTATTAAATAGGGAAAAACTGAGTGCTTTCCTTCTAAAATCAGAAACAAGACAAGGATGTCCAGTAACATCACTCCTGTTTAACATAGACCTTGGACAGAGGACTAGTATCTAGAATATATAAAGAACTAAAAAATATTAGGCCCTCCAGAAAGGGAAAAAAAAAAGGGTTGAGATGTGTTACGTACATGTATCAATTCCCCACAATAATTGTAATCATTATGTACTGTAAACATATACTAATAAAAATTTAAAATTTGTAAAAAATTAGACCCTCCAAAATAAAAGATGCAATCAAAAATAGGCAACTGAAATGAATAGATATATTTCAGAAGACAAAGTACAGATAATTAATAAATACATTAAAAATGTTCAACATCTCTGGCCCTTAGAGAAATGCAAATTTAAACAACACTAAGATTTCACCTTACTCCAGAAAGAATGGCCATCATCACGAAATCAAACAATAACAGATGCTGCGGGGGGGGGGGGGAGAGGGTGGGGGTGGGGCATGGGGCGGTCGGGTCTGAGGTCAGAAATCCAGCGTGCACTCAGGGTCTCTGCTCAGCACCACGAAGCTGAAGAGCAGGTATCAGTCATCCTTCCTGGAGACTCGAGGAAGAATCCACTTCCAGATGCATTCAGGTCGTTGGCCAAGTCCACATTCCTAGGTGGATTTTCTTGCTGTCAGCTGCCAGAATTCACTGTCAATTCCTAGAAGCTGATCTCAGGTTTTGTCACAAGGTTCTCTCTCTCCACCCAGCTCATATCTAATCCCTCTCGCACCGTGCCTCTCTCTTACTCCCTCAGTCTCTGCTTCTCCACCCATATTCAAGTGGCTCATGAGGTTAGGTAGGGCTCACCCGGATACTCATCTTATCTTAAGATCTATGGGTTTGAGACTTTGCTTACATCTACAAAATTCATAATAATCGTACCTGAATTAATGTTTGATCAAATAATTGTAAGTTACACCGAGGGTCAGGAATCTTGGGGGTCCATCTTAGGATTCTGCCACCACAGAGTCTTACCAAAGGACACAGCAATCAGTTTACATAAGTTGGAGAATATTATTGTTGAGGTCTGTGGACTTAAGAGAACCCAATAGCTGGAATTCTTTAAAAATGAGTTTAGTCAAGGTCTCCACTTCAGGTGTTATCAGACACCACTATAGCTATCCATTTCTATTTATCAGAAAGTTAGTGAAGACGTACCCTTCAAGTTAGCACTTGAAAGGGAAGGAGCTTGAGCGCGTGTGTCTTTTGTGTCCTCCCTGAGTTACTTACAGCCTCATGTCATTTCAGCCCCACTCTGTCCCCCTGAGGTATCAGTGTCCTGGTTTTCTGAGGAGGATGCCAAGGCTTGTTTAGGGAAGAAAACAGTGCTGCATAGCTGACTTTATAACCATCTGTGAACCGGGCAAATGCTAAAGTGAACACCGATGTTAACCAATATTCACACAGAATAAATAATAAAATACAGGGTCTCACTATCAAGTGTAGGCTGGCCTTGATCTCGCTTATGTAGCCCAGGGTGGCCTCAAACTCATGGCAATCCTCCTGCCTCAGCCTCCCAAGGGCTGAGATTACAGGCATGCTCTACCACGCCCGGCATAAAATACATTTTAAAAGAAAATGGCACAAGAGCCAAAAATTAAAAGGCTTCTCAATGGTGAAATAATTTGTGAAACAAGTAATATTAGTAATTCTATGATAACTCATAGAATAAAACATATGTCCAGTAATCCATACTGATATAATAACTGAAGCAGTGGGAGTGAAGAGGAAATTTTTCTTTTACAGTAGAATCACAAACAATTAATGAAGAAACTATAATAGAAATCGAAAATTACCATTTGACATACACCAGAGCAGTAAGTATTTCAGACAATATTTCAGGCAAATATTTAGACCCTAAGTGGGCAGTACATGAAAAGAAATAGGATATCTATTTACTCTCATAATATCATCCTTGTAAATAATTATTAATCAAAAAGGGGAAACTAAGACCAGGGATGTGACTTAGTGGTAGAATGAATGCTTAGCATGCACTTGATCCCCAGCCACACACACAAATGGTGGAGGGGGATAGTAACTTTGCAATAGAGAAACCCAGCAGGCACCACCTTAACCAAGAAATCAAAGGTATGATTCCCAATAATAAGCAAAGTTGACATCCTGTGTCTACTGGTATGATGCACTGAGAAGGAGCCAACATCACTTCCGTGAAGTTCTTACCATTATTAGGAGAGATATTAGACAAACTAAGACTGAGGTACATCTGATGTAACGCTTGACCAGTATGCTTCCAAAAACTATCAAGGTCATGAGAGACGAGGGAATGCTAAGGAACACTTTGGTTACAGGAGACTAAGGTGACACTACAACTAAATATTACGTGTGACCTTGAGTTGGATCTTGGGCCAGAAAAAGGATGATAGTAGGACAATAGTGAAAGTTGAATAGAATATATAGCTTTTGTAGATTTTTTAGGGTTTTGACATATATCCCCTATAGGACTTGTCTGAAGGTATTCTTTCCAGGCCCACATAATTGGATAAGAGAGATGTATCAATGGTAATTTCCTGGCTTTCATAATCAGACTGGCAATTTAAGATGTTCCATGAGGGAATACAGATGAAAGGGAAAAGGAAGAAAAAAAGAGAATAGAGGGGAAAAAATGGGAACAAAGCTTTTGTAAATGGGGAGGGGAAGAGGGGTTGAAGGCAGAGGAGGGGAAAGAGAAAAAACAGAAAAATCAAGATACATTATGTACAGGTACAACTTTTTTAAAGCCTACACTGGAACTCAGTTAATCTACAATGAAATTTTGTCAAGTTACCTGAAGTCACTATGTAAACACCCTTTTTTTTTCTCCAATCAGATTTTATTGGTACATTTTAGATATACATAATGATCATATTCATCATAAAGAATTTGGACCTGTACATGATATAACTTGTTCCTCTTTTTTTCCCTACTCTTTCTTCAACCTTTCCTCCCCTCCCATTTACAAAAGCTTTGTTTCCATTTTTTCCTTTTCTCATTTTTTTTTTTTTTACTTTTCCTTTCTTTCCTTTCCCCCTCCCTCCTCCCTTGTTGCCCTCTCCATTTGAACATTTTCTTCCTGTTTCACTATACCTATTATACATTTTGGTCCTTATTTACACTTTCAGTTTCTTATACCAGAGAAACAATGCAGTACTTAACACATGTGTGTCCAGTTTATTTCATGGAACAGTATGGGCTCAAGGTGCATCCATTGGCTTGGCATGGTGGTGCATGTCTGTAATCCCAGCTCTCAGGAGGCTGAGGCAGGAAGATTGCCATGCATTTGAGGGCAGGTGGGACTACATAGTGAGTTTAAGACCAGCCTGAACTACATAGCGAGACCCTGTCTCAAAAACCTATAAATAAAATAAATAAATAAATAAATAAATAAATAAAGATAAGGTTATTAGGAGTAGTTTGCTTTCGAATGCTCCCTACTCATTGAGTAGCTATCTATCATCTGTCTCTTCTACCTTTTCTCCACCTTCAAATAAACCAACTTCTCTCACCTTTTTAAAAAAATTTTTTTTATTTTAAAGAGAAAAAGAGTAAAACTAAATTTCAAAACAAGATAATAGGAGGGTAAAATGGTTAATACATTGTGTATTGTTATCTTTAAATTAGTTACTCAGAGTACAAGATATTGGCATTTAATTGTCCAAACAATATTAGCATAAACCTTTCTTTTCAATGAACTAAGAGAAATTAGTAGCATAACTATCTTAACAGTAGTTAAGATAGTTTTTTTGCTTTTCCCTTCCTTCTTTTCTCCCTTCCCCCACCCCAGTTTCTCTTTCTTTTTTTTTTTTTTTTTTTTTTTGTGGGTACCGGGGGGTCGACCTCAGGACCTCGTGCGCCAACAGGCACCCGTGCCACTGAGCGATATCACCGGCCCCTTTTTCGTATGTGGGATCCGGGAGTCGAACTCGGGCCCTTGCGCTTGCAAGGCAGGCGCTTACGCCGCTGAGCCATCTCACCGGCCCTCTCTTTCTTTTTTAACAGTTTCTTCCCCTTTTATAGTACCTCTTGTAAATTTTGGTTCTTATTTACTCTTTCAGCTTCTCACATTAGGGAGACAGTACGATGTTTGCACATGTGCATCTGGTTTATTTCACTTATGAGTATGGTCTTGAGTTGCATCCATTTACCTATAAAAGTTTCCAGTTTATCCTTCTTTATGGCTGAGTAGTACTCCATTATATAAAAAGACCACATGTTTTTCATCCATTCTTCGGTTGATGGGCATTTGGGTTGTTTCCAAGATCTAACTATTACAATTGTGCTGCTTTAAACATGAGTGCACATATATCACTGTGGTACGATGTTTTTAATCCTTCTGGGAAGATACCCAGAAGGGGAATAGCTGGGTCAAGTGCAACCTCCAATCCTAGTTTTTTGAGAAATCTCCACACTGATTTCCACAGTGGCTGTACCAGTCTGCACTCCCACCAACAGTGGAGAAGTGTTCCTTTTCCCCACAGCCCTTCCACCATTTGTTATTGGTTGATTTCTTGATAATAGCTATTCTTTCAGGGGTGAGATGGAATCTCATTGTTGCTTTAATTTGCATCTCTTGAATGACCAGTCATGTCAAAAATTTTTTCATATATTTATTTGCTGTTTGTATTTCTTCATCTGAGAAGTGTGTATTCATCTCAGATGCCCATTTTTGGATTGGGTCTTTAAATTTGGGAGGTCTGAGTTTTTTGAGTTCTTTATAGTTTCTCGATAATAATCCTTTGTCTGAGGAACAAATGGAAAACATTTTTTCCCATGTTGTGGGTTGTCTCTTCACTCTGTTGGTTTCTCTTGCTGTGCAAAAGATTTTAATAAGGTGAGATCCCAGTTGTTGACTCTTTGTGATAGTTCCTGTGCAACTGGGGTTTTATTCATAAAGTCTTTGCCTACACCAATGTCTTCAAGAGTTTTACCTATTCTATCTTCCAGCAGATTTAATGTTTCTGTTTTAATATTTATACTTTTGATCCATTTTGAATTTAGTTTACTGCATGGTGAAAGATATGGGTCCAATTTTAATCTTTGGCATGTGCAAAGCCAGTTTTTCCAGCACCATTTATTAAAGAGGCTATCTTTCTTCCAGTGAATGTGTTTGGCACCTTTGTTAAAGATAAGGTGGCTTAGTATGTCTGGAGTTGTTTCAGCATCTTCTAATCTGTTCCATTGATCTTCAGGTCTGTCTTTTTTGCCAGTACCAGGCTGTTTTTCTCACAGCAACTTTGCAGTATAATTTCAAGTCAGGGATTGTGATGCCTCCTGCCTTGTCTTTGTTGCCCAGAATTGCCTTTGCTATTCTAGGTCTCTTCTGGTTCCAAATGAATTTTAGGATTGTTTTCTCTAATTCTGTGAGATATGGTGTTGGAATTTTGAATGGAATTGCATTAAATCTGTGTAACAGTTTTGAAAGTATGGCCATTTTCACTATATTGGTTCTTCCTACCCAAAAGTAAGGGATATCTTTCCATTTTCTGATATTCTCTTCAATCTCCTTTTTCAGAGTACTGTAGTTTTCAATGTAGCGCTCTTTTACATCCTTCATTGATTGATTCCTAGGTATTTCATTTTTTTGGATATTGTGAAAGGTATTGTTTCCCTAATTTCTCTCTCAGTGAGTTTGTTATTCGTGTACAGGAATGCCACTGATTTTTGAGTGTTGACTTTGTATCCAGCTACACTACTGAATTTACTTATTAAATCTAGTAGGTTTTTAGTGGAGTTTTGGGGGTCTTCTATGTAGAGTATCATGTCATCTGCAAATAATCGTAATTTAACTTCTTCATTTCCTATCATTATTCCTTTTATTTCTTTCTCTTGTCTAAGTGCTCTAAAGATTCCAGGATTATGTTGAATAAGAGAGGAGACAGTAGACATCCTTGTCTTGTTCCTAATTTTAGAGTGAAAGCTTTCAGCTTTTGTCCATTTAGTATGATATTGGCTGTTGGTTTGTCATAGATGGCTTTTATCAGATTGAGATAAAGACCTTCTATTATAATTTTCTCTAGGTTTTTTTTTTTTTTATCATGAATGGATGCTGGACTTTGTCAAAAGCTTTTTCTGCATCTATTGAGAAGATCATGTGCTTTTTGTCCTTGGCTCTATTAATATGGTGTATTACATCCATTGATTTACACATGTTGAACCACCCCTGCATCCCTGGGATGAATCCCACTTAGTCATGGTGTATAATCTTTTTTTTTTTTTTGAACCAGAAATCAAACTCAGGACCTCAGACTTGCCAGGCAGGTGCTGTGCCACTGAGCTATACCCTTGGCTATGGTGTATAATCTTGATGATCTGCTGCATTCTGTTTGCCAGTATCTCATTGAGGATTTTTGCATCTATGTTCATTAGGGAGATTGGCCTGTAGTTCTCTTTCTCAGTTGCGTCTTTCTCCGGTTGTGGTATCAGGGTAATGCTTGCTTCTGGGAATGAATTTGGGAGTATTGCTTCCCTTTCAATTTTAATAGAGTTTGAGAAGTAGTGGTGTTAGGTCTTCTCTAAATTTCTTGTAGAATTCAGCAGTGAATCCATCAGGGCCTGGGCTTTTCTTTGTTGGTAGGTTTTTAATTACACCTTCTATTTCATTGATTGATATTAGTTTATTTAGGATTTCTATATGTTCTTGATTGAGCTTTAGTAATTCATATGTATCTAGGAATCTGTCCATGTCTTCTGCATTTTTCATCTTATTAGAATACAAGTTTTCAAGGCAGGTGTATATGATCTTCTGGATTTCTGCTGGGTCTGTTGTGATTTCACCTTTTTCATTCCTAATTGCATGGATTTGAGTCTTTTCTTTCCTTTTTTTTATAAGGCTGGATAAGGGTTTGTCGATTTTATTTAATCTTTCAAAGAACCAACTCTTTGATTCATTGATTCTTTGTATTGTTTTCTTAGTCTCCAATACATTAACTTGTGCTCTGATCTTCATAATTTCCTCCCTCGTATGAGCTTTTGGCTTAGCCTGCTCTTCTTTTTCTAGAAGTTTGAGGTTCACCATTAAGTTGTTTATTTACACTTGCTCTGTTTTCTTGATATGGGTATTCACTGCTATAAATTTCCCTCTTAGGACTGCTTTCATTGTGTCCCATAAGTTCTGGTACATTGTATGTTGTTATCATTTAATTGTAAAACTGTCTAATTTCTTTTTTAATTTCATCTGTGGCCCATGGATTGTTCAGGAGGGTGCCATTTAATTTCCATGTGTTTATGAAATTCTTGCAGTTTCTTTTGCCATTGATTTCCAATTTCATTGCACTATGGTCTGATAATATGCATGGGATAATTTCTTTTTTTTTTTTTTTTTTTTTTTTTGTGGGTACCGGGGGGTCGACCTCAGGACCTCGCGCGCCAGCAGGCACCCGTGCCGCTGAGCGATATCACCGGCCCCTTTTTCGTATGTGGGATCCGGGAGTCGAACTCGGGCCCTCGCGCTTGCCAGGCAGGCGCTTAAGCCGCTGAGCCATCTCACCGGCCCTGCATGGGATAATTTCAATTCCTTTGCATTTACTTAAGCAGGTTCTATGAGCTAGTATATGGTCTATTTTGGAGAACGTCCCGTGTGCAGCTGAGAAGAATGTGTATTCTGATGTTGTGGGGTGGAACACTCTGTAGACATCTATTAAGTCCCTTTGTTCAAAAGTTTGGTTCAGTTCTAATATTTCATTGTTGATTTTTTGTCTAGTTGACCTGTCTTTTTGTAACAATAGAGTATTGAGATTCCCCAATACAATTGTATTAGCGCTTATTTGATTTCTCATGTCCGTTAATATTTGTTTTATATAGTTGGGTGCACTGGTATTTGTTGCATATGTATTTTTGATTCTCAGTTTAAACTTGGCTTCTTTAATTCTTTACTGACACTGGGTTTACGACTGCTGGGAGCTGCGCTTTCCAGCACAGCAGTGGCTTACAGTATAGGGATAAAGATGGGAATGAGAGAAGAGTGGGTATAGCTAAGCAGAGTGGATTTGAGGAAAACCCAGGCTGTAAGGAAATAAGAGAAGCCAACAGGAGAAAGCCACATCACAAGTATGAAGACGGCATCTCCTCAAGGGACATTAGAGTAAGCTGATTCCAGAAGCTGATGGTGGACTCTTGCAAGAGGAAAGATGGCTGCGCACAAGCGCTCAACAGAGCAGACAGCAGACAGGTTATTAGCTGCAGAGACACAGGAAGAGGGTATTTCTTGTCACAAAAGGCTGCAGCATATCTTTGTGAAGCCATGAAGCTGACACAGTCTGAGCAGGTTCTCTTGTCCCTGGAATTGCAGAGGGACAGCCCCACGGAACAGCTCCTCCTCATCCGGGAGCGGTGAGAGAGGGTGACGAGTGAGGAGCAACCGAAGGCCCCGCAGAACATGGACAGGGACACAGCTGCCATCTCCGGGCATCTCACAAGCCCTCTGCGGAAGACGTGAGGGCCAGAATCCCCTTCTTGCTCAGAAGCACAGCCCTTGCACGGAGAAACGCCTCGCTGAAATTCAGGGGGTGTTTGACGGGGATCCAGACACACTGCTGTATTTATGTCAGCAAAACAGGTAGCCAATAGAGCCATGTATGGAAAGCAAAGCCCCAAAAGATGACAATTAAAGAGCAGGCAACCAAAACTGCAGAGCTGAAGAGGCATGCGGAGTTCCTTGTGGTTCAGAATGAAAGATTAAGGAAAGAAAATAAACAAGGTCCAAACGGGCCACACTTCTAAAAGGTTCAATAGAAAAGGAGCTGGAGTGGATGCCGATTTTGTAGAAAAACCAGTTGTGGAGCTTGCCACCACATTCAGAAAATGCTCCAGCCTCTTCAACCTGGCAGAAGTTTGTACCAAATACCGGGAAAGCCAAGGACATTCCAATACCCAGCCTTCCTCCCTTGGATTGTCCATCTCCAGGAACTTCCGCTTATGGAGCTGAGGACATCCTTTAAGGGTTCACAAGGAATTAAAATGGAAGGCCAGTGGAGAGGTCACAAAAGGAAAGAATTCAGTAACAGTTAATCCAGAAAAGAAAAAAAGGGACAACCACACACAAGGGCAGTCCCAGAATTGTCCTCGTCTGGCTTCTGAGGGAGAGGTGCAGCCAGGACGCGGGGACAGTCGCTGTGAAGTGCACAGCGGACCTGATCCTCCTGCACAGCTAACGATTCCTACGTGGCAGACACCGCTCGGAGGCTGGCTTCCTCCTGTTACCAACCCAACGGCTACCAGGAATATTCTCAAGCAACAATTATTTTTTGTATCTTCAGGGTCTAAATGTATAAAAGTATGCTATGTGTAATTAACCTATGCCATAAATGGTGCAAAACCTGAATCAGTGGCTGAGGGGCTGCCGCGTATTTGAAACACGCTCTTTCTCACACGCTGCGTGCATCTTGCTACGCACACCTCCTTTAAAGAAGTGTGTGGGACGCACACCTTTCTAGGTGGGACTGTGTGCCACACTTGCACTGCTCATAACGCAACGACCACCTCAGGACTATCGGGGAAATATTTGAATTTCCATTTCATGAAGGAACCAAATTATCAGTTATGCTTTTTAAAAAAATTACCAGTTTACATAATCAGGGTACATTTTAAGTTCTGTTTGTTATATAATGCATCATATGAAAATACCAAGGAAGTATCCTTTGTTTTTAATGATGCATGAGTGGAGGTAACGATTCCTGGCAGTATTTGGTTTAAGAAATCAATAAAGTAATTGTGTTTAAAAAAAAAAAAAAGGTTACGAGAATCAAGTAAGATGTGTGTACTGAGAACTGCTTGATGAGAAACAGTCTCTCTGAGGTAGATACTGTTTATTATTTCTCATTTTACAGGTAAGAAATCTGAGGATTAGAGATGAAAGTAACTTGCTTAATGTTACATAGGTAAAAAGTGGCAGTATATGACTTTGAACCATGTCTACCACAATATTTGCCTTCAGTTCTCTTATTAATCTTAACTCACGTTTAAATCTTGTAGTACATACAAAGTGTTTTTTTCTCATTGGCATTTACCATCTTTTCTGAATTTTGGATTTAATGTCATCAACAAATACACAAGTTACTCAGAGAACCAATATTGTTGGTGCAGTACAAAAGTTAACATAGTCATAATACTGGACATAAACACAAACTGCCTACTTTATTTTTTTAAACAATGAAATAGTAATAGCAACAAAATAACTTAGTTGTAACAAAGCTATCAAAGGAGCAAAATAAAAACAAAGCTAATTAGCAGGCATTGCTTCCGCTCATACTAGTTATCTCCTTTAAACAGGAAAAACTACTATTAGTCTAGTGATTCTCAACCCTGTCTGCTCGGTAAAAGAATAGAGGAAATGAACGGTGCCTAAAAAAATAGGTATATCTAGGGCCCACCTGAGAACGACTGAGCATCTCTTTAGAATTGGGCCCAGGCAGATATATTAAAGTGCAGTCAGTGTTGAGAACTATAGGTCTGAAGTAATAAGCAATAAAACCCATGCCCTCAAAGTAATTCAAACCAAAAAAACTGGTCATACAATAAATTTCTTTCCTCTTATCTTGGAAAGGGGGAGGGATAGACCCTAACAAAATTCTGCTCTTTATCCATTTTAGATTGCCCATAGTAGAGTTTACCAAACACCAAATACTGTAAGTTAAACATGCTACTCAAATTGATATTCTACTTTTCATTTACAAAGCTCTTATGAAACAATACTAGCTTTCAGAGAAAATCTTCCACATTTTAGGTTTGCATAGATGTTCAAGTCTGCTTTTTGTGCAACTAAAAAGTCAATAAGATGTATTATAAAGTATTCTGTTAACAATTATTATAAAATGATATTCATTTAATGTACCACAAATAAACTTTCTGGTGCAGGGAGGAGGAAGATTTGAGTGTTTTTCACCTATTTCTAAAACTGTTAGAATTATTTTTTACAACATCGGTTTCTTCAAAGTCAGAACTTAAACAAAACTTTAAAAAAAATGCATACATAAAATATTTTGCCTACAACTGTACTGTATCACTGACAAATCCCTACAGGAAAGTTCAGTAGTACTACAGGTTTATCTTCAAGACGACTTTTCCTGATTTTTCAGGGTTGGAACGATATCAGGTCAAGTCTGGAAAACAACTTTTTCCTTAAGACGACGTAAATCCACTGAGAGATGTCTCCTCGAATTCCATGAGTCCCACTTCTATAGCTCCTTCCATCAGGATTCCATGTCCACCTCAGTTCCTTCACTCTTGTCCTCCAGGGTCGGCTCCGGCAGGCTGTCCTCACCGATGTCTTCAATGTCAGCCAGGTCAATAGGGGGCAGAGGGTTCCTCCAGTACTGGAAGGTATTATACTGCCAAAATTCCTCATTGTGCTTTAAGGAGAAAGAAAGGAAAATCATGTATTGGGTGGGGTAGGAAAAGGTTTTTTTTTTCCCTTCAGGAAACAAATTTCCTTGCTTCAAAAGCAAACTTAAGTAGACTTTGCAGTCTTTTATTTCGTATTTTCAACAGATATATATTTATTTTGCCAAATCAAAATACTTCATGAGGGCCGGTGAGATGGCTCAGTGGCATAAGCGCCTGCCTTGCAAGCGCGAGGGCCCGAGTTCGACTCCCGGATCCCACATATGGAAAAGGGGCCGGTGATATCGCTCAGCGGCACGGGCGCCTGTTGGCGCGCGAGGTCCTGAGGTCGACCCCCCGGTACCCACAAAAAAAAAAAAAAAAAAAAAAAAATACTTCATGAACTAAATATGTACATTTTAATATTTGTGCATTTATTTATTTTTGGTACCGGGAATTGAACTCACAACCTCACGCTTGCCAGGCAGGCATTGTGCCGCTGAGCTATATCCCTGGCCCATTTTTTTTTTTTTTTTGTGAGTACCAGGGGTTGAACTCAGGACCTTGCGTGCCAGCAGGCACCTGTGCCGCTGAGTGATATCATCGGCCCTTTTTTTGTATGTGGGTACCCGGAGTCGAACTCAGGACCTCGTGCTTGCCAGGCAGGCGCTTATGCCGCTGAACTATCTCACTGGCCCTCCCTGGCCCATTTGTGCATTTTAAAAAGTATCTGCTAATAGCTGAAGTTTAAAACATAATTTACTCCAATAACATCTATTTCCAAAAATTTCTAATTTTTCACCCAAAGGAAATATATGAAAACAATCTTAAATTTTTTTATCTTTTAATAAGGAAAATAAGAATCTACTTTTAAAATACATGCATACATACATACCTCCCTTTATAAATTATTTTTGGTCTTTTCTCCAATGTATGATATTTTAAGAGACTGACTTTACACAGGTCAAAATATTTTGACAAATTTTACTCTAAAGTATTAGGATATAAACACGATGAAGAACAACAAAATACTAAACTGATGATGTGATTAAAGACAGACCGCCATACTAACTTAAATCAATATATCAAAATTTATCAATCTAAGTGCTGGCCCCTTAAAAAGTCAGCAGCTGACTGTGAATGACCACTAAATTATTTCAAGTAATGATGTTAAAAATTTACACACTACTCTGCCATAGAGGAGGATAGACTTGACTTGAGTCATCTGTAGGAAAATGGATGCACCTTGAGACCACAATGTTAAATAAATCAGACACACAAGGTTGAATATCACATGGTTTCTCTTATATGAGAAACTTACTATATATAAATAAAGTGCAAAATAAGATAGATAATAGGGGAAAAAATTGGCCCACTTAGGGAGATATATTTTTTGTAAAAGAGAAGGGGACCAAGATGAAAGGCGTGGAAGGGGAGGGAAGAGGGCGAAAAAAGAATTAAGTTGTATTACGTACATGAACCAACTCCCCACAAGGAGTATAATCATTTTGTACTACAAATGTGCTTATAAGAACATGAAAATTGAAAAGAAAAATATTGGCACAGAATTTCAAGCATCTACAAAATAGTTTGTGCAAAATAAGCAGCACTGAAGTTACATACAGGCTTACAAGATAATTCTGAACATTAATACCCTTCCTAGAGCAATATCCATATGTACCGTACTACACTGTGTTCTTTAATATTTGCCATAGCAGCTCTAACAGAAACAGGAACCACATATGTAATTTAAATTTTTCTGGTAACAATAAAAACTGTAAAAAGAGTGAAATTAACCTTAATATCTGATTTGACCTAACAGATCCAAAATATTTCAACATGTGATCAATATTTTAAAAATTAGTATTATGCCACCTTTTTGTCACAGTAAGTTCTCACAATCTGCCATGTGTTTTTCATTTTCAGCAGTATTAACACTAGCAACATTTCAGTGCAACACGGCCAAGTGTTTACTGGTTACTGTACTGGAAAGCACAGGGCTACCAACATCTCATTAGAAAGTTCATTCAGTGCCTTAACATGGTAAATCTTAATGAATCAAGTCTTTGGGGAATTTCTTACAATTGGATAAAGATGAAAATTTCACTTTAATATGCAAAGGGTTAAAACGATGTTCTAGTTCTGTGGAAAATCTCCTGTTAAAATTATCTACTCACACACACAGATCAAAAAAGGTTCTGTCATGAGGTTAGCATAAGTTAGTGGCGAAAAGCACACTTTGCACCAGACAAGCCTGGGTTTGTACAATAACTTCACCACCCACCAATTCTGCTCTCAACCTCACTGTAACATGGAGTGGGACCACTGTGAGAATTAAGGGTTAGCATAGTAACTGCACAATACTGCTAGAGAGGAGATCTCCAAATTGAGTATGAATCATTACTCTTGTCTCAGGTAAAACATTCCTGCTTGCTTTCTGCTAAAAATACCAAACAGTAAGAGTTAACACTGGCAGAGGAATGAACTCGCATAAAATGATCCTAATGTGAGCCACCCTGGGGTTGCAGGACAGAAAAGTATCCTAGGTTGCACACTAAATGCGGAAGAAAGGCATTTGTGGTAGTATTTCCTCAGTGGTTCGGAAAGGAGTGCGGGGAAGAATTTAAACTCTTAAGTTCAACAGAAATCAGGCATTTACTATACTGAACAGAAAATCCTTTTTAGATCTCCATGTTTTTGTTATATCCTGTTTTCCCTTGCTAATTAGCTAAAAAAAACCCTTAAAACAAAAATCCTGTCTTTGGAGGCAGGAAGGACAGTGGGTGCCTGGCGAGAGAATATCCCTCAGTTTTACAGAAGACAAGGGACTTCAGGAGCAGACCTAACAAAAAAGAGGAACATGAATGTTCCTGGGCTTTTGTCAAAAGAAAAGAGTAGTCCTGAAAAAGGAACACCTACAATGCAGCTTTTTTTTCCCCTAGACCCGTGCTTGCATCAACTAATGGCAGTGCTGTGTTGGCAGATCCAGTCATTGATGTAAGGTAAGCTGCTTCTAGCAGATTCTAAGTAAACAGCTTCTGTCAGTTAATTTAAAAACTCTCCTTTTTGCCTGTCACTTCCATATTTTCCTCTTATCAATTCTGTGACATGGGGTACACAGCATATTCTGGAAGGAAAAACAAGCCTACATATGGATGGGGTGCCAAAATAGTCTTGAGGGAGATTTCAAACCACAGTACCAATCTCTATATCCAATAGGTCTAGATGATTATTATTATTTTAAGGAAGTTGATTTTGAATATTTAAGAGCAATCCGAAGAAAAAAGTATAAATGAGGCTGTTTCCGAAATACCAAGAAAACTGTGGAGTAGAAACATCTAGTTTATATTTTCAACCAGAAATGGTTGTCAGTCATTAAAAGATAATTTCTTACAATCAAAGCAAAAAAAATCTTTCCCAACTACAAAATTCTCATTATTTTATTAACTTTTGGCATTAGCAAGTAATGCTGAAGGACTTTTTAAGGTACTGTAGTTGGTAAACTGTCAGAGGACCCCTAAAGAAAACAGAAAATGTTGGATGGAAGCTATGCTGTAGCGACTCTGAAGAGTTTGGTGAATTCTGAGCCCTGCGCTTGGTTCTTCCACTCCTTGGAAGTCACTCCTGAACTAGAAAAAAGTGGCTTGAATTCCTAAATCTAGTCCAAAGCAGTCATCACCTAATGAGATAAAAACTTATATAAATTTTCCTAGTAGTCATACTAAAAAAAGTAAAAGCAGCAGATAAAGTTAATATATTTTACTCTGATATCCAAATTAGTTTTTCTTTTGAGCCAGGCTCTTGCTGTGTGGCCCAAGCTGGGAGGACTACCGGCCTGTGCACCACGTCGGGCTTCACGTGTAAGCTGCTGAACCGAGACGAACACATTTTCTCGCACTGTCAGGCGCAGAGATGAAGAGTAGGGTCTCCCCAGGGATTCTTACACCCGTTTTCCTCAGGGCCTATTTTCAACAACGATCGGCTTTCACAGGGTGGGGTTTAACGCTGAGCTCAAAAGGGGGTTTCTAAAGATATCTGCAGCGGTCCTTCCTCTCTCGCCCGTGCACCATGCCTACCTTCTGCTACTACCCGGGTCAAAAACTCTCAGACACCGGCTCCACGCTGCCTGGGGAAGAGGGTCGCCCCTGCTTCTCTTTTTTTTTTTTTTTTTTGTGGGTACCGGGGGGACGACCTCAGGACCTCGCGCACCAACAGGCACCCGTGCCGCTGAGCGATATCACCGGCCCCTTTTTCGTATGTGGGTTCCGGGAGTCGAACTCGGGCCTTCGCGCTTGCAAGGCAGGCGCTTAAGCCGCTGAGCCGTCTCACCGGCCCGCCCCTGCTTCTCTTGCAAAGCCCTGAGGCTTCCAGCCCACTGCCACCCGCCCCGACGTGGCTCCCCCGTCTACCAAGGGCCCCGCTCTCCAGCAAGGCGGGCTCCGGGCCCTCACGAGGGCTGCGGCTCGCCCCCCGCCGCCCGCCCCGGCCGTACCTGGCGCGCAGCGGGCCCCCACTCGCCCCGCCGGGGCCCGGCGCGCCCCGCCCCGCCGTCGCCACCGCCCCTCGGGGGCCGGGCGTCCCGCGGCTCCTCCCCCGGCCCTCGGGGCCCGCCGGGCGGCTCGCCAGTGCTCACGCCGCGGCCCTCCGGCTCCGCGCCGCCCGGGGCGCTGCCGTCCCCGCCGCCGCGGCGCTTGCTGGGCGAGGCCGACGGCTCCGCCATGGCCCCCGCGTCGAGCCTGCGCTTTCGGGACGGCGCCGGCTGCGCGGCCCCCGACGGCGGGCTCCAGAGCGGCGGCGCCTCCGGGAAGCCGCGGGACGGGAGCCGCTTCCAAGGCACGTGGAACGTCAGCGGCTCGGCCGCACGCCGCTTGGCCATGGCCCGGAGCGCTGAGCGCGCGAGGGCGGGCGAGGCAGGGCCGGGGTGGAGCTGGCGGCGTCTGGAAGGCGCACAGGGTAGGAGCGCGGGGCGGTCGGCCGGGGCCCGCACGTTGGGCAGCAGCCGGGAAGCGACGGAGATTCGAACCTGCGCACGAGAGTGCGCGCGCGCGCTCGCGCTGGCCGGGCGCCGTCGCTGATTGGTGGACCTGGCGGGCGCGCTCCCGAGCTCCCTCGCGGCCGGAAGTGAGCGTCGCGGGGGAAGGCGGGAAGGCGGCGGCCGCGGGCGGATGAAAGAGCCGGCGCAGCGGCCCGCGGGGGCGCGACCTTTTCCTTCGCCGGGAGGCGGCAGCGCTGAGCGCCGGCCGTGGAGGAGCCGAGCTTCTCCATCCTCCTGTAGGAAATGTAAGCTTGTCCCAGCGTGGGATAGTATTCCCTTTCGCGTGTCAGTGACCACGGGGACAGATGAGGCAGGTTTTCAGCACACGGGGTTAAGAGATTTAGGTCACGTTATTCAAAACTGCTGAAGGGTCGTCAGTGTCGATGGAAATAGCAAAAGTTAACATGCAAACAAAAATTAAGTCTGGCGGAGTCTGCAGTGGAAAGTGAAGTAGGCACCTCTTTCCTGGAACTTCTCGATTAAAAACTTCGAAGTTGCAAAAAAATAACGAATAACTTGAAGTCGCAGACAAGATGGGCAGCTCGTCCAAAATAGCCGTGTAAGGACCAATCCCGGAGGACAGCTCCTTGCTTTTCTAACTGAAACCTGAAATTGTTTGCTCTTAAATAGCATGGGGAGCCTGAGGTCCCTGCTGGCGCTGCAGGGCGCACGCTGAGATGCGCAGACTCGGGTCAGCAAGATCGCAGGAACAGCAGTGTAGTTGCCTTAGCTTATCTTTTAGTGTTTTGATAGACAGTTACCAAGTAAACGTGGAGTGATGAAAATAAAGCTGTTGGAGCTTATAATCCGGGGAGGAAAAAGTGTAAGGAAGCCAGTTCTAACTGATAGGTACGGATGTGCTGCTTAAATGTTCATTACTCCCTCACCACCACCTCAAGGTGGCTGTGAGATAGCATACTGTTGGAGGTAGTTTATAATAGCTTTCCTTTTCCCTCCCTCCCTCCCTCTCGCCTCCTTTCCTTTCTTTCGTTTCTTCTTTCTTTTCTGTCTGTCTTTCATCGCAGTACTGGGGATTGAGCCCAGGGCCTTCATACTGAGCTACATCCCCATCCCTTTTAATTGAATTCTTTTACACTTTTGAGGCAGGGTCTCAGTAAGTTGCCCTGGTGGGGCTTGAACTGGCGATCCTCCTGCCTCAGCTTCCTAGACTGTGGGAGACCAGAAAGGAAGCTTAAGGCCTAACTGGCGTCTTCTGTGAGCACTGAGTGGGTGCTGATACGCTGCGGGGAAAATTAATACAGCTGAGATCCTGTTGCTTATTTGGACATGTTCCATGGATGGTGGGAGACAGATGAATCCTGTTTTACTCTGCTTGCTTGTGCCCATGTCTGAGTGAATAAAACCAAGGAGCGCCAGTCACTTGGGGCTCTTTGTTGAAGGGAGACAAGAACTCCTGGCCCCCGACATTTTAGCCTAATTCTGTGTCTCTTTGTGTTTGGTCTTCATCGCCCCTTGGTCAGGTATAGGCTTGTGGGTCGGCCACCTACACCAGAGTGCTGGATTACCAGCATGCACCCTCAAGCCTGGTCCAATAATAGCTTTTATATTTGGTCTATCTAGTCTCCTGTTTGATATTGGTAATCCACGTCTCAAACAGAAGAAGAGTTTGCCATTTCCAAACTGGCAGTGTACATCAGAGATGAAAGGGTTTCACCTGATTTGTCAAGTGTTTTGTTTGAAAGGTTTTAAGGGAGCCCTGCCCCCCCCAAACGATGAAGCATAGGTAATGGTTCATTCTGTGTGCTCCTATCCACAGACCCTCTTTTTTCCTCAATTGCGAGATTTACTATATGCATAAAAGTTCGTATAATGCATGCGTGTAGTTAGGAAATGACAGTAGGACGCCCAGTGATGCCCATTTTCAGATGTGGAGTGTTTCCAGTACCAGGAGGGCTGAGCTCCGGTTCTCCCCCACTGGTACCGCCTTCCCTTCCCTGCAGTTAATTTTGATTTTAATTTTCAGCTATTGTTGCTTTACTTGCTCTAATAATTTCCATATATACTTTTTCTAAATGTTTTGGTTTTGCAGATTTTTTAAAAAACAGCTTTACTGAGCTCTAATTGACTTAAACTGCATATATTTATAGTGTACCATTTGATATATGCATACCATGTGAAACCATAAACACAATATAATGTGTTTATATTGAAGACATTTTTATATGTTTCTAGACCATTCCTGGAGCAATAATTGGCTTTTTACTCTTTATCGTTGGTGTCTATTGTCAAACAAATTCTAAACTTAAAAGTGGTTTAAAAGATTGGTCTTTGTTTATAGTTTGAGGTTTTGGGGAAGTCTTATTTAAGGGCTAGGCCTTCTTATTATAGATAGCTAAGTTATTTAGAAATATTGTAGGCAGTCAGACAGGGCTGGGCCCTTGAGAAGTCAAAGACAACTGCCTGGAGGCGCAATGGCTGGAGGCGCATTCACGGAAGGCCAGGCTTCAAGAAAAGAGGAAAGACTGCACCCATGTACTTCCCTGAGGGATGAACAGCAGTGATTGATGCTCTAGGCCTCAGTCACCTTGGGGTGGAGGACCAAAACCTCCTTAACCCACCCCTTCTAGGAAAAGTGCTTGTCCATCCCCTGTGCTTCATAACTTGCTTCCCCATTTGATCCCCATTTAATCAGTATCACCTAAATGACTGTACTTGTAATCTTATTGGTTGACCATAGTTTTGTCCCACCTCTCACCCACCCTGTGACTTCCCATTGGATCAATATTACCTAAGCAACTATACTTGTAGTCTTATTAGTTGACTCTAGTTTTGTCCCACCTTGAACCTGCCTCATCTCGTGGCTTTGCTCAATAAAACACCCTTGAGAAGCGGGGTCAGTGGGCAACACACTTTCTGGGCCTCCTTTTGTCCCTCTCAGAAGCTTTCTTTTTCTCAATAAATTCTTCCTACTGTTAACTTCCTTTGTTCCTAGAATTCATTCCTCGATTTTAGAGAACACGAACTCTGCGTTTCGGACATCTAGCAGGTCGGGAGTGTCCTTCCCCTGTATCACACACCCCATCACCTCTGCCCCAAGACCTACTGCCTGACCCCAGTCTGCTTGGCCCAACTAAATTGCTAGATTTTTGTTTCTTAAGGACTGCTACATCTTCAGCCTTTCTTTTGTGTTTTGAAACAAGGTCTCCCTCTGTAGTGCAGGCTGGCCTTGGACTCCTTATGTACCCCAGGCTGGTCTCAAACTCACAGTCCTCCTACCTCAGCCCCCTGAGTGCTGGGATTACAGCCGTGCACCCCCTGGCCTCTTTTGAGAATTTTGATTTGTTGTCATATTCTTACTGGTTTGTAAGGATCTTTTTATTTCGGAAAGTAATTCTCTTGTGGTAATAGGTATTATAAATAATATAAGTATATAATATAAATATAAATGTACTTGGTAATGGCCTAAATTTAATGTAGTGAAGTTTATGAGTCGTCTTTTCTGGTTTGCACAGATTATATCTTGTTTAAGAAATCCTGTCCCATGTTGTATTTTCATTATCTTTCAATCTGAAATACTTTGGAATTTTCCTTTCTTTTTATTTTATTATTATTATTATTATTATTATTGTGGGTACCGGGGGTCGACCTCAGGACCTCGTGCGCCAGCAGGCGCCCTTGCCACTGAGCGATATCACCGACCTTTTTTTCGTATGTGGGATCCGGGAGTCAAACTTGGGCCCTCGCGCTTGCCAGGCAGGCGCATATGCCACGGAGCCATCTCACTGGCCCCTTTCCTTTCTTTTTAATTCTACCACCTTACTAAGTTGTTTTAGGTTAACTGAATATTGTTTTGAATTTTAATTTAACCTACTGGTATTGGTAGCTATACCTCTTCCCATTTATTTGTGTTTTTGTGGGTTTTTTTTTTTTTGTTTTGTTTTGTTTTTTTGAGACAGGGTTTCACTATGCAGTTCAGCCCAGGCCTGCCTGGGACTTACAGTGATCCTCCTGCCTCAGCCTCCCGAGTGCTGGGATTACAGATGTGCGCCACCACGTCCGGATCACCTCTTCCCATTTATATTCAGTGGTTAAGATTATAGTAAATATCTTTAACTTCCACAGTCTACTTCATTTTATTTATTTGTTTTTGGTTATGAGACAGGGTCTCACTGTGTGGCAGTCCTGCCTCAGCCTCCTGAGTACTGGGATTACAGGTGTGCACCACCAGACCTTGCTATTTAAAGTTAACATGGTACCATTTCATGTAAAACATAATCACCTTTAATGCCTCCTAATTTTTGTATTGATCCAATAGGATCTTCTGCTTATTCTGTTTATCATATAATTTTATATACAAAGAATTCTTACTTCTTTTCCCAACATTTCTTAACTACTTATGGACAATGACTTAGAAAGAAGGGAAGAAGGGAAACTTTTTTTCTGTGTCATCTTTTCATAAAGAAGGGACACACACACCCTATTCTGCTATCTTTCAACTTGTTTGTTTCAGGTCGATTGAGGCCTCCCAGTTGTTTAGGGTGGGGAAGTGGCGTGGCAGTGCATGCCTGCAATCCCAGCATTTGGGAGGCTGAGCAGGAGTGGGAGCTCGAGGCCAGCTTGGGCTCCATTATTTGAGACTAGCCTAAGCTACATAATGACACCCTGTCTCAAAAAGTTTTTAGGGGCCGGTGAGGTAGCTCAGCAGTACAAGCGCCTGCCCAGCAAGCACAAGGTCCTGAGTTCGACTCCCGGAACCTGCATAAAGGAAAAAAAAAGGGCCAGTGATACCGCTCAGCGGCACAAGCGCTTGCTGGCAAGCACGAGGTCCTGAGGTCGACTCCCGGTACCCACATTAAAAAAAAAACAAAAAAACTTTCAGGCAGATATTGTCATTTAAACAAATGAACCTCTCCTCTGAACATCAAATCTAGGTCAGCTTTTCAGTGAGTCGAACTCTCACTCACTGGGAGATGCAACTCACATTCCTGTGTGTGTGTGTGTGTCACTCCTAGCCCTTTTTAAGACAGGGTCTCACTAAGTCACGTAATTGGCTCAGGCTGGGCTCCTCCCAGAGTGCTTGGAGTAAGCATGCACCATCCCACCCAGTTTCCTTATTGATTCCCATTGCCTATTTTTCCTCTCACAGCTCATCTTCCAATCTTTTATGTAATTCACTTATTTATTATTATTATTGCTTCACTCTTTAGAAAGCAAGCTCCTTTATAAGCCTCTTTGTTGGCTTTTTTTTTCTCATTGATACATTAAGTACCTAGACCAGTGTCTCCCATGTATTAGGTCCTAGCAGTGTTTGCTGAATGAGTCTCATTTCCACTTGTGTGTTTCACAGGCATCTAATACCGTCCTCCAGTGTTCCCTGTGTACCCTCATTCATTCATCCAGGTATTCATACCACAGGTGTAACTGCACACTTTCATAATCTTATATTCACCCATAATTCATTCTTTGAATAAACATTTTGAGCACCTTCTGTGGATCAGGCAAAATCGTTAACCCTAGGTGTACACCAATAAACAAACATCCCTACCCCATGACTCTCTTTGAAGCTTATATTATGAAATGCTAAGGAAAAATAAAAAAGCAGGTGGGATCTGAGCAGTATTTAGTCTGGGGTTGATTAGTTCCCACTGCTGAGATGTGTTGGCTTTCCATCACTGTGGCAAAACACCTGAGATTAATAATTTATAGGAGGAAAGCTTCATTTTGGCTTGTGGTTTCAGAGGTTTCAGTCCATGGTTGGATGGCCCTGTGGTGGCACAGCGCATCATGGCAGGAACGTGATGGAGTAGCCCCATTCACCTCATGGTGTGTACAGTAGTTGGAAAGTATGGAGGGGACTGGGGCCCCAATATCCTCTTCATGGCATGCCCAGTATCATCCAGTATCGCCAAGGTTGTGTTCCCAACATTATCTTTCAGGTCACGCTCCCAATGATGTAACTTTCGTCCATGAGGCCCCACCTCCTGAAAACTCTGCCACCTCCCAATAGTACCACAGGCTGGGGACCAAGCCTCCAACACATGGGCCTTTAGAAGACACATATCTAAACCGTAGCACACATGAGGCAAGGCTTTTCTGCCTACCACACTCAGTGATTATGAGGTTCTCCAATCTGTGTGTGGGAACAAACATTGCACAGAACATTCCCGGGAGACACCTGTTACCAGTAGTTGCTTATGGTGGGATATTGGGGACCAAGGATGGAAGGCATATGGGACATGTTTGGGCCACCTTTGTTACCTTGGTGTCTTGTGCGTTGTAGGTTTCTTCTGTAGAGGTGAACACCTACAGTTTCTGGGTTCCATCTTATGTTGGGAGACAGTTTTCCATGGGTCTCTCTTGAATTTCTGCATATCTTGCAAGCAGCAGCGCTGACTGCCTTTATTCCAGATTAGCTCGTCAAAGACATTTATACAGTAAAGAACTGGGAGGCAGAGGTAGTATTTCCTTCAGGAGTATAGGACATGTTTATCGTCTGGTGTATAAATTCTTCCACTGGGGAAGTCGGACATACTTACTGCTTGCTCATTGTAAGATTACCAGAGTTCATGATAAATGATTAAGATTTACAAAGCTTGGCATTCCTCTCCTGGAATGCAACCCAAAGGCATGTGCAGGCAGCATGTGGCACTTTCTGAGGCACTCTGTGAGATTTGGGCCTGAAGGAACTCTTGGTACAGATTTAATATTTGGGCTATTGTTATTGTTCCTGTGCAGTAAACTGTCATTTGTCTTCAGTCTTCACTCATGGTACTGCGGCAGGCTAATTTCCCACCCTGGAAGTAGGGTAAAATCTCAGAACCTTTGTAATTGACACCTTCAGCCTTCAATGAAATGCCACCCAGATCATTAGCTGTGGTCCCACCAGCAGCTCTGAGTAAATGGCACAGTTTTGAAGCTCAAAAAGCTCTCTTGCCTTGGACAAACTACGACCAGCAGGTGAATCCTGCCTCTTTCTGACAGACTGTTCTTTGAGGCTTTCTCCATAGCCTGCCCAGAGACATCTCCAGGTAGCCCGGTGACTTTCTGTGAAGCAGCAGCTGCCTTGGTAACAGTGGTGTTTTCTCCGTCTTCCTCTGCTGCTTCTTTGTAATCTACAGACCGTTAATGTTTTTTAAGTCTGTCAGAATTGACATTGAAAGTAATTAAGTAAACTGAATTCTAGAGAGGGACAAGCACCTCCAAGGAGAGATGGGACACATGAACTGTTCCACATTTGGCACAGCAGGAGAAGAGGTGACTGCTTTCTAAACTGCTGAGAAGAATACACACCATTTTTATATTCCTGGCACTGTGGGATAGCATCTCAGTGTTGTCACTGGGAGTCCGGGTTATGGGGAATGTTTATACTCACTCACTCACAGTTTTTATGACTTTCCATCAGGTATTCACAAGAGACAGCGGGGCCACCACAGGACACTGGAAAGAACCCCTGAGGCGGCACAGACACACACAGCAGCTGCTGCTGAGGTGGACAGGCACAAAACCCGAGCTGTTCCTGGACCATTCTCTGCCACAAGCAAAAGCCTTAAGCCATTGACAGGGTCAGCAAATACTCTCCTGGGACACAGATGCTGTTTTGGGGGGGAAGCAGAAGCCAAATCCCTCTGCCTCTGAGGGAGGGATAGTCAAACCCGCTCACTCCCATGGCAGAGGCAAAGACCCTTTATTTCTTGGGGGTTGGGGCAAAATACCTTTACTTGGAGGACAGTACAAATAATTTCATACTACTACTGGGGAAGGAGCAGAAGATTCCTGCTGAAGACCAACCACTAATACCCGGGGAATAGGGCTGGGAATGCTAAGAAAGACTCACCTCTGAGGAAGGCTCAGGCGTACAGATGCACTGCCTAACGCTGAGGCTGGGATAGGACAACGAAGACTGTAAGACTGTGGGACACCAACAAGCAGAATTACACGTCACAAAAGTCCCAGGAGGATAGAGAACAGGAAAGAGTATCTGACAAAGAATTTTCCAGAAATAACATCAAACCACAGATCCAGCAAGCTCAGAGAACCCCAAATGGGATAAATATGAAAAACCAAAGTGCACACCTGGGGTAGAATATAGCTCAGTGGTAGAATGTTTGCCTAGCATGTGTAAGGCCTGGGCTTGATCCCCAACACCACAAAAACAAAAAAGCCTAGAACTTTTCAGTCAAATAAAAGTTGAGAGAATACTTTTGCCAGGAAACTTATGAAACAAAGATATTCTTCAGGCTAAAGTAGTGTACCAGACAGAAACTTGGGGGTACACAAGAAAATGAGTGCTTTGTAATGAACTATCCTAAAACTTGAGTGACTGAAAACATGTTCTCAGTCTGGGGCTTGAGAATTCACAGCCAGCTTAGCTGAGTGGTTCAGAGCTGCTCATGCGGTGGCAGTCGAGATATCAGTTGTAACTACAGTCATGTGAAAGCTCAAGTAGGGTGGAGGATGCACTTGCAAGGTCATTCAGTTTACGTGACTGGAGAAGGCCCAAGTTCCATAGGGCTGTGCTTACGGTGTGTCATTACCAACTGGCTGAGGGTGATTCTGCTGGATTAGGATAGGGGCGTGGGCATGCTTAGTGCCAGCAGCTCCTGGAAGCTGGTGTTTATGGTTCTCACATACTTTGGCCAGCTCCTCAGCTGCTGGGGCTTACAGGTCTCCTCTCAGCACCTCTCTGCAGCTCTTCGCAGTTCTCTGGCTGCTAGGTACACTGGGTCAGTCCACTCTGACAGGGAAATGAGACTGTCCAGTGAGGCATGATGGGGCGGCACTGGGAGGAAGTGTCAGACTGGCCACTGAGGGTGGGAGCAGCACTGCTCACAGACAGAAGGGCAGGCCCTGGGTGCTACCTCTCACCTGCTAACCAGACTGTCCTGGCTGCCAGTTTGTGCTTGGAGTGTTGGGCTTGCCCATTTTGGCTTTCACGGATCTGCAACAGTGGTCCTGTGTACAGTGGAGGACTGAAGCCTTCTTGCAGCCATGCAGCTGCAGCAGTGGAGTCATTGGTTCAGGATCTATGGAAGCAGCGGGGGCAGCCAATGGGACCACAGCACAGGCATCTCTCAGCCAGGCTGGGGCCGGTGGGATGGCAGCAGCAGTCCCTGATCTGACCCCCTATTTTTGCCTGGTTCTGCAGCCACATGGCTACCTTTCAGGTTGGTGGCAGTGGAAGCCACTGCAGGGCCACCCGACACTTGCTCCTTGTCCTAGGCAGCTTTGCCCATAGAAAGGAATAGGAAAAGCAGAAAGGTTCTCTTTGGAGAATGTCAGGCTGGCCTATCCTCTCTCAATGTCATCTGACTTCCCCCAGTGCTACTGATCTAAGAGAAAACAGAAGTTGTAATGCCTTTTATGTCATAGCCATAGAAATCACACATTTCCACCACATTGTTTTCATCAGAAGTAAAACCACTACAGCCCATGCTCAAGGGAAGAGACTGTTCCAAAGGCAGGGCTACCAAAGTAGTTTTGGACATATTTTTAACACCACATGCCAGAAACTACAAAATTATAAAAAAACATTTTTGAATTTTTCATTGCTTTAAAAGAAAACCTGGGCTGGTGAGATGGCTCAGCGGCTTAAGCGCCTGCCCGGCAAGTGCGAGGGCCTGAGTTCGACTCCCGGAACCCACATACGAAAAAAGGGCTGGTGATATCGCTCAGTGGCACGGGCGCCTGCTGGCACGCGAGGTCCTGAGGTCGACCCCCCAGTACCCACAAAAAAAAAAAAAAAAAAAAACAACCTAAATGCCCATCAACCAAGGAATGGCTAAAAAAGATGTATTTTTATACATGGAGTACTACTCAGCCATAAAGAAGGATAAACTGGAGACTTTTATAGGTAAATGGATGCAACTCGAGACCACACTCATAAATGAAATAAACCCAATGCACGTGTGTAAACATCGTATTGCCTCCCTAGTGTGAGAAGCTGAAAGAGTAAATAAGATCCAAAATGTACAACAGATATTGTAAAATGGGAAGAAACTGTACAAAAGGAAAGAGAAACTGGGATGGGGGAATGGAGAAAAGGCAAAAGAAAAAAATATAAGTATATATGAAAGTTAAGGGCCGGTGAGATGGCTCAGCGGCGTAAGTGCCTGCCTTGCAAGCGCGAGGGCCCGAGTTCGACTCCCGGAACCCACATACAAAAAAGGGTCCGGTGATATCGCTCAGAGACACGGGTGCCTGTTGGCACGCGAGGTCCTGAGGTCGACCCCCCGGTACCCACAGAAAAAAAAAAAAAAAGTTAAGATAGATACACTACTAATTTCTCTTAGTTCATTGAAAAGAAAGGTTTGTGCTAATATTGTTTGGACAACTGAATGCCGAAATCTTGTACTCTGAGTAACTAAAGAGAACAATACGCAATGTATTAACCTTTGTTACCCTCCTATTATGTTTTGAAATTTTGTTCTATTTTTTTCTCTTTAAAATAAAAAAAATAATAAAAGAACTCAACCTAGGGCTGGTGATATAGCTCAGCAGCATAAGCGCCTGCCTGGTAAGCACGAGGTCCTGAGTTCAACTGCCGGTACCTGCATATTAAAAAAAAAAAAACCTAAAGCAAAATATTGATGTATTATAGGGTATATACGTAAAAGTAAAATGACGACAGCATGATGGGAGAGGAATTACACATGAAGGGCTATACTGTTTGAAGGTAGAGTAGTAAGTTGATCATGTGTAAACTCTAGAGAAAACACTATCTGTACAGAAGTTTTAACTAATAAGCCAGTAGTGTGGAAGAAATCAAGAAAATACTGAATCCAAAGGTGAGAAAGGGAAAAAAAATTAGAAGTAGAAAACTAGCAAAGTGGTGTTTAAATTCATGTACTTATGTGAAAATGTAGATACTTTAAATATTCAATGGCTATCAAATTGGCTAAAAAACGCAAAACCCAGGCATGTACCAGTATACCCATTTTATGGCCATAGGTCATGGTGGGCGGTATGTCAGTCCCAGCTGGAAGCAGGCCATACAAAATTGCAAAGGTGCTAAGGGCCTTTTCCTGCACTAAGGTGACAGCTGCTTCCCAAAGCCCCGTGACTGCTTGCACGGGCACCTCCAGAGGATCTGGCTGCGGGCCCCGCAGGACCCAGCAGCAGCCCCGTCCTAGCCTGGCTTCCCGCTCCCTCAGGCTTGCGTTCGCTTCTGGGGACATCATGCAGGGCCCCCAGCTGAAACATTCATGCATATGATGTAGTTGTGTTTGAACCAGAAGGGACAACGACGGCACCTGTTAACTTTTAATAATAGTTTTCCTGAAGAATATCCAAATATACCACTAATAGCTGGTTTAATCCAAAATTCATCTAAATTTGTGTATGCTGATGGTAGCATATATTTAGGGATTTTTAAGAATTGATGGGCGTCCAAACTTTGCTGTATCTCTAGTCTTAACATCAATTCAAGCTCCTGTTGGATAAACTGAATCCCAATAGTCCAGTCAAAAGCCAGGAAGCATATCTTATCAGGAAAACAAGAGTTTGAGAAATTTTGGCCATTTAAAAAAAAATGTTTTTATTAGTACATGCTTGGAGTAGGCCATTGGTGAGCTGGAATGAATCATAAAAGACAAATCTTTCTCATCGTGTAAAATTTGCCTCAGTAGAAAGGCTAACAAATTTTAAGTGCCACAAGTTTTAAGTATTCTGCGGAAAAAATTCTGCTTTTTAGTTTTATTGCATGGTGTAAGCTAAGTTACCGCTGCATAAATTTGTAATGTATCTTGTTTGTATTTTTCCAAGTGTATAGTGTTGGTGTGTTTTCATGATTATATAGAGAATCCACCCAAAAAATGTATACGCACTTTAGCAGCTTGCCACACTAGTAAATGTCTGCAAGTGCATGGCCACCACTCTTGAGCACCTCTTGTAATTGTAGAGGCCAAAGGTAATTTGTATTCATCTCATGATGTCCCAATAAACTTAGTATTAAAATATTTACACAAGCTTTTCTTTTCCTGATGTACACATTTTTGGGGGCAGATTCTATTTACACACATACTTTTTCAAATATTGTATGCCTTATCATTGAATTCTTTAGGCTTTAAAATCGTAGAAAAGTACTTAAAATTATATATAGATATAGATACGAATGATACATAAAGCTGTTAAAATACATAACTTTGTGTAAGAGATTGTCACTTCTCTCTTTTTATCTAGTTCTCATCAACTGCTGGTTTCACTTTGTTTTAAAAGCAAATTCACGGGCCGGTGAGATAGCTCAGCAGCATAAGGGCCTGCCCGGCAAGCACGAGGTCCTGAGGTTGACTCCTGGTACCCACAAAAAGGAAAAAAAGGGCCGGTGATATTGCTCAGTGGTACAAGTGCCTGCTGGCAAGCGTGAGGTCCTGAGGTTGACTCCCGGTACCAACATTAAAAAAAAAAAAAAAAAGCAAATTTATACTTCAAGAAAGTACTGAAATTTGATTCTAAATAGCAATTTTATTTTGAAATATATTACTTTCAATTAATTACAGACAAAACTGGTTTCTGTCCATCTATACTTAGGCTGCTTGTTATGGTTTCTTCATGCATTCAAAACTGTACCTTTTGTGATTTCACTATTGCCACCTCTACCATGAACAGAGAATTGATGTGACTCTGTTGCTTGGTAGCACTTTAACAAAGTAAAACTGTAAAGAGTTGCCAGAAATTCGTTGCATTACTTCATTACCAGTGAATTGGTTGCATTACTTTGAACAAAGCAGGTATTTGGATGGCATCTTCATGTAGCATAAATATTTGTAAACTGCCTTTTAATGCTATTGCATTCCTGTTTACTCTGGGGAACTTAATACCAGGACCTGCTGGGTTGCTTTCTCTTGTGGGTATTTTATCACTTTTCAAGTTGTATAAAAGTTGTACTTCATTTTAGTTTACTGGATTAAAGTCACAACATTGTAGGGAGTTAACACTGCCTTTACAGGAGAATAGAAAATGGAAAATATACAAGTAAATGTGTTGATCCAAAATAAAACAAAACCCAAAGAAACTGCAATTTAGAGAAAAGACAGGTGAGAAGCATGGGACATAAGCGTGCAGACAGATACTGGTAAACTCGAAATGAGGGCTATCTCTAGTATTATACTAATGTTAGTTTCATGATTTCAGTAATTGTATTAGTTATTTAAAATGTCTTTGAGGCTGGACATAGTGACACATGCCTATAACCCTACCTGCTCAGGAACCTGAGGTAGAAGGGTCACAAGTTCAAGGCCAGCCTAGGTAACTTAGAACCTGTCTCAAAAAAAACCAAAACACAACAAAAACTATCTATATAGTTTTCAAATATTTAAGCTATAGATATTTAAGTATTTATAGAGATATTTAAATATTTAAGCTGGGCGTGGTAACACATGCTGGTAATCCCAGCACTTGGGAGGCTGAGGCAGGAGGACTGCTATGGGTTTGAGGCCAGCTTAGGCTATACATAGTGAGTTCAAGGCCAGCCTGGACTACGCAGTGAGACCCTGTCTCAAAAAAAAAAAAAAAATTGTACGACTGCCTAGGACCCAGTCACAAATAGTCTTGCACAACTGGTACATCAGATAAGAGAAGTGAGTCCCCGCTTCCTTCCTGTTAATGAGGATAGACAGGCAGAAGTAGGACTAAAAGATACCTGAATAGTACAGTCATCCATCACTTAACCACAGAGACAGTTCTAAGAAATGCACCATTCCGCAATACCTTAGGATAACACAGAGTACACTTACAAAAACTAACATGGCCACAATCTCACTGGGCAATAGAAAGTTATGGACCACAATTTACACGTATATGTGGTATCTGTTGTTGAATGACACACTGTTACACAGTGCAGAACTATATCTTGATTGTTATCCTCTCCCAGGTAGGACGAGGATGGAATGTTATGAAAACAGAACGGCAAGCCCTGCAGCCCCAGTTGAACGGCAGTGTGGCTGAGGCCGCTGAGGCAGGGACTCCTCAAAGCGAAAATCGATGTTAACAACAATGAGGACTTTGCTGTTGATATTATTTGGTTAACTGAGGCTGTGTGGCCACTCACAAGTGAGGAAAGAAAAAACATTACCTAACAATGCAAAGCTAAAACCTGGTTCCTGCCATAGCCCAACTTGGCTGGTGTGAGGATGAGGCTTTGTGTGCCAGGGCAGCCAAAGCTGGAAGACCACAGGGCAGAACACAGTGTCCACGCACGTGGACGAGAGGCAGAGTCTTGGAGGCTGGACTCACTTGATGTGCTAGGGAAACGGGAGGAAGTTACAACAATGCTGCAGTGCTCCGGCATTGAACCTGGAGATACAATCCCATTTCCTCCCCACACACCACTGCTCACTGTCCCCGTGGACTTGCCTCCCCGCCTCCTGACATGTCCCCCTTGGGGAAAACTGCGTCTCTTGGCAGCTGTGCTGTGCGTAACACCTCAAGCACATGTTAAACTACCCCACCCAACTTTCTTTACAAAAGAAGGCACCTTAACTGACAGGGCTTGCGATGAGAAAAGGACACAGAAGTTGGTGGGCCCCTTGGTGCCACAGAGCTGAGCTGGCAGGTATTGGAATGGTAGATTAAACAGAGAGCCAAAATAAAACAGTCAAGATTTAATCACTTGCTGAAACAGGGGAGGCAAGAGGCTGAACCAGAGAAAGCACCAACTCCCCTCTTCTGTTTTCTCCTACGGAAGGGTGCGCACTGTCAGGTGATCACCGCAGGCAGGCCATCTTCTCTGCGCTCTGGGAGGTCTGAAAAAGCTCCTGCAGGCTTAGAGATGGGGCGGGGGACCAGACAAGAGGGTGAGTGTCTTCCAGCACTCACACCCAGCAGGCCTCTGTCCGGGTCCCTTGCTCACAGCCTCTGGCCGCAAACAGTTCAGGAGCAGGAGCCTGGAGGGCCCAAGTGCCTGGCTGGCTCTGGAGCCTTTTTCTAGCGTTTGCCTTTACAGTTCTATCGTTTAACAAAATTAAAGATCAAGATCAGTCTTCTTCTTTGGTGGAGTCTAACTTCATTACACTGAACCTGAATGAAACAAAGTAAACATAACTAGAAAAAAGCCTGGCATGCCGGAAGGTTTAATACTCGTTACTGACCTTGTAGAAGGGCACAAAAATAAGCTAATCCAGGGGTTCATAGGTGTACATGCTCAGTCAATTAAAACTCCAATGTCTGTGGTTATCACTAACTGAGATGGAAACAACCAAGCAACTGGCAAACTTATTTCATAGCAATTGGCAGATTTTAATATCCAAGAAAAATTAAGTCCATCATACACATTAAAAATATAGGAAATTTCATGCAGACATGAAGCTTCCGATTCAGCCTTTGTGGCGGCTTTTACAATGGGAATTAGATATACAGTACACATTATCGTTTTACACTGTGATTTATACAGCTTCATGTTATCACCTTGCTCATTTGATTAACATACCCTACATCTGCACCACTTTAGAAAATAAAAATTTTAAAAATGCAAGCACAATGACCACTTAGTGAAAAGGAAAACATTTTTATACAGAGCTAATTTAAGAAAGAAAAATGTTAATGCTTATATACTTTAGTAGCTAGGACTAAACTTAAATACAAAATTAAATCCTCCAGTGACATTTCTATTATTGATTGATAACACATTTTTGAGTTAGAATATATTAACTGAGAAAGCTACAAGAAAAAGTGGTGCAAATTTGTATAGAACATTTAAAAAATAGTATTAGTAATAGAGGGCGGTTAAAAACAAATGCAATAACTGATTTTAGAGTTAACTAAAATATATGCTATAATTTAAATATAAGTAACAGGTAATTTTACATAATAAAACCAACCTACCAGTGTCAATCTGTTTTTGCCTTTGTGAGAAAAACAAAGATCATTTGTTTTGATACAAGTTGTAAAAAAGTAAATACTAGCCACTGAATAAAAAGCATTTCTAAATTACTCAAACATAGCATGCATTCTTTGCCATTTAATGGACTTTTAAAAAAATATTTATGCTCCTTTACCTTTTTAAAAGTAATTTTAGAGTTTCTTTGGGTTTTTTCTTTGTCCCCTTGTAATTTATTTCCAGTTCATTCACATAAGTAATGAGTATTCCCATGAAATGAACGTCTGCCAAGCATTGAGGGTCACAAAACAAAAATAGTTAAAACACAAAACTTAAGAGACTTCCCTAACGTGACAATGTAATGAATGCCTTGAACCCTCTATTGCATAACTGTGGCAAACACCACAAAAGCTCCCTCACTGTATTCCCAACCCACCCTGCCCCCAAATCCTAAAGCTAAATTCCCTGGCAGTGACTTCTATAAGCTAATTCACAACAAAAGTCTAAAGATTTACAGGTTTTCCTGTTAAAACATGATATTTACGCTATCAGCACATTAAGTCCATCTAATCTGAATAGAAAGAGAGGTCACGTAAAGTAATCACAATCCGTGAAAGTATAAAGAGTCTTTTCTTTTCTCCAAGAAAAGGTTAAAACATTAGTCATCTCTGCTTTCCAATCTACTGGAAACAGAATAACAAATACTAAAAAACAAAAACAAAGGAAAATTCCCTCCAATAAAAACCCGCCAGAGGTAGAAATTTAAAGCAGCATACATACTGTTTAAGCTTCATCTCTCAGTGAGCAAAATCGTTATTAATCGGAAATTACATGGATGGCTGCTGCTTGAGATACTGAAGACACAGACCACGGCAGTAATTTATCCCTGAATTTCTTATTTAAAATTTACCACATTAATACTATTATGAGTTTTTATTAGTACATTATTGTTTGAACTAAAAAGAAAGTGCTTGCTTTCATAATCCACATAATCAAAGACATTATTGTAAACATCACACTAACAAGCTCTGTGTTCATTCTAGTTTGAAACCATATATTTCAAATGGGCAGATTTTATTCCTGTTTTTCCAGTTTCCTAGAACTGCTTTTTAAAAAGGTGTTTGTTCCTTATTTAGAATGCTGAGATCTCGTACTTCAAAATGACCCGTGATGAGTTTGCCTTCATAGTGTTCAGTTTCGTGTGGCCAAAAGACGTATTTCTCAGTTGCCTGACTGCATTTTAACTGACCTGTGATACAATTCAATTTAAAATGTCATTAAAAATGAAATTTTGGGCCGGTGAGACGGCTCAGCGGCTTAAGCGCCTGCCTTGCAAGCGCGAAGGCCCGAGTTCGACTCCCGGAACCCACATACGAAAAAGGGGCCGGTGATATCGCTCAGCGGCACGGGTGCCTGTTGGCGCGTGAGGTCCTGAGGTCGTCCCCCCGGTACCCACAAAAAAAAAAAAAAAAAAAAAAAAAATGAAATTTTGATGCCTCTCTAAATTCAGCTGAGCTAGAAAAAAATAAAATCAACTAATTCGAATGATAAAAGAATATACATTGTAGGTATAGACTGCTTAGGTCCAAAATAAACAAAAGTCCCAATTCCAGATGCTGAATGTGACAGAAGATTCTCACACTCTCCTAAAAGTAACATGTGCAATGCATATAAAACAAAAAAGGAAATCATTATGGAATTCAATGCTATCACTCATTAATATGGCAGACTTGCAAAAGACACTTTCATGAAGACACTGGAGTTTTAAGTTTTTTTCTATTGAAAGACAATTCTGGGCTTCAGTGAATTTGAAGATATTTCCTCCAGTTTTACTTGTGTAGTACAAATCTGCATGGCATAGTATATCTCTGAAAAAAGCAATAGACATTATTAAGAAAATAGACACTATTTCTAAACTTTGTTAGGAATAAGAAGGCACCACTGATTTGAGGTTGTGTCCTGTCATCAATGATAGTTGATTTTGAGTTGTTTATTTCAGTATTTGATCTTATTAAACTTTTTTCCAGGTGATATCACTTAAAATCACTGTGGCTTACGGACCACAAACAAGACGCATTCATAGTAGTATTTCATCATAGAGAGATCATTCACAGTATATGTTGATAATACAGATTCTTTTTCCACCTGCAATGTAAACAATAATGATATTGACGATCATGACACCCCAACAGTGAACAATTATAAATGGCAGGCACTATCTTAAGCACAGCCACTTATTACTATTACCCCACAAGACCAGTACTACTAGTAATTCCACTTTACAAAAAACAGGTTATAGAAGTTACTCAAGCTCATACTATTAATACGTGTTGGAACTGAGATTCAAACTCAGGTGGTCTCAGAGCTTGAACTCTACTGTGATACCTTGCTTCTCTCTATTCTTACTAACAAATCTGTTGTTTACTTTTTAAATGAATGAAATGCTTCTAAATAAATGAACTGAACACAATAGCCAAAGTGTCTTAACACCTTGTTTAACACACATGATAAAACAAAGACCAAGCAATACAAAAGAACAAATAGAGAACTACCAGTACACAGTATTTTCCCTGCCCCCATTGCATTCTACTTTCCCCAGAGCCGAGTCAGTGAATTTACCAAGCCATTATGATGATTACTAATAAGTACTGAAAGCCTTTTCCAGCAGGGATTAGGTTTTTCTTTACATACACATGATCCCAAACTTTTATAATTCTGAAAGCTGTATTTATCTTCACTTTATGGATGAGAAAATAGGGAAGAGGTAAAACCAGTAATGACTATAACATCTAATTTCCTATTTAAGGGCTTTGGAAGTTGAACTTTGACAGTATTCATTCCATCCTTACCTCTACCTGGAATCCGTACTGCAGGACAACATTTTTTATATCCTCATAGCTCAATTCTATGGATAGTTCATTTGCCAAGTTTTCGAAGTGGTACAGCAGAGGACCTGTGGTTTAAAGATACGAGTGACTCTCCTACACATAAGCCTGCACTAGTAGCTATGTCGGACTGAATTTCAAGTTAAATACACTGAGCAGCAGATAAGAAAATCATAAAAAGAACCATTATGTGGTTCTGAGGACACTTACCCAACACGTGAAACTCTGGCCCAGTAATGAACCCTAGAGGTGGGCCTGTTCTCATGCAGAGTGAGTCCCTTTGTGTGTACCTGCCCTGCCATGTGATTACCCACATCATGGACTTCACGTGTCCCTCCTTCAGTTACTGAAGCAGTAGCTGAATCAGAATGTTAAGTGCCCAAATGCCAAAGGAATACGGTGATTATATACACAGTGCCACCTCGGTTCACGAACATAATTCTTTCCACAATTCTGGTCCCAAACCAATTGAATGAGAACAGAATCAAATTTCCCCATAAGGTCAACCACTGAATTTGATTCGGTTCTCATCCAATTCAGCTTGTGACCAGAACTGTAGAAAGAATTAAGTTCACGAACTGAGGTAACACTGTAGTCCTGTAAGTAAATGCAAAACTGCAGTCATTACAAATGAGTGTTATGAAGACATGGGACTTAAGCGGGACTGAACAAGAGTGTGGAGGTACCAAGAAGCTATGAGGAAGACTTCCTAGCAGGAGGCGACATGAGCTCATTTCTTAAGCGTATCGTTCATACACCAGGCTCTACGATCTACTAACTCTACTTCATCTGTAGCATGACTTTAATATGAGGTAATATGCAATACGCCTGTCATAAATAAGGCACTAAGTAAATAACAGCTGTTTACTATTCTCATTCCACACATTCAAGGAATTAAAATCTCACTCAAACCAGCACTTTCCATTGTTTCACTCGCTCACGTTTTGCTCAATCCATCAGCTTCACTTAAGGGAACATTATCAATTAGTACAGTTGTACCTTAGACTAACCTAGATAATCCTCTCTTTACCTTTCATTGGGTTAATTATAAATCCTACATCTAGCTCTCTACATAGCCCCACTCCTCACACAATATGCTAATCATGAGAGTTTAAGGGCAGCAATTTGTGTGTGTGTGGTAATGTGTATTTGTAATCCCAGCTATTTAGGAGGCTGAGGCAGGAGGATCTTAAATTTGAGGCCAGCCTGGGCAACTTAGTGAGATTCTGTCTCAAAAAATGTGGGGGATGTGGCTCAGTGGCAGTGCTTCGCAAGAACAAGGCCCTGGAACTGATCCCCAGTACCACCCAAACTACAAAAAAACCTAGTGCAATGGGACAAAGTTTCTGCCCCCCCAAGACTCACCAACCTTTGGCTCATGTTTAAGGTAAAAGTTTTCTGTGCCTCTCCTTTTTGTAATCCTACATAAACCACTGGGGAAAATGACTATGAGTATAATGTATATGTTAGCACTTTAGTGTTTCCTTGTCAGATTACTGTAGCAAGGCTAAATTCCTGTTAGTTGTATTAGCACGAGTAAAAAATGATCAGAGCAGCGATTTCCTGAGCATCTGTGGTGTCCTAAGTTATAACAAAGCCTTTTTATAAGAATGCAGAGACTCACAGCTAAGTCTTTGCAGCTTTCAAGCTTATGCTGTTTCTCCTCCATTACTTTAGAGCCTCTGATAAAATGTTTTTTTTTTTTTTGTGGGTACCGGGGGTCAACCTCAGGACCTTGCGCACCAGTAGGCGCCTGTGCCGCTGAGCGATATCACTGGCCCTTTCTTCGTATGTGGGTTGCGGGAGTCGAAATAGGGCCCTCACGCTTGCCAGGCAGGCGCTTACGCCGCTGAGCCATCTCACCGGCCCTAAAATGGTTTTACTTATATCTATACCAGTGATTCTCACACACACAGGCCCTATTTTATCTTTACTGAGGTTTGTTCCATCTAGAAAGCTCTATCCCTCCAACTTGATTTAGTCATGGTTTAACCCTTGCTGAAATCCATCCGTGTCTTCAGCCTCTAACTCATTTAATGCTATGTTGCATTGCTGATTATTTTTATGTAATTAGCAGCATTTTCTTTTTTTTTTTTTTTTTTTTTTTTTTTTTTTTGTGGGTACCGGGGGGACGACCTCAGGACCTCGCGCGCCAGCAGGCGCCTGTGCCACTGAGCGATATCACCGGCCCCTTTTTCGTATGTGGGTTCCGGGAGTCGAACTCGGGCCTTCGCGCTTGCAAGGCAGGCGCTTAAGCCGCTGAGCCGTCTCACCGGCCCAGCATTTTCTAATTAGGTTACAAGCTGTGTGTCAAGGGACATGTCTGAGCTTTTGATTAAAAAGCCTTGCATTTACAATTTTACAATTCAAAGAAACAGTTGTATTTTTTAGTTTTTATTACAAATGGCACTTAAATAACTCCACATATTTTAGATTTTCCTTTACAAAGATTTTTTTTTTTTTTTAAACTGGGGATAGAACACTTGGGGCTTCTGCACTGAACTACATCCTCTGCCCTGATTTTGTTGTTTGTTTTTTGGACAAGGTCTCAATAAATTGCTAAGTCACCCAGGCTGGGCTCAAACATGTGAACCTCCTGCCTCAGCCTCCCAGAATAGCTGGCATTACAGGTGTGTGTCACCATGACCAGCTACAAAGACATTTCTTAAAGGTCGAAAAGAACAAACATTTTAGCTGACATCATTCAAACTGCCAACGCACTTTCTGAAAGTTATAGGTTGGCAGTCCCTTATCTGAAATGATTAGAATTGTTTTTGGATTTTGGAATATTATATATAGAAGTGAGCTGTCTTGGGGAGGGGAGTCAAGTCTAAACACTACTCTATCAAGCTCTCAAGTCTAAAAAATTCATTTATGTTTCACATATATCTTATACACATATCCTCGAGTTTTTTTTTTTTTTTTTTCCTTCCTTTGTTTTCGGTGCTGGGGATTGAACTGAGAGCTGAGGACATGACAGGCAAGCACTCTACCACTGAGACATCCCCCAGCCTTTGAAGGTAATTTTACATATTTTTAGTGAACATGCATTTTAACTGTAATGCATTGCATGAGATCAGGTGTAGAATTTCCCATATATACATGGCATCACATTGGTGCTCTAAAAGTTTTTTTTTATTTTGGAGCATTTCACATTTGCAGATTAAGGGTGCTCTACCTATTTTAAGTTTTCACTCACAACTGCAATGAGTTCTTGTTTTAGCAGTGCAGCCAGTGGTGGGAGGTAATGGCACAATTACCCTGGAAAGTGGTTAGCAGTGTCTCGTAAAGTCATAGAAACACTGTATGTGACCTGGCAATCCTAATACTAGCTATAATCCCAAGAGAAATGAAAACCTGTGGCCACATAAAGATTAGCACCCAAGTGTTTACAAGAACTTTACCGTTGTTGCTGCTGCTGTTTTTTGGGGGTACCAGGAATCAAACTCAGGACCTCATGCCTGCCAGGCTACAGCAACTTTATTCACAATCCAAATAATCTGGCACAATCCAAATGTCCATCAACCAGTGCATGGATAAATGAAATATAGTATACATGGTGGAATATTACTCAGCAAGGAATGGGAACCCACTGGCTCATGCAACATGGATGAATCTCAAAAGCATCATACTAAGTAAAAGAAACCAGAGACAAAAGTAATATACTGTATGATTCTGTATACAGGACGTTCTGGAGAAGGCAAACCAAAATAATGTCTGCCAGATATCAGAGATAAGAAGAACGAACTGATGGCAGCAGGACAAGAGGACTTTCAGGGGTGATGACGATGAAATGTCCCCGTCTTGACAATGGCATGGTTATATGATTATTCACTTTTCAAAACGCATCAAACTACAGTCACCTCCCAGCTCAAGTGGCCAATGCAGAAGCGCTGAGTGTGAGTGGCCAGCGGGGCCCAGGAGCGGAAAACCCTGTCACAGGACCCGCAGGGCAGGAGCCCGGTTCCCCATGGTCGGAGGCCGTGGGAAGGCACTGGTTTCCTGACACCAGCCTCGTCGTGCAGAAGACGTGGCACAGCAAGAGAGAGGCTGGGGAGCCCAGCCTGTGAGGTCTACAAGATCTTCAAGTTTACGTCTGGGGAGGAGTCTTGGCTCCAAGAATTTTATTATGGTAACTATAGTTCCAAAAAATCTGACTTTAAAAAACAAAAGTTTTTTGCTCATTTGATAAAGGGAAAATGACAGGCCATCCATAAATAATAGTAATTTAATTGAGCAGTTTTTCTATTTCCTACCTACTTGCCCATTCTTTAAAAGAACATTTCCAGCATCTAGCAAATGTTGGGCTAGATATATAAAGACAAATAAAACATGGACACCTTCTCTCAGAGTTCTTTACTATCTTTTTTTTTTTTTTTTTTTTTTTTGTGGGTACCGGGGGGTCGATCTCAGGACCTCGCGCGCCAGCAGGCGCCCGTGCCGCTGAGCGATATCACCGGCCCCTTTTTCGTATGTGGGTTCCGGGAGTCGGGCCCTCGTGCTTGCCGGACAGGCGCTTAAGCCGCTGAGCCATCTCACCGGCCCGACTATCTTAAAACTCATGTCTCTTGATATTATTTTGGTAGTCATAACAGAAGGAGCAAAAAGATGTATTTTTCCTCAAAAATAAACATGTAAGCTGGTAACAGAAAGTGGCAAATAAAAAAAAAGCATAAAAATACAATTAAAATCATATCTAATCCTTCAAAATTTAATGTATTGATATAATCATTTCAAATTTTAATGTATTTCTTTGCAGTCTTTCCTTGATGTGTACAATATATTACCTACATTGCTTTGCATCCTATACTTCATTCGGAATATTTCCCTATTTTGTTATTTCTAGAGAATAGTTTATAGATGTCTTATCCATCTATATGATATTTATCCATGCCACTCCTCTTAGAAATATACATTCAAAGTTTTAGCTGGGTATTAGTCTTTAGTCTTTGCCAATATCTGATTATTTTCTTCTGACAGATTTCTACAAGTACAATTCATTTTACAAATGTATATAATAGTGAATGTAACTATGTAATAGGCCAAATGGCAAATATTTTCAGCTCTGTGGGCTACATACAGTTACTCTTTTTGCCCCAACTCTATAAGAATGCAAAGTAGGAATACACTGACATTCCAGTCCATAGAGAGTAAAATCACCCTCAAGGGGTTAATACACTCATTTAACAGAAAATTAAGCCTCTGGATCCATGTGTTTCAAATCAAAATTAAGGAAACACTAGGAATTTACCAATACAGATGCCAACTGATTGTGTTTCTTGTCACAAATACCTCCCTGTGACATCTGAACATTGCTTTGTTCCTCCTATTTGGAATAATATATTCTTTCACACACATAGCAGCCACTGAATTATCCACTCTTAACCAAGCTATGGACAAGTGACTAGGAAGCAGTAGAATCCTGGTTCTCATCAATTTTAGAGACAACAGGGGAGAGGGAAGCAGTGGGGGAGGAAAAGGAAGCAGACAGAAGACAGATCACAAGAGGCACTGCAGGTAACTCTCAGTTTAGCTTATGGAGAAAGCTGGACTTTTATGCAGGGAGCCTGTCAGAGATCTGTGTGTTGGGAAGATCTCTGGTGAAAATATGGACTGAAAGAAGCATGGAGGGCTGCAGGCAATTTGGAGATAGCAAGACCCAAAGGAAATGGCTGCAGGAACCATAATACAGGCAAGGAGTGATGAAATTAAGAGCAACTTTGCCCCTCCCAGGGACATCTGCCAATGTGTAAAGAAATCTTTCTGTTGTCATGTCTGGGAGACACTGGAACCTAGTGGGTAGAAGGCAGGGGTGCTACGAAACACCTTACAATGTATAGGACAGAACTTCTACTACTGTTACGAAAAATCCAGCTCCCAATGTCCGTAGTGCTAAAGTTGAAAAACTAGGACAGAAAAATTAAGAAGCTTTTAAGAAGCTTTAAGAGTAAGACTTACCCAAACCTAGTTTAAGAAGGCAGATCAAAGATCATATTAATGAAATTGAGACTTAAAAAAAAATACAAAGAATCAATGAATCGAAGAGCTGGTTCTTCAAAAGAATAAACAAAATCCATAAACCCTTAGCCAAACTTATCAAAAGAAGGAGAAACGACTCACACCAATGCAATTAGGAATGAAAAAGGTGAAGTCACAATGGACAACACCAAAATCTAGAAAATCGTTGGTAACTATGAAAAACTGTACTCTAACAAACTGGAAAATCTTGAAGAAATGGACAGATTTCTAGATACATACAAATTACCAAAACCAAACCAAGAATACATAAAAATTCTAAACAATCCAATAATGTGCAATAAAGTTGAGCCAATAATTTTTTAACAAACCTACCAACCAAGAAAAGCCCAAGACCTGTGGATTCAGTGCTGGATTCTACAAGACCTTCAATGAGGTTATAATACCAATACTTCTCAAACTCTTAAATGAAACTGATAGTGAAGGAGTTCTAAACTCTTTCCTGGAAGCCAGCATCACCTTGATCACAAAACCAGACAAAGACCCAACTAAAAACAAAAAATAGAAGCCAATCTCTGTAATGAACATAAATATATCAAAACCTTCAATAAGATACTGGCAAATAGAATGCAACAAATCATCAAAAGGACCATACATCAAGACCAAGTAGGTTTCATCCCAGGGATGCAAGGATGGTTCAACATATACAAATCGATAAATGTATTACACCACATAGAAGGACAAAACTCACATAATTGTACCAACAGATGCAGAAAAGGCTTGACGAAATCAAATGCTTAATTCATGATAAAAAACTTGAAAAAACAGAACGACCTGTACCTCAATCTGAGGTGCCATTTATTTATGCCATTTATGACAAACAAATGCCAACATCATAATAAATGAGAAGATGCTGAAAGTATTCCCTCTAAAGTCAGGAACAACAGAAGGATCTCTACTATCATGACTGTTGTTTAATATACTACACTACTTGAAATATTAGAACAATCAGGCAAGAGAAAGAGATAAAAGGAATAAATGTAAAAAAGTAAGAAATCAAATTATCAAAATCTGCAGAGGGATTGATGCTCCAAATAGAAGGACCAAAATATTCCAGCAAAAGGTCTAAGAATTAATAACCACATTCAGCAATGTAGCAGGACAAAATTGACATGCAAAAATCAATAGCATTCCTGTACACCAATAATCAACTCACCGAGAAAAAAAAATTAGGAAAACAATACCATTCTCAGTAGCATCAAGAAAAACTACTTAGGAATCAACCTAAATAAGGAAGTGAAAGAGCTCTACAGCAAAACTATAGAACTCTGGAAAAGCATATCAAAGACAACATCAGAAAATGGAAAGATATCCCCTGTATTTGCATAGCCAGAACCAATGTTATCACAATGACCATAATTCCACATACGAAAAAAGGACCGGTGATATCGCTCAGCGGCACGGGCGCCTGCTGGCGTGCGAGGTCCTGAGGTCGACCCCCGGTACCCACACAAAAAAAAAAGAATAAGTACAGGAAACAAAAAGTGAAATACACTGGTTAGATATCTAGAACATTCCAATATTTTAAGAAAAATTGATTCTGAGATTTATAAATATTTTAATTTATGTGTGCAAAAACATTTTATTTGTAATGTATTAACCTTCCAAATAACTATTTTTAAAGTTTTTTTGTGATTCCAATTCTCAAAATTGTTTGGAATATCCATGGTTAGAAGTCTGGAAACTCTAAACAACTTACTATTAACCAAAGTGCCCCATGACTTCTGTTGACCAAGACAGATCACAGGACATACTGGAGAACAGCTACTCTTAGCCAAGAGCAGGCTTACAGCCAGGCCTGGTGGCACACACCTGTAATCCCAGCACTCCGGAGGCTAAGGCGGTAGGATCGCTGCAAGTTCGAGGCCAGCCTGGGCTACAAAGTGAGTTCAAGGCCAGCCTGAACTGCATAGTGAAATCCTGTCTCAATAAGACAAAGAAAAAAAAAAGAACAGGCTGTAAAGGGGCCAATTTCATTTTTTCAAGGCAGTTCTGATTACTACTACATAACTTAATAAAATAAGATGCAGACACAACTCCAAACACACTCAGCCACCTTACTTTGATAAAGAGGCCAAACATGCTCACTGGAAGAAAGATAGCTTCTTTAATAAATGGTGCTGGAAAAACTGGCTTTCCACATGCCAAAGACTAAAACTAGACCCATGTCTATCACCATGCACTAAAGTCAAAATGGATCAAGGATCTAAAACAGAAAGGATTAAAACAGAAACACTAAATCTACTGGAAGAGAAAGTAGGTAGAAATCTTGAAGACACAGGTGTATGCAGAGTTCATGAACAAAATCCAGATCACATGGGAAATACTTCAAAGAATCATCAACTGGGACCTCATCTTATTAAAAAGCTTTTGCACATCAAAAGAAATCACCAACAGAGTGAAAAGACAACCCACAGAGTAGGAAGAAGTTTTAGCCAGTTGTCCCTCAGACAAAGGACTTCTATCTAGAACATATAAAGAACTGAAAAAACCAGGCCCCCCAAATTCAAAGATCCAATCCAAAAAATGGGTATCTGAGATGAATACGCACTTCTCAGATGAAGAAATACAAACAGCAAATATATGAAAAAAATCACTGGTCATTTGAGAGATGCAAATTAAAACAACATGGAGATTTCATCTTACCCCAGAAAGAACGGCTATTATCAAGAAATTAACCAATAACAAATGCTGGAGGGGCTGTGGGGAAAAGGAACACTTCTCCACTGCTGGTGGGAGTGCAGACTGGTGCAACCACTGTGGAAATCAGTATGGAGATTCCTCAAAAAACTAGGTCCCATTTGACCCAGCTATTTCCCTTCTGGGTATTTTCCCACAGGAATTAAAAACATTATACCACAGCAATATATGTGCACCCATGTTTACAGCAGCACAATTTGTAATAGCTAGATCTTGGAAACATCCCAAATACCCATCAACTGAGGAATGGATAAGAAAGATATGGTCTTTTTATACAATGGACTGCTACTCAGCCATAAAGGATAAACTGGAGACTTTTATAGGTAAATGGATGCAACTCAAGACCATACTCGTAAGTGAAATAAATCAGACTCACTTGTGTAAACATCATATTGTCTCCCTGGCATTAGAAACTGAAAAGAGTAAATAAGGTACAAAATGTACAACAGATATTGTGAAATGGGAAGAAATTGTTCAAAAGGAAAAAGGAACGAGGATGGGGGAAAGGAAGGAAGGGAAAAGGAAAAAAACCAAAATATAAGGTATTTATACTACTAGTTCCTCTTAGTTCACTGAAAAGAAAGGTTTGTGCTAATATTGTTTGGAGAATTTTTTATACCCATATCTTGTACTCAGAGTAACTACTTTAAAGATAACAATACTCGCCAGGGATATAGCTCAGTTCAGCTCGTGAGTTCGATTCCTGGTACAAAAAAAAAAAAAAAAACAAAAAAGGAAAGATAACAATACTCAATGTATTAACTATTGTTATTCTTCTATTATGTTGTTATGAAATTTTTACTTTTTCTCCATAATATTAAAAAAATTAAACAGTAATAAAGCAACAAAACAAGTGTTCAAAAACAAAGTTGTTTCTATGAAAGTTGAGTGCTATGGAAATACACCAAACTTTTCCATGACTTAGTAGTAACTGTGACCAAAAACTTCAATCTCAGAAATACAGGGACATGTTAATGCTAAGCTATAAAATGTAATCACTGTCACAGATTATGACTCTATCTCTGTCACATATAAGCTACAGGACCTTTCTGCTAGTTATGTGGCCCAACACTCAGCTTCTTCAACTACTTAACAGTGCCTTTTCACTGAGATTTAAAGAAAAACAAAAAAGAAGAATTATTTCTAAGGAGATAACACAACACCTAGCCCACGGGCAGCAAATACCCAGTAGATGGTATCTTCCAGTCTTTTTTTTTTTTTTTTTTTTTTTTTTGTGGGTACCAGGGGGACGACCTCAGGACCTCGCGCGCCAACAGGCACCCGTGCCACTGAGCGATATCACCGGCCCCTTTTTCGTATGTGGGTTCCGGGAGTCGAACTCGGGCCCTCGCGCTTGCAAGGCAGGCGCTTACGCCGCTGAGCCATCTCACCGGCCCTATCTTCCAGTCTTTCCTTGGAAAGTTTCTTATGGTAACTATTCCTAAGGTTTGAAATTTATTATTTCATAGCTAGTTTCATTTGGTCCTAAGGAGTTCTAATGAGAAATTTTAATGGCAAAATCTCTAGTAAAGATAAAAAGAGAGTAGATATTGGTCACGGTGGCACATGCTCTGTAATCCCAGCAACCAAGGAGGATCTACAAGTTCAAGGCCAGCCTGGGTACGTTAGCAAGACTCTGGCTCAAAATTAAAAAATAAAAAGGCCTGGGGATGTAGCTCAATGGTGGAGCACCCTTGAGTTCGGTCACTAGTACTGCCAAAGTAGAGAGATGGAGAAAAATGGGGGTTGGGGGAGAAAGTGACAGAACCTCAGAAATAAACCTAGACCTATCCCGAACGTCAAGGACTCAATACCATGCGTGCACGTCCTTGTATGTAGTATGGTAACCCTGGTCTCTATATTCTATACAGCCTCTATATTCTAGCCTTGGTGTCTTCCTGAATGTAAATTATATATCTCACTAAAAAAAGACATACATACTTACCTTGCTATTATCATTATTTTATATCCTTTTATTTTAAAAAGGAGAAAACACAATTTCCTTATACTCTAGACGGGAGGAATCCTGACATGTGCATCATTCATGTCTAGCAGCAAGTAGTAGAACTGCAGTACAAGTTTTTGTCAAAATCAAATGATATTTCTAGCGTCTTAAACTTGAGGCAATCAGAAAAGTTATCACACCTCATCTTTTCCCAGTTAACGGATATACTGGGGAGGAGAGTAAAGTGTAGCAACAGAGAGTAAAATCTTTCCCCCAAATTCTTCATTAAGAGAAAAAGAAAACAATGGATTGCCTTCTCCATGGAGTGGGGAATAGGAAAGATAAGGGAATGATTACCTAACCACCAGATTAAAAACTTGTATCCCCTGAAATTATGACTGCTATAGATGGACATAAATACAAATAGATAAAGTTTGGGCTTCCAGTACTAATATATAGTCTAAAGGAAACTACAGAAGTTTTGAAATGTACAGTGTACTTATAACCTTCATGAACACTGTAAAGTTACTAAATGTAAAGCAGATATAAGTACTCAAATTAATGTGTAAAATTTTAATAAATATGGACACACTTACCGAGATTTATCCAAATTCCACCTGGCTTGAGTATGTTCCATATTGTGTCAATATAATCAATTACATTGTGAGCTGTGTCTATGAAGAAACAGGTAGCAATACAGTCCCAGGTATCTAAGCAAGAAAAACCAAATCACTGCATCTGTGACTTTGCTTTTTTTCTTTAATCCTTTAAACTTGACAGTTACTGCTTACAGAATATTAACATTTTATTTAATTGTAGGGACATAGAAGCTAAACTCATCTGATCAATATCATAATCAAAGTAACCAAATAATCATTTATGGGCAATATTCTAGTTCGTAAAGGTTTTATCAATCTGACAGGCAACCTGAAATCATTTGTAACAGCATGTATCAGTAGATATCATTACCAAATGATACTTCTAAGTTTTATTATCTATTCAACTTCTAGCCTTTATACTTATATTGATTCATTCACTCATTCATTCATTCTTTTTTGTGGTGCTAGGGATGGAACCCAGGGCCTTGTATATATGCTAGGCAAATGCTCAATCACTGAGTTATACCACTTGTCCCTGGCTTTCATTTAAAATCTGTTAATAAAATAATTTGAAATTCTGATTTAAACCAGTGCTAATCATGAATTCTGGCAGGCTTCAGAAAGACTGCAAGAACTGCTGCCAATTTGAGAAATGAATAACATTCAAATACCTAAATACCCACCCTGACCTGGGACAATCGCCAAGGAAGAGGAGCAGGGCTGTCACATGCAGCGGTGGGCTCCCTCCTGAAGGTTATGGCCTGGCACAGGGATAGGCAGCAGACTGAAGATGCATGTCTGTCCAGAGCTGGCGTGACACAGGCACCTCACCCTACCAAAGATTACCTCACCATCCACTCCCAAACCTTGCTCCAGAAGCAAGTGATTTTTACTTGCTTAATACTTGCCATTATTTCACTCCTATTTTGAGACCTTGCTCCATAATTTTTATACAACAGTTAGCATTTTCCATCTATTCCTTTCCAACCTCAGGTAGGGCTGCTTCAATCACAGTGTCCAGGGTAAAATATACAAAAACCTTTCGATGTTGTAAAAAATAGATAAAACAGGAACTTTCTTTGTTGTACTCCCCTGCTGCAAGCCCTCTCTCCAGTGGCCTCCCAGCACTCTCGGAGTACAGGTCAGAGTCCTTGCTAAGGCCTCCAGGTCTGCCTCACCAACCTCCACCCTCTGGCTTCCCCCCTCACGACCCCAGAGAACGTGCACCCTCGCCCACCACCCCTTCTGTCTGCAACATTGCCCCTGCCCCTGGCCCAATATCTGCATGTCCTGGCTTTTCACTCTTGGGGCTCTCTGCTGGACCCTTTTTTAAAGCTTCTGTTCTTAAAAAGGCCTTCCCAGACAACTCTATAGAACAGCAGGCCCTCCCAAGTCCCCCCGTGGCCCCTGTCCCCTATTTGAGTTTTCCCGTGTTGAGTGTAAGTCCCCTGTGCAGAGACTCACTTACGGTGCTCTCTGGACTGCCTAGCACTCACCTGTGGTACTCCGTAGGTGTCGATAAATATTTGTTGCAAGATTCTGCTAACTACTCAGCATTCTGTGTTTCTTGTTCCTTTTACTGCCAATACCTCTTCTCTTTTCCCATTACCACCCTTCTCTAACGTCTAGGTCAAATATTTTCAACACTTTGCCAAGCTGAAGACCCAACCTACACAACCTGATTATAATATTCTTCCACAGTCTAGACCCGACCTACTTTTCTAGCCCCCTTTCCCATTAAAGCTCTCTCTTCCTGCCAGTCTAGCTGTGCCACTGTACGATTACCTTATTTATCTGTGTCTTTGGACCTCAGCCTGCCTCAAATGCTATTGCTCCCTATCCATCAGGTCACAGCCTCTCTATAAAGAGCCCCCTCTCACACTGGCTTATTTTCATCTTTATTGCATTCATTCCACATATGAACTCTGTTTACATGTGGTCTTACACTGACTGACCGAATAAATTCCAAGTTCCTTGATTATAAATGTAGTTCTTTATATTTCCTATCACTGCCTTGGACATAAACTTGAAAACATTCTAATTTGTCACAGAAGTATACCTTATAATCTACCATCAAAATGAATGACCAGAACTTTAATTCAGTTTAGAATAAAAGACTTTTAAAATGCCTGCTTTGAACTTACTGCATTCTGAATAAATCTCCTGAAAATCTCCTGCTGTCATAGAAAAGTTAGAACCAGGAGGAAGACTGTGAGGGTCAACATCAGGGAAAAAGATGGGACGAATCTGATCAGCTGATTTCCGGTTATTGCTAAACTGGTGGATCCAGGGATAAAGTTTGTATTTATTAATTTCAGAACATCTGCAAAATATGAGTATAAAATTCAGTGTTAACTAAACATTTCACCAAGAATATCTAAACCCTAAAATATAAGCTGACTGAATGTTTGCATGTATAATTCATTAGAACTTCACAGTGCCAACACTACTCCCCATTCAGTTACCTGAAAATGTACATACACAATGTAGATAAGCAAACAACCATGCGTTAAGACAGATGTGTGCTGTTCATTCAAATTTATAAAAATGTATCTTTGAACTTCAAACCCAAGTAAAAATGGTTCAACTAATTGTTTTAAAAAATCGTATGGGCTTCAATTAAAATAGTTTATTATACATTTTAACCTTCTCATACAATCCTTTTCTTTTTCCCATCTCACTAACCCTCTAAAACTCATACTGCCATCAAAGACAACAAGCACATTTTTAAACAAGGCAGCTATTTGTTTTTCTCTAACACACATCTTCTGACTTTAAAAATGATGAATCTTTTCTACTACTTAGCAATAGAGGCCACAAAAGTTCTTCGATCTTTGCAACTCAGTCATGTGAGCATACTTGGCCATTTTGAAAGAACTCGCTTAAGAAAAACAGTTCTGATTGACTGCTGCACTAAACTCTTCACGTAAGAAAAGGGTGAAGAAGTTTAGGAAACAATGAGAAAATAACACTTCCTGGATCATACTTAGTCTTGAAGATTATGTACAGGAAAGATTTCTGTTCTATGGAATGCCCAATCGCTTTCTAAAAAGTCATCTACTCATCTTACTTCAACAATCTATTAATAGGCAATTGGTTACAGTGGCAATTTGGATGAACATACTGAATTTAATATAAATATTTACGATCTACACCATCATCACACACTATGCACTTCAAACTCAGAACTGTTCAAGAACTATGTAAGTCATCTGATTCTGAGAAATTACGATTTCCAGGAGAAAAAAAAAAAAAAAAAAAAGAAATACCTGTTCAGTACAAAGTTGGAAGAAAAGAGCATAAAAAAACTCCATTCATTTCCTTGACAAGCATAACCTAGCATAGCTATTTCCCAGGCCAGTCTTCCTAGTCCAGCACCAGGTACCAGAATATTTACTTTAGAAGGATCCCTGAAATGAAATAAGGCAATTATGTCCAACCCCTCAAAGGAAAAAAAAAAAAAGAAGAAATAAGAAAAAGAAAGGAAGGAAAGAAAGACAAAATCCACATTAAAAACTAAAAACTTATTCAATAAGTTCACTAGGACTCTGACTTCTGAAGACTGAGAAATAACTTCTGAATATCCATTTATACAGCAAGAAGCATAAGGAATTATAGTATGTGTTCAGATATCTGGTGGGAAATTTATAACCTAAAAATTATTTTTCAGAAGAAAAGGAGTTACCTTATATCTGAAGACATATGAAGTGACTCATATTCTGAACAGCCGTCACCTGAACACTGTCAGGGAGACAGACTATTCCAACGCGATCCCCGCTGCGCAGGAAGAGTTTACACAAAATCACTTGAGACAGGAAATGAAAACGTAACTTTACTTCTAAATTCTATGTGATTCAATGACTTACATAACAAAAAACAGATTAACGATATTTACATTTTAATGCATTAGGCACCCATATATTAAAGCAATATATATTTTGGTTGGAAGAACGGGGAAGGGATATTTTTATAAGGAAAATGGGGGAACTGGCATCGAATTCAGCACATATAATGGCAAACACATTACATCAAGCCAGTTTCACAATCTAACTCATCACACTGCCATCGTGTATTTCCTTTGCTGTAAGATCTGTCATTCCACTTTCAAACTATTAAAAAACTCAGCGAAACAAGGCCTCTGCTTGCCAAGCCTGGGAAATCAGTATGATGCTGAGAAAAGTAAAACAGTATTCTTATAGGAAACCAAAGGAAAATGTGCATAATTAGCTGGTACTATACCATGTAAAAGGAATTTGACTACTATGTTTCCTAAATTTGGCTCACAAATCCAATCCAATTTCCAGAAACTTACTCCTACTTAAAAGTCTATCTTTAAACTATATAGCCTTTAAGTTTGGCATGCTTGAAAAGTAGCAGGGCATTTTGCTAGTAGACCAGAGAATAATCTCTACATATCCCACTACGAAATGAAACAAACAAACAAAAAACCGCCTTCTGGGGCTTCTGAAATTCAGTCTATAAATAAAAGTACTATGAGGATTTGCCCATGGTCATAAGTCTTATGCATCTATATATGGAACATGTGTTTGTATGAAAACTTTACCGCAGCGTGTCTCACTGTTGTACTTTATATATGCAAAAGAAACATTAAAAGAAGTTTGTTAAAAAAGACTTCATACAAAGGGACCTATTATGATTAGTAAGACATCTTTTAGTACTTGAAATGGATGAACTCATGCTAGGAGGTATACAAGAGGCTAATATAAAATGTTTTCTTCTTGTTCCAGATTATAAACAGGGTGTATGTTCAAGTTTGCACTCTAATTTTAACAAAGAAAATGGATCATCATCTCACTTTGTAGCTCAGTGGTAGAGAACCTGCCTAGCATGTGAGAGACCCTGGGTTTGATCCTCAGCACTGCAAGAACAAAAAACAAAACAAAACAAAGAAGATCAAACTAACGCAACAAGCCAGGCGTGGTGATGCACTGTGGAGGATTACAAACAAACAAACAAAACTACCAAAGTAATGCAACAAAAAGTAAAAGAATTTATAATTAAACTAATAGTCTTTATTTTTAAAATCATAGTCAACTTCATAATAGCTGATAAGAAAAATGTATCATATAGAAATTAGAAGTCACTTTACTCTTAAGGGAAAGCTATGCTAATTAATGGTATCAACAACTATTTTGGTAACTTGTGGAAAGTTAACTTTATGACAGCTATTATCAACTAATCGGAACTATAGAACTCTCTACCCCTCTACCCTGTGGAAGAAAATATATTAACAGTACTCTGTATAAGACTACTCTTAGGGCTGCTGAGATAGCTCAGTGGCATAAGCGCCTGCCTGGCAAGTGCGAGGTCCTGAGTTCGACTCCTGGAACCCACATAAAGGAAAAAAAGGGCCGGTGATATCGCTCAGCAGCACAAGCACTTGCTGGCAAGCGCAAGGTCCTGAGGTCGACTCCCGGTACCCACATTAAAAAAAAAAACTACTCTTAAAAGGTTAGTCCACTGAACACAGAATATACCAAGGCTGTACCTTAAGAATTAGCAGACTACCACAGACCTATAAATTATTTGTATTATGATAAAAAGGATTTCAACAGGCACATAAGAGAAACATTAGAACACCCTCTAGAACTGCAAAAATAAGAAATCAGAAGCGGGTTTCTCTTATATGAGAAACCCAAAGTATAAATAAGGAGAAAACTAAAAGATCATATAGGAAACAGGGAGGTGGACTTTGTAGAGAGGGGAAGGGGATGTGGGGAGGGGGAGATGGGAGAGGAGGAAAAGTAGAAAGGATCAAGATGTGATATGTATATGTACCAATATACAACAATGCACAGCCAGGCGTGGGGGCACATTCCTGTAGTCCCAGCACTCAGAGGCTGAGACAGGAGGATTGGAAGGAGTTCGAGGCCAGCCTGAGCTGCATTGTGAGTTCAAGGTCAACCTAAACTGCACAGCGAAACCCTGTCTCAAGAAAACAAAAAATAAAAAACATGATTTGAAAAACAAAAAACAAAAAACAATGTATATATTATGCACTGCAAACATATACTAATAAAATTTTAAAAAGAACCACTGACACCCCCCCAAGAAAATACGTGAAACTAGGGGAGAGGGTGGGGCAAGGACAGACAATGGGGAAGACGATCAATGTATGTTATGTGCATGTACAAATCTGCCAAAATGAAAACCATTAATCTGTACAAGCAATATACTCTAATAAATGGAAAAATGAACCAAGCAAGAATAGGTGAGACAGAGAAAAGTTTTCCTTACACCTTTTCAATATCATCCCCCAATTTCCCAGTACTGGGGATTGAACTCAGGGATGTGCAAATGCCAGGCAAGTGCTGTACCACTAGTTTGTCCCTGGCCCTCTGAGAAAGTTTTGAGTCAGGGTCTTACTAAATTGCCCAGGCTGGCCTGGAACTTATGATCCTCCTGCCTCAGCATCCTGAGTAACTACAATTATAGGCCTGCATCACCATGCTGGGCTTTCAACAGTTCTTTATATGGTTATACAATACATACAACAAAATGGGAAGTTCCTCTAATTATATTTTGTATGAAACTAGGGTACTCTCACAATTTCTGCTATGAATCTTTAAGAAGTCTAGGGCATTTCTATGAATGCATTTCTGTGGAGAAAAAGAGAAATGAGTAATAAACCTTAATGATGATATTATTTTAAATGAAATGAAACTTTAAAAACCAAGAATAGAGACCTATTCAGTATGTGCTCAATAATCAAATGTTTCTGGCTGGAGATTCTTAGTAAAAAGAAACTAGTGAGTAAATTTACTAAGTTATTATGGTTCACACGTGGTGGAACAGTGTATTTGCTACAAATGTGCCATCCCTCACATAAAGAAGGAAGCTGCACTACTCAAGGGAAGAACAGAGGAAAGTTGCATCCATAAGGGCAGAAGATGCCATAGACTGTGTGCACCTAACACTTCTGGTGACACTGTTTTACCAAGAATGAGTGTTTTTTTTTTTTTCAGTTTTTATTTTTTATCAGTACGTTTGCATTACTGAGTACACAATGAGGTCTACTTCATAATATACAAAATGACCCTTGTATTGCAGCAGATCAAGAAAATTCCAACACAAGATATTTTCTTTTGTGTATCAACGTGGTGACACTTGACTGACCCCTGGTGGTAGGAATACTCACAACTTTTAAGCACCAAAGAAGGGTTCTCTGAATCACAACTACCCAGGGTCCAACAGCCATGAACCGCAAGTGGCTACTAAAACACTTAAAATGTACAAATTGCATTGTAAGTGTAAAACAAAACCAGATTTCACCTTTTTTTTTTTTTACCTTTTTATGTGGCTACTAGAAAATTTAAAGTTACAGGTGCACCTTGCATTTGTGGACTGCACGATGTTTCTACTGAACAGTGCTGATCTATACACGTAAGTCATAAAAACCTTACAGTGGGCTAGGGCTGGGATGTAGCTCAGGGATACAGCACACCCATGCTGGAGGCCCTGGGTTTACTCCCCAGAATAAAAATAAAATTACACTAAGCAAAAAGTGACTGTGAAATGATATTACAAAGCATTAAATAAAAATACAGAAGTGTATAAATAAAAAATATACAGGAGTACAATGTCTTCTTTAGCATTATATAAACATTTAGTTAATGTAGCAATGCAAGGTTAGAGTAACAAAGCAAGTGCATGGTAGTGGTTATCTTAAAAGATGATGAATGTGCTCTGAATGGTTTGCAAGGCAGTTTCAACTTTACCCATAATGTTTCTTTTAAAAAATAAATCTCAGGGGCTGGTGATACAGCTCAGCGGCATAAGCGCCTGCCTGGCAAGCACGAGGTCCTGAGTTTGACTCCCAGTACCCGCATTAAAAAAAAAAAAAAAAAAACACCTCAGGAAAATACAATAAAATATCCAGATTTAATAAAGCTAGGTGCTCGATTTTTAAATTATTCATCATTGAAAACGGGCTGAAAATCAGTAGTGTTCAGTGCCTTCAAAATTATGGTCCCAAATTATCTCTCCATCCATTCCCAACACAGACTTCCTCACTTCAGCCAGACAATTTCTCACCCATACCAGAAAAGACTTTCTTAAGAGTTCCTACAAACCCACAGAAACTCGGTTTATATGACCTCATCAGTATATTCGCATTTATTTTTCCCAAGTATACTAGACAAAACTTTGTTACACTTTCAGTACTTTATCCACACACCTGTTACAGTTTATATCAAGTTCTTTCCTTTGTTTCTTTCATTTAATGCAAGAGTTACCAACTATGGCACTTGTTTTTATAAATAAAGTTTTATTGAAACACAGTCATGCCCACTTGCCAGTCATTTAAGTGTTGTTCATGGCTGCATTGCCAGTAGAGCACAGCAGTGTAGTGGCCACAAAGACCACAACTGCTTTCAAAGAGTAAAATGTTTACTACTTGGCACCTTGGAGAAAAAAATCTGCCAACCCCTGATCTAAATCCATCTTGAGACCTTTTTCCTAGCAGCACACGACTTCCTTTATTTTACTGCATGATGATGGCACTATAATTTATCAGCATCTCAATTAAAGACATTCAGATTATTTCTAATCTTCTGTTGTTCAATGTTACAACTGTTGGCATAAATGATTTCCACACAAAAGTGAACCCGTAGAATAGCTTCCTGGAAATTGAACTGCAAGAATCAAGTCATACACTGGCATTTTGACAAAGATTGGTGAACTGCCCTTCATAAGGAGTTTTTACCAATTTATTCTTTTACCAGTAACATGCTTCCCCCCACACCTTCATGAACATGTTCCAAATCTCTGCAACGCAGGTAAGTGGACAATGGATGCCACTTTAATGTGGCTTTTACATTTGCATTTTCCTGTGAGAGTGAGCAGCTTGTATTTCTTTTCTGTGAACTATCCATTTATATCATTTTTTCCACTGGATTATCAGTCTTGAGTGTTTTACCACTGGGTTATTACTCTAGATTTAGGGACACTTAAAATCTTTATTTGAAAGAAATCCGAGACACATGCCTTTCTTCTGTGTAGGAAGGCTTTCGGGGTGAAGAAATCTATCTTAAGCCTCTGAACCACTTCACATTACTTGGCAGTCTACAGTTCTTTATTTTCTCTTTTAAAATGGGTTCCTTTAGCTAACAAAATCCTTCCATAAATTACTACTTACATTCTTTATTTTAATCTACGTGGAAACATGCTTCTTTAGTTTAAAACTAATGGTATTTTTTTTCCTAATGCTCAGCTATGTAAAAGAAAAAAATTCAACCAATCAATAATACATCAGTATCTTCCTGGAGTGCACTGAAATGCTAGGACATAACAGATTTTCTTCCACAAACAAAACATCACTCTGAATTCTTTTAAAACAGAATAGGCCATTGAAATTAAGATCTAAAACACACAGACCAGCAGCTTTCAGGATTCATAAGAAAACGTGATTCTATGTGCTGTGAACTCTTTCAGACTGGCACAAAACTTAAGAATCTATATTTCCTTAGCAACTATGTGCTTCATAGCACTGAATTCTTAAATTTAAATTAGAAGACACTTGTCAAAATAAAAAATCTCAATACGTGCTGTCCTATTAACTGAAAAGTTAAATTTTACTTATATTCATATTTGAGAAAAAGGTTTAAATCCTGAGATTATAAATACTCTGTTCGCTAATTTCAATAAGCCGTTTTTCACAGAGAAGCTCAAAATCAATTTAAAACAAACAAACCAGAGCTTAATAAACACTGGAGTGCCTGGCACTCAACACAATTTAGACAATATTTCCTATTTACAACTAGACTCCGTATATCTATGTGGACGCCCTGTCCACCTGTGGCTGCCAAATTGCTTCTGCTTATATTCTGAACAAATCAGACAAACTGATAAAACAAATACGTTTGCACAAGGAAAAGTATTTTAATGATCACAAATATACTTACTTCTGTTCATACTACTTAGAATGTGTACAATTCTTAATAAGACTATTCAGTTAGAAAAGCACTTTATTGAAATGTCAAAGAGAAAACACAGTCAAAAGGCCAGCTGACATAAAGCGGAGTCAAATCCACCCTAGGTACAAAGATACCAGATTCCCACCTGTTCACTATGGTACAAATGGGGGCCTGGAAACATATCTGAGATCCAAAGTTAACCAGGATTTATCCAGAACCACCTTGGATTCTGAAAGACTATAATTAATGTCCCTTTTCCAGGACCCAAGGTTTACTTGTAACAGCAAAGCTATGGCTTTTTAAATATGTGCCCTTTATTGAGTTTCAATGACTTTGTCCTTAAAAATGTTTGATAGCTTGTCTTATCTCCTATAAGGAAATAAATCTAAAATAGGTACAACAAATGATATAGGAAGAAATATGTAATTTTTCCGCTGGGTCCAAAAATAGCAAAAAGCACTTCATTTAAATTTTATACATACCCTCTCCACTTTTATATTAATTATTTTCATAGAAAGGAACTGGGTGGCTGGGGAACAGTTAGGAGAAGACAACTATATATCCCTGGAAGTCTTCACATTTTGAACTCTGTGAAATATTTTGTTATCTTTTATTTCTTAAGTAGTAACAGAACCATCTAGTTAATAATCCTTCCTACCAGTCTACATTCTGTCAACACTAATAATAGGAAAATAACAGTAAAACAGTACCATGAGTGTTAGTTCACTAAGTATCTTGAACCACATGTTCTTTTCAGATATGCTGACACTGTTGGGTTGATTAGAGACCATGACAATACAGATTATTTAATGATCACTGAGTATGAACAGTCATGTTTCACGTGCTAGAAATGATGCTGACCTGGGTATTTGACCTTTAGACGTCAAAATTCATACAAACTTGGGTAAATTCCTATTGTAGAGACTTACAAACTCCTTTCAGAATCAAAGATATTTTGAATTCTGAGATACTTGCATTTTATCATTGTCTGTTTACAGAAGCTATTAAACTATTATCTGTTGCTTTATCGACCAGAACACTGAATAACTATATATATGCAGAGAAAATGTGAATTAGAAACTTCAAGAAAATATCCTTTGAAGCAACAGTATTTATAAAGGTTCATAAAACTTAAAATATTCAAGTTAAAATTAAAACTCTGAAAAACAAATATGAGATTAGATCACAATTCTAATAGCTGTAGAATACTTAACGTTCTAACATTGATAAAAATTAACAAAATAGAGGCTGAAGGTATAGTTCAGTGGTGGCACACTTGCCTAGCATGCAGGAGGCCCGGGTTTGATCCCCAGTGCCTCCCAAAAAGTTAAGAGAATAACCTGCACTTGCATTTATTAGAAGTACTCTTTAAAAAATTGTGTAGTATTCAGTTATTATTCTAACTGAAGCCACGAATCTTTGAAACAATTCCCATTGAGGAAAATTTCCTATCTTACAGAGGAGAATTAAAACAGACTGTGGTCTCAGAAACTAAAGAGCACTCCTAATAGAAGTTTCTGTTTGTAACTGCTTGCTCTAGGATGAATAGCAGCACTGGCGGCAACTGCAGAGGATAAATGTGTCAGAACTGTAACTCAAGAACTCCTTCGATTACATCAGCTGTCTGCTTTTCTTTGTGCATTAGGTAAACGTTACTTAAGTATTTTCCCAACTAAATCAAACTCATTTGTTTATCTGTAAATTCTGTTAATAAACAAGGAGTTCATGCACTGCTTACCAAAAAAAAAAAAAAAAAAGAGTTCTGGACTAGATGGGTTCACAGTGAATTCCACCAAGTATTAAAGAAGAATTAACAATGATCCCTCTCAATCTTAAAAAAACAAAAACAGTAAATAAAACAAAACAGAAACTGAAGAGAAGGGAAAACATCCTACTTAATTCTATGAGGCCAGCATTACCTAATACCAAAATCAGATAAAGACAAGAAAATTCCAATGCCCGGCATGGTGGCGCACACCTGTAATCTCAGCACTCGGGAGGCCAGGGCAGGAAGATTGCTGCAAGTTTGAGGCCAGCCTGGGCTACACAGTGAGTTCAAGGCCAGCCTGAACTACATAGCGAGACCCTGTCTTAAAAAAAAGCAAAAATTCCTTGTGAATATAAACGTAAAATCCTAAACAAAAATACGATATTAGGAAATTGAATTTAACAAATAAAAAAAATTATTTTCATGACCATGTGGGATTTATTCCAGGAATACAAGGGTGGTTTAACACAAGAAAATAAATTAACTCAATATATCAAATAAACTGAAGTTAGCCAAGCATGGTGGGTGCATGGCTATAATCCTAATACTCTGAGGCAAAAGGATCACAAGTTCAATCCCAGCCTGGACATCTTAGTGAGACCCTGTCTGGAGATATAGCTTGGTAATAAAGCCCTGGATTCAATCACCAGTCACCCCCCCATCCAGCCCCATAAAAGAGAAAAAGAAAATCACATGGTTGTCTCAGTAGAACCAAAAAAGGCATCTGATAATATCCAACACATTTTCATGCTAAAAAGCCCCTCAGAAACTAAGAATAGAAGGAAAATTCCCAATATGGTAAGAGCTATGTATGAAAACCCCACAGCTAACATCATATTTAATGGTGAAAGACAGAAAGCTTTTCTTCTAAAAATAAAGATAAGGGAGTAAAAGGCATCAAATTGGAAAGGAAAAGTTAAACTATCACTTTTTACATAACAGTCATATATAAGGAAAATCTCAAAGAAACTACAAGAAAGCTAGAGCTAATAAATTAAGAAAAGTTGTAGGGTACAAAACAAATACAAAACATCAGCTATGTTTCTATATATCAGCAATAAAAATTCTGAAAAGAAAAGAAAGCAAGTTTATTTACAACAGCATCTAAAAAACATGAATAAGTCTAACCAAGATGAAAGACTTACAATTCAGTGGATGTTTTAAATTTTTAAAATTTTGTTACAGTAAAAGACACACTACCATTAATCTCCCTCAAAATACTCCCCCTGCTGTGAACTCATTTATCCCATCATTCTTGGCACTTTCTGAAGCAGTTCTGGAAGGCGTCTTTTCTGAGTTGCACTGTTGCGGCTGCCTCAATGTCCTGAGCTGATTCAAAATGCTTTCATAGTCATTCTGCCTTCAAGGAAGAGCCAGAGTCATATGGTGCCAGATCCAATTAATATGGTGCATAAGGACACACCATAATGCTTTTCATAGGCCTCCATATCCACTGGAGGAGCACCTTAGCAGCATTCCTCATATTTTTATCATACCTCATAAAGACAAAAAAGACTTCCAGAACAACTTCAGAAAAGCAGCAAGAATGATGGGATAAGTGTGTTCAAAGTGAAGGGGAATGTGTCTTTTACTGTAATAATTTTTTTACTTAAACCTTCACTGTATATTTGATCACATCTCAAACACACTCAAAATTAGAATATATTGCTGAATTTCTTTAGAAATTAGAAATTAAACAAATTAAAGGTCTAAGAAAATAGAGAGACACACGTCCATGGATAGAATATTTAACACTGTTAAAATGCCAGTACTACCCAAAGCAATCCACATATCCAACACAGCCCCTCTCAAAATTCTAAGTCCTTTCTGTAGAAATGGAAAAGTTTTTCCTGAAATTTATTTGGAATTACAAATAGCCAAAATAATCTTGAAAAAGAAGAATAAAGTTGGAGCACTCAAACTCCCCAACTTTAAAATTTACAAAGCTGCAGTAATTAAAATAATACAGTATTGACATTAGGACAAGATATGCAGACCAATGGAATAAAATATAGGACCCAGAAATAAACCCTCACATATTAACAAAGGATATGGGGAAAACTGGATATCCATACATACGAGAATGAAATTGGGCTCTAACTTTATACCACATAAAAAATTAACTCAAAATGGATCAAAGACAAAAACTTGAGAATTAAAATCTGTTATGCTGTGGGCTGGTGGTATAGCTCAGTGGCATAAGCGCCTGCCTGGCAAGCGCAAAGTCCTGAGTTCGACTCCTGGTACCCGCATATTAAAAAAAAAAATCTGTTATGTTAAACGAAAGCACAGGACCAGTGAGATAGCTCGGCGGCATAAGCGCCTGCCTGGCAAGCGCAAGGTCCTGAGTTCAACTCCTGGAACCCACATACAAAAAAAGGGCCAGTGATATCACTCAGTGGCACGGGCACCTGCTGGCGCATGAGGTCCTGAGTTCGACCCCCAGTACCCACCAAAAAAAAAAACCAAAGCGAAACGAAAGCACAGGGCAAAATCTGGACAATGGATGTGACATGAAAAGCACAGGCAACAAAAGAAAAATAGGTAAACTGGACTTCATCAAAATTAGTAACTTGTGCTCGCTTCAGCAGCACATATACAAAATTAACAACTTGTATGCTTCAAAGGATACTATCAACATAGTGAAAAAACAATCTACAGAATGGGAGAAGATATTTGCAAATTACATATTCAACAAGGGAATAATACATGTAAAAAAAAAAAAAAAAGCAAAGTATCCTGCAATCTTATATATGACAAATCATCTTTGATCCAGGTAGAAAAAAGGATTACCAAAAAGTATAAGAAAAAAAGAGTATTATATAAAGAATTGGGAACTTCAAGCATTGTTTTCATTAATAAAAATTCAATACAGAATGCTTGCCCTGCATATGTAAGGCTCTCAGTTCAATCACCAGTACCCCATCCCCCCAAAAAACTTGCTATAGCAGATTTATTCAGCTGAAAACAATCTATATGGTACAGAAACAGACAGGTATCAAACAAGGTGAATTAGAAGCTATACATGTTAAAAGCTGACTGAAAAACACGCCTTACTCCTACCCTTTACAGATGACAGTATCAATACACCAATGGTTTCCTGTGGAAATAGTAGTTAATTTATTACTAATGAGAACTATATTTTTATGCCTTGAGATCCAAGTACTTTTTAATGTTGCAAAGATTTTCCTATTACTACAGGAAGAAATAAAAGATAAAACGCAGATGGAACCTCAGAAACTACTGCACTTTATAGAAAGGGACAATATTCTTGCATCACCACATCTTTAGATGCAATTTTTATTAAGGAATTGACTGAAGCAGCTAACGCATGCAAGTACAGCAGAAATTATAAACACTTAAATCTGGCACTCAGCCCCCACACTAGTGGCCTGCAAGATAAAGTAAAATATTTTTCTGGTTTTTAATATTATTTAGTTCCATATCCATTGTTCCTTTACATATACTGTCCAGTATTCGATAAAAAAATTATGAGACATGTAAAGAAGGAAGAAACTGTCATGACAAGAAGCATTCAAAAAAACAGACCCAGCAGTAGGCCATGTTGCTCAGTAGCAGAGTGCCTGCCTAGCACCCATGAGACCCGCACTCTATCTCCAATACTGTAAAATAGGGGGAACGAGCTGCTAACAGTAGGGATAATGAAATCATCAGGCAGAGATGTAAAACCAACCATGGAAGATAAGCTAAATCATCTAATGGCAGAGGTAATCACACATACAAACAGTAATTTCAGCACAGAAAATAAACATAAATGCTAGGAATTTAAAGAAATACAGTATCGGAAATAAAGAACCCTTTCAAAGGACTTACCAGATTAGCACAGCAAGGAATCAGTGATGCTGAAGTAGGGTCAACAGAAATTATTCAAACTACACTACAAGTTGGGGGATGGCACACAGAAGGAAAAGCCATTTAAAACTTAGCCTATGAGAGGATATCAAACAGTTTCATATATATGCTACTGGAGTCCCAGGAAGAGAAAGCAATTTGTAGAGACAAGAGCAAAAAATTTCTGACCCAATGATAAAGACCTACCCAAACCCCAAAGACACAGAGTGTCTCCAGACGCGGTACCTTGAAAAGCACACAATATCCTCCAAAACAACTCCTGTGAACTCTTTGAAAATGCCAAGGTCATTGAGATGAACAGCCAAGGCACTGCTTCAAATTAAAGACTAACATGCTGACCATTAAATGAAATATCCCAGATTGGATTCTAGATTGGATGGAAAATTACAAAAGGCGGGCCGGTGAGATGGCTCAGTGGCTTAAGCGCCTGCCCGGCAAGTGCGAGGGCCCGAGTTCGACTCCCGGAACCCACATACGAAAAAGGGGCCGGTGATATCGCTCAGCGGCACGGGCGCCTGCTGGCGCACGAGGTACTGAGGTCGACCGCCCGGTACCCACAAAAAAAAAAAAAAAAAAAAAAAAAAAGAAAATTACAAAAGGCATTATTACCAGGATATCTTACACATTTTAATACGCACTGGTAGATACCATCACAGTATGTAAGGCTACATTTCTTCTATTTGATAACTGCAAGAAAACATCCTTGTTCTCAGGAATAAACTCTTGAGTTAAACAGTAAAAAAGTATGATACATACAATCTAATCTAGTGGTTTAGGCAAGTACGGGGGGGGGTGTTAGAGACGCGCATGAAGTAGCAAAAGGAGGGAGGGAGGAAGGATGGAAATGATGCAGCAGTGTGATGAGATGTTAAAATGTGGTCAATTCAGCTAAAAAGTATAGGCGCTGTCTCTGTGTAAGTCATGCAACATAGCCCTAATTTTGAACTTATTTTAAAACAAAAAGATAAAAAGAGAGAGAAAAGAGACACACGCACATGTATTGAAATTTCTGGAAGGATACACCCAAACTTAGAAATTGTCAATCGGTGAGGAGGGGAAGGAGATGTGGACAAGAAGCCTCTATACAAACATCCCTAAGTGAGACACTAAATTCCCTCTAGTGGTTCTATTTTGTTATAGAGCATCTAAGCCAGAGTGGGTATGGAAAAAAAAAAAAATCACGCTTTAATTTCACTAATCTTTAACTGATATTTTTCTTCAATTATGAAGGTAGGCAACAAGCAATAGTAATTTTAGCAGTACCTATGACTTTATCACCAACAGAAATTACATTTTTTTCAATTCACACCAGCTGTTTAGGTATCAAAGTAACACACAATTCGGCATTTTCTTAATACAGTAATCATACTTGCTGCTAGGCTATATTTAATGATTTAACATATGGCAAAAAGCACAACATATCTCAACTCTGCTTCAGTATTTTGATAACTTTATTTCAGAATAATGGTTTCTTTGAAATCCTGTGCATTTTACTTATTCATTTACAAATGTTATTCTGAAAAGTAGAGCACAGCTTCAGACTGCCCAGTCACACTGCACGGCACAAAGGAGTTAAGAACTTCGTCCCTGAAGCGTAGACACCTCAGCCAGGCGTGGGTGCCCCTGCCTGTAACCCCAGCACTCTTGAGGCCTGGGCTACACAGCGATTTCGAGGCCAGCCTGAACCACAGAGCGAGGCCCTGTCTCAACCCCCACCCCCAAAGAAAGTATTGACACCTCATTTGCTTACTAGTCATAATGAGAAGAAGTAAAAGTTTGTAGCTTTTGTTTTGCAAGTTATAAAATTATGCATATCAGTAATAATATTTAATATTATTTATAGTAATTCCTAAATAAGTTCCTATTATTACTAGAATAAAATTTACTCAAAATATGAATTGCAACCACACAATATAACACACATGTAAAATATGCAGGCACAGAGCAACCTATAAAAATGAATCAAGATTGTGAAATGTTTAACAGAGAAACTATGTTTACACATGTTAAGGAACTTGGGTATAAACAAGATACTATTTACCATCTTTCTTTTGGAAAATTTTTTAAGATTTCTGTAATGATTGGCTGGTAGCAGGCATCCCTTTCTGCTTTCCCAGTTTCACTCCAGTCTCTCACAAACTGTTTCAAGGTAGATTTTAACTTATCCATGTCAAATGTAGACGCTGGCATAATCTTTCCATTGCCCTGTTTAGAAAACAGAAATCAATTAGCTTCTGAGAATCAGTTCTGAATATGGGTAAAGGGACATGCTACTAAGGGGCCAGACAGGAGGTACAGTGGATAAATCACTAGCCTCTCACCTCAACGGGTTCCACTGCAGCATGAGATGCTAAGAAAAATATCCTCAACAGATTAGGGGTCATTAATCATAAAACCGCCAAGAGAAGACCAGAACTGAGCTGCTATGGAGATGGATGTCCTGTCTTCTAAGAGAGGGAAGAACGTCCCTGCAGGCCATTGCTGGAGCAGCAGGGAGAGGCTCACACGGAGCGCCCGCCTGTATCTATCCCATGGATAAAAAAAAGAAGACTTCAGTTTCTAGTACTACCAGTCCCTTGAGAGTTCCATGAAAATAATTTCAATGATGAGTATCAATAGATAAGATAGAAAAAAATATGGGTTTAGCAAGGGAAATAATTTTGCATAGCTAGTAAAATGATTTATAAAAAGGTATATGCCAGAACACTTAAACCACTACATCAAAAGTGCATCAAAATGCCAACAATATCTTAGTATTTAAAAACAGAATCAGTGAGCAAATCCAGTTTCTGGCACACAGTTCAGTTCAGCCTATGAAAATGACATACAATGAAATATTTGCTGAGTAGAGTAACTGACCTGTGCAAGACTATAAAACTGAAGTCCAGGAAGATAACTAAAGACTTCAAAGTTTATTAGTTAAACCCTAAAGTAAAAACAAGTAGAACAAACTTTCACATACATCTTCTCCATATTCTTTATTTTCAAACATATGTATGCAATCATTCACAATGGTCAGTAGTATTTCTTGATTATGATCAATGCATTTCCGGATCTTGTCCAAGTGAAGAAGAAACTGAGGAAGTAGTTTCTGTTGATTATCTGGAAGTGATCGAAACTGTCTTTCTGTTCGGTTCACTCGCTCATGCATACTGGTGCTAAAACATAAAAGGTGTTTTTTAAATTGGCAAAAGAATTCTCAGCAGAGGCCAACCTTAAGATTGTCTTTCCATGTAATTATTCCCTTATGTTGGATACTGTTCCATCATTTACAAATTGTGACTTCTCTCAGATACAAGCTTAGAAAGTTTTGTATGTTCTTGCAAATCCTTCTCACAGCAATCAAACAAAAGACAAATGGTTTATAAGCAGCAAATATAAATATCTTCACCAATTAAAAAAAGAAACATAAGGAAGATTGGAGTACAATTATTTTCATGATTTCAATTTCTAAAACAAGTATTTTTCATGTAAAACCAGCTGAATGCCTTAAATTTCATCACCAAGAAGCAAAATTCTAAGCCACCAGGTGGTGCACACTTGGAATACCAGCACCTGGGAGGCTGAGGCAGGAGGGTTGCCTTGAGTTTGAAGGCCAGCCTGAACCATGTAGAAAGACCCAGTCTCAAAAAAACAAAACAAAATGAAATTTTGTTGTGAAAAAAATGTACAATGAGCTGAGGTACTCGGTGCTACAGCATTTGCCTTGCATGTATGAGAAGCCCTAGCACTGCAAAAATAAACAAATAAATTAATTTGAATATACAAAATGTGTTTCGAAATTAAAAGGCAACAAAGCTGAATTTTGAAAAATATCATAAAAGATCTTATTATATACTATAAAAAATTAAGCAAATGAAAAATTAAAATTCTAGTGTTTTACATAACAATACTCACAATTTGCATTCCAAAAGTTTCCAGAGTAAGTCTATTGTTATTTGGGGGATTATTAATAAAATTAAAGAACATTTTATTTTATTTCATTTTTTAATGTGGGTATCAGGAGTCGAACTCAGGACCTTGTGCTTGCCAGCAGGTACTTGTGCGGCTGAGTGGTATCACTGGCCCTTTTTTTCCTTTATGTGGGTAATGGGAGTCGAACTCAGGACCTCGCGCTTGCCAGGCAGGCGCCTATGCCGCTAAGCTATCTCACCGGCCCACATTTTATTTTTATTGACATAGGGTCTCACTATGTAGTTCAGGTTGGCCTTGAACTCATTGTATAGTCCAGGCTAGCTTCAAATTTGTAGAGCTCCTCCTGCCTCTGCCTCCCAACTGCTGCAATTACAGGTGTGCGCCACCATACCTAGCTATGACAACATAATTCCAGGAATTAAATATACTGCATACACATAGTGTCATTTTACATTAACCAGACTGGCAAAACTTAAAAGCCTGATTCTATCAAATGTTGGTGAAAATGCAGAATAATTAGAACATCTGTGCACTAATGGTGGGTACATAAATAAATACAACCACTTTGGAAAATAATTAGCATTCCTTAGTAAAGCTTACTGTGGCATCTGCCGTATGACCTAGCAACTGTACGCCTAGACACACACTCAGGAAACTCCTGCAAATGGGCAGCATGAACGCGAACAATCTTCACCACAGTGCTGTCAGAAGTAACAAACCAACAGAGGTCTACCGTAGTAGCCTGAATGAAGAAACTGCAGTACAGTTACACAACAGAATCAATGAAATGAATAAAGCACAGCTACGCACAGTAATAGCAATAAAACTCAGGAACATAAATATCTGTTTAAAGAGAAAAAGCAAGCTAAAGAAGAATACATAGGTATAATTCCACAAGGGAACAAGGAAACTACATGGAAAGCAAAGAAAATAAAATTCAGGAACACCGTTGTCTCTGAGGGGAAAACAGTGGTAGGCTCATGGGTATTCACTGTATTCTTCCGGACCTTTTCTTTTTTTTTTTTGAGACAAGGTCTTGCTATGTAGTTCAGGCTGGCCTTGAACTCACTATGTAGCTCAGGCTAGCCTTGAACTCACAGCAATCTGCCCACCTCAGCCTCCCAAGTGCTGGGACTACAGACGTGTGCCACCATGCCTGGCTCTTCCTTACATTTTATACTTAAACGTGTATACATGATCCATATACATACATATATATATCTACACATACATACATATACACATGACCCACATATGATCCCTATGCACACTGAAGTCTAGGAGGCACCTGTAATTCTTCACGCTTACCAGAAGAATTTCCCTAGATTGGAAAAAAGTTCTCAAATATCATATGATCACAATGTCTATTTAACATTCCACTTTATGTAACTAAATTTTATTATATATATATATGTTCTAAAATGTCCTTTGGCATTTACTTAATACTAGATGAAAATGAATGTTTTTTAATTTGGTTGCTTAAATTATTCTCTCTACTCAGCCAAACAATTCTCACTTTTGCATTCTTATGTCAAATTACACTAATTTCTGAAACAGCAATAAAGAAGTTTAGAAAAGCTCTTGGCAAAACTTCACCAAAAACCTAGCCATGTTTTAGGAGGCTTGAATATGGTGGGTTGGTAGGAAGTTCTTGAGGGCAATGTGAAGAGCTCACGTTGGAGGAGATGCACTCCTCTTTGCCACACAAGGTAAGATAGAGACTCTGAAGTCAGACTAATCTGTATTGAAATTCAGGTCACTTCACCTATTTGCTGTGTGTCCCCAAAATTCCTTCCTTCCTCTGTGCCCCACGTCTCATATAAAACAAGAGAATAATAATGATAATCATCATCATCATCATCATCATCATAGAAACTTCCACCTGTTGAGATTTAATAGAAGCCAGGCACTAAACCAGCTCTGTAACATGGATTAGCTCACAAAATGTCCATAAAACTCCGTAAGGTAAGGATCCTCCTTCATCCACCTCATCAGGTTTCACTGAAAATGAAACAAACTAATGCATGCGACACAGTTAGACCGTTGGCTGAAACCACAGTAAGGACTCAAAAAATAGAAAGCATCTAATTTATACAATTAACATGTCCACAATGAAAATATGACAAATGCAGAAAAGTAAAATACTCAGGGAAAGAGGGCCAATAATACCCTCTAGAAGAGTTCTAAACTTTTGGTATATTTCTCTGTTTCATTAAGAAAAGTCACCTAGCATCTTTTTAAAAAAATTGAATACTGATGGATTCTAATTGTATGTACTTAACAAGTACGTATATATTTATGAAGTGATGTTATACAGGTAAAAAGTGAAATGATTAAATCAAGCTAATTTACACATCAGTCTCCTCACAGACTCAGCACTTATTCCTTCTGTATAAACACAACTCTCTCCTCTGACCAACGCGTCCCCATTCTCCACCCTCCCCCGTCTGTGGTAATCAGCATGCTACTCGCCGGGAAACTGTTTTAGATCTCTCACACGTGTAAGTACAAACAGCAGGCATTTGTCTTTCCGTGCCTGGCTTATTTCATCTAGCACCCTTCTATTCAAAGTGTGGTACACAAAATAGCAGATCACTTGGAAATGGTTAGGAATGCAAAATCTCATGTCCTACCCAAAACCTACTAAGCTGGAAACTGCCTTTTTCACAAGACCCGCATATGATCCATATGCACGCTGACGTCTGGGAGGCCCCTGTAATTCTTCATCCTTACCAGAAGAATTTTCCTAGACCAGAAAAAAGTTCTCAAATACTATACAATCACAATGGCTATTTAACATTCTACTTTACGTAACTAAATTTTACTAAAACTATTACCTCACTCCTGGGAATTTACACACTTGAATTTGTCTTTATGATGAGCTTTGGTGTTCAAAATCTGTCCATACAGGGCCGGTGAGACGGCTCAGCGGCTTAAGCGCCTGCCTTGCAAGCGCGAAGGCCCGAGTTCGACTCCTGGAACCCACATACGAAAAAGGGGCCGGTGATATCGCTCAGCGGCACGGGTGCCTGTTGGCGCGTGAGGTCCTGAGGTCGACCCCCCGGTACCCACAAAAAAAAAAAAAAAAAAAAAAAAAAATCTGTCCATACAGTATTTGCTGTGGTTTGAATGCTCCACCAAAACTCGGTTGATATTTATTCCCCACTGGGAGGTATAATAAAGAGGGCAGACACTTAATCTAGCTGTGGTATTCGGAGGTGAGGCCTTTGGGAGGTAATTAAGGTTAAATGAGGCCACAAGGGTGGAGCGCTAACACAATGAGATTGTGGCTTTATAAGAAAAGAGGGGAGCTAGGCTGCTCGGCCTCCCATCCTATGATGCCACCACCAAGTAAGATCTCAGCAGGTACGGCCAGGTGATTCTGAACTCCCTACTACTCAGCACCTCGAACCAAACACACCTCTCTTCCTCAATAAATTATTCAAGCTGAGGTATTCAGTCACAGCAAGACGAAATGACCAAAGACAGTATTGTAGAAAAAAATTAGCAAGAATTTTCAAAAGTAGAATATTCAGGCCTGCAAGGATTTTTCAAGGCTCCTGATATAAAATACTTTTCAGAAAGAGTTTGTTAGTTTATACTCCCATTTAAAGTGGCCTTGATAAGCCGGGCAGACGGCAGGACTGCAGCAGCTGAAGTTCATGGTCAGATGGATAAGCAGTCCTACAGATCTTCCTTCCTGGCCTTCTGGGGCAATGGGGTGCCCCACACCTCCCTCTCGCCACACCTCAAAACTCAACCCAAATGACGTCAGCACCATCCACAGAAACGTGTACCCCTTCCTACACTGCAAGTACACTCAAGTAGGAAACGAAGGAGTCATCCCCAAATGCCTTAGTTCTGAACAAGCCCAGGACACTATCTGCAAACTATGCTACTTCTAGTGCTTTATTTGCCACAGGCCCCACTGCATCTCCAGAACTACCAAGAGGCCCCTTTCCTAAGAATGCTGTCCCCAGCTGCACGCTGTCCCCAACCTTTTGCCTCCTCACCTCAACTGCATGAATTCTTTTAAAATACAAGACTCGCCTTTGTCACTGTTGAATCTCTATGTTTCAGTGTATAAAAAGCTAGTGAATAAATACTCATTCATACTCCCAAGGCACCGCTTTAGGTTCTCCATGGAGCTACTTAGTACTACGGTTGCCGCGGAGCTGGAGGGGTGAGTTATTCTGTCAACTGCTGATGCAGAGGGAAGGAACCACACAGAGCAGGATGAGATGCAGCAGTCTTAAACCCCTGGTACCTCAATGTTGTGCAAAGCTGCCCTAACATACACCCACAGACACTCTTTAAAATAGGCGGCATCCGGGCTGAGGGTGTAGCTCAGCGGTAGAGCACATGGTTGGTGTGCCTAGAGCCCTGGGAGCTGTCCCCAGCACCACTACACACACACACACACACACACACACACACACACACACACAGAGTGGCGCCATACCACTACACACACACACACACACACACACACACACACAGTGGCACCATATCAAAGTGGAGAACACAGCTTGATCCTAGCATACTTTTATAATTGGGGCTTACTTCACTATCCTGGAAATTTTTATGCTATGGTCCACTGGCCACTTGTTGATTTTTGCAGCCTCTTACTGGAACACCAACAGGCCCCTTGTTTACGTAATGCTTCAGTTTGCTTCCGTGCAAGGGCAGAGTTCAATAGTTGTAAAGGGTCTGCCTGGACCTGAGAGTTTAAACAATTACTGCCCACCCTGTTTTAAAGGAATGTTTTGCAAACACACAACTCTTTGGTTCTGAAATAAGTTAGTGTCAGGAAGCCACATCCATGAATCTGGTGTGGTGGCGCAGGCCTATAATCCCAGCCCTCTGGAAGGCTGAGGCAAGATTACAACTTAGGGACAACTTGAGACTCTTGTCTCAAGATCCACACAAAAAGGGGGGAGGGATACTTGGTGATGTAGCTCAGGGCGAAGGCCCTGGGTTCAATCCCTAGTAACCCCCCCACACACACCAAATTCTAGCCTTATGACCATTAATCAAATCTCCTACACATTCACAAGAGGACGCTGAGCAGTAAAACCGAACCCTCCCAAATGTAGAAGTACTTGCTATGGGACTGGATTGGCCATCGGAACTTCCTTTGATGATGATGAGGCTGGTATCCACAAGATCGATACACCAGATACTAGTCAAATGTAGCTACGGAGCACTGAAATGTGGCTAGTGAGAACGAATTTTAAATTTAATAAAATCTTAATTAATTTAAGCTTAAATTTTGCCAGATGTGACTAGTAGCTACAGCATAGCACATTGCTAATCTAGAACACTATGAACTGTTAGCATGCAACACGCTAGTGTGTTTTCTGCTACACAATTTCTCTGTATCCCTTGACTCTAAATGACGTATTTTGGTATTATACTATCTTCAGTCCAGGCATTTAAAGTATTTCATCTTGAGAACAAATAAAAGAAGATATTTTTTAAAAAATGAAATTCTCCCCATTCCCATGTGAAGCTGATAGAGATAAGCACAGACAGAATAGTGCCACAGTCACTATCCATGCACACAACACCCTTTCCTAGGTGGCTACACAAAGACCAGTTTCAAGCCAAAGCCCTTTCCTCAAAGGTCCATCCAATATTTAATAATAAACATCAATTTAAACTGGGTGTGGTGGTGTACACCTGTCATCCCAGCACTCAGGAGGCTGAGGCAGGAGGAGAACCACAAGTCTGAGGCCAGCCTGGGTTACATAGTGAGTTCAAGGCCAGCCTGGAATAAATAGCAAGATCTTGTCTCAATAATAATAATGATAACAATAATAATAATAATAAATATACCAGATTTTTCTACACTTATCCCTCAGCATCTGTGTCAGCCACCTCCCCTTCACCGTATGGTTCTTCTAGGCACAATTCATTTATCAAGTTTAATTCTCTTGTGTCCTGCCTTCCTCCCTCAGTTGCTACTAAATCTGGAGAAATAAATACTCAAACCAGTAATTCCCTTTTGGGCTCCCAAAGTAATACAGCCCACGATCCCTATTACTGGGTTTAATTAAATTATTTCGTCAGGATCTCTGAACTTTAAAGAATCTTTGTCACCCTGACTGGATGGTTAATTCAATGGCAGAACACATTTTTAGTGTGTTCAAGTCTCCCGAGCAGCAGCAGCAGCACCACCACTCCTCAAAATTCTGTTACAAATGTAATCGGCTTTTAAGTAATTTTTAAACTTCTACTCAGCGAGCTTCTTAATTCAAACAGTAACAAGCCAGAGGAGCCATCAGTCAAAAGCTGACAGACTATTTGGGAATGATAAATGTTATTTCTTTGCTACTGTGTTTTATTTGTTAAAAATAGAGCTTCAACAACATTTGGCAAGCCCTGGTGACAAAAATAAATAAGGTTTAGTCCTTGCCCTTGATGAGGTCACAGTCTAGCAACAAATGTACACGAACAACTATAATACAAACAAGATGAACATTTTTAAAAAGTTTTGCATGAACACCATCTAAACGGTTTTACCAGCTACGTCATTACGTGTCTGTCGTTGAACTGAATATAGCTACTAGTGGACTCTCACATCACTTACAGGAATGTGCATCTTTACCTGAAAATCCAGTTGATCTAAGTCCTTTCAGACCTTGGAATTATAAACTTTGTGATTAAGCTATTTTAACATCTATCGAGAGAAAAAAGACGTTAACGTTAGGAAGTTGTATTATGAATGAGAAACATACAGCTCCTATCAGCACACCTAGACCAGGAAGAGATTTCGATACACATCTGCAGAACAACAGTATAAAGCGGCTCTTATTACGCTTTCGCTCATCTGCCTTACTAATCAGCAAGCTGTGGGACATCGGGATCCCTTCTGGCCTTCACCACCCGCAAGGCAGAGCCAGGGAGCTCATTCAATCGCTCATCCCGAAAGTGCACGAACACTCCCGGCGCGAGGGAGGTGCGCTGCAAACTTGTTCTCACAGGAACCAGCTAGTCTGGGGGGAGACAGGTCCGACCTACGGTACCCCACGTGTTTGTGTACTCGGGCTCCAGTGCGTCCAGGCTCCGTTAACAAATACCAATCGCACCCGGCACTGGGCGACTTTACCACCACTGTCCCCTCCACTGTCGCGACACCCCTTCTCCGGTGACCTCTGGCCACCCCCGAGCCAGACCTCTAAGGAGGGCGGCCGGAGCGCGGGGCGGCGCGGGGTCCGCCGGTGCTTACCCGTAGTAGCGGAAAGCGTTGATGATCTTCCAGAAGTGCTCGCGCTCCAGCCGCTCCTCCTCCTCCTCCGCGCTGCGCGCCGCTTCCGCCGCCGACAGCGCGGCGGCCGCGCCCAGGCGCCCGGCGCAGAACTGCACCTCCACGGCCTCGGCCCCGCGCCCGCCGCCCTCGGGCCGCTGAGGGGAGGGCGGTGGAGGGCGCCGCCGTCGCTGCATCGCCGCCGCGGCCCGCGGCCTGGGTCGCTTACGTCTCGCCGAGACTGAGAGCGTGGTGGCGGCGGCTCGGCGGTCCTCTAGACGGCTCCCGCCGCGGACATGCCCCCAGCCCGCGGCGCGCTCCGCCCCCGCCGCCGTCAGGCCTCCCTCTGCGCCCGGCTCCGCCAGGTCTCCAGGACTCCCGGAACGTGCGCGCATGTGCGTGCGAGGACGCGGCGGAGGACCGCGGCCTTCGGCGCTCACTTGCTGCCGCGTTCGGCGGCGGCGCGATGACGTCACGACGACGCTGCCAGTGGCGTGGCCGGGGGGGTCAGGTGGGAGCGGGGCGGGGCGGGGCGGGGCCCTGGTGGGGGCGGGGCTCTGGCGGGGCCTGCGCCGCTGGCTGCTGTGGCGTCCAGCGTGGAGGGCGGCGAGCCTGCGCGGTGCAGGATCTGGGAGCGGACTTGCGAAGGCGCTGGGAAGGGAGGGAAAGGCGGGAGAAGCTCGGCGCTGGTATTGGCTTGGGATCTGTAATTTCAGGGGTCCGAAGTTTCACTTCACTTCCTGAATGAGTAGCTATTAATTACATAAGGAAGGGGGACGCACAGTCGTCTTTCCAGTGTCTAGGGATCTGCGAAAAGTACTGATCGCGGCCTGATGCAGTGTCCTGCGCCTGTAATCCCAGCTGTCCTGGAGGCTGAGGCGGGAGGATCGCAAATTGGGGCCACCCTAGGCGACGTCGCAACACCAGTCTCAAAACAAAACGAAAAGGAAAAACAAAAAATATACGCAAAAGTCCTAGTTCCGCCTTAACTGGTGATGGCACCCTTGCTTGGAAAGACCAAAACACTCGCCAGCATGTAGCACTAAACTTTGGCAGTCCTGGACCTGATCAACCTCGTCCTTTTTCCCCTGCACTAGTTCTTTTTTTTTTTTTTTCCCCGTATCTCTGGGCGCAGTGCTAACAGGGCCGGCCTACCTGCATTTAATGTTATTCTTAGACAATAACTCATTTCATTCAGTTTAACTCGCCACTTGGCAAAGCAATCAATAGTAAAGAGGAAAGATTGTCTTATTACACAAAGTGTTGAAAAATATACGTAATCATTAAAACTGTCCTGCAAAAACTGCAGTGGTTTCTTACGAAACTGAATGTGCCCTTACCACACAACCCAACAGTTGCACTCTTGGCCATTCATCCCAGAGAAACGTGTGCATATGTGCACACAAAATCTGGACATGTAAGTTAATACCAGCTTTCTCTGTGGAAGCCAGGAATTTAAAACAGTCCACGTGTTTTTATGCAGGTGAACAGTACACTACTCACCAATAAAAAGGAATGAATGCTGGTCGTGGTAGTTCACATCCAGCAGCTTGGGAGGCTGAGACAAAAGGACTGCCAAGTTTGAGCCCAGTATGTACAACTTAGCGAGATCCTATCTCAAAATAAAAAATAACATAGGACTAGGGATGTAGCTTAGTGTGAAGGCCCTGCTTCAATTCCCAGTACCACAATAATAATTGTAATTAGAAAGAAAATTAAAATGAATAAAAAGGGATGAATCAGTTCCCAGCACCACAAAAGAAAAACAAAAAGTCATGAACTACTGATATATGCAATAATACATAAAGCTCAAGGAAGTTATGCTGAGTAAGAATAAAAAAGGCAATCTCAAGGGGTTACATACTGTGTGGTAGCATTTATATAGCACTCTTGAAATGACAAAGCTATAGAGACAGCACATTAGTGGCTGTGGGGTGGGGGTCGTGGGGAAGAATGATGATACTGTGAATAGGAAAGGGTAGCTCGGAGGAACCGCGTGGTAAGACTGTTCTGCCGTGTGTGTGTGTGTGTGTGTGTGTGTGTGTGTGTGTGTGTGTGTGTGTGGTGTTACTGGAGATTGAACCCCAGGCTTTTACACTGAACTACCGCACCACCCCCTTTTAGACAGGTTCTCACTAAGTCACTAAGTTGCCCAGGCTGGCCTTGAACGCATGATCCTCCTGCCTCAGCCTCCCAAAGCACTGGGATCACAAGGCATGTGCCAGCATGCCTAGCCTGCTGTGTCTGGACTATAGTAGTGGTCATACAAATCTACACACAAGGTGCAATTGCATAGAAATTATTACACATGCCCACGCACACGCAAATGCATATCAAACTGGTGGACTCTAGATAAGGTTGATGGGTTATGTGAATGTCAGTTTATCAACTGTGAGCCTGTAACTGTTATACAAGATACTGCTTGTTGGGCAAAACTGGGTGAAGGCTATAAAGGATCGCTCTGAATTATTTCTTACAGTTGCATATGAATCTAGATTTGCTTCAAGATAGAAAAGCTGATTTTTTTGTCTGTTTGGTTTTTGTTTTGTTTTTTTCGAGAAAGGGTCTTACTATGCAGTTCAGGCTGGTGAACTCACTATGTAGCCCAGGCTGTCCTTGACCTTGCAGTGATCCTCCTGCATCAGCCTCCGGGGTTTATAGGCATGCGCCACCACAGCTGGATTGTTTAGTTGGTTTTGTGGCTGGGGATTGAACCGGGCTTTGGCAAAGGTAAGTACTCTACCAGTCAATGGTAGACACATAAATGACATGTAAATTTGTAACTTCTACTTTATTCCTATAGATACATTTTCACATTCGAACCCAGGAGAAATTTCTAAGTAAATTAAATACTTTTCTCATTTTTAAGAAAAGATGTTTGAATTATAGAAAATTGCATATAAAATTGGAAACAATAATGTAAGGAAACCTCAGTGGACATCTCTAAGACTTTTAAGATGACCACCTTGCCATTTTTATCTCTATCAATAAAATTAGTGTTCTTAGTGTCATCTAAGACCCAGTTCTTATTCAGATTTCCCCAACTGTTTCGAAGATGACTTTTATAATTTTCTAAAAATTAGCTTATGCCACCTATACATTTTAATCTTTATCAAATCCTGTTTCTCTCTGCCCTCTTTTGATCATGTCATTAGTATTTTGCTTCTTTTTGTGTTTGTTTCTTTTGAGAAAATTAGATTTGACTACAGAATGTCCCACATTTTGAATTTGGCTCTTTGCTCACGATGTTATATCTTGTTTCTTTTACTCGATATTATGTACTAAAGATTCACCATATAGTTCTAAATAGCTATAGTTTGCTCATTTTCATAGTATGAGGTATTCATTGCATGAACATATTACAGTTTATTTGGTATTAGAAAACACCTTGTTTTTATTCGTGTACATCCCGGCTTCCTTAACCATATTGGCCATTCTGTGAAGTGCTTAGCATCATCCAGCATGGCATTGCTTAATAGGCAAAGAATGAATGTCTTATTTACTGTCTTAAGGGCAATAATCAAGTATTTTTTTGTATCTTCCACAACTCCTTGTATACAAAATAGTAATCCATGTTGTTCAGTTTGATTAATTCCAATGTTCTTCTTAGTAGTGAATTTACTAAAAGACTTTATTTTATTACTAAGATTTTTTTGGAAGCTATGCAACCTGGGTCATGACTTTTAGAAGACAGAATACACACTAGGTAGATTAAGCAAACGATGATTTATTAAAGGAAGTTAGGTACAAAAAATTTCCAGGAAGACCCAGGAACCAGCATATTGTTCCACTCAGGAATGATACAGCCACATGTGTTTCACGGGAAATTGTTTTAATAGACTCCAACGTAGCCACTGCCCACCATGCAGCCTTTAGAGTGTTGCGGGCCAGACAGCAAAGCCTCAGTCATACGACCAAATGCTTCTGCATAAGATCCCGTGTCCACGTCCATCGCCGCCACCACACTGTGCTCACTTCTTCCGAGATAGAACTGTGTGAGGGAGTCTGAAGATGGCGTTTTTAGCTTCCTAACTTTTAAAATAGAGGAAAGCATGCTAGAAAACTAGAAGGAGTGTTCAGTGAGATAAACCACAGTTAGTGCTAGAGTGACTGTGAAAGTGTCTGTAATTACGCTGTAGCCTGTGCTGGTCAGATAGGTCCGAGATCAAAGGAACAATTCATGTAAGAGTGAGCACACCCAACCTGACTTACCATGTTGACTAGTGGCACTCGCAGTCACACGACCTTGAGTAGGTCGTTTAATCTACTTGGAGTCGGTTTCCTCTTCTATACAATGAAGCAACAGTACTATTCTTCTGGCTCTATGAGTCAAAGATAATTTAACAGATAATATCCTTTGATTCCAGATGCCTTTTCTTCAGAAAAACATCCTCTTAGGCATGCTTATCTGTACAGTTTTCTATATTTAGTTGGTTATTTTCTGCTCCTAATTTGCCTATTAAATTATTTTCTAAACCACCTTAGTGTCCAGCATAGTTTTTTCTAGATACCATTCCCAAGGCTGATTTTTCCAGCAGGCGTATGAGTGATAAACACGATGGATTGAGAACAGGGAAATGCCATGCTTGACTGTATGAACAGGAAATCTCTCAACTAGTTTTTCCACTGAAGTGGGAAGGCAGTAACAGAAACATTCTTTTGTTTTCCCAGTCGTACCAACATAGTTACTACCTCGTTATTCTCAAAGATGTTTTATAATAATAAATGTTTGTAAATGAAAGCTCTGAAATCTGAAGTTCAACACATTTATTAGCCCTATGATATTTTTATTAGCCTCACATTCTCCAGGTAGACCCCTCACTGAAGGTTCATAATAATATATTATTTTGGATTACCTTTCAACTACCTACTTTGCCTACTTATTCTTTGTGTGTTTGTTTTGAGGGTGGGAAGCATATCTGTTTTGTTCATGTCTGTATCCCCAACATCTACCACAGTGTCTGGCATGTGAAAGTTTCTATAAGCATTTCATGGAATGAATGAATGAATAAATGTGTAAGTGCCAGGCACTGCACTAAGCATCATAATACGTCATTGTATATGATTTACTACTTATGATAGTATCATTATCTCTTTGTACTTTTTGTAATTTAAAGACTTAGAATCATACCGCTATACTGATCTTATGGCACAGGCCTGTAAATCCCAGCACTCAGGAGGCTGAGGCAGCAGGATCACTGTGAGTTCGAAGCCAGCCTGGGCTACACAGTGAGTTCAAGCCCAGACTGAATTGCATAGTGAAACCCTGTCTCAAAAAAAAAAAAAAAAAAAAAAAAAAAAAGGAGCTATAAAAGGGTAAAGTCCAGATTTGGAAGCAGGTATGAGAAGCCCAAGAAACTATTACCCACTGGATTTACTGTCTCTATTGAAGTTGGTTTTATCTATCTTTATTTATTTATTTATTTTTTGTGGGTACCTGGGGTCGACCTCAGGACCTCGCGCACCAGCAGGCACTCGTGGCTCTGAGCGATATCACCGGCCCTTTTTTTCATATGTGGGTTCCGGGAGTCAAACTCGGGCCCTCGCGCTTGCCAGGCAGGTGCTTACACCGCTGAGCCATCTCACCGGCCCCTTATCTATCTTTATTTTTTTTTATTTTATTTTTTTTTATTTTAAAGAGAAGAAAAAACAAAACAAATCAAAAGAAGAACAAATTTTCAAAGCAACATAATAGGAGGGTAACAATGGTTAATACATTACATATTACTATCTTTAAGTTAGTTATTCAGGATACCAGACATTAGCATTCAACTGTCCAAACATTATTGGCACAAACCTTACTCTTCAATGAACTAAGTAAAATTGATAGTGTATCTATCTTAACCATCTTATATATATATACAATTTTTTTTCCCTTTCCCTTCTTTCTTTTCCCTATTCCAGTCTCTCCTTTTGACCAGTTTCTTTTTGATTCACCGTGTCTATTGTACATTTTGGATCTTATTTACTCTTTCAGTTTCTCATACTAGAGAGACAATACGATGCTTACACGTGTGCTTCTGGTTTATTTCACTTATGAGTATTTTCTCGAGTTGCATCCATTTACCTATAAAAGTCTCCAGTTTATCCTTCTTTATGGCTGAATAGTACTCCATTGTATAAAAATACCACATCTTTCTTATCCATTCCTCAGCCCTTATCTATCTTTAAATAAATTTCATGAAGCCCTTTTACTTTTGGAAATCTTATTAATGTACAAATAATTGATATTTATAGTGGTTTAGGATTCTAGGTGAGCAAGAAAAGACATATTTTGCTAACCAAAAATGAGAGACTAGATTGCCCGTAGGATATGTTTATAGAGATAAACTATTCTTTATGTTTAAAGTCTAATTTTTATATCAACAAAGACTCAAGTGGCTAATTGATCTAGGACCTCAGGGAGAAAAGGGGACTGCAGTGAGGGATTTCTTTGTTTCAATACCAAGTTCCCCTTAAAATCATCACCATCATTCTTGGATTTATGCTTTCTATCTTTGAAATTTTTCTATTAATTCTGTTTTTATGTACACTGCCACTATTATAAATAGCTAGTCTTGCCTTTTAATTCTTTGTTCTACTAGTTGGATTTAGGCTAAAGATACCATAATTTGGTCTTAAAATAATGAGAACACTCTCCCCTGTGAAAGCAGGGATCTGACTCCTATAAATACTCACTCTCTACTGTCAGTGAATCTTTATATCCTTTCACACAAGAACCAATGTCCCGTTGTAATCTTTTTATACGATCTTTTATTTTTGAACTTGGAATGAGAATTCTATTACTATTGTTAATATTTTTGTTAAAAATATTAGATTAGATTTTGTGTAAATCATACAAAATAATTTTACAACATAAACCATAGGCTATCTACTGCTATAAATCGGTATTTCTTTCCAGAGGCACTATAGGAGTCCTTATAAATATGTCTTCACATTTTATTAACCTGAAATATTTTTGTTGAGGGAATATTTCAAATTCAAAGCATACTTTGAACTAAAATTGTTCTGTACTTCCCCGTCTGGAATTCCAGACCTGAGTTAACTAACAGCATATTCATTCTTGCTTAATAAAATAGCCAAGAAAATGTACACAAACAAAACGTTTTGGTAGGAGTTATATATTTATTATTTGCTTAAAACATCAGAGTAATGATCGTGGAGGAAAAATCAGGATTTGACTTATTTTGCAGGTTATTTTTATTGTTTTAAATTCCCTATAGTAGTAAAGATAAATGCTTCTCAGTATTTTTAAGTCAAAGGCCTATAAAAGTCATGTGCCATAACCATAGATTTGTGATTTATCTGTGGTTCTCATAAAATAAGAAAGAGCTTTTTTTGTTTCCCTCTTTGGTACAAAGTCAGTCTCCAAGAACTTCATCTGATTTTATCATCTGGTCTTGATCTTTTCTGAGATTATTAATGAGGATAAGATTAGGCTATTTTATTTGAATTCTTGAGCCACTGTAACATAGCTTCATGATTCTTGTCTCTCCACTTAAAATCCTTTCAGTCCCTGGAAGGTTTCCCTTCATATGACCTTTAATGACCTATACCCACAGTCCACATTTGCTAAAGTGTAGACGCGGCATGAGCTTCAAGGGAACCTCCTGGGATACTTACCTACCGTATCTGCTTCTGCATTTCAACAAGATCCCCAGGTGATTAAGTGATTTCCTAGCACTTCACTGTTTTAAAAGCACTGCTCAAAATACAAATGGAACAAACAGATCTCAGTCTTTTTACTGATAGATTTAAAAAAAATCCCACGTGTCCTCCTTTCTGAGTGCTTATGTTGCAATACTTTCAGCAACATGAACAGAACATTCCACTAAAAACAGCCTACACAGTTAGGACATTTATTATCTAAATAAAAATGAAGTTCCAAGGTACAATCACTCCAGACCGAGTCATTGATATCATTAAGAACCTCCATCTTCTTCAGTCCCTCACTCCGCTATTTTCAGCATGTAGTTTAGTCCCCCATGATAACAGCACGGTTACCACAGCTCCAGGCGTTGCATCCAGGTACAACAAAGTTAGGAAAGATGGAAGTCTGTTTTTTCTTACTATGTTTCTTTTCTTCAGTTTTCTTGGAACCCTGCAAATAGACTTCCCAGAAGGATGAGGTATGATCAAAAAATATGGTGACTGTTTAATTTTTTTTTAAATGAAATTTATAACAGTAAAAGACACACTGCCTTTAGTCCCGCCAAAATATGCCCTCTCACTTGGAACACATTTATCTCATCATTCTTGCCAATTTCTGAAGCAGTTCTGGAAGTCCTCTTTCGTGAGTATCTTTAGTTGTGCTGTTATGGCTGCCTCAATGTCCTGAGTTGACTCAAAACGCTTGCCTTTCACAGTCATTCTGACTTTATGGAAGAACAGAAATCATTTAGTGCCAGATGTGGTGAATAAATGATTTGTGTGGATGAGGACACACTGGAATGTTTTTTCAAGCTGCCCTTTTGTTGGATGACACGTGGTATATTTTAGTCACACACAGAGGAAGACTTCCAGAACTGCTTCAGAAAGTGGTTAGAATGATAGGATAAGTGTGTGCAAAGCAAGGGGGAGTATTTTGAGAGGGATTAATGCCACGGTGTCTTTTACCATAATAATTTTTAGAATAAATTTAAACATTCACCACTCTATATTTTGATCACAGGTTTCTATCACATTCCCAATTATAGACGAAGTATACCGAACCACCATGTCTGGCTTAGACTAATTAATATCTTCATATTCCTGAGGCAGATGATGCCTGCTATCTAAACCAACCGGGTCTCTCTCATTTCTTTTCAAGAAGAAAGATGAACAATGGGGGTGGGGGTGGGGAGGAGTTTGCTGGTAGAAAGACCACTGATAACTTTATCTTCATGCTCAAACCGAAAGAAGGGAGCAGAAAACATAAAATAGGAAGGACAGAATGCTCTCTGATTTAATTTATACCCACACTATAAGCATTACTAGCTAAATATGTATATTAATTTTTGGTTTCAGTTTTAATGTACTCTGTGCTCTCTGCCAGTGAAACCTGGTGTGCACTTTGCTTGTTAATCAATGGGATTACAAAAAAATTATTTGGGACAGGGCTTGAGCTAGACCAAAAATCAGGCCCATTGTTACACTCCTAACTTACCTGTTAGCCTCCAGAATTCCCTTTAGTGGCACTGGCGGATGAATGACTTCCTATGATTCTTCGTTCAACAATTATTCTGTCAAGTGTAAAAAGATTGTGTTACTCTACTGATTCAAACTCCTCATGGTGTCCCATTTCCTATTAGATAAAGTGTTAAGTTCTTCCCGGGGGCCCCAGGCCGTCTTTCAGTCCTATCTCATGATGCCTTCCTCATCTCTCACCTCAGCCGCTTGAAGAGTCACTCCTCCCTCTGCAAGCTCTCCTTCTTCTGTTACTGAGTTTCTCATGTTGTTTTGCTCAAATATGTGTTTCCCAGCAGAACATGAGCTCAGTTCAGGCATGGCCTGGCCCTGCTCCTATCACTGTGTTTGCCACAGTGTAGACATCTAGGAATACATAAGAAAGCTATAAAGAGCTGAGGCTGGCAGGCAGTATTGTCACAAGTAGACCACAAGTTCTCTCACAGCTATTCAACTCTGGGGTATAACATGCAAACAATCACAGAGAACACGAAAAAGAATAGGTGTGACTTTGTGTCAACAGAGCGTTATTTAAAAATAGGTCACTGGCCAATGGAATATAATTTGCTAACCCTGATATGGATAAATAAATGTTGACCATTGTTATGGTTTGGACCTAGAATGTCCCCCAAAAGACTCGTGTGTTCAGCGGTGGGCATGTGGAAGGTGACTGGATCATGGGCACTACACTCATGAGTGGATTCATCGACCAAAGAGTGCAGAGCTGAATGTGCTATTCGGAGGTGGGCAAGTCACTGGGGTGTGACCTGAGAGTTCTGTCTCCCTCCTGGCTCCTCCCTCCACTCTCTGCTTCCTGACTGCCAGGATGTGAGCAGCCGTTCTCCGCCAGACCCTTCCATCACGCCCTTCCTGCCTTGGAGCCAGCTGACAATGGACTGAATCCTCCAAAAACCGCGGGCCAAATAAAACTTTCCAGTAAGTTGTAGGGACAAAACACCCAGTGACCAGAAGGTGACTAAGACAACAATAAAGATGGAGGCTGTACATGACTTGCTTCTTTTTTCCACACCACTTTGAGGCCCTTCTAGGCCTCGAGGATCATCTCTAGGTCTTTCTTTGTTAAGTATGTACCCGGTAGTAATTCTGCACTGTATGGATCTATTGGCTTTTTCTTTGACTGTCAGAGACAGTGGAGATGAAAAATATATAACCGAGAGCCATAAGCAAGATGTTTCTTGTATTCCAGCGGGTCTGAAAGTTTGCCCAAATTTTATAGCTTAGACAGCCACCTAAAGACCTGTAGCTAGCTTAAATCATCTCTTTCTTTTAAACATCAATTAGTTTAAACTCTGGATTTAAAATGTAAAACTGGGGCCAGTGAGATAGCTCAGCGGCATAAGCACCTGCTTGGCAAGCGTGAGGTCCTGAGGTCGACTCCCGATACCCGCATTGGGAAAAAAAAAAAAAAAAAGTAAAACTGAAGCTGGATTATGACTAGAAAGTGACAGAATTACATTATCTCCCTAAAATCTTCAGAAAAATGATTTTTTTTTTTTGGTGAGGGTGGTGATATTTCTTTCCCACTCTTGATACTTCCATCCTTAAAAAGTGAGTTCATCCTAGCACTCTAAAAGGCTGAGGGCTGGTGAGATGGCTCAGCGGCGTAAGCGCCTGCCTGGCAAGCGCGAGGGCCCAAGTTCGACTCCTGGAACCCACATACAAAAAAAGGGCCGGTGATATCGCTCAGCGGCACGGGCGCCTGCTGGTGCACGAGGTCCTGAGGTTGACCCCGGTACCACCCCCCAAAAAAAATAAAAATAAAAATAAAAGGCTGAGGCAGGAGAATCAAAATTTAAGGCCAGCCTGGGTAAATAAACAAGATGCTGTCTCAGGGGTGGGGGTGGGGCTGGGGATGTAGCTGAGGTGTGAAGGTCATCTGTTCAATCCCCAGGACCAAAAAGAAAAAAAAATGGAGTGCAGTCACACAGTGCTGCTTGACATATTCTTTCCTCACTCTGCCTAGGAAAATCAAGTGTGTTGTGGGATTGGTACAGTTGGCAAGAATAAACTGGACACGCTTGGCTCAGTTCCTCAGTTTATTTTGCCTTCTTGGTATTAAACTTGCTTGCAGCAAGTCCACTTTCTTCTGTTACTCATGCTGTAAAATCTTTCCCAGTTGAAAAAGTGGTCCTGGCCTAAAGCTGCATGTGACTACCTGAGTATGTATGACCATTTCTGGATAGAGTCAGGTGGCCCATTTTACTCTTGCCTCGAGATATCTCCTCCACTGGCCGTGGTAGTTCATGCCTGTAATCCCAGCCCTCGGGAGGCTGAAGCAGGAGGATTGTCAGAAGTTTGAGGCCACCCGGGCTATGTAATGAGTTCATATCCAGCCTGAATTACATAGAGAGACCCTGTGTTAAAGAAAAAGAAAAGATACCTCTTCCAAAGTAGGCTTTATCAGTAAATGAGAGAACACTTTGGCTACCACCTACTTCTTCTCTGTCATACTGCTCAATTGGTTCTGAGCACAGGGCAGGTGCAGGGAGAGTATATTAGCAATAGTTTCTATATTCAGGATGCTCTGGCATCTGGTTAGACTGACCCTCCTAAAGCCATCTACCCTAACCCTAACCCTGACCCTAAACAGCTCTTCTGTCCCTTTCATATGCAAGCCCAAATCCCCCAGCCACCTATTGTGGAACTCACACATCAAGCCAATATCCCCCGCCCCCCGTGCTAATCAACACAAGGCCGCGTACCAGACAACACAGGACTGCCCCTACACCCAGACACAAGTGAGATTATTAAAACTAACCAACGCTAAATCTGCCTACCCTACCTTGCTTTGGCATCCCTGTGAAGACCGTGACAGAGGCTCGGGTACATGCTTCCCCCCATCATCCCTTCTCAACAGTCCCTGGTGATTCCTTGTTTGGACCTGTGTGGCGTGCCTCTTCCTCTGGGGAAATGTGGGTAATAATCTATCTTTTGGGTGGCAGTTATCTCCTGATCTGTTGGCCTCTCCATACTTAATTTAAAAAAAACAAAAAACTACACTACAAAACAGTAAGTTGTCATTGTACCCCTCCAAGGCCCAAATGGTTATCTTTAGGAGGCGAGTCAAAGTAAGATTTTATACCACAGTCACTTATATCATTTCCCCCCTTCTTTCTTGACATATTTGCTCTGAAATTAGGAAGATGGGAACAGAATTAGCCAAATAGTTGGGCCTCACCAGCAACAACCGGCCCAGTTTTCACGTATTTTTGAGATTCTAACCACTGATGTTTTAAAGCAAAGGAGTTTAAGAATTTATCAATCCGTATTGCAAATAGAAAATTTCCTAAGTGTTATGGACTCAAGAGAAATATATTTCATGGTCTAAGACCTCAAAAAAACATATGGTGCATTTTGGGAAAGGCAAAACTATAGACTATTAAACAATTGAGGTGATGTTAAAACAGTGTGGATTAAGTAACGTGGAATAATGAGAGTTAAGGGAAGGGAAGGACAATCTGAGAGTGGCATGACAGCTAGAGCTCAGAGAATGAATGAACTTGAAGGACAAAAGAGGTGAAAAGATGATCTGAGAACCAATTTTAGTTGGTTACATCAAAAGGATTGGGAGGGAGACTTACTTCTTATTGTCAGAAAATTTAGGCATAGATAGATCTAGTGACAGGAATCACTAGTGGAATCTGTCACTTGCTATTTCTTAGATTTGCCAAGTACTGTTCTTTTTTAAAAGTTCCAACAAAAAGTCTGGGCAGGGTCTGATTCGAGTAGCTTGAGTCATGTAGCTACTCCCACGGGAAACTGCTGTAGCTAATGGGTGGTTCCCTGCTTGGTCAGGTTCGGGTTACAGGCCACCCTAGAGCTAGATATGGACTCAGCCACATTCAAAGCTATGAACCAAGTGTATTTGGCTCATGGCTCTGGAGGTTGGAAAGTGCAAAAGCACAGCGTCAGGATCTGGTGAGGGTCCTTGTACAGGGTCACAAGATAGCAGAGGGTAAAGGAACACACATGAGACAGCAAGAGAAGGGGTGGGGGCTGGATGCCTCTTTTTGTCACAAACCCACTCCTATGGTGATTAACTTAGTCGCAACATAAGCGACTCACTCCTGAGATAACATGAATCCATTCACGAAGGCAGAAACCTCTTGACCTAATCACTTCTTAAAGGTCCAACCTTGGAATACCATTGTCGCCTTGGCAATTAAACATGAGTTTGAAGGGAATATCCAAGCCATAGGAATTACTAAAAGGCAGCGATGATTCCAGACAGAAGATGCAACAGTCCTTGGAATACTGAGGGGAATAACAACGTGAGCAAGGTGGAGAGGAAGGCAGAGACCAGTGTGATTATCAGCTGTGTGAAGAAATAGAAGAAAACATATTTCAGTAATTCAGATGTTACACAAAGTTTAGGAACGTTTGAAGTCGGACTGAAGAATATGAGTGTGTCACTAAGCAATGGCGATTTGCTTTAGATTCTGAACCACTACATCAATACGATGAAAGTAGTTTTATAGAACAATTTATCAGACAAGAGCTGGAGGATAAACAGTTGGGAACACCAGAGGGGGAGATTGTTTGAGTAATCCAGAAAAGGCATCATAAAGATTTATGCTAGATAGTAACGGTAAAATGAAAGCTTTATGGTTGAAATCCAGATAATATTTTCAAAGGAAAGACATAGTTGGATACAGGGAATGACTAAAGAGAAGAAAAAAAAGGGTGCCAACACTTGTAGCGAGAATTACAAATGTGTTACGAATGGAAATTTCTAAGGAGGGGCCTTTTTCCTTCTCCCAGTGCCTCCTGCCACATAACCCTATGCTTTTATCTTCAAATTTCCATTAAACTTAGCAGACTGGACTAAGACTCTAGAGGTTCTAAGTACTGACAGATTATGTACCCTACCTCCATACCATATATGATTCAAATAAAGTTATTTTTTATTTTCATTTTTATTATTTATTTATTTATTTACTTACTGTCTTTTTTTTTTTTTTTTTTTTTTTGTGTGGGTACCGGGGGGTCGACCTCAGGACCTCGCACGCCAGCAGGCGCCCGTGCCACTGAGCGATATCACCGGCCCCTTTTTCGTATGTGGGTTCCGGGAGTCGAACTCGGGCCCTCGCGCTTGCCGGGCAGGCACTTAAGCCGCTGAGCCATCTCACCGTACTTACTGTCTTTTTGAGATAGGGTTTTGCTGTGTAGTTCAGGCTGGCTTGAACTCACCGTGTAGCCAAGGCTGGCCTTGAATTCACGGTGATCCTCCTGCCTCAGCCTCCTGAGTGCTGGGATTACCGGCATGCACCACCACGCCCAGCCTCAAATAAAGTTATTAAATGTTTAATAAGGATAAAGAAGTCCAACAGTCACGATTTGTCACATAATGTCTTGTTAACAATTGTAAATAGGATGTTTTACTTCTTTTCTCCAATCAGAAATATATTTGCTAATACCTTCATTCATGCTCAATCTATATGACCCAGTATTACTTGGTAATTACGCCACTATTTTTCACTTATTGATTGGAAACATGCATTTGTAGATGTAAATGTCCCCTTTTGAAATGATGCCTGAAACCAGGTGTGGTAGCTCATGCCTATAATCCCAGCACTTGGATGGCTGATGTAGGAGAATCCCTACATAGTGAGATTTTGTCTATGGCAAGTTCGAGTCCCACCAGGGCAACTCAGTGACACCGTGTCTCGAAAAAAAAAAAAAAAAAGAAAAAGAAACAAAAGGAGGCTGAGGATGTAGCTCAGTGGTAGAGTTCCCTTGAGTTTGAGCCACAGTACCAAAAACAAAGAAATAAAGTAAAATCATGCTTGGATACAGTTGAAATCTTTACAACTTCTAGCTGTTAAAGAATAAAAGTATACTGGCCAAGCACAGTGGCACACACCTGCAATCTCAGCACTCTGGGAGGCTGAGACAGGAGGGTTGCAAGTTTAAGCCCAGTCTGGACAATTTAGCGACTTGATGAGACCCTGTCTCCAAAAAAAAAATTAATTAATTAATTAAATTAAATTAAATTAAAAACGACTGGGGATTTAGCTCAATGTGAATGTATATAGACCCTGGGCTCAATCCCTGGTACTGCAAGACAAAAACGAAAACAAAACAAAACACTATCTACCTGTCTATCTATCTATCTATCTATCTAATTTCAGTAATTAAAACTATCGATTATCTATAGGTAAAAGGGAGAAGAGACAAGATTAAAAAAACAAGCGGTGACACTGGACGAAGTTTGCATTAGTGCTCAGGCAAAGCAGTTCATCTTTCTTTTCCAGCGTCCCTTCTCTGCTTACCAGGTCAGAAGCGGGCATTCGTCTTCACTTTAGGGAATTGGAGATTGTATGATTTGGTGGAGAGAATGTATGTAATGTGAGAATGAGCAAAAAGCAAAAGTCTGAAATGGGGAAGAAGCTGACAGTTCACAGCTCACAATTTCAAAAGGGACTACTCCATTAACGCAGCACATGATTACAATGATAGCCAAAGAACTGTAAGTAACCCACGCTTGTCCTTCAGGGCCTCACCTCTAACTTTCACTGCTGCAGATTTTAGACTTCTCCTCTACAGCTTTAAATAATAAACACTAAAACTGAATCACCGTGAGTCTTATGCCAGATTAATATGCTCAGTGTTAAGCATTTGCACAGCTTAAACATGTAATCAACAGCAACTTTATAAAGGAAGTTTATCATTATTTCTTTTATAGGAAAGGTGACTTGGCCTCATGACAGATAATCAGCTTGAGATCACAGCCAGATTTGATTCTATTCTGTATGGTGGACAGAAAAGATCTGCTTCCCGTTATGATGTTACACACTTTTCCGAATAAATAAACACTGGAATTTCTTTTAGCAGGAGGACAATGTTCCAATCTGCTATAGAAGAAAGGGCAGATAGAAATTGGAAGGTTGGCTCTGCCACATCAATGAATCAACACAATCGGTTTTTTCTCTGTGGGGAAAATGAAACTGATTCATTTCCTCAGCTGGGCACCAGATCAGGTAACTGGTTTGCATTTAGGCATTGCGTTTTCTTTTTTTTTTTTTTTTTTGTGGGTACCGGGGGTCGACCTCAGGACCTCGCGCGCCAACAGGCACCCGTGCCGCTGAGCGATATCACCAGCCCCTTTTTTGTATGTGGGATCCGGGAGTCGAACTCGGGCCCTCGCGCTTGCAAGGCAGGCGCTTATGCCGCTGAGCCATCTCACCGGCCCAGGCATTGCATTTTCTAAAGAGCCAAATCTTGCTTAGCATCAAGGGATGCTCATGAGGTGTCTATTTGGAGTGCAAAGTCACATGGTACCCATGGTAACTGCCAGCCATGACTCTCTTCTCTCCCTCCTTCCCTCGCCTTCTCTCTCCACTAAGCCTAGAATGTTGGTTAGAATTTGATAGAATGGCATATGCTTTGTTTTTTATTTCTGCTTTCTCATCCACCTTTTGAATTAATATAAGACTTCAGAAAAGTTGCAAGAGTAGCATACAGAGTCTTCCTATATTTTTTACCCAGCCCTTCTAATGCCAACATTTTGCATAATCATAGTATAATGATTAAGACGAAGAACTTGGTACAACAGCACTAACCAAACTACACAACTTATTTACATCTCAGCACTTTTCCTACTAATGCCCTTCTACTGTTCTGGAATCCAGCCCAAGGTCTGGCACTCCATTTGGTTATCATCTTTCCTTGGGCTTCTCCAGTCTGGGAATGGCCTCAGCCTTTCTTTTTCTCTATGACCTTGATACTCTGGAAAGTTGCCAGTCATTTGTTTCACAGAATCTCCCTTAATTGGGTTTATCTGACCTTTTCTCATGATTGAGGGAATGCATTTTCAGGCACACTAATGCAGAAGGATACATGCGGGGATGCATGACGGCAGTGGCATGTTTGTAATCAAGGGAGTGGCGCGATACAACTTACAACTGATAACGCTGCCTCCCCTGGCAGCTATGTGCAGACCAAACTGTAGAGAGCCATAAATGACCCAGCTTCGCGTCTGAGCATGCGCTCCCTCCGCCCATCCTGATCCTACGTCACCCATTAGACCCTCCCACTGCTTCCCTCAAAGAGATATAAGCCTTGGCACTTCCTCAATAAACTCTCTCTGTCGCCCTCGCCTTCAAACTGCGTATGTGTTTTTCTTCATCCCCATACTGTCTCTCGGGCTACGCGTTCCTGCCCCTGGGAGCTCTGCTGGTCGGAGCCTCCGCGGGTCACGACATTTTGGCGCCCAACGTGGGGCTCGAGAACGACAGGTTCTATGAGGGATCACCCTACAAAGGTTTAAAAGAGTGCCCGGCCGGCCTTTGACCCATCCATGAGGACTCCCCCTCAGTGATCCGCGCGAGGACTTCTCTCTCTCGTCTCTCGTCTGAATCACGGTGAGCATTTTCATACTGTAGGGTGTAACATGGGACAGAATCTCAGTGAACATGAGCTCTTTGTCTCAGGGCTCTCCCAGGCCCTCAAAGCCCGGGGAGTCAAAATCAAACAATCCCACCTAACTGCCTACTTTGAGTTTATAAATAAAATCTGCCCTTGGTTTCCACTGGAGGGTACTATCAATGTGAAGGTTTGGAGCCGTGTGGGTTATGCACTCCAAGATTACTACCGGGTCTTCGGACCTGAAAAAGTCCCCGTGACTGCCTTCACATATTGGACATTAATTTCTGAATTGTTACAGGCTCGCCCTTCCGATCCCCACATAGCACAAACTATAGCTCAAGCTGAGGCTTCCCTTTGTTCTCATTCCCCCCATCATAGCCCCCCCGCCTCCGTGATTCTTGACATACCTGAGGACCAACATGGCTGCCCGTCCCCTACCCCATCTCTTACTGCTTCCGCCCTTCCGCATGGAGACGATCCTCCATCTTGTAGGAGTGATCCCCAATCATGCGGACACCCTGAGCGACCGCCATCTTGTGGCGCACCGCCATTTTCCTACCCTAACCTCCCGCCACCGCCCACTTCCACCCTCTACAACTCCCCTCTGCCATCTTGCACCAAACTGCCGCCGCCATTTTCTGCTCCCGATTCCACTCACTCCGGCCCTTTGCCCTCCTCCCCCCCCTTTCACAGCCCCTGCATTCCTTGTTAACTTCCCTCCCTTCTACCCCCCATCTCCTGCTTCCCCTGACTCTGATGCCTTCATGGCCCGACTTATGACTCGCATTGCTGACCTTGAACAAACTGCCGATAAGTTACATCAAACATTTAAACTTCAGCTATCCCAATCCCCTACTCTTCCTCCTAACAAACCTAACCCTCCACCAACCTCACCCGACCTTCTCATTTGTCCGTCACGTCATCCTCTAAACACCCCAACCTAATACTATCCGTACCCTTCTCCAGCATGGAGGGCTCCGGTACCTGCACTAGTGGTTCCCCTATGACCACCCTGAGGTCACCCTGCTCTACCCTATACCCCCTCAACGACTCCAACACCTTTCTCTCTGTTACGCCCCCTACATATTGGCTATGTCAAAAGACTGGATTATCTACACAAATATCTATTAAGGTAATCCGAGAAAAACAAGATCTATGTGTCACCGTTGCTATCCTACCACACATCACCTTTCACCCAGCAAACTATCCCCTCACCCTCGATCCTGACCCCAGAGATCCACCCCTAACTTTATCCCACCTTCGCAAAAAACGTGAGGTCTTCACCACCACCACTCTTCTCGTCCTCGGAACCGCATCAGGAATCGCCCTTGGGTCCATGGCTTTGGCCCTTGGACAAACCCAATATAATAGCATCTTACAGGCCGTTGACCAAGACCTAAAAAATGTTGAAACCTCTATTCGCGCCCTACAAACATCACTAACCTCCTTGTCTGAAGTTGTTCTCCAAAACAGGCGTGGCTTGGATCTTCTTTTCCTCAAGGAAGGTGGCCTTTGTGTGGCCCTCAAAGAAGAATGCTGTTTCTATACTGACTCCTCCGGCGTGGTCTTACACGCTATGGATAAATTAAATGATGCCCTAAAAAAGAGAGAAATAGCCAGAACACAAGCCTTATTCCCCAACACTTGGTTCTCAACTGTTCTCCCCTACCTTGCCCCCTTCTTAGGCCCCCTTATAGTTTTGGTCCTCGTTTTGGCTCTTGGTCCTCTCCTATTTAGGAGACTTATCGCCTCCGTCAAAACGGCCCTTGCTCCTGTGTGGGAAAGACCTCTCCAAGTTCATTATCAGTGTCTAGCTATGGCAGACGCTGATGAATACAAACAAGCCGAACCCTATGATGATATTGAGGCCCCAGCATATAAGAATGTCGGCCAATGACGGGTAAGATGGAGTTACAAGTCACTAGCACTCTCAGGACCACCTAAGACAGAGCCCCACTCTTCGCCGGGACGCTGGCGATGCTAGTGGTCAGCTCAATGACGGGTAAGGCCTGAAAAATCAAATGCGTAAAAACTAAAAAAGACTTGCAGTAACCTCCACAACCTAAGACAGGCCACATTCAGGGTCATACAAACACTCATGGTCAGCAATATTTTCTTTTGGAGAAAAAGGAGCATATGTAGAGAGCCATAAATGACCCAGCTTCGCGTCTGAGCATGCGCTCCCTCCGCCCATCCTGATCCTACGTCACCCATTAGACCCTCCCACTGCTTCCCTCAAAGAGATGTAAGCCTTGGCACTTCCTCAATAAACTCTCTCTCTCTCGCCCTCGCCTTCAAACTGCGTATGTGTTTTTCTTCATCCCCATACTGTCTCTCGGGGTACGCGTTCCTGCCCCTGGGAGCTCTGCTGGTCGGAGCCTCCGCGGGTCACGACACCAAACTAAAGAGATAAAGACTGTTGTTGAAGCCACCTGTGAAGAAGCTGCTGGAATTGACTAAGCCGGGGATGAACAAAACCTGCAAGGATAGAGGTAAAAGTCTGAACATGAGATTTCTGAGATAAAAATAAGGGGCAGGTGAGATAGCTCAGCGGCATAAGCGCCTGCCTGGCAAGCGCAAGGTCCTGAGTTCGACTCCTGGAACCCACATAAAGGAAAAAAAAGGCCGGTGATATCGCTCAGCGGTACAAGCACTTGCTGGCAAGTGCGAGGTCCTGAGGTCGACTCCCAGTACCCACATTAAAAATAATAATAATAATATTTGGGGGGCAGTTTCCATGCATGGAATGAAGGGAGAGAAAAGAACTAAAGATGGTTACCAGGGTATTACACTATGTAGGTGGCAAAGATTTTTGTAACCCAGATTCCCCAGTAAGATTTAAAAATAACATTAATCTGCTGATGTATGGTTGCTCTAAGGAGCTGTCTGCATGTTTGTGGAAAAGGTACACAAGGAGATAGAGGGAAAACAATGCTCAGCCATTCGTTTATTCTTGTTCCCAAGTTCCAACTTTGGAAACTTGGCATTTTTGGACTGAACCTATGAGTAAGGACTAGAGAGAAGCGTCAGCATCTTATCATTGCCCTCATTCTCTCTGGGTAAAGGGAAACTTTTGCTAGTACTTAGAAGATGTTTGCCGGGCATGGTGGCACATTCCTGTAATCCCAGCACTCAGGAGACTGAGGCAGGAGGACCGCTGTGAGTTTCAGACCAGCCTGCACTACATAGCAAGACCCTGTCTCAAAAAAAAAAAAAAAAAAAGTTTATTGTATGGTATGTGAAAGAATTAGTATGTCTGAGTTGGGGGATGAGTGTGTGAATGTGATGATAGTAGTCTGTAAATTGTTTCATAGACAATGAATCTTTCATAGAAATCACCTCTGGTCTTAAATTAATCCAAAACAGTGATGCCAAGATGAAAATTCAAGAGTAAAGAATAGGCAGATGGGCAGCGCATGCATCTAATCCCAGCTACGTGGGAGGCTGAAATAGGAGGATCACAAATGCATGGCCAGCCAGGGCAACTTAGCAAGACCCTGGCTAAAAAAAAAGTGAGTATTGAAAATTAAAATCTTTCTTGGTTATCTTTGAAAAGATAGAGGGCGGGAAAAAAAGCCCTCAAATTTCCCTAATTTTGGAAAAATTTAGCTGAGGCTTCCTTGCCCTAAAAAGCTGATCCTCTTACAGAAGAAAGAAAGAAGTTTGGCTGATTTGAAACCAGTGAATATAATTACATATAAAACTCTATATTCTTTTTTTTTTGTGGGTACTGGGGCTTGAACTCAGGACCTCATGCGCCAGCAGGCGCCTGTGCCGCTGAGAGATATCACCGGCCCTTTTTTCATATGTGGGTTCCGGGAGTCGAGCTCAGGACCTTGTGCTTGTCAGGCAGGCACTTATGCTGCTGAGCTATCTCACCGGCCCTTTATATTCTTAAATAAAACAGAGGTTTTAAACTGGGGCTGTTTATCAGAATCATCTTGAGAGCTCTTAACAATATAGTTGCCCAGGGTTCATCCCAAGTGATTCTGATATAGTAGATGTATTATTTAAAGTGTCTTTTGTTGTACATGGCAGAAAAGAAATTCAAATCCACTTTGGCCAACAGTTTTGTATAGGTTGTGCATTTTTAATCTGATGCTACGTAACAAATTACCCAAAGTTTAGTGATTAAAACACAATCATCTTGCACAGTTTCTGGGCTCAGCGTTTGGGGCTGGCTACGCTGGTGATCCTGCTTCAAGGTCTCTCATGAAGTTGAAATCAAGTGTCAGCTGGGCTTCATTCAGCTACAGTTTGACTGAGGGCTGGACTCAGTCACGGCTGGCAAGCTGGTGCTGGCTCTGCACAGATGGAACTACCATTTTGCCATATGGCTCCTCACACAGGAGAGCTAGAATATTCTCACAATAGCTTGGATGGTTTCTCCAGAGTGAGCCATCCAAGGGAACAAGGGAGAAGCAGCTCGACGTGGATGTATGGCTGGGATTAAGGTATCCTTCAGGAGGAGGGGGATGGTGTGCATATGTTGCCTGATCTATTAGGGCAAAGGCTGAGAAGCACCTGTATGTAGTGTTGTAGGTCTTGGAGAAAATACATTCATATTTATCATACTTACCCATTATTTTTATAAGGTGAAAATGATTAAAATTAGCATTAAGAGAAACTCTGAGGAGGAATAATAATTATTTTTAAAACCTTAAGGGTTTTGAGTGACTTACCTCTAGCCATAATGATAGGCTTAAATCAAATAAGCTTTTAACATCTTTAATATATCCAGAGCCCTTTAGAGTTCCTCAGATGAGTTTTATAACATGTTATTTGATCTTAAGAACAATTTTAGGCTCATAGGATGGAGTCAAGAGGGTTGGGAATGAAAGATGGAGCTAATAATAGTGCACACCCACCAGGGTGCCGGCATCTGACTGCAGGCTTTGTATGTGTTAACCTTTTGAATCAAATGCGTTGAGGTAGCAATGAATAATTTCAATTTTGCAGGAAGCTTAGCTTCCTCAGCTTGGAGAAGTACAGGACCTGCCTGGAGTCAAGCATGGAAGCTGAGATGAGAACTTAGGTTTCTTGCTCACAGTTCCGTGCACTTCCTACTTGTCTGCCCCATTTGTCAGCATGCCCAGCCATTGCTGCTGCCGCCCTACTCGCCCCATGCTTGACTTATTCCTCTTCTGACCGCACAGGACTCCCCATAAGACAGAGGCGTCTGCAAATGCATGCCCGGACTGACAATATCCCAACAATGGGTCTTTTCCTTTTTGAAAGGCTACTGGAAAGGAAAAAGAGATAACAGAAGTATATTGGACTGGAAAAGAAACATAGTCCTCAATTTATACTGAAATAAACCAAAGCCATATAATTGGTAAAGCCATATATGGTAAAGCCATATATTGGTAAAGCCATAATTATATGGCTCTACCACCTACTACATGAGTGCCCCCAAATAATATCTTGGTGTCTCTTTTTAGTCAAGAGGAGTAACACTTCTTAAGGTTGACCTAGTTTTCAGGAAGGTGACAGGACAAGTGGCATGAAAGATGCAAAACATGCTGTGTTCCTATACGTATTTGGGTGAAAAAATGATTTTTGAACAGTATACATCATCTCTATTCCTCATGCCTCAAACTGCTCTTAGAACTTACATATAGGGCCGGTGAGATGGCTCAGCGGCATAAGCGCCTGCCTGGCAAGTGCAAGGGCCTGAGTTCGACTCCTGGTACCCACATACGAAAAAAGGGGCCGGTGATATCGCTCAGTGGCATGGGCGCCTGCTGGCACACGAGATCCTGAGGTCGACCCCCGGTACCCACAAAAAAAAAAAAAGAACTTACAAATATGCCTGAATGTGAGTTCAGTCAATGTCTCCAAATGCAAGGACTAACGTTACTTCTCCCTGCTGTTTGAGATTTACATATAGCAATAACACCTCAAATTATCCAACATATGTGACAACTTTCCCAGCAAATGGCTTCTGGGATATAATAAAGTGAGCACTGAATATTCCAAAGTTTAAAGGCTTCTCTGACTGGCTCCTGGGTTTTGAGCTATGACGTTTCTCAATAGTGTACAAACTGGGGGACCAACATGGGTTGGTGTAGATATAATAAACTGCACGGTAGGTGTAGTGACCGAGGAAAGCTGGTAACAGTGTTTGAGAATTAGCCTCATAACACAACACATTATAAGGCTAAGAGCTCAGTATTTGAACCATGAAAATGTGGGTTTCTAACCTGGCTTCAACATGTGTAGGCAGTGTGGCATCGGGCAGCTACTTTACTATTCAAAGCCTCATAATTATATGGTAGTTTATAGGTGTCAAGGAAAGTATGTAACGTACTGTCTATATTACTTTTCAAAAAGTTACAAATATGACTCTCATACATGTATAAAGGGAGCATGTCTCAAATGTTCACTTCCCATGTTAATGAGGGAACTGGTAAGATGGTAAAGCTGGTTCAAGGAGAACTGGAGACTGTGAAGTACTTGTGGGGGCCGAAAGACAAGTACTTGAATAAGACTGTTAATTTGACATAAAACTGGTTAGTGTATAGATAAAGAGAAGTAACTTCTAGAGTTATTGTTTCTATCAGATCATTTACATTTGGATAAATTTAATTTGCATCAATATCAACAGTTGTTCTCAAGTAGGGGGGTGAATTTGTCCTCAGGGAACATTTGGCAATGTCTGAAGACATTTAGTTGTCACAAATGGAGGGGTGCCAACTGGCATCCGGTGGTGAGAGAACGGGATGAAACTAAACATTCTTCAATGTGCAGGACAGTCACCCACGAAAGAGGTATTTAGCCCAGACGTCAATAGTGCTAAGGCTGGCTACCAGTTTCTACATGTTAACATTTACCCTTGTAAGCTTTAAAGTATCCTAATGAAGAGAAAATACCAAGTCAAACAAAGGTACACACTCCTAGGTATTCAGAAAATCCTGAAAGAGTATGCAGGAACCCCTGTTACCTATTTCCAAATTTTAGAAAAATTTCTTAATGCCATTTGATGCAATACCTAGCACATGGTAGATGCTTAAAAATTTATTATTGTTATTATTATTATAAAATTGCAGCCTCTATGTAGATGTCTACATGCCTATACAATAAGATAAACATAGCACTAGACTTTGAGTGTTTAAAGAACATCACAGCATTATCACTGTTGGAAATTATTTTCCTGTTGGATTATTTCTTCGGTGTCATTTTGTAGTTTTAAGAAAGTCCTTCCATAAAACCTTCAGTCAAATAGATGGTAGATCATGTTTAAAAAGGCAAGCTGTACCTACAAATTAACCTGAAATCCTAGACACAAGAAACCAAGCCTCTCTTTCTACTTGAGAGTGTACTATCAAATTCAGAGTTCCCAAATGTTCTTAGGAAACCTATTGAATGACTGAGTATGCTAAGTAAAACCAAAAGATTGCAATCTGCACTGGAGATCAAACTCAGGACCTTGCATATGATAGGGAAGCTCTCTACCACTGAGCTATATCCCCAGCCATGTCTATAGCATTTTTATTATGTGGGCAAATGTTATGTGGTATCCCAGAAATAAAAAAATGGTAAAAGTTTAACAAAACAAAACAAAACAAAACAAAACAAAAACAAAAACAAAAAAAAAAAAAAAGAAAAAGAAAAAGAAAAAAGAAAAGAAAGGAAAGAAAAAGCAGCCACATAGCTGTGGAAATTCATCTTCTATAAATTAGTTGAACAGTATACCCAACAGTTGTATTTATCTGAATTGGCCCAGTGAGGAGAGAGAAGCCACTCAACAATGTGAACAGGAAAAGTTTAAAGAATTATGTGCTTTATTTTTATTTGTATTTTTTTGAGACTGGCTTTTGCATGTAGTTCAGGCTGGCTTTGAATATGTCGCCCAGGTTGGCCTCAAAGTTACAGCAATCCTCCTGGCTCAGCCTCCTAAGTGCTGGGATCACAGGTATGCACTACCACGCCTGGACAAGAATTATGTGCTTTATATGAAATACAATTATTTTTAAAAAATCTAATACAAAAAATGTATGACAAATATGCACTAATAAAAAAATAAAGTTAAGAAAAGAAAAACGAAAAAAAAATCTAATACATAAATGCAAATAAATTTAACAAACAGATAATAGATAAGTCAATGTTTAAAATGGGGAAAATATAAAATAAAAATATAAACATCTCAATTGATGATTTAATACCTTTGTTATATAAATAAACTATAAACAAAGCATTGATGAGTAAGAAGTAAAGAGGATGCTACAGAAGACAGAAGAGGAACTGGAGGGCTAAGAAGCTCACCCAGGACCCTCCCCACCTGCCCCGCAGCAGGGAGAGCCAGGCCTTGCCAGAGAAGACACTGGCCTGGTTCCTGGAACAGCAGAGTAGTTACGGTGCCACGCTGGCAGGTGACTCTCTGGAACCTTCCACTGCAGCTCCTGGTCCTGAAGTGCTGCTGCCCGCCAGGTGCCTGAAACCTGAAGTCGTACTTGCTGCGGGTGCCTGGCAAGCACACGAGAACCTAAAATGAAACCTTTCTTCCAGCCATGTCCCTCCAGCGCCATGCACAGACAAAGCTTAACATCATGCCACTCAGGAAGAAGTATTTACAGTGCCCAGGCTCACTTCCACAGATGAAGCCAGACGAGAGAATTTGGAACTCCAAGCCGGTAACCAGCACGAATGACTCTGCAGTGTCTTCAGGGACGAATACAGGTAATTTCTGGCTTTCGTTGTCCACCCAACGTCCCAGTGGGGGTTCCTCTAGGCCTGCAAGCTGCTTTGTCCACCGTAGAGCAGTAATTTCTCAAAGCATGGCCCTTGAGTGATCCGTATTACTTGGTACTGTTAATGCATGTTAGAAATGCTAATTCTAAGACCCTACCCAAATCAGAAACTCAACAGCAATCTAGGGTCGAACAGGTCTTCCAAAGACTCTGGTACTGACAAAGCTTCTGGAACCTCCGCTACAAACACGAAGTCCCGGGAACTTGCTTGTGCAAGTTTGAGGGAAGAGTCAATACGGATTTCTTCTTCATATGAATTTTAGTCTGTATTTTAAATCTTGAATAGGAAAGCTTCTCTAGCACCTGGATATGGAACATATTATGATGTCTCTACTTCTGCAACGACACCTCGTTTCTGGACTCCTGGGCACTAGATACACTCGCTTTGGTAGGATATTTGGTTTTCATGTTCTTATCTGCATGTCATGCCACCCTGATTTGGGCCCCAAAGCTGCTACTGCAATTTTATTTCTGTGTGTGCAAGAAGCAAAGGGTAACACCACTTCTGCCTTTTCCACAACCTTACTTTTTCTTAGCTCTCCACTGCTGATGGGTATTGAGAGAATAGCTAGAGCCACAAACCCAAGGTCAGCACAACCAGCATCATGAGGGAGCTCACACTGTGCCTTGGCCCACAGTCACAGGAGCTGGCCTGCCGCCGACTGCACTCTAAACCCAGGCCAGAAAGCTTTGTTTTTCCCTGACACAGCTCATCTTGGCTCCTTGATTTGCTCCCTTTAAGGAAGGGAGGGAGAGATGGTGAGTTCTAGCAGGCTATTTTTCTGCTGTTCTTTGCTCTAAAATGAAAACTGTGTCCATGCCCATGTGGTGTTGGGACTGTGGCCTGGCCCTGGTCCCACCACTAGCCAGCTGTGTGTTGCAGGAAAGGTCACCAGCTCCGGTTTCAACTCCCATGCCGGGACAGTGTTGGAGCAGCTGATTCTGCTCCAGTATTTTACGATTCTATGCATATCACAAGCTTATCCTTAAAAGGTAAGCTGATGGGTTTAAATCTAACCCATTAGTGTGGTAGACTGTGTGTTCGAATCTCAACCTTGAGCACAATAGTTTGTGTCATTTAAATCTCCATCTCCCATGGTTTTTTTTTTTTTTTTGATTTGTTTTTATTTTTTTACAGGATCTCACTAAGTAGTCCAGGCTGGCCTCAAACTCGTGGTGATCATCCTGCCTCAGCTTCCCAAGTGCTAGGATTATAGGAGAACACCACCATGCCCAGCTCCAGCCCACATATTGAATACTCAACACAACACAGTGTTCATACAGCACATTCATCTTAAAGAGATTGAGGTTATTCATACACAGAAAGTGAAGTTGTGGGCAGATGGACCTCTTGTCAAACACTGTCTCTTTATAAGTAGATTACATATCATCATCAATTCCTCCGACAAAGAGCTACGTGAGAGGGCACAGACAGAAATGAAGCACTGGAATTCTTTATTTCTAAGTTCTGATTTATTTCTTACTGATAACAATAAATAAAAAGTTCTTATTTCAGTTACTTGTATGCTTTGCAATTTTAACATCTGTTATTCAGGGCCATCCCTTACCCCTGTCCCCAAACCTTCTCTGACCTATTTTCACATGCTGAATCAGGGAGAAAAGTCGAGTATAGCAATTCTCCATCAGCAAGGCCCTGCCTCCATAGTGGAGAAGAAAGCATTCCAGAAATTCCTAAAGATGGAGTATGAATAATCATATTACTTTTTTTTTCATACTTTAGGCATTTATTTCTCAAAATCAAGAAGTCACACTATTTTGATCTCCTGTCTGTGCAAAGAAAGTCCCCATTACATATGATTGAAGTTATCTGCTTAGTTTTGTGACATTAGACCATTAATTTGACAAAAACAAAGTAAGACACGGAAAAACCCTCTATTTATCAAAGTCTCAGCATAAAGATACAGTGGTATGAGACACATGGGAAAAAGACAACGAAACACGCAAATGCTCGAGGTACTGTAGAGAGCTGCAGGTCTCATCAGCGTGACAGTGCTATTGTTTGCAGGTGGTGGGCACTGCTGGGGGATGGTAGGAAGCAGTGTTTTCCAAACCATGGGTTATAATCAACATTCAAACAATTAAAAACAGAAAAAAATCACAGCGTATAATCTATGAGGTCAATGTCTTCTAGTACCTGATCTGTGTATCCCACCCACACATATTGTGGACCCTCAAGTTATGACCAGCCTCGTATGTGAACAATTTGGGTTACGACTGGAATTTTAGGGTTAACTTACAACCAAAGTCTTACGTTACAATCCGGATGCCAGCCACTTGTGTGGATACAAACAAAAACTTGTGATGCCAGAAAAGTGTATATAAACATATGTGTCAGTCTGACCCCAGATGTGTGTCTTTGTGGACATGCTTTTGGTCAGTCCCTTATATAACCACTACAATTACTGCTATCAAAATGCTCCCATAAAAGCTCAGAAAGAAGCTCCGCCTGTCATCGGCACTTCCCTTGCTGCAGCCAGCTCAGTCTCTGCCGCCTGAGCCACTCCCGACACAGCCTAGTCCTCAAGAGCCCTGAGTCGAGCCCCTCCCCTCAGCACATCTCCAGATGCCTCTCTGGGGATATCCTGGTGGTCAAAGCGGACCAAATCAGCTTTATACTACCAGCCTGCCAGCTCCCCTGACCTCCTGAAGTGGAAGCTTCACTCTCTCCTACTCGGAAAAGCCCCAAGCCCTGACTGATCTCCGGACTCCCCACCTGGGAAGCCTGCCAGCAAGTTCTCTTGACCTTCTTCAGCACTGAAGAGCACACTCGTATTTTTGAAGGGGGATGAACCTGGCTGAAGGCTAGAATTCCAGACACTGCTGCTGACCCTGTCTCTTGGGTAAACACCACCTTCCCTCCCACCTGTCCAGACCAGGACTTAAATACTGCAGAGGGCCTCGCTGCTTTGAAACTGTATCGTGAGGCTTTTCTGACAGGAATAAAGGAGGGAGGAAAAAGGCCTATTAACATGTCCAAGATTGCTGAAATCACCCAAGAACCTAATGAAAGACCTGCTTTTACGAGACTATGTGAAGCATACCGAACCTATTCCCCATTTGACCCCGAGGGCCCAGAAAATCAGCAGATGATAAATTCAGTCTTTATGACACAGGGCGCTCCTGACATCCGCAGGAAGATTCAGAAAATTGATTGAAGGAATCTTAATGCAAGATGGAGGGGATGGGGGCACCTAGACTTTTATCTTTAAAATTAGCCATGGGTTTGATTCCTGCCCATCCACCTGGACTCTTACCAGAGACCTGATGACCAGTCTCGATGGGAAGGACCGTAAAACTGGGGAAGAGGAGTCTCCCCTATAAGACAAGGGGGGAATATAAAGGAGATTGTAAATGTAAAGGGAATTTCAAAACTTTTAAAACTTAGAAGTCTGTCACTGAATTCAAAGACGAGAAAAGACAGGAGCAGTCCGTTTCCATAATTAGCGTGGCAAAACTCAGCTGTCCTTGGCATTCCGATGCCAGCTGCAACATATAAGTGTAGCTCAAACAAAGCGCATCTCGGTGTGTTAACCCATTCCAAGGTTTCAGGGAGTTCTCACTCCTAGAGAGCTCGGCTCAGTCTCAGACAGTGATTGATTCTCCCTGCTCACCCTAGCCTTGACCTCCCTGTTATAGGATAAAAAGCCCCCAATTCACTTGCCTGAACCAAACCTGCCTAGCAACGTATGACAATATGTAGCCAACTACAGACTATCCTGTTATCAGCCTTTTGTATTTCCTGCTAACAACCAATATAAGTGACTGTTTAATCCCAAGACAAGGCTGGTGATTTAGACCGCAGTGTCCCCCAGCCTGCTGGTGTAAATAGTTTGTTTGCCTTCTAAGTTCCTCAGTGCTAAGTGTCTCCCATCTGGCTCAGTCCTGCTTTTTCTGTAACAGTGTGACCGATTTTGCTAATATGTACAGCATGTTGAAATCCACCATCTCCACAATCTTACAGAGAAAAGATTTGTATAAGGAAACTAGTGTTGCTAAAGGTGTTACTCAAATTAGTAGGTCATGATCAACAGTGTTAGACGAGGTAGAGAGGCTATGAGCGTGGATAAACGAAAGGCAAATGGCAGGTTATATTCTGAGTCTATAATTTGTGAAAAAGCTAGGGCTATAAATGCAGATCTCATAAAACATAATCCAAGTAGCTAGTGCTGATAAAAGGGCTGCTGAAAATGACACACACCACTTTGAAATGATGACAGAGAAATGGCTTTTGCTCTCATTAAGTTTTCAACTGTGATGAAATTGGCCTTTTCTTGAAGGAAATGCCCAGGAAAACATACATTACCCAGGAAGAGAAAAAATGCAGACCACAAGCCTCTAAAGAAAAGGCTAAACTTATTGCTATGTGCCAATGTGAGTGGTGACCTCAAGATAAAGCCTCTCTTGGTTTATCCTCTGAGACCCCTACAGTGTTAAGAAAACAAAGTCATGAAGAATAGGCTAGGGGTCATGTGGAGCTCTAATGCAAAAGCCCGGGTAACAAGAGTGCTGCACTTTTTCTTGAGTGGATTATGGAGGCTTTCTGCTCTACTGTTAAGAAATATCTAGAGGACAAAGATTTACCTTTCAAGGCTCTCATCATCATGGACAATGCTCCTGCTCACCCACAAGGTTTGGAAGAATTGGCTGAAAAATCCCCATGGCTCTCAGTCAAGTTCTTCCCACCTAATACAACTCCTCTACTGCAGCCTATGGACCAGCAGGTGATAGCAAACTTTGAGAAGCTATACACCAGGGAACTGTTCCTGAAGTGCTTCCAGATGGGCTCAGATACAGATTTAACCCTTAAAGGGTTCTGGAAGGAACTTCACAACATCCTTTCCAGCGTGGGCTTAATTGAGAAATCCTGGGCCAATGTCTAAGGACACTGAGATCTGCCTGGAAGAAAGTGTGGTCTAAAATTATACAGGAGAGACTTTGAAGGCTGTGTAGAGGAGCCTGAGCCATCAATTGACCCTGTGGCTGAGGACACTGTCACTATAGCAGAGTCCACAGGCTCGCAAGTAGACAGTGGTGATGCTGAGGAACTGGTGGAGGAGCACGCGGAGGAACTGTCTGCGGAGGAACCTTGGCAACTTCTGGCTGAGCAAATGGCAGCTGAGGAGCTCTCTGAAGAGGAGGGGGAGTATCGACAATCAGTGCAGCAAAGCTCTTCCTCTGAAATACAGGAAATCCTGAAAAAATGGACAGAGCTACAAACTTTGGTAGAGAAGACCCACCCAGACTGAGAAAAAGCCAATCACTGCATTCACTTGATTAATGACAGTGTCACGTCATACGACAGAACAGTGCTGAAGAAAAGGCAGAAACAGACAAGCTTAGGCCAGCTTTACTTTTGAAAAGGTTGAGACCTAGTGAGCCGAAGCAGGTCCTAGTGGGCTAAAGGCTCTCCCGAGGACAGAAAGGACCCAGAGGGCCAGGTTCCCGACGCTCTCAGGGAAGGGGGCTCCTTCCCAACAATAACCCCCTGCCCTTCCATCCTCCCTTCCTGCGAGCCAAAGACGTCAACTTGAATGGTGAGTACAGCATGACGTTGTTGTTTCTGGTAAATTAGGCACACTTTGTAACTTTTTGGTGAATACGGTAGGAAAATTATTGGTGTTTCTGGTAAATTACGCACACTATACAACCCCTTTTTTTAAATGAAAAGGTTAGCTAAGCAGTGCTTTGGAGATGTGGAACACATTATGGGTATTTCCATTATTTCTTAGGGGAAAAAGAGTCTTGACTTTCAACCAACTTGAGTTACAACCAGCCCTCATGAAGGAATTGAGTTTGTGAGTCAAGGGTCCACTGTATACACATCTACAACCAAACCACACATACACAAACACACAATGAATTACAAATATCCTGGGTTATGGTTTAATCCTCATTTCTCACTCTAGGATCAGTCAGAAAAATTCAACAGGCATTGTTATCCGGAAACGGACTCACTGTTCATGAGCTGTGCTGTATCTTTGCCTTTTCCAGAGTGAGAACAAGTAATCAGGTGGATTCCTGTCTTATTGGCATGAATGATTACTGTGCCACACGGACTGAATTAAATGTGTTACTTCACAGCCTTTAGAAAACTGTATGTGATTAAATAATTAACATACAAAACAGCTGTCACAGTTCATACTGTATATTGGTTAATGTTCTTAAATATATTCCTTTGAGTTTCCTAATTCACCCCAGGATGGATTCTCTGCATTCCATCTTTATGGTGTTACTTGCAAACCTTGGGAATAAATGGAAAAATAAATTAATGGAGAATTCCAATTCTCATTTTATTAAATTTTTACACCAACAAAAGTCAATTCAAGAATGTAAAGATCACAAGGATTCTGGAGCCACACATGCTGCTTTTCCCAAATGAAGTCCAAGTCCCATTTTTTAATCATTGTATTAAATTTGAAGCATATCTCAAACAATCAGGTATCAGTTCCATTGGTATAATAATCTTGACTTCAGGAAAAGAAATAGTTTGGGGACTAGAAGAATATTACAAAGGGTGGCTGGCTGCAGTATAATTCTTGGTCTGGTGTATTATCCTTGATGGGCAAAGCAGCATCATTACCTTTAACCTGCTTGCTTAAATAAAAGAAGCCTAGCTGAATACTCAATTTGGCTTAGAAATTCAATGACACACCCTCCATATTCTTACTGTACAGTTTATGTTGGATAACATATATTTTTAGTACTGTATTTGTGTAAAAATTATTTTATTCTTTGACTAAATGCCACTTCTGATGGTTTAGGACAGGGATATAATCCAAAATACGAAAACCAACCATATATACATATATTTTTATAGAAAGTTATTTACCACTGGGCATGGTGGCACATGCCTGTAATTTCAGCACTCAGGAGGCTGAGGTAGGAGGATCACTGTGAGGTCGAGGCCAGCCTGGGCTACATAGTGAGTTCAAGGCCAGCCTGAACTACATGGAAAGACCCTGTCTCAAAAAACAAAACAAAACAAAACAAAAAAGAAAAAAAAAGTTATTTATCAATGTGAAACTCTTGTAACACTAAATATCCAACAATTGGGTAATATGTAAATAATATTTTGTGAATTTAGATTATACCAGATATTTATAACACTGCTGCTATTTGATAATTAGAAAGTATATTTTAAGTGAAATGTAGGAAAATCTCAACAGAAAAATGCAAACATTTGATAATTAAATTCTTATTTGGCAATTTCTTGTTCTTTGATTTGGTACTAGACATGTGATATCGTTCTTCTGCACTAAAATGTCAATGACAAGTCTTAGATTTCACTTTAGTGCACAAAACAGAACTCAGCCTTGAATCTTCTAACTGGGTTGACATAAGTTTTAATGAAAATGCTATATAATAATAAATGCTATAAAGCTATGTAAATATTAAACACTTATGTAAAAACTTCTAGAAGTACTCCCGGCTGATTAATCACTGTCCCGGCAATGTCTTGCAAAAGAGACTAATGTGATAGCAAAAACCCTGGATGTGCACTCATTAAACTGCTAACACTGAAGCTAATAGGAATACAGATGGTTCTTTTCTCCTTTTGCTTTTCCATACATTTTTAACTTAATATTTTTTGTAACAAGATGAAAATAAACATTTTTGAAGGGAGTTTGAATGTTCTTGGTGGCTTGACTGCTTTGTTATGTTGAGAATATACAGTGATTAAATTTCACTTCAAACTTTAGATTAAAATAAGGACTGATTTAAATGTTACTTCATAGCCTTTTTCTTGTTTCATTAATAATTAAACTCGATCTGTCTTGCCTCTGTATCATTATTACTACTTTATCATAATTATGATTTTATAGACATAGAATGAAAAATTAGCTGAATAGGTTTAAGATATGTTAGGAGGGAAAACCTGAAGAGTCATCACTTGAAACCTCGGAAAGGTCACCTCAGCTATGTCAGTCCCAGACTCAGGGTCAAACCAGGTTACACTAAGGGCTGCTGCTTGCCAGCTTTGCCTGCATCCTGTGGCTGGCGGAACTAGGAAAGGTATTGGGTTACTATAAATAGCATGGTTACTTATTTATGCAACAGAGAAAATACCATAAATCTTAGAAGCAGGTAAAGCTGATCTGCTTCCAGATTCACGACTCTTTTGGCATCTTATTTTTTTCTTTCTTGTCCTTATCTTTTACCTATATTCTAGAACACAAACTTAATAGCCTTAAGCAGCATTGCTAAATATTTTCTTACCTGCCTCTTGGATACAGGCAAAGTAAGAGGTGAGTCACATACATGGACATGCACTTTCTTATAAGCTTGAAGCACCATGGGACATGCCAGCTGTTCCGGGCCTTGGAACGGATAGATGGTGAAAGTAGGGTTTGGAATGGAACAGGGTGCAATTACCTGAGCTACATAACAAAGGCTCCTTTCATCTTTATCCACAGGTACAGGATAAAGCAAACCCCAGTGTGTGACTTGGCCATTAAAGGAGAATTGGAACCAGGCACTGGCCATTGCCTGGAACACAGCACAGGAGGCCAGCGGTGGAAACATGCCGGCAAGCTGTCCCTGGGGCTCTGGTAGTTCTCAGACAAGGGCTCTGGCTCAGGGGCAGTAATTTATGACAGCTCAGCCCCTTGCTCTACTGCCATATGCTTCGTATCTGCTTCAGTTGGTGTCCCGAGGTTCATTATGGGAGACCAGTCTTCCATCAAAGTAAGAAATGACAAAGGCAGGTGGGTATATCTGCCAAGGGTTATTGGTTCTACTTGCAAGAAAAAATTTTAAAATGGTCCCAACATTTCTCCAAAGGGGTTCGTGCCTATGTGACTGATTTTAAATCAGGAGTGTTCAGAGTTAATGGGCTGCCCTGCTGGGCTCAGGTCAGGGAGGAATTTACTGAACACACAAGAAATCTAATTCTTCTGAGAGATGATAATAATTGGACTAGCATAATTGCTTCTCACCAAAACCATGTAATAGTCTCCAATCTGGGGTGACTCAGACTGTCTTTTCTTGGGTCAGCTAACAACTTCATTTTGCCTATTTAGCCCTTTAATTCATGTAGTTCAAATACATCAGCAGCTAGATCTTCCCAAATGCTTTTTCATTTTTCTTCTTTTGGTTTCTACCGTCTACCTTCCCTTCCCTTTGGGAAATATTAAAAATCATGTTTTAGGTGGGATATTTACTTACAGGATAGGATCTATAAGCCAGGACGACCAACCAGAGTATGCCATGTCCTGGCAATACGGATTGGTCTAGCAAGTCATGCAACCCAAGCAGAACCAAGCAAAGCCTTCCTTGGGCCTTTTCAGCTGAACTAAAATGGAAAATTGCTTCTTAAGGAACTGTATAAGGCTGGGACTATAGCTCAGTGGTAGAGCACATGCTTAGCATGCAAGAAGGGCCAGGGTTCAATCTCTACACCACACACAAAAAAAGAAAATTCTTTAAAATAATTTTATACATATGAAAAAGTGGTGAGAATGACTTATGAACCTTCCTGTCTTCTACAGCCCATTCCAACACTTATTCACTCACAGGCGATCTGAAAAAGGATTAACTATCTCTTCACACTGGGCTGTAGGGCCTATGAGGACGGTGAAAAGAGATTTTCCTGTCGGTGGAGAGAACCTTACTTCAAAATAAACTCCAACTGAATGCAGCAGAGCGCCGAGGATACCATCTGAGATCCTTAATCCAGCCAAGCCTGAAGCCACTGCCGCCTCTGTACTTTTTTACTTGAGCTGGCTTTAGGATTTCCCATCTCTTGCAAAAAGAACTGTCTAACTTTAAAGAAACAGAAGTACTTTTTTAAATCTTGTGCTTATTTCTGAGGTATCCGCAAAATATAAACTTTAACGAAGACATTTAAGGGAGCAAAGGAAAAGGGGAGCTCTAGAAATATTAAAATCATCAGCATTTCAATTTCACTCTGCCAATAGAATAATATCAGTCTCATTGGGACAGCCATCTACCAAAATTTTACAATAAATAACATCAATATCATTAAGAGATATAACAGAGACAGAGAGAGAGAGAGAGAGAGAGAAGAAAAAGAGAGAGAGAGAGAGAGAAGAGAAACAGAGAGAGAGAGAGAACAAAGGATAAGTATTTTCGCCCTAAAAACATCCTGACAAAATAATCAAGTCTTCACACCCACACTGAATTTCTGCTCCTGAATTATCCTCAAAGCAAAGAGTGAATGAATACAATCATTTGGTATACCATTCTGGCATATCTGATGAATTATTTTTCCTGGCTGTCCATCCTTCACCATTCACTTTGCTAGTACTTGAACTTTGTTTTGCTAGCTCTTGTGTAAGATCTTCATACACTTCTGAAAAGAGGTCCTCCTCAGATTTGGTTCCATCCAGGTATACTGTGGAGGGAAGAAAAGGGTAGTAGTAAAAGATGCTTACTTTGGCACCTGAAATCTCTTGCAAATTCCAACAGGTTTAACCAAAAGGACCTAAAACCATAATTTAAAGAAGAAATTAATAGCAATTAAAGATAAAAAAAGATGGCAGCCAGATATAATAGGTCAAAAATTTGGTTTGTTACAGAGAAATCCACATCAGCTGCTCTGAAAATTATTTAAATAAATGAGAAAGGAAGAAATTTAAACAGTACCATGTATACAGCACTTTAGGATGAGTGAAGAGTTGTCTGCCCAAGAGTCACTTAAGGAGTAATTCTCCAGTTTATGCATCCAGCTTATGTGAAGCTTCTGTTTTGTTTGTTGAGACAGGGTCCTGCTATGTAGTTCAGGCAGGCCTTGAACTATGTAGCCCAGGCTGGTCAAACTTGCGGTGAGTCTCCTGCCTCGACTTCCCAAGTGCTGGGATTACAGGTGTGTACCACCATGCCTGGCTTGTGAAGCTTCTTAAACCAGGCACTGGGCTGTACCCTACCACATACGTAGTGAATCAGAATTCTCCAGGCCCAGAAATTATATATCTTTAATAAAACGGACAGAAGCAGTTTTGGAGAAATAAAAACCTACAGAACCTTTTGTAGAAGCGGGGAACCAGAGACTTCTGCTTAGAGTAACCCTTTACAATCTTCTACATGAGAAAGATGGTTCCCAAGTCCTCTGGTTTATGTACTCTGAGACAACTGACAAGTAAAGGGCCTGACGTGATGGGAGGAAAGGCACTTACCAACCTCCCATGTGATGTCGTCCATCTCTTGTCTGTGCTTTAAGTACATGGGCCACACGTGCCCGTCAAAGTACCCAGGCGTGTCTGGGGGCTCATAGACCCTCGTACTGTCGAAACACCAAGGAAAATTCATGTTGCTAGAAATACAAAATTTATAAAGCAAAATAATAATGCTCAGGATAATGGGAAAATCCATGATTAAATGTGAACAGGATTAACGCTCATGGCAGTTTTAGATTCTATGGCAGTTTAGAAAGACGGCAAAATGGATTTAGTTCTCCAAAAATTAATTTTGTAATTCACTATCATTCACAATTATCTTTCTTCCCATAACAGTCAGTGTCGATGACAGAGACAGTGCTATGTTGGATTAAGCTCCAAACTAACTGGGGTTCTTTGTAACTGTATAAAATATAGGTGCACTAACTTGAAATTATAATCTATACAGGATTGCTTCATCTGAAGATTTAGGGGAAATGAATCAAACAGGGGGATAGAAAGCCTTTCTCTTAGAGGAGTCATGTGCACCACTCCATGTGGATGGCCATTTGCTTTGTGTAAGAGTCAAGGCTTCCCTGTTTGAAAACTGAACAGATGCACTGCCTGATAATGTTGCTCTCCTCATGTTTAGTACCTTTTGTCTTTTAAATTATAATCCATAAAGATGATTTCCAAACTTACCTCCTTCTCCTCTTACACTCTTCATATGGGATGGTCAGGAAATAGCTTCTATTCCACAGAGTATCAAGGGGCCTAAGGTGAGAGCACATTTAGTTTACATGGCTTTTCCCCATTGACTCAGAGGCAACACTACAGTGGGGATGCTTACTTATAATTAAACAGAAGGAAACCTTCGATGATTAAAATGGGAATTTCCTCTGTCCTGCTGCCAGCTGTTGATCCCAGAGAGTGTCTTGGATTCTCCATCCAGCAAGAAATGGCTGCCATCATTTTTTCCATGTTAAGTGCTTCAAGCACTTCAGAGAAACAAAAAACATGAAATCAATACAACAAATTTTTTGTTATGCAGCTTTTTGTGATGAGTATATTCTGGGCTCAGTAAATGTCTAATATAGCGTCATTTATCTGCCCTTCAAGACACCTAATAACATATACTTTAGACAACCAATCTAAACTCTAATAATGATAATTTAACACCAATAATACTGATATTAAGTATGTTTGAAACAACTTTATTATGGAAAATTTTAAACATATATAAAAGGAAACAGTAAAGCACAATGAACTTCATGTCTGCATTTCTAGCTTTGACAATCCTAAACTTGTGGCTAAATTTGGTTTATCACTTCTAGTCTTTCCTGACTATATATAAAATAAAAATTCTAGAAGACAAAATAGCTATAAAAAAGTCTGAAAGATAAATGACATGCTATGGAAAATATCTGCAGTATATGAGGCAGACAGCTAACATCTTTGATATAAAAGAGCCGTTGTAGATAAATACTTTAAAAAATTATGACAAAAATATGCTATTTTAAATGCTAATACATATGTGTGTGTGTGTGTGTGTGTGTGTGTGTGTACTTTCTGAGCTTACAATTGTGATTCTAGAAAATTAGCTTGTATCAGTTATTCTCAAAGTACACCTGCAGACCAGCCCTGGGGACTTGTCAGAAATGTAGACTCTCAGTGGTACTACAGAGCCACTAAATCAATCTATGGGGGGGGGGTCAGAGTTTTTTTTTTTTTTTTTTTTTAACTGGAATGTTTTAAAAGTAATGTTTAATTTAGTTAATATATATATAGAATTATTAACATTTTCTCTTTGTTGAAGTGTTAATTTTGTAAGTGACCCGGTGATATTTTTTCTAGGAGATGGTCAATTTCATCAAAGTTTTCTAATTTATTTCATGACAGTATTCATAATATCTGTATTACTTTAAATCCACAGGATCTGTAGTCGTATTACCTCTTTCACTTTTGGTATTTGGTATGTGTTCCTTTTCTATTTTTTCTTTTTTTTTTTTTTTTTTGTGGGTACCGGGGGGTCGACCTCAGGACCTCGCGCACCAGGAGGTGCCCGTGCCGCTGAGCGATATCACCGGCCCCTTTTTCGTATGTGGGTTCCGGGAGTCGAACTCGGGCCCTTGTGCTTGCCGGGCAGGCGCTTAAGCCGCTGAGCCATCTCACTGGCCCCCTTTTCTATTTTTTCTTGCTCAGTCTTGTTTCACCCGTTTGAGGATCACTCAGATTCATAGATTTTTATCCTATATCAAATTTAAAAACTACTCCATTACTATTTGAGCACTTTTTTAGTACTACACTTTCTCTTCTTTTTCAAACTCCAATCATATGAATATTAGATCTTTTATTATTGTTCCACATTTCTCTCCATTGTTCAGAATAATTTCTATGATTCTGTCCTCAAGTTCACTGCTTCTTTCCTCTGTCACCTTTATTCTGCTGCCGAGTTTTAACCTAATGAGTTTTTAATTTTTAGTTATTGTATTTTATCAGTTCCAAAATTTTTATTTTCTTAAAATCTTCTATTTCTTCGCTGAAGCCTTCTAACTTTTCCTTTGTTTCAAGCACGTTTGCAATTGGCTGTTGAAACCTTTGAATAGCACTGCTTTAAACTCATCGGATAATTTTGACATCTTGTCATTGTGCTATTGATGTCTACTGACTATTGTTTCCTTAATCAAGTCGAGATCTTCCTTGTTCTTGAAGTGGCAAATTATTTTCAGTTGTGTCTTGGAAATTTTAGGTGCTGAGTTATGAAGTTCAGGATCCTACTTGATCTTTTGTGCAAGCAGTCACCCTGTTGAAGTGTGGCGTGCAGGTTCAGGTGAGGGTAGATGTTCAGCTTCTTGCTGGGCTCTTATGTTCATATGACATTGGGAAGGTGGACCCAGAGGGAGAAAGGGCAGAGCAGAATGCTGGTTCAGCCTCCTTTGCTGCTAGGTGAGGTAAAAGCTCAGCCTTCTCCTGGGTCTTGTTGATAGTAGCTGATACTCGGTGAGGAAGGTGGGGTGCTACCTGCAAAACCTCAAACTGCATCAGTAGCCTGTTTGCTGCCAGGGAGGCTAGAAGTTTAGTGCTCTGTTTGACTCCAGTGACACTCCCTGACCTGCTGGTGCTGAGTGGGTCAGAAGCATTGGTCTCCACTTGGCCCTGCTAACAGTATGAGGGAAGCAGGTTTTTCCTTTTGCATTTGGCTGAAGTAGGGTGGATATCATAAGAAAGATCTTCTGTTCTGCTGGACCACCCTTTCCTGGTCCTGTGATTTAGGGAATGGCTTTCATGACACCTTTTGGTTCACACCTGTTCACGGTTCTATGTTGCACACTTCCCCAACACCTCATCCTGAGTATCTGGGAGGCAAAAAGCAAGCCCCGGGAACTTACAGCCAGGTCATTCCTGACATCCAGAGCCAGCGTGCTCACCGTCTTTTCATCTTGCAGTCTTCCTTTGCTTTTTTGTTGTATTACATCCAAGGTTTTTGGCTGTAAGAGGGAGGACCAGTGAGATACAGGGCTAATCCACCTTGGCTAGAACCAGAAGTCCTAGTTGTTTTGAAACATTTTTTCATTATTAGTCAGTTAAAAATATTTTCTAAGTTTCATTGATTTATCTCTTGACCCATGCAATATATAAGCTTTTCACTTCAGATTAAATGTGACAATTTTGGGATTTATTTTATAATAATGCGAAAGGAAGTGGGTAAAGGTATAGATGCATAATAATTGGTCAAGGGTTCACCATTTTTTAAGCTGGACGGTAAACTTGTGAGAGTTCATTACATCTTTCTACCCATTTTTGTTTATGTTTGAAATTTTCCATAAGAAAAAGTTTAAAAAAGATTTTAAATTACCATTTAGTTTACAAACACTTGAAAATTTTCAATTTACCCTTTTGTTACTGATTTCTAATTCAGTTCACTGTGATCAACAGGATGTTCTGTTAATATACACTTCAGTCCAGTGAGATTTATGAGGAACTCCATGCTCTCGCTTATAGTCTATTTGGGCTAATGTTCTAGAGGAAAAAAAGACTGCATTCTGTTGCTGTCGGGTGCATGTTCTACATGTCTGTCTGATCAAGTTTGTTAACTTGTGTTATTCAAACCGGTTACAGCATTAATAATTTTTGTCTGCCAGCTCCATTACTCAGTCTTACAGGCTTTACTATGACCACCCCCACTCCTGTCCAGATTCATATGCTGAAGTCCTAACTCCCAGGACCTTGGGAGGTGACCTTATTTGGAAATACATTCAGGCAGGTATAATTAGTTGAGATGAGGTCAGACTGAAATAGGGCAGGCCCTACTGCAGCGTGACTACCATCCTTTCAAAAGGGGAAAATCTGGATGCACACCCACAGGAAGAACAGCTGTGTGGCAAAGGCAGAGAGCGGGGTAGTGCAGCTGGGGCTATGGGATGTTAAAGGTTCCTGCAAATAAGCAGAAGCTGGAGAGAGGCGTGGGACAGATCTGCCCTCATAACCCTGACAAGGAGCGAGGCCTTCTGACACTTAGCTCTGACTTCTAGCCTCCAGAATGGTGAGACAACACATTTCTGTTTTTAAGCCATCACAAAGGAAGCTGGGGTAAGATCTGACACAATAGTGACAGGTTTGTTTATTTCTCCTCCCAGTTCTGTCAGTTTTTACTTGGTGTATTTTGAGTTATGTTGTTAGGTGCATAAATTTTAGATTGCTTTCTCTTTCTGTTGAATTGAACCACTTTTCCTTCTTTATCCCTAGTGCTACTTTGCCTTAAAGCTTACTTTTTTCTGATATAGTTGGTACCATCGTATATCAGCCTTATGCTGACTAACTTGCCATGTCTTCACATTGAAGTCTATTTCTTTTAAGATTATAACTGGCTTTTTGAAAAGTCCCGTTCGACAATTTTTAGAATATCTTAGTCCATTTAACTTAATGTAGCTACTGAGATATTTGGCTTTAAATCTTACTATTATTTTCTATTTGTGCATCATCCTTTGACTTTTTCCCACTTTTCACTTCTTTTGTAGTTATCAATTACATTTTAATGAGTCTATTTCCTGTGTAAGTTTGATAGCTACAGATTTTAAGCTTTTTGTTTTTAGCATTTATAAAGATGCCAACACCACCTTGATTTACTGTACATTTGTCACATTTACCTGAAACGTTAAAAAAAATTTTTTTTAAGCTAGATTCCTGGATGTGGGATATTTGAGCTTATGGCATGGACATTTTAAGGTCTCTGAGACAGATTTATCAATTTATACATTCATCTAAGGCACCTGGAGTTTTTGTTTTCTTAAGTCTTTGTTATCAATACATAATTATCACTGCTTTAAAGATCTCTGTTTACTTTGTAAGAGGGGAAAAAGTAACTTGCAGTTCTTTGATTAGTTTGGAGGATGACTTTTTATCTACATTTATTACTATTATAATCTAATATTTCTGTGAATAGCTTCTTCACATTCTTATACTTATTTTTGGGATATTAGTTTTTTCTTATCAGATTGTACTAAAAAGTAGGAATAATAATTCATAGCCAATTGTTGAAACCAGTGCTTTATGGTTTCGTTGTAATACTCTTTCTCACTAACCTTTGGATGAGAAGAAAAAAATTCAACTTGATATAAGAACAGAAAATGAATCAAGACTTTTTAAAAGATCATGTGTCTGTAAGAACTGTTATGTAACGTTTCCCCTCCAAGGCCCTCAAAATTAGAAATAACAAATGTACTTTATGACTTTTTAAGAGAGCTCTCTTTGTTGCTAGTCTGCGTAAGTACTCAATGATCATCTTATTAATTCTAAGTTAATAAGACCATTAAATATTATATAATCTAATACCATGGTATTCTTTACAGGAAAATAAATGTTTTCTGGTAGACTCTAATCCTCTGGCTTTAAAACTGTGTTAGCTTGGGGCAAGGGAATGGAGTGGATCCATGGAAAAATATTCCCAAGTCTTTCTGAGCTGCGAAAAGAAAAAAAAAGGCTTCCAGGTGCTTCAGCCACCAGGAGGAAAAGCTGAGAGGATGAAAGCTTAGGGTCTGCTCCAGATGAAATACTCAGGTGAGGTGAGGCAAACACAGTTAGTTATTTAAGTCCAGGGCAATAAGTAGAGGGGCAGTGAACCTACTTTGCCCTACCTTCAGAACAAAAATCTATCATGCCTATGCTTTCAGTCTTAAATATAAATCTGGGGAAATTATTCCACTTAACTTGAGGCATTCATAGATAAATGGATATACCTTGAGAGCACAATATTAAGTGCAATAAATCAAACACACAAGCTTAAATATCATGTCATTACTCTTGTATGAGAAACTCACAATATAAATGAACAAAATAAATGATAATAAGAACTAAGGAGACCCTTTTTAAATGAGAAGGGGCACAAGAAATTGGGGAACTAATGGGGATGGAAAAAAAGAACTGAAAGAAAAAAATGGGAATATCTGCTTTTACAAATGGGAAGGGGACTAAGAGATGGAAGGAGCAGAGGGAGGGGAAAGGGAGGGGATGAAAGAAGAACTTAAGGTGTTACATGCACATACCAATTCTTCATGTACTAATAAAAAATAAACAGTTGAATATAAATCAGACAGAAACATACAAAAACAGTTTTTTTTTTTTTTTTTTTGTGGGTACCGGGAGTCGAACTCAGGACCTCGTGCACCAGCAGGCGCCTGTGCCACTGAGCGATATCACCGGCCCTTTTTCCGTATGTGGGTACCGGGAGTCGAACTCAGGACCTCGCGTCTGCCAGGCAGGTGCTTATGCTGCTGAGCTATCTCACCAGCCCACAAAAGCAGTTTTAAAGTAAGCTATATACTTAAACACTTTTAAGATTGTCTTTATAAACAATGAAATTCTTTGGTTTGAAAAAGAAAATGAACATATGCATGAAATATTTTAGAAGCTAATCTACTTACCATCATACTGGAAAAATCCATTTTTATCTTTCTCTATCTCAGACTCTGGCTGGAAAAATAATAAAGAACTCATCAAAATCGTTGGTATGGCAAAAATAATGCATTTACAGAACAAGGAGATAAATGTTTTGGATGATGATGATCAAAGATTGGTGCTGACAGATGGTGCCATCTAGTGGGTAAGTGACACTATTGTTACCGAGCCTGCCTTTAGTACAAAAGGCACACCACTCAGCAAAGGCTTTTCTGATCAGTTCAATGAACTATCATTAAACATTTTTGTGCTAAATAGGTTATCTAAGAAGTTTTATCGGTACCTTAAAGAAGTCATCCTGAGATATGACGCTGCAGTTTGGGAGGTGTTTCTGCAAATTCTTAGCCAGAGTTGTCTTTCCACCATTTGTCACACTGTTCCTCCAAAGAAAAAACAGAAAGTAAGAATGCATGAAAAAACAGGAAACATTTAAAAATCATTTTTTTGAAAAGGATATTTAAAACACTATTTTCTGCTTAAGAATAAATAATTTCCTTCATAGATTTTGCCCTTCCTGTTGGTAAGACCACAGGCACTGGCAGATAAAATATACTAAATGGTAGGAAATAAGCTGGGAACAAAAGAGGAGAAAGGAACTAACTACTGGTAAGTGAACTGGGTACTGAGACTTCAAAATACAAATAGTGTGCTGGAAGCAAAATAATTACTAGTCTAGGGCAAAGCATCTGAGAATTCATACGCAACACAGTCCCTTTCAGTGCGCGTATGCAGAACAGCTGATGGTCACTGATTGTCTCAATACACAGTGGTAAAAAACAAAGGAGTAGTTGCTACAATCCTTTCCATCAGGAATTCACACTTCCTGGGTGAGACTGCACACACACACACACTCCCCCGCTCTGCACCGTCCAGTCCGCTTATCACCTCAGGTCAGCTATCTGTCCCCACTGGACTGTGCCCTTGGGAACAAGCACCCGACACGCGTCTCCGTTTGTTCTGTTTTCCAGCACCAGCACCCATGTAGCCCACGGGAGTTGTACTTCTCTCTTCAGTCTTTCATTCAAAGAAGTTTTAACCTGGGCTCAGCCACCTCCACATGGGCTGTGGCAGCATTCAGGATTTTTGTGAACTTGAATGGGAAAGAAGTTACATCTTCATTTTTGCTAAATTCTAACAGAAATGTATCATTTCTTTTCACTGTAAATATAAATAATAGGGCTCAGTGGCGTAAGTGCCTGCCTTGCAAGCGCGAGGGCCCGAGTTCGACTCCCGGATCCCACATACGAAAAAGGGGCCAGTGATATCGCTCAGCGGCACGGGTGCCTGTTGGCGCGCAAGGTCCTGAGGTCGACCCCCCAGTACCCACAAAAAAAAAAAAAAAAAAATATATATATAAATAATAAGCTATAGTAGTATTACTAGTACCTGTGATGTTGTCTTCCATAGAAATTACACATATTTTTACGTGCATTGCAGTAGGAGAGGATTATCTGGGGGTATCACTGATGTTCACTATTATTTTAAATTTATGGCAGTTTTTAGATCTACCATAGGATACTGGTAGTTATTATTATGTTAAGAACTGTGTATGTCCCAGTGTTACAAACTTGTTAATAATAGACTTAAAACTGTTTTAATATAACTGGTTTCCTTTGTATTTCTGCATTTTACTTTGTACATTATATATAAAGCACTGTTCTGAAAAAGTTTTAGTGTTTCACTATACCACCAAATATCCACAGCACAAAACTGACTGTGTATCTATTTGCAAGAATCTGTGCTTAATCCCAGATGAAGTCAATATCACAATGTTTATAATCTAGAAAAGGACAAATAAACCATTTATTCATCAAAAGTACATGTATATAGTCACCTAAGTAGCTTACACCTACAAAGTAGAAGAAAGTTGATTCACAAGACTTTCCCTTTAACCTTACAATATACAATTGAAAAATACATAATTTCTTAGAAAACAGAAAAAAATGGAAGGATGTTAACGAGAATATTGTTACAAGTTTTTTCCTCTTGAAGAAAAATGCCTGTAAACCACACTGAAAGTCCACACTTTAGTGAATTTTGGCTTACAGTAGATAGTAAACAGGGGTAAACTCATTATGGTATGCACAAGTTAAAAAGGGTCCCTGTTATTACTCCAACAACTGGAGAATCCTTTCTTCAACAGGTAGATGACATTAATATTGCCATATTATAGTTGAGGAACTAGGGATTAAACATCATTTACTAATAAACAAAACTGCTCAAGACAACAACTAGTAAGCTATGGATATGCGATATGAAGTCCACTGCTAACATGGAACTTTGTGGAACTCCGAGAATTTGATGATGGTTACAAACCCTTTTCCCCAATGTGGGGTGTTACTCGGTACTTACGTGTGCTCAAAGTTCTGGTTCAATCCCAGCATCAAATCAAATCAAATAAACCCTATTTCCAGAAATATAACCATTTTTACACGTCTTAAATCTTCAGAAGGTTCATGGATGTTCCTGGAATTCTGAATTCCTTCAGAACCTCTAAAATTTCCTTGCAGTTTCAACTGAATGATGACCTCTTAGGGCAGCAAATGGTTGGAGGCACAGGAAAGTCACCGCAAGGTGGGTCTGGAGGAAGGACAGAGGCAGAAACAGAAGCCCCCACAGCTGAGTCTGGAACGCGCTTCCCAGACACAGTGGCTCTAAAGGAAATCACAGTGTCTGCTAAAGACGCAGTAGAAAGGAGGCTCTCTTAGTCGGGGATAGTGCTTATGCATGCATGTGGCAGGAAGACGTGAGGCTGGTTTCTAGACAGCGGGCTGTACTGGAGCACTGAGAGGAAGGTAACTCAGGCGCAAACCAGTGGACTTGACGGCTGCTACCCAAGCTTCCAGGTCTCTTTCCGATGTCTGCTGTGGTGGGACTGACCCCACTCTCCACTCTAGAACAGGCCCCACTGGCCCAAAGTGACCCATGTAATCCATGCCTCTGCAGTGGTCGAGGGTCTGTGGGCCAAGCAGGTCTGGTCAAAGGGACACCCATGACCCGGTGGAAATCACTTTTTCCCCTAGTGACAAGCTAAAGCAAAGCATGAAGGTCACAAAAGTTGCTGTGGCAGCCAAACCCTAAAGGGGAGCCAATGAGAGAGAGAGGGGGAGGGAGGGAAGGAGGGAGGGAGAGGAGGAAACAGTCTTTGGTGACATCACTGAACTCCTGAATCAAACCTTTCCTACAGCCTGCCTATTACTCAGCTAGTAAACTTGTTTATGATTTATAGATAGCCCTCATATAGCACAATATTTAGATTTCATTCTAAATAACTAGGAACTACTGACTTGTTTATCAGGTGAGAAATGCTTTGTATGAAGATCAAACTGGTAGAGGAATATAAGAAAAATACTATGAGCAGAATTAGGGGTAACACCTTGAATTGGGAGGGCGGCAGTGCGTGTGGGGAGAAAAGGAAGCACAGGAGAAGCTGCCAAGGAAAACCGAAGTTGGGTTCCAGTCAGACAGCAGGCAAAGCGGGGCAGGTTCTGACACTGATTCCACTCTGTTTTACTTCTAAATGAGGATTTTCCATGTAATGTAATACAATCACACAATGAATGATCTCCCTCAAGTTACCTACTTTTAAATTCCAAGTCAAATATTTTATTAATGGGCCCCACATAATGTGAAGGTACTTAGAAGAAAGAGGAACATAATATGGTAGCAAAACAAATGATGTCTTTTTCAGTTGCTGTTGATGTTTCACTTGCATACCAGCCTTTGGTATCAAGGACAAAATAACCATATAAATTAGGACTTTTTTTTTCTGTTAGTGCTGGGGATTAAACCCTGGCCTTGTGTGTAAAGCATGCACTCTGCCTCTGAGCTACATTCCCAGCCCCTTAGGACATGAGCAGCCCGAACGCCTAGGTCATAAGATCATCATACATATGGGGGAAGAGGAACAGAAGTGAGGCTGTCTCTATTCCACACGTCCAAAGCGGGGCATAAAAGGAAGAAAATGGTTGATTTTCTCTTATGTCGTGCTAGAGGACCACCTGTATGGGGAGTAATAAACCACCCTGAACCAGAAGTAGTGTCTAGTTGCCCTCCCTCTGGTATTAGCTGCAGTGGGCAAACACTGCTGACTGACTCTTTTCTTTCTCTTTCTATAGGATACTCTTTCTCCTCTTGCTTGCATTTATGTAACAGCAATCTGCTCCTCTCCAGGACTCTGGGATGCCCACAGCTTCCCTGTCCCTCCATCCCCTCCACATCCACATGAAAATACCACTTGGACACCCTGAGTATCTTTTATTTTATTTTTATTTTTTGTGGTATTGGGCACTGAGCCTGCAGTCTTTGCACTGAGCTATATCTCCAGCCCTTTTTCTTTCATATTTCAAGACACAGTCTCACCAAGTTGCTCAGGCTGGGCTTGAATTTAGGATTCTCCTGCTTCAGCCTCCCAGAATGCTGGTATTACAGGTGTGTACCACCATACCTAGCACATCCAGAGTATCTCAAACAGCTGTTTGTACCAAAATTACTCACCCACCGATTCCAATGACAAATGCTTTCATAATTGGCGGTGAAAATCACGTCTTCCTAATATTTCCTAGAATTAAAAAAAAAAAGCAAATGTGTATCATTTAGCTATCTAGGGAGGTAAGAAAGTAACCCTGAATTAGCAGCAACAGTAAAGTGAGGATGATGACAGCGGTGGCTTGGCTACCCCAGCCCGCATATCCCACAGGTGGGAGAGCTTCAGGCCTATGGGCTTCTGGCTGACAGGCTACTGCAAAGTGACCACAGCTGATTGGTGCTCAGGGCCTGTCAAGCAACGTGGAGGGAACCGACACCTTTGGGTCTCTGTTTCCAGGCTTTTCAGGCACAGTAGGGTCTAGGGTTTCAGCTGCCTCCTGGTCAGGGCCCTTTCACCTGAATATTCAGTCACCCGGGTGGCCAGTTTTCCCAGAGGCAGGGAGGCCTCAGAGGTAGCCTCTTTTCTCCTCTCCAAAAAGAGGAAGCACATCACTGCTAGCCAGAGGGAAACAAGCCAATGTCCTTTTATAGCACTGTTTCCTAACCTCAGCCTAGGTCAAGGGGCTGGTGAGGCAAATTCTTTTGAAACAGACCAGATAGTAAATATTTGAGGCTATTTGGGCTAAGAAGTCAAATCTGAATTATCACATTGGGACTTATACAACAAAAGAAAAAGCAAATTTTCACAAAAATTTTTATGACACTTAAGATATATAATCATATTTGAGTGCTTTTTGGGGGAGCCTGCTCATGATGGGAATGGAATTTCTCTTTAACTGGAATAACATTTCCTTTACCTAGATTTCTAAGCTAGCATTCTCTGTTATGAAACTGCCAGTGTCAGGCAGGCGGCCAGGACTTAAGCCGCAGGCTATTTCATTGACCCCTGGTCTAGGGGGTGGACAGCATTTCATCCTAGCCGCTAGGCTTCACCAAAGTGGCCCTTGGATCGTTCACTATGCTAAGTGAAAAGCTAAAGTGTGGCTGGAGGGACCCTGAGAACCAGGTTCCTCATGGTCATTTTTTTTTTTTTTTTATGTGGGTACCGGGAGTCGATCTCAGGACCTCGTGTGCCAGCAGGCGCCCGTGCTGCTGAGCGATATCACTGGCACTTTTTTTCCTTTATGTGGGTAGTGGGAGTCGAACTCAGGACCTTGCACTTGCCAGGCAGGCGCTTATGCCACTGAGCTATCTCACCCGTCCCTCATGGTCATTCTTTTTTTTTTTTTTAATATTTATTTATTTATTTGTTTTTTTAAAGACAATAAGTAAACATTCTCATGTATTAACAAACTCAAGCATTAGAGAATGTACAAATACCTTTTGGAGAAAAATATTACTCAGTATAAGATTAAGCCATGTAAAAGCTAGGTAAGAATAGAAGACTAAGGAATGGAATAGTCACAGTGATATTGCATTTTCATACTAGGGAGACAATACGATGTTTACAAATGTGTATCCAGTTTATTTTGCTTGTGAGTATTTTCTCGAGTTGCATCCATTTACCTATAAAAGTTTCCAGTTTATCTTTCTTTATGGCTGAGTACTACTCCATTGTATAGAAATACCACATCTTTTTTATCCATTCCTCGGTTAATGGGCATTTTGGTTGTTTCCACAATCTAGCTATTACAAATTGTGTTGCTATAAACATGGGTGCACATATATCACTGTGGTACCATGTTTTTAATTCTTCTGGGAAGATACCCAGAAGGGGAATAGCTGGGTCAAATGGGACCGCCAATCTTAAGTTTTCTGAGGAGTCTCCACACGGATTTCCACAGTGGCTGCACCAGTCGACACTCCCACCAACAGTGGAGAAGGGTTCCTTTTTCCCCACAGCCCCTCCAGCATTTGTTATTAGTTGACTTGATAACAGCCATTCTTTCTGGGGTGAGATGGAATCTCAGTGTTGTTTTCATTTGCATCTCTTGAATGACTAGTGATGTTGAACATTTTTTCGTATATTTATTTGCCATTTGTATTTCTTCCTCTGAGAAGTGTTTATTCATCTCAGATGCCCATTTTTGGAGTGGGTCTTTAAATTTGGGAGTTCTGATTTTTTTGAGTTCTTTGTATGTTCTCGATAGTAATCCTTTGTCTGAGGAACAGCTGGCAAACATTTTTTCCCATGTTGTGGGTTGTCTCTTCACTCTGTTGGTTGTTTCTCTTGCTGTGCAAAAGCTTTTTAATAACATGAGATCCCAGTTGTTGATTCTTTGTGATACTTCCTGTGCGATGGGGGTTTTATTCATGAAGTCTTTGCCTACACCAATGTCTTCAAGAGTTTTACCTATTTTCCAGATTTAATGTTTCTGTTTTAATATTTAGTTCTTTGATCCATTTTGAATTTAGTTTAGTGCATGGTGAAAGATATGGGTCTAATTTTAATCTTCAGCATGTGTAGAGCCAATTTTTCCAGCATCATTTATTAAAGAGGCTATCTTTCTTCCAGTGAATGTGTTTGGCACCTTTGTCAAAGATAAGGTGGTTTAGTATGTCTGGAGTTGTTTCTGCATCTTCTATTCTATTCCATTGATCTTCAGGTCTGTTTTTTTGCCAATACCACGCTGTTTTTATCACAGTAGCTTTATAGTATAATTTCAAATCAGGGATTGTGATGCCCCCTGCCTTGCTTTTGTTGCCCAGAATTGCCTTTGCTATTCTAGGTCTCTTCTGGTTCCAGATGAATTTTAGGATTGTTTTCTCTAATTCTGTGAGATATGTTGTTGGAATTTTGATCGGAATTGCATTAAATCTGTATAACAGTTTTGGAAGTACCTCATGGTCATTCTTTTTTTTTTTTTTGGGTACCGGGGGGTCGACCTCAGGACCTCGCGCGCCAGCAGGCGCCCGTGCCGCTGAGCGATATCACCGGCCCCTTTTTTTTTCTTATGTGGGTTCCGGGAGTCGAACTCGGGCCCTTGCGCTTGCCGGGCAGGCGCTTAAGCCGCTGAGCCATCTCACCGGCCCCTCATGGTCATTCTTAACTGCTCTTTCTACCTGTCTGCTCAGGAAGGGTGATCAGGGACCAAAGGTGTGTGCAGCTGGAAGTGGGTGGCTATTGGCTGGGGGCTGCCAGCAGCCTCCCCATTCCTGTCCCTGGTTCCCCTGAAGAAGGGCTGTGGAGATCGGCCTGATGAGGAGAGGGCTGCAGTTCCTTAGTTGCTTCTCAGCTTACTCGGAACACGGTGAATCCTAAATTCAAGACCAGCCTGAGCAACTTGGTATGCGACTGTCTAAGGTTTTCATTAGCAGCCTGTGGGAAACAACAGTTCAAGATTGACTGTGATAAAAGCAAACCGGCAAGAGTTCGATATCTGAGTTTCACCTGGCGTTGCACTGAATATGTACCTCCATGCGAATGTGGATCAAGGGAACAACTGCATTCAATGAATATTCTAAAGTAAGTTTTTATGTAGTTTTTCTGCTTTTGAATTTTATTTTGTCCTTCTTTTGACAGCCCTTTTTTCGATAGGGATCTAGTGCCCTTTATCCTGAGATGGGATCTATCTTCCTTTTTTGGTGAAAATTGAGCTTTCTCTCATGAAATCATGTTGTCACTAGATAGTAGTAAATTGATGCCCTCACTTACCAAATTTAAAAAAAAATTGCCAATTTTATCATTCCTTGTTCCCGTCTCATTTAATTTGGGATAGTCTGTTGGAGCAAAAACTCAAGCTTAGAGAAATACAGCCTCAGCTATCACTTGGTCCACCCTTTATTTTGTAGAGGCAGAAGCTGGCCCCAACTGGTTGACAAGCCCAAGGTCAGACAGCTAGTGACTGGAAAAGCCAGGAATGAACTAAATCAACGGAGTCAGCATCTTTCATCATTCCGAGCTGCTACAAACACTTTATTACCAAGAGCACAGAAAAGGCGTTGCACATGCACCAGCTTAACTGCCAGTTTGGATGTATCATTGATACCATTCCTATTGATACATTATTGATGGGGCATTGTATTCGCTGTGCACACTGAATGGAAAGGACTACCAGTTCCCCGTCCTAACTGCGACATCTGTGCGCAGGTGAGGATGATGCAAGTTTCCTAGCATGTAAATAACAAGTGAGTGCAATTGTAGCTCTGTCGTGGCAGTGTCGGGGGACACTCGTGTGGAAACTCTAGCAATTCAGAAACCAGGAGTGACAGGAGTCAAGAACCTACTTAAAAAATTCTTGGGGCACAAAGGGGAGTGAACTTGTATAGCAAAACCGGGTTTTTAACAAAGCAGGTACCCCTAGTTCTACACTGGCTACCATCGGGGCCTGTCCAGTGCAGTCCGGCATCTGTTTAGGGATAAGCAGATGACAAAGTAAGAGGGGTGGGGACCTGGGTTGGGCAGAGAAAAGGCAGGTAGCTGGTCTAAGTAGCGAGGGTATGGCGGTGTGGGCTTGTAAATCCTTGAAACTATCTATGTGAAAAACAGGGACTCATGGGGCCGCCTCAACAGAACTCCAAGTTCAGGCCTGGCACCGTCCACCTCCACATCACATCTCGCTCCTTCTTTAAAAACTATTTAAAAGCCAAATTTAAAGTTTGCAATCAAGAGCATCCTATTGCTAGGGCATATGTGCCACTTCCAATCCCATAGAACATTTACGTAGTTTATTTTCCCAATGTGTGCAAAGCTTTCCTCAGCAGCAGTGAGTATTTGCATGGGGGTCGGACAGACTGGGACAACCAACAGCAAACCCAAAAGGAGTCACTTTAATATGTTCATACTTTCATTTTTTCACTAAGTAAAACGTTGACTCTTTTTTCCATAATTGGTATGTTTATGTTTAATCCAATTCACTAACTCTTGGATTTTTTTTTTTAACGTGGGTACCGGATGTCGAACTCAGGACCTCGCGCTTGCCAGGTAGGCGCTTACGCGGTTGAGCTATCTCACCGGCCCTAACTCTTGGATGTTTAACCACAGAATTTTCCACAGGGCATGTGTTAAGTCAGCACTTTGTAAGGAACAGAGTAACACTCTAACACAGTACCAGGCTGAAAGATGACAACTGCGAACAAAACGTGCTTTTCAAATGTGTTTGAAGGACGGTCTGATCTTTTAAAAAGACTGAAATGTTTTCAGGACTTCTCACTCATTGATTTTAGTCAACAGATATTTTCTTCCACCAAACAAGGCAGTTTTTTCCTACTTGTTTAAACTTTGCTCACTTTTAGTAAACACAGAAATCTCCCAATGCTGGAGTTTCTACAAACATAATCCATGGCCTTTCCCAGTTAGAATTATTTTTCAGCAGAAAATCTGAAGTTTCATTTTATGCAGGCTCTTACGTAACAGTTCTTCCCCCATCAAATACTCGTTAGCTTTATAAGACTGACTCTGCCTTCCAGGGCCCCCGACTCCCAGTCTGCTGGGTCAGAGTTGGGCTCAATTTTTCTATAAGGCGCCAGGCAGGGAATGTTCTCAGCTTTGCGAGTAGGGAGCGACTCGACCTCGCGGGGGGAGCGAGAAGGCGGCCACAGACAACGCCTCAGCGATGGGCACGGCCCTGTCCGAGGTCAAACTTACTTGATGGACGCTGAACTCCGAATTTCATACGATTTTCACGTGCCACAAAGTATTACTTCTTAAAAGTAATTATTAGTCATTTGTTTCCTTCCCGGACACTAAAAAGCGCAAGCAGTGTTCCCGGCAGGCCGCACAGAACCGGGCCGCGGGGAGGCCGTGGGCTGCCAGGCGGGCGGGCGGCGGGCGAAGGTCCGCCGCGGGGCGCCGAAGTCGCCCACGTCCCGGGAGCGCGTCCCGGCCGCTGCGCGCCGAGTCCCGCGCGGACTCTCGAGATGCGCCGCAGGGCGAGGACGCCGGGGCACCTGCGGCCGCACCGCGGCGCCGCGGGCAGGCGGGGACTCACCTGGCGCCCGGCGCGGGCCTCCTCGCTGACGGCAGGGCCCCGGCCGCTCCTTCCCCCGCGCGGTGCGAACCGGAGAGAGCCGGGCGCGGGTGGCCGCCCGGAAGCCCCTTCCCACCGGGCCGCACGCCGCAGCCGCCACGGCCCGACTCGGGGCGGGGCGGGGCTCCGCGCGCGCGGCCTCGCGTGCACGCGCCCGCGCGGCTCCGGCGCTCTCGCCCCCGGCGCGGTTCCGCAGCCAATGAGCGCGCGGCGAGGCGGCGGCCACTTCCTCGTCGGCGCGCGCTCGGACGGCCGGCGGCCGCGGGGCGGGGCGGGCACTCGGAGCGGCTCCGCCAGTCGGCGCTCAGCGCAGCCAGGGGCGGGCAGGTCCCGGAGCGCAGCGCCGCGCTCGCCGCACGGCAGGAGACGCGGGTGGCCCGGTGCCGGCCGACGGGGTGTCCGGTGGGCTTTCCGCGCGCGGTCTGCGAGGCTTCGCGCTCCAGGAAGCGAGATGTCGAAGCCGCCTCCCAAACCGGTCAAACCAGGTGAGGCGCGGCGCCGAGCCTGGAAGGGGACCGCGCGGGAGCGGACCGGGACGGGGACGGGCGCGGGCGCTGCGCTGCGTTCACTCAGGGGCGAGAGGGTTTTCGGAAGAAGATTGTACGGGGGTTGCTCCGGGTTTGCAGTATTACCCTTCGCGACAGCTTCCCCGCGCGCGTGGTGGCGGCTTCGGCTGACGGAAGCGCTCCGGGGAGCCGGGCCCCTGAGCGCCTCTCGGAGCCGGCTTCGGCCACTTCCTCTTCCCTCGCGCGCGGGCTGTCAGTCCGCGCCCCGCAGGTTGCGGCCGGGAGCCGGCGGCTCGGGGCTGCGGGGGCCGGGCGGGGCGCGGGGGTCGGGCCGGGCCGGGCGGGGGGAGCGGCCGAGCCGCCCAGAGCCGCCCCCGACTGCGGCTCGCCGGCCCGGAGTGGGACGGCTCCTCGGAGCGGCGTTCGGGCCGGTAGTCCTTGTTCCTCACTCTGTTTTTGGAATATTTTCCGTGATGTGGCGAGAGGAGAGAATTGAAAGGAACGGACATATGTCAATTCATTGCTGCAGTAAACTCCTAAGTGCATTGTTTTGGGGAGGTAATGACGGGAAGCGTAGAAACCCCAGTGACCTCAGTTTTTTCTCTCCTGTCTCTTGTAATGTCAACAAAGGCTGAAACTTAATCCGTTTACATCAGATTTCGAAGTAACTTTCGTTGCAGAAAGATAGTTTCAGCTATTATTTCCTTGATTTTTCTAAGCGTTGATCAAGCTCTACAACTTCCATAGTTATCCAGATTTCTTTGCGGTCACAGTGGCAGTTCAAAAATAATGTACATACTCACATAGGTTAAATAGTCATTCGCTGAGAACTTAAATTTTGGCAGACTGGGTGTGGAGGAAGTCGCGAGACCCTTGGGCTGGAGCAAGGATGGGCGTGGCTAGAGTTGGGCTCTGCTGCCTTCGACGTGGAACCTAAGGAGAAGTTCGCATTTTAGGTGCAAGTATGTGAGGTGGATCCTTTCTAAATCAGGACCTCGTGTATACAACAAAGTAGAGCAGTGCTTTGATAACTGAACAAAGTTAAAGGGTGTCCTGAGAATCTGCTCGTAAGGTTCTCATCGCTGCAGACATAAATGAAACCTGTGTTGCCTCTAGACCGAGGAGCACCGCGTGTGCAGGAGTGCGTGCCCTGTGTTCTTGCGCGCTTTGGTTTAGGGGTCGCACGTTACTGATTGGGGGACGCTCACAGGAGCCATTTTCTTGTCTGACACGACTGTTTTCGCCTCCTCTTTAGCGAATGAGAAAACATATAAACTTTTCTGCTGCATAGAGAGAACTTTGGTGCTATATAAATGGAATCCAAACATAAATAAGGTTACCATCGTAATTGGCTTGTTGGTTTAGTAATTTATAGTGAGAAATAGTACTGTCAGTGTGACTTGAAACTGAGTGCGAGGATTAGAACCGAGGTGGTGTGACTCTGGAGTAACCGTGATGATTCTCTGCCTCCGTCAGGGTGCACCATGCACACGCGTGCCCTGGACGTGTGTGTTTTAGAGCTGGGGTGGGGGAGGAAGGGGCTCCTGGTCCTTAGACTCCTGTCAGCGTGCTCATGACAGTCACCCCTGATTGGTAGCCGCAAGAAGAGTAGTGCTATACATTTTTATGTTGTTTTGCTGGTAAATTTCATAGGCCATACTGGCCAAAGCATGCTTGGGCTTGGCTAGGGTATATTTTATTTTTGATTTATTTATTTATTTATTTATTTGGTACCAGGAATATTGCTTCTTTATGCCCTGCTTCGTCCCCCAAAGACTTCTGAAAGTACAAATTATCTGAGAGAGAGAGGGAGAAAGTAAGGTTATGTAAAGGATGGGAAGAATAATAAGAGGAAACAAAGAGAAAAATTAATTTATAGAATGCATGGCTTAAGGTCCTACAGAATTACTGAATGAGACTGTAGATTTAGTTCTCAGCTTCGGGTAGAGAGAAGAACAGATGCAAGATTCCTAGTGCTCATAAAATTAAAGTATATCAGTTGCTCTGAGAGGTTTTTTAATGGTACTGAAATCAGAGACAAAATTTCCCCATTCTGTTAAAGTGTTTCTCTACAAGAAAGACAAGAGGGGCAAGATCTTGGCAAAACAGCGTGGCTCAGTACTAAAAGCCGAGGACCTGGGCGGGGTGCTTAGTGAAAGATTTTAATAGCAAGGGGTATTATGCTGTAATGTGGGTTGAAACTTCTTCCTGGATGAGCACTGTGTAGGACCCGTTCGAGACTGCTCTGGCAGCTGACGCTGGAGCCCAGCCGCTTTGCACCATGCTGAGGACACATTGAAGTCACCTTGTTGATTCTTTTGCCCATGTCCAGTAATTGTTTGCTAAACATTTCTTAATAAATGGAGCTTATATTTTAGGCCCTGTACTAGACACTGGGATTCCAAGGAACAACGATAAGCTCTGATCCTTGAGGATCCTGGGTCAAATGAAGATTTATGAATCTGCAGATGCCCTAGATTGTCCCATATGTAGAACTGGATGGCTGATCTCATCCGTTGTGCTAAAAAATCTTGTATTTAAAAATAAAAGTGGGCCGGTGAGATGGCTCAGTAGCGTAAGGGCCTGCCTGGCAAGCGTGAAGGCCCGAGTTTGACTCCCGGAACCCACATACGAAAAGGGGCCGGTGATATCGCTCAGTGGCACTGGCGCCTGCTGGCACGTGAGGTCCTGAGGTCGACCCCCCGGTACCCACACACACATACAAAAAGTAATATATTTGCTACTAGTAGAAAATTTGGCAAATACAGTATAAGTAAATATAGTAATTAAAATGTAAAAATCACTAGACTAGTGATAATCATTTTACATTTGGTTGAATAGTCGTTTTTTTTCTTCTGCAAATCCATTTTATTTAAAAAAAATTAAAACAATTATCTTCAGAATGGTGTCTCTGCTTCAGTTTTAAGTGTCTTACTGTTGGTTGGTGTATATGTCAGACAGTCTAAACAACATCGCCTCTAATCTGAGTAGAAATAATAATTCTTTCCTAGTTGACCAGGATTTTTTTCGGTAGGATCACTTTTGGCCACTTGAGGTTTGTCATTGCAACTCTCACTCTAATTGTTAGATGTGCTGGTGCACATCAATGGTCAGATGTGTCATAATTTTATAGTCCTCAGCTCTTTCCTAATTGGACCCTTGTCTTCTCCTGAACCAGTGCAGGTGTTTAGTTGTACACATAGAGCATTTGTGTTGTCTTCAGTCACCTTTAGGAGCCGTATACATCAATTAGGGTGACCCTAGCTGGCTTGTTAGGATGCGGAAGACAGAATTTTGTTCTCACAAAGACTATTTTATTTACTTTACTATTTTCTGGTTACCCAGAAGATTTATAATTTTATTTTTTATTAGTATGTGCGTACAGTACATAATTTTCATTTATCATGGGGTGTTTGTACATGTCCATAAGACATTTTCATTCTTTTTTGTCCCCTTCCCTCCTACCTCTCCCTGCTTCTTGCAACTCTTGTTCCCCTTATTTGAAAAAGCTCTATTTCCATTTTTTCTTTGATTCTTTTTTAATCCCTTTTCCCTTCCTTCCATCCCTCCCCTCTCCCTCCATCTCTTGTTTCCCTTCCCATTTGAAAAAGATCTCCTACTTCCTATTACCTATTCTTTATTATTCTCTTATTTATATTTTGGGTTTCTTATATAAGAGATATAAGAGAAACCATGCAATATTTACACTTGTATACCTGATTTCACTTAACACTGTGGTCTTGACGTACATCCATTTACCTAAAAATGCCTCAAATTTATCATTCTTTATGTCAGAGTAGTACTCCATTGGGATAAATACTGAATTTTCTTTATCTATTCATCTGTTGATGGACATATAGGCTGTTTCCAAAATCTAGCTACTATAAATTGTGCTGACATAAACATGGGTATGTGCATGTATCACTATAATATGACTTTTAACTCTTTTGGGAGTATTTTTAGAAGGGGAATAGCTGGGTCAAGTGGAATTTCTTTTTTTTTTTTTTTTTTTTTGTGGGTACTGGGGGTCAACCTCAGGACCTCGCGTGCCAGCAGGCGCCCGTGCCGCTGAGCGATATCACCGGCCCCTGGAATTTCTATTTTATATATATATATATATATATATATATGTATTTTTTTTTTTTTTTTTTCCTAAGACAGGGTCTTGTTATATAGTTCAGGCTGGCTTTGAACTCACTCTGTAGTCCAGGCTGGCCTTGAACTCTCAGTGATCCTCCTGCCTTAGCCTCTTGACTCCTGGGATTACAAGCATGCAAAACCACACTCAGCATCCATTTTTAGTTATTTGAGGACTCTCCATAGTTGGACTAGTTGGTTGGACTAGTTTATATTCCTACAATGTATGTAGAAGGGTCCCCCCTCCTTCCAGCCTCACCAGCATTTATTACCAGGTTTCTTGATGATGGCCATTCTTCCTGGAGTAAGATGTTATCTCAAGTGTTGTTTTAATTTGCATTTCTCTAATGGCCAGCGATGCTGAATATTTTTTCATGTATTTATTGGCTATGTATACTTACTCTGAGAAGTGTCTATTCATTTAGGTCACTCACTTTTTGATTGGGTCTTTTATTTTGGGGGGGTCTGATTTTTTTGAGTTCTTTATACAGGGTCTGCCAAAAATATATACACACTTCAGGAAAAGAAAAACTTGTACAAATTTAATACTAAATTTATTGAGATATCATGAGATTAATAGAAGTTACCTTTGGCCTCTACAATTACAAGAGGTGCACAAAGTGGTGACCATTAGTTTCCATACATTTATTAGTACTGGGAACTGCTGCTTGGGTAACCAAGCAGAGATTGTCGCACATGCATTTTCAATTTCTTCTCTAAGGATAGCAGTGTAGTGGGTTTTCTGTGATACACGGCATCCTCTATGGTCCCCCATGCGAGGGTAACACCATCTGTTGAAAAACCATACTATTTTTCTTTTCCTGAAGTGCGTATCCATGTTAGTCCTCCAAGGAATAGCTGGCAACATTTTTTTCTCATTCTGTTGCCTCTTCACTCTGTTGGTTGTTTCCTTTGTTGTGTAGAAGCTTTTTAATTTGATATGATACCATTTGTTGATTCTCGGGGTTCTTGTGCCACTGGGGTTTGTTCAGAAAGTCCTTACCTCTGCCTGTGTTTTCAAGAGTTTTACCTATTTTATCTCCCAGCAGGTTAAGTCTGTTTTAACATTTTTTTTTTTTTTTTCTTTTTTTTTTTTTTGGTGGGTACCGGGGGGTCGACCTCAGGACCTTGCGCGCCAGCAGGCGCCCGTGCCGCTGAGCGATGTCACCGGCCCCTTTTTCGTATGTGGGTTCCGGGAGTCGAACTCGGGCCCTCGCGCTTGCCAGGCAGGCGCTTATGCCGCTGAGCCATCTCACTGGCCCTGTTTTAACATTTAGATCTTTGACCCATTTTGATTTTAGCTTAGTATGTGGTGTGATACATGAGTGCTGACTCAGTCTTCCGCATGTGCAGAGCCAGTTTGCCCAGCACCATTTATTAAAGAGGCAATTTTTCCTCCAGTGTGTGTTCTTGGCTACTTTGTCAAAGATCAAGTAGTTCAATGTGTGTGGGGTTGTTTCTGCTTCCTCTAGCCTATTTCATTGATCCACATGTCTGTTTTTGTGCTAGTACCATGCTGTTTTTATCACTATAGCTTTCTAATATAACTTCAAATCTGGGATTGCAATTCCTCCTGTTTTGCTATGGTTACCCAGAATTTCTTTTGCTATTCTGTGTCTCTTCTTGTTTTATATGAATTTTTGGATTGTTTTTTCTAGATCTGTGAGGAATTCTGTTGGTATTTTGTTTGGGATTATGTTAAATATATATATGAGTTTGGGAAATATTGCCATTTTTTACTGTATTGGTTCTGCCTATATAGGAATACTATTGATTTTTGTGTGTTGACTTTATATCCTAATAAACTAACTGAATTTGGTTATTAATTCCAGGAGTCTTTTGATGGAATTTTTTGGTCCTTTTATGTGAAGGATCATACCATCTGCAAATAATGATAACTCGACTTCTTCCTTTCCTGTCCTTATCCCTTTTATTTATTTTTCTTGCCTGATTGCTCTAGCTAATGTTTTGAGGACTATGTTAAACAGGAGTGGTGATAGTGGACATCCTTGTTTTATTCCTGATTTTAGAAGGAAAGCTTTCAGTTTTTCCCCATTTAATACAATGTTGGCAGTAAGTTTGTCATACTTTTATCAGATTGAGATAAGGTCTTTCTATACTTATTTTCTTCAGGGCTTTAATCATGAATGAATGTTGAATTTTGTCAGAGGCTTTTTCTGCATCTATTGAGACGATCATGCCATTTTTGTCTTTGCTTCTGTTTATGTGATGAATTATATTTATCGATTAGTGTATTGATACATCCTTGCATCCCTGGAATGAAGCTTACTTGGTCATGGTGTATGATCTTTTTGATGATTTGTTGCATTCTGTTTGTCAGTATCTTATTGAGGAATTTTGCATCTATGTTTGTCAGAGAGATTGGATTTGGTTGGATCCTTGTCTGGTTTTGGAATCAGGGTAATGCTAGCTTTTAGGGATGACTTTGGGAGTACTCCTTCCCTTTTAATTTCATTAAAATTTGAGAAGTATTGGCGTTAGATCTTCCCCGAAGTTCTTATAAAATTCGGCAGTGAATCCATCTGATCCTGGGCTTCTTTTAGTTGGTAGATTTTTTAATTACTGCTTTAATTTCATTGCCTGTTATTGGATTATTTAGGATTTTTAAGTCTTCTTGGTTCAGTTTTGGTAATTCATATATATTCACAAAGACTGTTACAGAGACTTTATTCTGAGACTTGATCTAAGGATGGGTAAAGGATACTGAGTGAGATTTGGACTTGGTATCATCTCTTGCTAGGCAGGTCTGACAACAGTCCAATGTAGTTGGAAACCAATATCTGACACTGGCTATTGCTTTCAAATGGCTTATTGATTTTGGTGGTAAAAGTAAAACAACATAAATATTTCATGTGTCTTATGGAAATAAATTCACGGATTAGAGAAGCAAATATCAGTGTGCTCAGTTCTTTTGTTATTCATACTAAATACACAGAACTTCAGAGATATTACACATATGCTTCTTAACACTTGTGAGAGAAAAAAGATCTTCATCTAAAATGATCTCAACTTTCGTATAATTTTCCCCCCTGAAGAAATGCATTAAGCAAAGGTCACAGTATAAGGTTGTTTTTGAAATATGCACCACGAGTAGTTTCATTTCATAAACGTGATGCTCTTTTTATACCCAGTAGCAAAATGAAGTTTGACAAAAGCATCTTGGAACTTCAAGGGTGATGATCACTATGATGACGATGTTAGTAGTTAATATTTATTTGGCCTGTGTCTCACGCACCATGCTAAGCACAGTACATGCTCCGTCTCCTCCTGACTTTGCTATGAGATGAATCCTAATATCCCTATTTTAGGAATGAATTAATACTTAGTAAGGTTAAGGGGGCCGGTGAGACAGCTCAGCGGCATAAGTGCCTGCCTGGCAAGCGCGAGGTCCTGAGGTCGACTCCTGGTACCCACAAAAAAAAAAAAAAAAAAAAAAAGTAAGGTTAAGTAAACTGCACCAATGCTAGTTGTGATTGGTGTGACCGGTAATAGAGCACAGGCTTTGACTTGAGTCTGTGCATTTTGAGCAGAGAAACCTGTGGGATGGACCCACTACTTTATTAACATATGTAGTTGTATCATTGGTGTTTGCTTTGCATAACTACTCTTCTATTGGGTCACTGCTGTATTAGACTGTACACTTTTAAAAAATAGATCAGTGTTATATTCCTTTGTAACTGTACAGCTACGTGAAAGTGTTCATGAATTACAGAGCCATAAAAAGTTTTGATACATAATGAAGTCTGTTTGGGAAAAAGTGGGGAAAGGATGTGTTTGGCTGTTGTTTATAGCTTTACCACAAAATAGCCAAAGCTGGGGGCAGTGTTCTTCAGGTGGGCATTCTTCTGTCTTGAAATCATAGGATCTCCTCCCTCTTGTCTCCAATATCCATCCCTTTTAACTTCCATGTGATTAGTCCTGTGAGATTTTCTGATGCACATTGTGTACCTCATGCTCAGTGAGACCATCAGTGCAGTTGTCCTCCGTTGGCTAATGTGCAGGGGAAGACAAAACACATTATAAAAAAAGAGAGACAGCTTTTAGTAGGTGAATGTGAGTGAACTGTTAAGAGAGCTTCCTGGTTCTTTTACCTGCTTGGTATTCTGTTGTATTTATTTAAGCAACTTTTTTTTTTTTTTTTTTTTTTTTTTTTTTTGTGATGCAGTACTGGGGGTTGAACCTAAGGCATTTGCAATGAGCTACATCTCCAGCTCTTTTTAATTTTTTTTTTTTTTTTTTAAATTTTGAGGAAGTTGCCCAGGTGTGGCTTGAACTTGTACCCCTCCTGCCTCAGCCTCTCAGAGTGCTAGGATTCTAGGGGTGGATCACCACGCCAGGCTCTACCCAGACCCTACCCAGACCCTGGTAAGGTATACTTACATTGTTTCCATTCTTTTGTCGTAACAGTGTTATAACAGCTTTGTTTTGTTACACATGCAAATCCCCAGGATAAAGTCCTGGCAGAGGGATTTGTGGTGTCAGGAGGTGTGTGCAAGCCCACTTTCATAGACATTTACGAATTGATCGTATTAGTGTACTTTCCTACCAAAAATGTGCGTGCGTGCCTTAAGAGAAAAGTCATTACACTTCTGATTGGAGTTATTCAGGTGTGATCAGGGGACTGGAAGCACAGGACAGGGAGCTTTGGGAAGCTGAGAGGGAGTCAGAGAAGAGGGGTGATTGAAGCAGGGTCTCGAATGCTGAGGAAGAGTTTGCTGCATAGCAGAATCAAGCAGAACAGAACAACACATCCTCCTGGTATATATGCTCACCCAGAACGCAAGATATTTTTTTTTTTTTTTAAGATAGGTCTTGCTAAGTTTAAATTGCCCAGGCTGGTCTCCAACTTGCTGTCCTCCTGCCTCAGCCTCCCAGGGGGCTGGGATTACAGGCAAGTACCACCTCTCCCAGTTAAAAGCAAGAATTCAAGTGTACACATGTCAGTCCTCTCTGCGGACACATCTGTATCTCTAGACCTACTTGAAGCTGAGAGGTGAAGTGAGAATTGCTGCCTAACTGCTCACTTCCTTTTCCTGGGGGCCCCTCCCATCTGACAGGGCTTCTGGTTCTTGCCTAACCCTTCCCACTCTAAAGGACTAACCCTGCACTTAGATACTGAGGCGCTGCGGTCTCTTTGCGGACCTCGCAGAGTTCGTAGGCCTTGATACCAGCTCGTTAGAGCTCTGTTTTCCACAACCAGCTCTTGCCCATTTCCTGATTCCAGGTTGGGACGGGCCTCTGAGGTCTGGTGCCTATGCTGGCACTTCCTTGCTGACGGTACCTGGACACTCGTTCTGTCTGCCCTTATCCCTTGTCACTTGTCTCTGTCTCACTGCTTAGAAACATGGCCAGACGGGTGGGACCTGTGGCCTACAGCACCTGTGCTTTCCTGGTTTGCCATCATCGACAGTTGGTCTTTGTCACTGCCCACTCTGGGCAGGTTTCTGCAGAGGCGCTGTTCCCACTGCAGGCCTAATCTTTGGCAGACATGAGTGGTGTGGCCAATTATTGTTTGAGCTCTGACGATGTCACCTTTAGGTATCAGGCTACAGCCCACAGAGTTACATTGTTTTGCTCAGGACTATTCCAGAGCTTGGTTTCCTTTCCTCTCGGTTCCATGGGGCTCTGAGAATGAATTCAGTGTCATCTGATGAGCAAATGCACCATTATTGTTAAACCAGTGATTGGTAGATGGCACAGTAATCTCCTTCCCCTAAGTACTTATATTAAAATATAAGTGAAAAACAAGATTCTGAGGAGGAATTCCCTGTTTGAATGAATGGACTCGCTAACGACAGGCCGAGCTGTGCCCTGGAGGAGTAGGGTGATTATATAATGGAAAATAAGCATTAGCTTTGGGATCAATCCTGGTCCCGGTTTTTAAATTAACTTGCTCGGTCACCAGACCATGCTGGGACTCAGTTTCTTCATTTTCTTCCAACTCTGCTTTTAAATCTACTTCATTGTCTTAGACTGGCCTTTCAAATTATTCTTCACATTTCTAAATAATTTCATCCTGGCTGCTTCTCATAGGTGCCAGGGACATTTTTGATTATTCCATACCCATCTCCCAGCTACTCCCGGTGTTTAGTGCCCTGCGGATACAAGCATGTGGAGGAGTAAACACTGCAGAGACTTCCTTGACAGGTTCGACGGAAGTCAGGGTTTCCATGACAGAGGGAAAGGAGGGCACGATGTATTAATAGTCAGGCCCGATCTGATTTCTCCAGGCACTGGCTGCACAGAGCACTGTTTTCACAGCTGACCGGTGTGGCCTGGGGGGGATGTGTGGGGTGCTTTGTGCGCAGATTCCGGTGAGATCATCGCAAAACGCGGTGATTCATGCGGGCCACTCACTGGTGCGTGCTTGAGGCGGTGCCTGTTCAGAATATGTGAAGTGGGTTATTCAATTAACAGTGGCTCTGTAGACCTTAGTCTAGGAATATATCTGCTGATAGTTTTTAGAAAAGAACTCTGTGCAAATTATCATTCAGTATTCTCCTCTCCCGTGAACTCCCATTTGTTTTCACCTGTCTCTTTTGGAGGTGATAGATTTAAGCTGTGAATTCAAATTCAGATCTTACTCTATCATTCTCACATTTGACTCTAGGGAAGAGGTGCTTCTCTGGAAACAAGACAAATCTTCCCTTACAAGAGTGATTCCCTGTGCACCTATTGCTCTGTTGGTTGTGTTGTTTCCACATAAGAAACCAAAAGCGCCCCCCCGCAAAATAACATTAAAGTATTTCTAGGAATTCTGAATGGTGGCTTCACTCCCAAGCCCTCAGTACTAGGGATTAAACCAGGACTATTGCACTGAGCTGTATTCATTCCCACATAGGGTCTTGCTGAGTCACTAAGTTGTGTAGACTAGGCTTGAATTGGAGATTATCCTGCTTCAGCCTTCTAGAATGCTGGGATTACAAAAGTGCTGCAGTGGCAGTATTTTTATTTATTTATTTCTGTTTGTTTGTTTTTGAGACAGGGGCTTGCTATGTAGTTCAAACTGGCCTTGAGCTCACTATATGGCCCAAGCTGGCTTTGAATTTGTGCCATAGCCTTTTGAGTGCTGGGATTACAGGCATGTGCTACCATGCCTGGCTTATAATGGTAGTTTTAAGGACATAGAGTTATACTGGTAAGGATAAGTTTCTTTTTTTTTTTTTTTTTTTTTTTTTTTTTGTGGGTACCGGGGGGTCGACCTCAGGACCTCGCGCGCCAACAGGCGCCCGTGCCGCTGAGCGATATCACCGGCCCCTTTTCCGTATGTGGGATCCGGGAGTCGAACTCGGGCCCTTGCGCTTGCAAGGCAGGCGCTTATGCCACTGAGCCATCTCACCGGCCCAAGGATAAGTTTCATTGCTAAGGCTTTAGGAATCAACAAGAATAATTCTGTTCATAATTTATAACTTTTATAGTGCTCTTGAATGTTAATTTTCCAATAACTATCTTTAAAACCAAGGGTAAAGAACTGCAGTTTGTAGGACAGATGGCAAGATACGGCAGAGTAATGCTGTGCGTGGACAGTGAGCAGAGGAGGAAGCGAATTCCTGCAGGGATTCTGGAGACCTGCAGTTTAGATGACCACTGCGTACTGGGGCAAGCCATGCCCCCGGAGTACTGACTGTCCCTCTTTGTGACCAGAGGGGTTACTGTCACTGTTGCCCCACCCTCATTGTACATGTCACCTAGCACCACAGGATGCTGGACATGGGCGGGAAGCAGGGCATTCCTGAAGTTTAAAGGCAAGTGCCACCGTCCCCGTACCCTCCCCTCTGCCCAGGTTCCCGCTCCTGTGGATCAGAGTGACCTTCTGGGGTTCCCCAGGGAAAGGAATTGCTATAGGGCAGCCTGGGCACAAAGTGTAGCAGAACGAAGTTTAGGACCCTGAAGAGTGTTCTCAGCCCTTCCCTGCCCCCAGGGCTTGAGAAACAGGTGAATTTCTACCCTAATGAGAGAGTGCAGCTGTGAATTCCAGAGAGTGGCAGTGTACCTTGTCTTAGTTACCACCCAGAAAGCCACAGATGTTCACAAAGCTGGCCCTGTTCCCTGGGGAAATCTTAAAGGCTCTCCTCTCTCGGGCACCTCTTCCTTCTTCCGGTCTGAGCTGGTCTGGGAAAATACCTTGATGCTTTGGCGGAAGATTCTTTTCTGGCCTTTGCGGGAATCACTTGAGCTCTTTGGGTCTCTCCTGACCCTCCCAAAGTGTGCCTAGCCCCTCCTTGCTGAAACTGTCTCAACTTGCAGGACCCAGCCAGCCTAGAGCAGGAAATGACCAGCTGGGCATCCACTGCTGGGCTGAGCTGGAGGTAGATGCCAGGTCTGGCCCTGGGATGAAATAGCAGGTAGAGGCGTCACGTGCGACATTCCCAGGCCACCAGGCACGGCGTGCCACTCTTACAGTAGGAACGTGGTAACCAGGCATGGATGTGCACGCCCGCCTGTAGTCCCAGCACTCTGAGGCTGAGGCAGGAGGATCGCAAGTTGAAGCCTTGCCTGAGCAGTTTAGTGACTTAGTGAGACCCTGTATTAAAATAAGAAATTACAAAAAAAAAAAAAAAAAAAAGGGCTAGTGGTGTAACTGAGTCCCCAGTAACCCCCCTTCAAACCCCTTTTGTTTTCTGAATGGAGAATGGTTCCATTTTCGAAAGTATTGCTGATTCTTTACTCCTTACTGTTTCCTCTTATGATTTTTACTACTTTGCATACATCCAGATTTCATATTATTATACCAGGGTTCTAGTATTAACTAGAAACAGGAAAATCCCTGTCCTGTGTCTCTATCAGGACAGTTTTCATTGAGCACCTAGTATAAACTCAGTTGTATTTCTCTGGTGGTCCTCTTTTCTTTCGGTTAGATACTGTGAATATCCTTGTTTCTAGATCAGGTTTGAAAGAGGCTCTGCTACAAATATTGAGCACAGTTTTAGCATCACATTGTCTTACTAGGATGTGTCTTAATGGGGGCCAAGACTAAGGCTATTTTAAATACATTCTGAGAGCATTTCATTATTGCTGATAATAGCAGACATCTAAATGTGAATTTTTTTCATTTAGTTTATGATCACTGGTTATGCATATTCCTATATTAAATGCTCCGCTCTGGTGTTTTTTTAGATTGTGAATGGTAACCCAGAGTAGGACACAGAGTCTGTGCGATCACTCCACAGTAGTATCCAGAAAGTGTGGGGGTGAGGAGAATGGAGGGGAAGGGGGAGCGGAATAGAGAAGAGGAAGAAGAAGAACCCTTCTTTAGTTTTACAAATCAGTGTGTGTGGGTGGTGGTGGTGGGGTCTTTCTGGGTCCTGACGTGAATTGTATTTCTTCTTGCGGGTCTCAACTGAGGTTGAGAAAGTACCTGTGTAAAATTTAGGCTGGCATACTTTTTAGTTACTGCTCTTCTTGGAAAGAAAAAAAGGATTATGCTCATTTTCTCTAATTATATGGAATTTATATATTATGCTCAGCTGCTGGAAGTAATATTGAAAAGAGCTAAAAGATAAAAGTTCAAAAAAAAAAAAAGTTTGGGAAACCTAAGGTGCTGGTGGTCTCTCTTCCTGACAGGCTTTGGGTGCACCGAGCCGCTGCCCCCCCCCTCCGTCTCTGCACACTCCGTACTTCCTGCCTCGGGCCGCCTCCCTCCCCTCGTTGCTGGAGACCTGCCATTACTTTTCCAGATGTCACAGCCTGCACTCGCCCCAAGGGTCTCCTTGCTGTGTTCACGTGGTGTAGCCTGGATTCTCAGTTTCAGGAGTGTTTTTGGCGTTGTCGTTCTCATCTCCCCACTGATTTTTTTTTTCATGGTGATGTCAGGGAGGAAAAGAGAACAGGGGAAGACTCAGGTCCAGCGGGCTGCTGCTAAGGGAAATGTGAAACGTTAAGTCCCTTCAGGAGGGCATTGGAGAAGAACACATTCTCTCAGTTGTGTATGGAAGTGCAGTGAATTATAGACAATTTAGAAAATAAAGCAGATAAATAGTCAGTTCTACCATCTAGAGATAACTTTTTTTTTTATGTGGGTACCGGGAGTCGAACTCAGTACCTCGCGCTTGCCAAGCAGGTGCTTATGCCGCTGAGCTATCTCACCGGCGCTCAAAAGTTAATTTTTTTTTTTTTTTTTGGTGGGTACCGGGGGTCAACCTCAGGACCTCGCGCACCAGCAGGCGCCCGTGCCACTGAGCGATATCACCGGCCCCTTTTTCGTATGTGGGATCCGGGAGTCGAACTTGGGCCCTTGTGCTTGCCGGGCAGGCGCTTAAGCTGCTGAGCCATCTCACCGGCCCTCAAAAGTTAATTTTTAAAGAACATGGTAAAACCTTCTAAAAAAGTATTATCATGTAACCTTTATTTCAGCGTATGTTTACGTTTACACATTCATGCATTTCTCATTTTTTTTTCTGTATTCATGGTCATTGGTTTAAAAGATGACAAATTTAAACTCATTTAGTTCTTTTATAGTCATTAAGGGACATAATGCTACCTGCCGTGCTATTTGCTTAGAAAATACATGAAGATGTCTCTGGTGGGATATTGTACATGATAAACTTCCAAATACACAGGGCTACAAATTTGGTAATATTGTTCTGCTAGTGGGGACAAACACAAGAAATAAGCCCCAAATACTGTAACAACGCGTAGTAATTAATAATAGCTAAGATGCATGGGCACGCACAGCATGTTGGGAGCTGCCTGGTATTTTACATACGGTAACATGTTTAGTCTCACAGCCAGCAGTAAAAGCTGAGATCTCTGGCCAGCTGTCAGAGCGTGAGCCGCGGACCTGAGAGCTCAGTGAGTCCGCTTTAAGCTGGTGAACCCGCAGCCTCAGGCAGTCTCTTCGCTGCTCTCCCTAGCCCTGTGACCTGGACCAGTGACACCTTGCTAACCTCAGTTTCTGTGGTTGTAAAACAGGGTCAGTGAAGCATTCACATCGCAGGGTTGCTTTGAGGGTTAAATAAACTACTGCAGGTTAGTGCTTTGCATGTTGTCTGGACTCGGGTATAAATGCGAGCTGGCGATTTTGTTTTCTACGAAAGACCTTAGTGTTAGGGAATTTTCTGGCTCTGATCTTGGCTGTACAGAGTCGTTTGTTCAGTCAGTCTTACGGGAGGAGGCTGAGCCCCAGGTGGTTTTGGGGGTCATGTGAGCCACATTTGGAGCTGCGGCTCCTCCCGCTGCAGCATAGTGCTCCTCCCTTCTGCTCATGTGTGACTTGTTACATACAGGAAGGGGGCCATGAGACAGGGCTGGCAAACGTTCTGTAAATATTTTATGCTTTGTGGGCCACGCGGTCTCCGTCACGCCTACTCGTCTCTGCTGTTGTATACAGTAATGTGAAAGCAGCCACACAATATGCTGTGAACAGCTGTGTTCACATAAAACTTTATTCATCAGTACTGCAGCTGGAATTTCAGCTCATTTTCATGCATCACGAAATAATCTCTCCTTTTCATTTTCCCCACAACTGTTTGACTCTATAAGGCCGTTCTTAGCTCGTGGATCATACCAAAGCAGGCATTGCAACCATGGGTCAGCTCCGGCTTCCCTTTGGCAGCAGACGGCATGACCAGTGTAATCTTTCCTTAATTCCAAAGACTGGAACAGTTTTCTTTCCTTCTTCCCCATGGTCTCCTCAAACTGACATGGAAGCCTTTCTTCTAGGATGAGGAGTCTTTAGCAGTTATTGCTCTGTTTTTCTAAGTTTTAGTCATTGAAGACATAGCTGGCAAACAGCTTGTCATTCGGAATTTTAAACACTGCTTGTTGGGGCTTTTCCATTACATAGTGGAGGAAAAGTAAAAAAATAACCAGGAGGTATGGTCCCTTAAGATGTAAAAGTAACCACTTTTGCTGAAAGGCACTGCAAAGTCTGAGGAAAAGAAAAAGTGGATTAGAAAGGCGCACTGTTAATAAACAGAACCCCCTTGTCAGAAAACACACTGGCTACTGTCTTCAAGGAGTCTGCCACCCTGCAGCTGAAACCAAGACATGTTTCAAATTCTTTAGGGTTTCCTTTTTTCCTTTTCTTTTTTGGATTGGATAGGGGAGGTGGCAGGGGAGAAGTGATATTGGAATAAGGAGGCATAAGAAAGTCATGTTTGTAGTCTTTTCTATTAGAGATACAAGTAGAATTGACTGAATTTGCTTTAATTAATTTAAGAATATAAATATGTGGGCTGAAACTTACTCATTACATCCACGAGGGCTGGGCATTGCTGTGCTCCAAATCATACTGTGATATTTTTCTTTCCAAGGATTATATATAGCCTCTCTTTATTTTCAAGAGCAGTGGGCTTTTGTGGAATGCCACACGGAAATCTGAGCCACAGAGTCTGTTGTGAACTAATCACCTCACTTATGGGCGCTGGACTCCATAAAGCCCAGGGGAGGCCTGTGCGGGACCCGCAGAGCACAGCTGTTTCCTTTTGCTCCAGGAATCGAAAGCATGGCCTTGACTCTTGGCTACCATCACATAGACTCCCTCTGTTTCGGTTTTGAACAGAAAATATCCTGTTTCATCATGCATATGTAATAGAATAAATATGCCTAGTAGAAAGCACATTAATATTTCACTGACCCTGAGAATATTCTAAGGTGGTAACACTTTCTTTTCATACCATGGAGTATAAATTAAGAAGATTAATACTTCCGTCATTCTCTTAGACAAATATGAGAAAAAGTATACGTATATAGTAAATTGATATTTTCCACCATTTTCTCTTTATCAAGTAATTTTCCATTTTTGAGAGCTCTAAGATTGGCTTTTAGAAAAGATGGAAGAATACTGTTTGTTATATACCAGCTAAATTTTGATATTCACAAAATAGAGGAAATAGTGCCCATTTTTTATAGAGTCTTGTAGCAAATCCCTAATTTGGTCAGATGTCTGGAGTAGTATCTTTCCAACTTTTATTGACATTGTCCTCCAGTAAGACATATATTTTACTTAATGATCCAGTACATAAACACACACATGGGGCACGTGGAAATTTACCTTAGCCTTTCATATTTCTTTCAGAATCTGCCACTCAGCTTTGGCCGACTGGCCCAATTAAGGAATTACCCACTTCAACATCACATCTAACACGTCAAGCCTTGTGCTTGAGCAGGGATTGTAGATTGCATAGGGAACCCACACGCCTAGTCTCAGTGCCAACACCAGTGATACAAGCAAGGCATGCCATTTAGACTTACTGTTCTCTTCATCTCACTTTGAAAAAGTACTCTAGGGGCCGGTGAGATGGCTCAGTGGCGTAAGCGCCTGCCTTGCAAGCGCGAGGGCCTGAGTTCGACTCCCGGATCCCACATACGAAAAAGGGGCCGGTGATATCGCTCAGCAGCACGGGTGCCTGTTGGCGCGTGAGGTCCTTAGGTCAACCCCCCAGTACCCACAAAAAAAAAAGAAAAAGAAAAAGTACTCTAAAGGTAACTTATTCTGGAGATGTGCTTTATATATACTGACTTACATTTTGTGCTTTACTTATTGAAATTCTTTAATCACTTGAAGGCATAAATATATATTTAATATTAGAAGAGTAAGCTATTGTAATAGTTGATGATTGTGAAGCTATCAGTTTTAAGTTCAAAAATCATGTAAAGCGCAAAAAATTATAGATTGAGAATTAATGTTGAGGTAGTGTAGTTGCTAATAATTTTTGGGAAACCATTGTATTTTATGTGGGATTGCTGTCTGCAATTGTTTTGTCACTGTTCAGCACATCTTAGGCCCGGGAGATGAAGAAGAGGTACATTTTGACCTTGGTCGGTTTCTGTGACACAGGAAGGAAAGTTTACTAACATGCTGACAACATTGCCACAGGCAATAACTGTGCAGGCAGAACTCATGCAAAAATGACTTGCTTTAGAGAGAGGATGTGTTTAGTTTTGCAAGAGTCACATCAGGCAGTGTATACTTGATAGTGCCAAGGAATTATTGTTCCTGCCCCTTCATATTAAGTTTTAAAAATGAGTATACTTGCATTTATTTATTTATTTATTATTATTTTTAATGTGGGTACCGGGAGTCGACCTCAGGACCTCGTGCTTGCCAGCAAGTGCTTATGCCACTGAGCGATATCACCGGCCCTTTTTTCCCTTATGTGGGTTCCAGGAGGCGAACTCAGGAACTTGCGCTTGCTGGGCAGGCACTTATGCCACTGAGCCATCTCACCGGCCCTTGCATTTTTTTTTTTTTTTTTTTTTTTTTTTTTTTTTTTGTGGGTACCGGGGGGACGACCTCAGGACCTCGCGCACCAACAGGCACCCGTGCCGCTGAGCGATATCACCGGCCCCTTTTTCGTATGTGGGTTCCGGGAGTCGAACTCGGGCCTTCGCGCTTGCAAGGCAGGCGCTTAAGCCGCTGAGCCGTCTCACCGGCCCCGGCCCTTGCATTTTTAAAAGGCCATATTCATAGTCAATTACCTGTCCAATTTTATTATTTATTTATATATTTATTTATTTTTAAAGCCTCTAAATTAGTTTCACAAGTAGGTCATGACCTACTTTTTTTTTTTTTTTTTTGCATTTGTGGGGATTGAACCCAGGGGCTTCCATACTCAGCAAGCACTCTACCACTGAGCTACATTCCTAGGCCTTTTTAAATTTTGAGACAAAGTCTTGTTAAGTTGCCCAGACTGGCCTTAAGCTTGCGATCCTCCTGCCTTAGCCTCCAAATAGCTGGGCTTATAGGCATGTGTTGTGCCAGGGTATGACCTGCATTTTCAAAATGTTGAGACAGTGTACGCAAGGAATAATGAGATAGTTGGGGAGGGGATAGTTGTGTATGTAGTATTTTAGTCCTACAGACGGTGCTGGCGAGAGTCTTCTCGTTATGTTCTTTTCCACAAAAGCCAATTTAAGATCTCAAAGGCATGTTCAGGCTTGTGACAAATGAATTAATGCTACTGCTCAACAGTTTTTTATAGTGGCTGTGTTAGTTCACATTCCTACTAGCAGTCTGAGAATTTTAGTAGTTCAGTATTCTTTATTAACATTTAGCGTTATTTGTATTTTTTTAAATACTCTGAATATCCCTTGTCTGAAATGCCTGGCACCAGAAGTGTTTTAGATTTCAGACCCTTTTTAGATTTTTTTGAATATTTGCATAGACTTTACTGGTTGAGTACCCCTAATCTGAAAATGCCAAATCCTAAATGTACTTTGTGTGTGTGTGTGTGTGTGTGTGTGTGTGTGTGCGCGCGCGTGCGCACGTGGGCAGTACTGAGGATTGCACTGACTCGCATCCCTAGCCCTTTCTTACTTTTTATTTGGAGACAGGGTCTTGCTAAGTTGCCCAGATTGGGCTGGAACTTGTGGACCCCTTGCCTCAGCTTCCTGGAGTGCTGGGATTGCAGATGTGCACTGCCACACCTGTTCAAAATGTAAAACTTAAGTTTTTTTTTTTTTTTTTTTTAAGATGTGGGTACCGGGAGTCAAACTCAGGACCTCACGCTTGCCAACCAGGTGCTTATGCTGCTGAGCTATATCACCGGCCCAAACTTAAGTTTTTTAAAGAGCAGTTATAAGTTAACAGTACAGTAGAGCACAGAGATTGGTCCAGAGATTTCCCATACATTCCACGCCCCTACATATGACAGCCAGCTCCCTTTGTATGAATTTCTCTTGTCAGAATAAAACATTTGTGGGCTGGTGAGATGGCTCAGCAGCTTAAGCGCCTGCCTGGCAAGTGTGAGGACCCGAGTTTGACTCCCGGAACCCACATACGAAAAAGGGGCCGGTGATATCGCTCAGCAGCACGGGCACCTGCTGGCGCGCGAGGTCCTGAGGTCGACTCTCCCGGTACCCACAAAAAAAAAAAAAAAAAAAAAAAAGAATAAAACATTTGTTACAATGGGTAAACCTGATGTACAGCTATTGCCCAAAGTCCATATTTTACATTAGGGTTTACTCTTGTGCATTCTATGGGTTTGGATAAACACATATGTCCACCATTATAGGACCAAGTAGAGTGGTTTCACTGCCCGGAAAGTCTCTGCATTCACTTATTTATCTACCCTTTTCTCCTCACCAGCCCCTGCAACCACCGATGTTACTGTCTGCACAGTTTTACCTTTCTAGAATGTCATGTGGTTGGAATCATACAGTATGCAAACTTTTCAGATTAATAGTATGCATTGAAGTCTCCTCCATCTTTTCATGGCTTGTTAATTTATTTCTGTTTAGTGCTAATGCTATGGCATTATCTGGATGTAATGTAAGTTATCCCACTGTTGAATATGTTTGACTTTAGTGCCCATGTTAGCATATGCTAATATATAGTAGTCCTCATAGCCCATTTAAATGAAGCCTCTCTCAAATGTCTAATGCCTCCTGACATTCTCAAGGAGATCAGTGAAATAGTCAACCTAATACGTATAACTGTACTGTGATATTTTGGATGGTCATTCCTCTTACTGGTTTGTTTTTTGGTTTTTGGTTTTTGTTTTCTTTTGTGTGCAGGAGATTGAAACCAGGACCTTTGCACTGAGCTACACCCCCAGCCCATTTTTATTTTTTTAATTTTAAGACAGGGTCTTGCTAAGTCTCTAAATTGTCCAGCTGGAGCTGAACCCGCAATGCTTTGCTTTTTTCTTTGTATGTCTCTCCTTAATAGTGAGTAGTCCCTTTTGCACTGTCTTAGTGGTTCTCTCTAGGAGCTTTTCCTCCACTCCTGCACCAACCTAGAATAAAACAGATTGGACATTCTGCGTTGAGTTTGTAAGCTAAGTGCTGTTTCAGGGCCTTGGAGGTGTGCTGACCATACCCTGCAGTGGAGATTTCTTTGTGCTTTGCCTGTAGAAGACCCTGTCCCAGATTCCTTCCTTCACTTTGTCCTGCCCCTCCCACCACGAATGAGGTTTTATGTATGGAAGTCTGGGCCCAGTCTTCCCAACGGAGGAAAACATAGGGTCTGGCTGCTGACTGGTGGACTTGCCCCCTCTCTGTGGAAGACCAAGTGGGCTTGGCGAGAAAAGGAAAGGGCAAGGCTGGCAAGATGAGCAGCGTTGGGTGCCTGCCGCTACTCTTACTACTCTTACTTGCTTGTCTTGCTTATGTCTCCTCAAGTCCTCCTCGGGCCGCATCGTGAACATGCTGCTTGTTTATGCAGCATTCACCTGGAGTGTCAGACGGAGGGCTTGGCCCTCTTTCCAGCCCTCACTCAGATGAATTCCCACCATTTACACACAGCCCCTTTCCTTGTGTCTTTGTCATACGTAACCAGACTTGAGTGAGATCATGGTTCAGGCTGAGAGAGCCCTGAAGGCGTCTAACCCCTGAAGGTGTCCAGCCCAGACTCTTTCCATACACAAGAACACAACTCTTTTACATCTGTGAATTTACCTTCTGTAAATAAATTTGAGGCTCGGTGTGGTGGCGTACACCTGTAATCCCAGCACTCTTGAGGCTGGGGCAGGAGGATCACTATGAGTTCGAGGCCAGCCTTGGCTACGTAGCAAGACCCTGTCTCAAAAACCAACAACAAAAGAAAAAGCGATAGAGCAGTTCCAGTCTTTTTGTTGTTGTTGTTGGATTTTGCCTTTTTTTGTTTTGTTTTGTTTCATTTTGCTTTTTGAAACAGGGTCTCGCCATGTAGTTCAGGCTGGCCTTGGACTCATTATGAACTTGCAGCGATCCTCCTGTCTCAGCCTCTCAAGTGCTGAGATTATAGGTGTGTACCACCATGCCCAGCTTACTGCTTGTTTCTGATGATATACTATGATGTTTTCTGGTTTTTAGATGTCTGCAAGGAAAATAATATAGAAACAGAGAGCACCCTAACTTCTCTTGGCACTTTCTGTAAACTTCTGGACCTATGAAGCATAAGCTCATTGCTTAATTAAGTATGATATAAAAATTATCTGAGAATTAAGCATCATTGTTCTTTTCAGAGAGAATATGCAGTATTGTTAAACTAATCATGAAAGTCGTGCTTTTTTATGCATTTCGTACTTCTAGCTGCTTCTGTTCTTTCACTTCCAGCTGACTCAGTTTTGAGAATGGAATAAATTAAAGCTCAGAACTTTTATAATGTACATATTGAAAGGGATCCATGAGAGGCTAATGTCCCAATATTAAGCAATAAATGGGATTGCGTATATGAAAGTTTTCTGCAAGATTGCACCAATAAAATGTTCCTTTGTTTAATCTGAGGAGTTGCCTGCTGTTTAATGCAAATAAACTGTCCACTTCGTTTCAGTTGTGAACATTTTAAGTAAGACTCATTAGAGATAGTTATGAAAATAAGCTGTTTAGTCACTCACCACATACTTGTTTTCAGCTGTTTTAATATTTACTGAATTTTACCTCAGCCTATTAAGTTGACATTGGGTCTTGGTTCCAAAATTAACCATATATCTCATCATTCCCATTCCCTCCAAGGAACAAGAAAGTTCTGTCATTACTGATTTTGGTCACAAGTGGGTTGCTTCCTTTTGTGACTTCCCTTTGGGAAGTTCGAAATAATCAAGATAACTAATCTCCCCTCTCGGACAATCAGGTCAGCAGAAAATATTTCTCCTGGCAGCGCCTCCTTCCCTTTGGCGTTTCCTTTCTCCAGATAGGGTGTGGGTGTGGGTAAAAAAAAAAATACTGCAGACAAAGAAAAAAATTTTTTCACTTTTGCTTCTTCCTGTGAACCTCCCCTTAATCCAACAGGAGAGATGTGGCATTAGAATTCAGATTGCAGAAAGAGTTGTCTGATAGACCAAGTCACGAAGGATAGGAGCTGCTCTTCTATATTAAGATGTTTAGAGGAAAGGTAATGATTCTTCCTCTCTGGCCCATAGGAAATGATTGCTACTATTTTCATAGATTATGAAAGTCCTACATGCTCAGTGCAAAGAACGTAAGCAATAATGTAAGGTAGAATGTAACAGGCTCCCATAAGTGGTGCTGACATTCAAGGATGTGTGTGTGTGCGTGTGTGGTTAGTATAAACAGATGCATGTGGCATATCCGTGTTTTAACCTGCCTTTCCGTGTTAATCAGCTTTTTGTTACTGTCACCAAACACCTGAGAAAAACAACTTAAGGGAATAGATAGTCCTATTTTTTTTTTTTTTTTTTGGTGGGTACCGGGGGGTCGACCTCAGGACCTCGCGCGCCAACAGGCACCCGTGCCGCTGAGCGATATCACCGGCCCCTTTTTCGTATGTGGGTTCCGGGACTTGAACGCGGGCCCTTGCGCTTGCAAGGCAGGCGCTTACGCCGCTGAGCCATCTCACCGGCCCCGATAGTCCTATTTTAACATGCTTTCTAAATCTGTTTATTTCATGAAAGAACCCTCCTTTTTTGTTCTCTGTTGATCTCATACTGTTTGAGTTTTTACTTCACATATTCATTTAACAAACGTGTTAAGTCTGCACTATGCCCTGTAGGGCTGGGAAGTTGAACAAGTTGGGGATGTCCTCAGAGGACACCCACTAGCAGATTCGCAGGTGTGGTGCAGTGTTATGGAAATGCTGCGGGTGACCACTCAGGTGGTCATCTTTGCTCCATTATTGCATGGCTTCTGTTTGGAGACTTCATGGAATCACAGGTTTGCCCAGCAAGTTGTTTTATTTCCTCCATGGTACTGTGTTTTCTTTTCTTTTGGAAAGTATAAAATCCTAACCCATTGATTTTAATAATATTAAACCAATGTAGATTCTCACATTAAATTTTTCTTTACGTTAAGTTGGTCACCTTTTTATATAGCTCTGTATGTGTATTTGTTTGTTTGTTTATTTTTTGAGACAGGATCTCACTGTGTAGTCCGGGCCAACCTTGAACTCGCTGTATAGCCCAGGGTGGCCTCAAACTTGTGATCCTTTTGCCTCAGCCTCTCAAGTGCTAGATTATAAGCATGTGCCACCATCTGGGCTCACCTTTATATTTTTAAACTGAGATCTTAGGGTTAGAAGGACCGATTCTACATAAGGCAATACAAATAATCACGTAGTTGCTGCTGTTAGGGGGAAGCAAAGTCATCCTCCAGAGATGTGCATTTATTCTTGTGTTCATTTAAAAAATATTTTTAAAAAATATGTCCTATGTGGAAAAGGTACTTAATTCAGAATAACTTTATCTAATGGGCTTTTAATTAGGGAATCCTGAAGGATATAAATCCTGAAGGATAACATTATATAGAACAAAATTTAGAAATAATAAAACTGATCAGATGTTGCTTTTCCCTCTCTTTTAGGGCAAGTTAAAGTCTTCAGAGCTCTATATACCTTTGAACCCAGAACTGTAAGTATGCAGTTTTTCACTTTAAACTTGACATTACAACCTAAGGTTATTTCATTTAGACATTTCCTTGGCTCCCGGCCTGCTTTTTCTTGGATAGACATAGGAAATTCACTGCTGTCTTGAGGGGTACAAGGTAGCCCCCAGGTTGATTTGTATGTCCCCCAGGCACTGCTGTTCCCTGCATGGTGACACAGCCTGCTTTCAGATCACCAAATGCTCTTTATATAAAGCACTGTGACCCTATCTTAGCCTTACTTCCTGTAGGTCATACACTAACCTTCACTTCTTCTTCCCATGACCTGCCTCAAGCTACCTCACAACGGCTCCTTCTGCTGATCTCCTATCTCTGCTATATGCATTTTTCTGTTGCTGTAGTTTCTGGTATTGCACATAAAGCCACCCATCTATCCATGGTTCCTTGAGCCCATATGTGTCAGACACTGGTCCAGGCTTTAGCATTAATGCAGCACCAACAGAAAAGGCTCATGGAGCTGGTGTTGCAGTGGGGAAAAGACAGACAGTAGGTACACAAGTGTACGTGACTGTTGGGGCCAAGTGCTGTGGAGAGGAGGAAGGAAGGTAAGGGGGAAGAGGCTGGTGGAGGAGAGTGCTATTTTCAATAGGTTGCCAGGGATGGACTTTCTATAAAGGTGACTTTTGAACGGACACCTGCAGGAAGTGGGAGAGTGGAGAGCAGAGCAGGGCAGACAGTGCAGCCTAGAAAATTGTGACAAGAGAGCAGCTGGCGGGAGATGAGAGCGGGGAGGCCAGGGCAGATCATGTCAGGCCTTGTGGGTCTCCTTTGGGTTTTGCTCTGGGGAAGAGGGGAAGCAGTTGGAAGGTTTTGAGTATGGGGTTTATCAGATAGTGATGTTATAGAATTCCTCTAACTGCGGTGTGGAAAGCCAACCAGTGTTGGAGGGTTTGGATGCAGCAGTGATTAATAGTGAAGAAAGAGTTCAGGTAGTTAGGAGGCAAAGAAACCAAGGGCAAAGAAACCAAGAAGGAGCTGTTACTGATTCTCCTCCCTCCTATGCTGGAGACTAGGCCCCCCCTCCATGGGCAGTCAGCTTGCTGTCATGCTTCATCTGAGTTTGCCCTGGGCCCTGTTGTCCCTGGCATCTGAGGTGGCTTCTGAGCACCGATACACCACCATCGGGCCAGGGCCTGCCTGCAAACCCCAAACCTGTCGTTTACTTGCTGTGTGAATTACTTAACCTCCAGGCCATCAGTTCTTCTTTTGGAAATGAAATACTATTGGCCACTCCACAGTAGAACCCTCCTGTGACCTACTACCGTGGTGCAAGGAAAATATTCAAATCCACCACGATAAGTGCCAGAAAACGGTGGCAGCTACTGTAGCTAGTATGGGTGTATGCGCATGCGGGTGACTGCTCCCACGGCTTTGCAGACAGTGTTTCCGGACAAAGACAGGGCCGGGCGGGCACGTACGCTCACCTGGAGTTCCAGCGACGCCTTTCTACGCTGGCGGGGTAGGGACTGTGCAGCGTGTTTGTGAGGACTGCTGCAACAGAGTGCCACAGTCTGGAGGGCTTTCGCGACAGGATGTTGCCTCAGAATTCTGAAAGCTGGAAGTCCAAATCACGGTGGCAGCGGTATTGATTTCCTGCGTCCTCTCCGTGGCTGTCTTCCCCCTGGGGTCTCGTCTCTGGTGTTTCTGCATCCTAATAGCCTCTCTTCAGGACACCATTCACGCTGGGTTGGGGCTGCCCTAAAAATTTCATTTTATTTTTTTATTTTTTTTATTTTTTTTTTTTGTGGGTACCGGGGGGTCGACCTCAGGACCTCGCGCGCCAACAGGCACCCGTGCCGCTGAGCGATATCACCGGCCCCTTTTTCGTATGTGGGATCCGGGAGTCGAACTCGGGCCCTCGCGCTTGCCAGGCAGGCGCTTATGCCGTTGAGCCATCTCACCGGCAAAAATTTCATTTTAGCTTTATACTACTTACAAGATCCTCTCTTGGAACACAGTCACACAGGCCCTCCTGAGTGAAGGAGGCGGAGAGAATGGTCCACTCACTGAGGGGCCAGGAGAGCAGTGGATGGCACAGGCCCTTCCCCACTCTTTATCCCCCTCAGGGAGAAGCAATCCAGGAAACAAGTGATAAGGGCGAGAGGGGTGGGTGAGGTGATGACCCTCGAGCCTCCCTTTCCAGCACAGTGTGCTGTGCTCCTTCCTCTTCTTGGACTGTGCAGATGAAATCTGACCCACAGTAGAACCCATCTCTGAACCATTTCTGGAACATGGTGTCTAAGCCCAAATGACCCACTTCCCCTTCTAGAAAAGCTTCTCTGACCACTCTGGTCGGAAGTGGAGAGCTGCTTCCGCCTCTGAACTCAGCGTGGGGCGTTGCAGTCCTCCTGGGGGCGTGGTGAGCACAGGAGCTCAGCGCCTACACCAGGCTCTAGGGCTGGCTCAGCCTCTTCAGCAGCTGCGTGGCCTGGAGCACAGTCCCTAACCTCTCGTCTCAGTGTTCTCATCTGTAGAGTGAGAGTAACATGAATAAATTCTTAGGATTTCAGTGAGAATTCAGTGAGGAAATATGTAAAGCTGCTATTATTTTCAAGGAGTAATTGTTCCTCTTGGAAGAAGTTTCTTTTTTTTCTTTTCTTTTTTTTTTGCACCAGGGTCTCAGTGTAGCTAAGGCTGGCCTTGAATTCCCTTCGTAGCCCAGGCTGGCCTCAAACTCGCAGCAGTCCTGCCTCAGCTCCCTGAGTGCTGGGATCACTTGCGTGTGCCACCATCTCCAGCTTGGGAGTTTCTATATTAATAGATATTTCACAAACATTTTTGATGGGTTAATATATTGATTAATTTATAATTCTCTGAGATAGAGTTTTTCCAGTGCTTTAAAAAACCTTAGTTATTATTGATTGCATAGGAGGAAAGACACATTTAATACATGAGGTTTTTTTTTTTTTTTTTTTCCTTAAAGAGCAAACATTTAAAGCGTGACTGAGTTTTTTACTATTTCTGGTCCCATGGATCCTAGGCAGTGGTCTGTATTGACCAGCCCAAACCCCATTCCCCACACTACTTCCTTTTCTCCCTCCTTCTGTCCAGATGTTGAAGGGGTCTGGAACAGGTGGCCCCCAGCTCCCCTAGGCCTTCCTCACCTGTGACATGCCCATGTCATACTGGTTGTTAAGTATTTAATGTTGTCCCAGAGCCAGGTTCATTTGCATTTGTTTCTGAGTGAGAATTTCACTGGACAGTGCTGAGCTTCCCTGCTCTTTCTCCTCGGTGACCAGTGGTCATCTTCCGTGGATGGACAGCTATACCATGGCACGTCCCAGGCTGACTCGGCCTCCTCAAAGGGCCAAAGGGCAGAAGGCAAAAGGCCATATCTAAGGACTGAGTGGGGGCTGAGGGACCTTTGTCAACGGGCGCAGTGCCCTGCAGAAACCTAGATCCTGTTTTCAGCCATGGGTCCAACCCTAGGAGGTAGCAGCAGCCATGCGCCACTGTCCAGGTGATCCATAGCAGAGGTGGAACACGAGGCAGCTCGTGGCTCCCAGTTCTTCTTGCCCATTTCTCACCTGTCTTGCTTAAAAGTGAAGTCCTGCCATCACCCAGCCCTGTTTGGTTCTTATTTCTCTCCCAAACCACAGTCCAATAAAGTGTCATGAAGAGGAATTGGACTGGAAAGACCAGTGTGATGACACATCAGTGCAGAGAGAACAGCATCTGCCCTGGCTGGAGGAGTATTGATTTCCAAAGAGAAACAGGCAGGGCATTGCCTTGCCTTGCCCTGCCCTGCCCTGCCCTGCCCTGCCCTGCATGTAAGGTTTGCTGGGCTCCACTGGGTTTTATAGCACCATGAGTGGAGGAAGGAGCTCAAGAACAGGAATCCAGAGGCTGAGGTCGGAGCCCAGCCCTGCTTCCCACTCTGATCTGTACAAATTCTTTTAACTTTGCTGGGTCTGGTTATGAAATAGAGATTATCCCCATGGCCCAGCCCTGCCTAGTGGGTTGTTGCAAAGACGAATGAGGTCAAATGCACTGTGCAATTAAAGATGCTGCTGCTGGTTTTGTTGTATTGCTTTATTGGGGTAGGGACAGGGTAAGGAATGACATAATTTCCAAGGCCTCCAGCTTATAACCTGGTCATGACACATGATGATCAATAATGGCTATGCCAGGTGCTTCTGTGTGAGAAAGTGTTGGTGGGGGGTTAGGAATGGGAGCTCCATAGTCTGACTGTCATAGATTGAGACTGTGTCTGTCAAGAACCTACCTTACGGCCTTGTGGAAGCTTCTCATCTATCTTATGGCAGTAAGAATTGCACCACATCGTGAGTGAGGATTAAATTAATATTGTAAATGCCCAGACAAGTACCTGGCACGTAATAAGTACTATAAAGAATTTATTCATTTATTTTTATTAGTTTCTGGAGCTTTAGGTGGTCAAATCTGAAATTTTAAAAGGGTATCACAATTTTTCTAAATTTTACATGAAATATATATTTGCATAAGCCAACAAAATTAATGCCCTGGGAATCATGTTACCAAGAATATATGGACTAGGAATGGGACTAGGTTACCAGCTTGTTCTCAGCATTGTAATGTTCCGCAGCTTACCTTATCCTCATACCTTGTGGTTCTTCAAGGAGAGAGGAAAGAGGAATGTGGTTACAAACCAAAGAACAAACTGGAAATAGAGATGTATTTACTTCACTGACTCACTATTTTCTCATTTCTATTGCATGAATATGATGCCAGGAATTTAAAAGTAGGTCCTCACTGAACGATTTATGCCAAGTGTCCTGCCGGTGGTTTCTAAGTGGATAGGATGAATACTGTAGGCAAAAATGTGATTTTGTAATTATGAAATTATCTTGTACTGCCTCCAGCAGGCTGAAGTATTTGGTAGACCACTTCCTTAGCCAGGTTAGAAAAAACCATTCCTGGTTTCTTTGGAAGAAGTTATTTTGCAGGTAGTGGGATTATATCTCTGGGAACTATTGATTTAAGGAGAATAAACTGTGCACTGTCATTTCCTAGGATTAAAAAGAGAGAAGGCTTTTTCTACCTGATGGGAATTGACTGCCTGTTGTTGCCTCAGCTGAAAAATAAGCCTGACCTAATGGTGGCTTGTGGCAGACACCACTATTGCGCAGAGGTCATTAATTTAAAAACTGAATCAGCACGGAGAAGTATCGAAATGACTGGACTTAGTGGCATTTTCTAAGTGATGCGCTTTACCAAACCACAAAGGACAAGCATAGCTGAAAAGATGCTAGGACTTTTAACTGGGTTTGATTTTATTTTTTTAAATTGGGTAAAATTCACATAACATAAAATTAATCATTTTCAAGTGACTCAGTGGTGTTTAGTCTAGTTATGGTGTTATGCGTGGTGATGGGGAGGTGCTGCTGTACACACAGGTGAAGCTTCCCTCCCTCGATGTGCACCTCCTCCTGTGTGGCCAGGCTCCTGATAGGCCATGGACTGGTGCCCACTGCTGTGGCCACTGCCTGGGGTTTGGGGACCCTGCTTTGTAAGGCACAAGGGGGCATGTACAGAGTTAGTGGCCCAGGAGAGCTCTAAGGTGGGAAGAGCTCTTTAAGAGTTCACCCTTACAAAACTCCAGGAAATACAGAGCCTTTGCAGAAAAAAGCTGCAGTTCATATGTATCCTAATTTCTTTTTTATACCATTCTACTTTCACTTTCTTCTCCATGCCTTAAGCCTTGTGGAGTCAGAGTGTGTTAATATACTTCCTGTCATGGGGGGTAACCACTGTGTCCAGCTGAGAGGCTATGTGGTGAGTGTGTCCTCTTTCTAGCTTCTGTGAGAGTGATTGAGTTTTTAGCAAATGCTAAAGGAAATAATTTGTCTACCTAATCATTTTCTATATACATCCTGTGTTATTCCTAATATTGGTCATCGATCATCAAAACATTTTAGAGATTAGAGAAAATCTTCAAGGTTTTTATTTTCTTGTAAATATTTATGTTAAATAAAATTAAAACTCAGGTCATTAACTAATTTTGTGTACCTTGTGCTATGTGTAAGTCTGGTCCCTAAATGAAAATGTAAATAGAACAGACGTTTAGGAAGTTGCCTTCGAAAAGAACTCATCCATTTGGGGCAATATTACATCATTTACTAACTTTTATCATTGAATATATCTTTTTTTTTTTTTTTTTTTTTTTTTTATTTTAAAGAGAAGAAAAAACAAAACAAATCAAAAGAAGAACAAATTTTCAAACAAACATAATAGGAGGGTAACAATGGTTAATACATTACGTATTACTATCTTTAAGTTAGTTATTCAGGACATTGAATATATCTTGCATCTAAATACCCATGTATTGTGGTTGCTTAAAGCATATAGTTGATATAGCCTGCATTTCTATGCAGAAGGAAATAATTATAATAATAATATGGATCAGCCTTGAAAGGAAATAAATGACCAGTACAAAGTCATATGTACGTGGCCTACTCTGCTACTAAGAGGAGGCAAACAAAGGGAAAAATGAATGGATAAAATAATTTGTTTCATTAGTATAATTTTGATTTGTGTGGAATAGTAACTATAGTCTGAAGTATCAAACCTTTTTAAAAAGTATTTTCCCTGCTGATATTATCAAAGTAATACTTGCTCATGATAGAAAATTTCTCTGCATATTTTACACATAATTGTGCTCTTATCATGTGTGAAATTTTGTGCCCTACATTTTCCACTTAGACTGATGATGTAAATATCTCCAGGTATCTGAATTCACTTTCACTAGGTATTGCCCTTTTTACTCAGAAAACCATGAAGTAGGTGTTATCTACGGATGGGGAGAAGGTGTGGAGTTAAAATGCTAGCTTTGTTCATAGAGTTCGTAGGACATTTGGCTGATACAGGCCGGAGCACATATGGACTATGTAATTAGCTAACCCAGGGGAGCTGCTCATCGTCTCTGAAAAATCTGAGGGACTGCTTCATATCGAGGAAGGGTGATGGTTTTCTCAAAATAAGCAAATAGCAGATGTTGATATTTTTCACGACAGTCTAGACATTTATCCTTTAAAGCATAAATATGTCATCTTTTGCAGTTTCTATAAGGAAGAATTTTTTATTAGGATTTTTTAGGATAAAAATGCCTTGTTTTTGTTGTATAAGAACATAAAATACATTTGTGTGAGGAATGCTTCTTTGTTACATGTGTAATTCTTTGAAGTTCATTGTGGGAACAGTTTAGCTTTCTACTCATGAATTACTTTGTCAGTGGTGTTTTGTTATGTGGTTTATGTAATTCAGTTGGATGTGGTGGTGTATGCCTGTATTCCCAGCACTCTGTGGGGCTGAGGCAGGAGGATTGCAAGTTTGAGCCCAGCTTGTGCAGCTTAGGGACTCGGCGAGACCCTCTCAGAATAAAAAATAGAAACAGGGCCGGTGAGACGGCTCAGCGGCTTAAGCGCCTGCCTTGCAAGCGCGAAGGCCCGAGTTCGACTCCCGGATCCCACATACGAAAAAGGGGCCGGTGATATCGCTCAGCGGCACGGGTGCCTGTTGGCGCGCGAGGTCCTGAGGTCGTCCCCCCGGTACCCACAAAAAAAAAAAAAAAAAAAAAAAAAAAAAAAAAATAGAAACAAACAAAAAGGCTGGGGATGTAGCTTAGTGTGAAAGTACTGGGTTCCATCTCCAGTTTAAAAAAAAAAAATTCCACATTGTGTATAAAGATAGTTTAGAATTTGGAATTACATTATTAAAGAAATCATATTTTAATTCACAAAAAATCACATGGAGTCAAACTTTTTTTTTTTTTTTTTTTAAGCCAGATGAATTGTACTTCGAGGAAGGTGATATTATCTACATTACTGACATGGTAAGTCCAGGTAACATTTTGCAATACTACCTGTATACCAAAGGTATACAATATATCGCTATTTTAAATACTTATGACATTGTAAGTTATTTAGATGTGTATGTACACGGAAATGTATATACAGAATTCCATTGATTTTAGCACGATTTATAGTAGCACAAGACTGAAAATAGCCCCTTTGTTCATCACTAGGAAGATAGTTGTCTAGCCTTTGGTGTATCCAGATACAGAATTATGCAGCTGTATAAAGGAGTGATGAATGTCTCTGTTCTGTTGTGGAGAGCGTGAAGTGAAAACCAGCAAGGTGAAGAATGCATACGGTATGCCTTGACTTACCTAAGAAAGGGTGAGAGAATGCACTTGTAACTCTGTTCTCCATGATTTAAAATAAGAAATGAAAAGTTGAATCAAAATTTAAAAAAATAAATAGGAAGGGAAGTAGGGTAGATGGGATGTAGAAATAGACTTTTAAAGAAAATTATATACTTTGTTTTGAAGATTTGGCTTTGGAATCATCTTAACTTTTACATAGTTATAAAATTATGTAGTAGAAAATTCATAAAAATTGAAAGCAGAACAAATCAGATGGCCTTAATAATATCCTAGTAATTGGCAAGACACAGAGAGGAAGTGGTCCAAGTGACTTTAAATTTCAGCAGTTTGTATAATCATTCCTAGTAGAAGATCTATAAAGGACAAAAAGAACTGCCAGGAGAAAAAAAAACACAAACTTTTAAGTCATGATCTAGTTGGAGAAGTTTCGTTACCATTTCTGAGATCGTTGTGTGAATATCGTGGTGGGGAGCAAATGAGTCATTAGCTCAGTAGATCAGTGATGTTGGTCACCAGGTGTTCAGCATGTGAGGCAGGAGGTGCAGATGTGGTATCGGTGAGGTTGGGCAGAAACTCAGTAGTCCGTCATTTGAGTTGGATATGTGTTGTATTTTATCTTCTCTTTTTTTTTTTTTTTTTTTTTGTGGGTTCCGGGGGTCGACCTCAGGACCTCGCGCTTGCCAGCAGGCACCTGTGCCACTGAGCGATATCACCGGCCCTTTTTTTTGTTTGTGGGTACCGGGAGTTGAACTCAGGACCTCGCGCTTGCCAGGCAGGCGCGTACACTGCTGAGCCATCTCACCGGCCCGTATTTTATCTTAAAACAAGCAAAAATCTTCATACTCTGTCTTCAGACTCTAAAAAATGACCAACCAAGTTATATTAATTCACATTAAAAGAAATAAGGCTCCTTTGAGAAATGTCCGTTACCAGCTCTGGAGCAGCAAAGGTTTACAAAATAAACCCAGAAAGTTCATTCCAGAAAAGAAGAAACTCCCAAGGACTAAGAGGGTCACACTAGAAGACCTCAGGAGCTAACAAGAGAGACTTCCAGTGGTCTTGATAGGAGAATTTGAGCGTCAGTTAGGGCAACAGCACATTAAGCATCAATTAGGGATTGCAGCACATTAAGAGTCCTGATGTTACTTCAGAACCAGCACCATTGGTCAGTGTGAGAGAATGCTAGGGAACCAACTTTTTATTCTGACAGTCAGTAAGGGAAGGAATCATATCTTTCTGCCTTTTCTCTATGCACTTTATCTGTGGGTAACCTGAGAGTTGATGAGGCAAAATTTCTCTCTAAAGAGATATGCTAGTTATTTAAATGAAGAAGGAGAAGAAGTGATAGGTTGTCCCCACTTTGCAACCCTATGAAATAATTGATCAAGGCAATGATCATCAGTGGTAACTAATGTTACAAAAACAGAGGCCATTACACATGACCTGTTTCCTGATGGAAGAAATCAATGCTACCTGTGAAATAGCCTTGCCAAAAAATGTGAAGCTGAAAGTCTAATTAAGGCTCTAGAACTACCTGGCAGTTCATGGGCCATACAGGGAACAGAGGAAGGTGTTTAATGATAACACAGATGTGCAGCAGGCAAGGTCCAGACTGCTAGGACTGTATAGAACAAATGGGTTTCTTCCACAAACATATTGCAGGAGGTTAAAAAAGAGTAGAAGGGAAACCTCTAACTAAAAGAGGTATAAGTTATAAGTGAAGAAGCAAATCGGTCATATTATCTGGTCCTCTATTTGGGATCCCAAATTATGGGGCAACTGGAAAATTTGATTATGACCTACACATTTGATGATATTAAGGAATTATTATTAAGAAAATTGTGAGCTATGATAATACATTATAGTTGTCTTTGAAAAAATCCTTTCATTGTTACATATTGATATATTTACAGATGAAATATCTAGAATTCATTTCAAAATAATCTTGAGGGCCGGTGAGATGGCTCAGCGGCGTAAGCGCCTGCCCAGCAAGCGCGAGGGCCCGAGTTCAGCTCCCGGAACCCACATATGAAGAAAGGGCCGGTGATATTGCTCAGCGACACGGGCGCCTGCTGGCGTGCGAGGTTCTGAGGTTGACCCCCGGTACCCACAAAAAAAAGAACAAAAACAAACAAACAAAAATAACAAAATAATCTTGAGTGGGAGGAGTTTGTGGTTAGAGGTTATACATGAAACAGTATTGGCTGGGAGTAGATGATTCTTGTAGCTGGGAAGTATTTTATTATATTGTTCATTCTACTTTTGTATAGGTTTAAATTTCTCTGTGATAAAAGTTGCCCACAGCAAATTAAGGCAAAATAAAGAAATCTTTAGAAAACCCCTCAAAACATCAGTACCTCAACATAAGAGAAATTGAACTCTAGACAGAAACAGTCCTCTAATCAGTCCAAACTGACGTAATAGTTCCCTTCTCTTTCATAGTGTCTGATTTATTTGACTGTGGAGGCTCTGTGATGAAGTGTATTTGATTTGTTACTGCTTGGATGCTTGTAATTTAGTGGTAAGGGAAACAGAGGTCTTGAGCCAGGGACTTGATAGATAAATGTGGGCAAGGCCAGTGGGCATTTTGTAGAACAGGTACACCCTGTGAGCCAGACGGCTTGCAAGTGATTAAACACAAACGGGATTTGGCACTACTTAATTTAAATCTTCTTTCACCAGAGTGATAGCAATTGGTGGAAAGGAACCTCCAAAGGCAGGACGGGACTAATTCCAAGTAACTATGGTAAGTGTTACTGGAGTGGCTTTCTTTAGCTATATTGTGCTCATTTCCAGTTATCTAGTTCTTGAGGCCTTTCTGCTTGCAGCTGGGGCGAGGAAATCAAAGGAGTCATTGCCAGTCTAGGACCTTTCCCACTCCATGAGCCTCCTGTTGATAAAATGGGCATAAACACCAGATGTGCTTGAGTCCAACTCCTTGGTTTAAGAGAATGCATTGTAGCATTCTTGAAAAAAAACCCAGGGTTTGCAGGGAAATGCTTATGGTTTCAGTTTATTCAGCTCTTAATACATTTTTTTTGATGTTAACCTAAATCTCACAGATTGTTTCTGGGACTAGCCCTTTCATTTGGAATGAAGAAATCCCACTCTGTTAATTCATGTTGGGTGGGAAGTTCATGAAATGCTTGTCACAGCAGTTTGGGATTGGTAAACAAGGTTCTGGGATTTAATCCTTCCACTTCTTACTAACAAGGTGCTAGTTAGTTAAGACATCTAAGTGCTACCTCTGGGATTCACCGTCCTCATCTGCATAACGAAAGGGTTGGATTCATCAGGTCACATCCAGGACCCCTTTAGACTTTAGCATTACAGGAATTGTTGGACCGACAGAGTTGGCATCAGGCCCCGATTTCAAGCACTGGAGAAGGGCTTAGCAGATGTCAAGGCAGGGTGTAGGGGTGAGGGCTCTGTGCTGGGCCCTGCACAGGGGTCCTACTCACTCTGGTCTAGGGTGGTACTGTTCTTTAATAAAACAAAACTGAACAAAACACTTTAAACATTTCTACACTCCTCTAAACCTTTGAAATCGCAAACATGTCTTTATGTGCACTCCATTTCCAGTCTTGATCATAAACATCATGAGCGGAAAATGTGCTTCTGCTGCTTCGGATCTGTGTCCTGTTACAGCCCTTTAATGGTGGGAGGGGGTGGTCCTGAAGTCCTTGAACCACAGGCTTCCTTTTGTACTCCTGCTCATTCTAAGACCACGGTGATCCGATTGTCCTTTCTGAATACAGGAAGCAAAACTTTCCCCCTGCCCCCACTAGTGCACACACAAGGAAATTGGAATTTGGACATGGGCTGCTTTCTTTTGCTTTTTTGTGAGTAGGTTTGTTCATGAACTATGGGTCATGAATCTGCTTGGTTTTGTTTATATTTCTGGTTAATTGCTGTTTTCTTTTGTTTATACTTCTAGTTAATTATGTGTTACTATGTTATTGTTTGATTTGGTTTCATTTAACACATAATTGAGCTCCTCTTAAAGTAGGCACTGTCAGTTTTATTTTATGTTACTTTTTTTTTTTTTTTTTTTTTGTGGGTACCGGGGGGTCGACCTCAGGACCTCGCGCGCCAACAGGCACCCGTGCCACTGAGCGATATCACCGGCCCCTTTTTCGTATGTGGGATCCGGGAGTCGAACTCGGGCCCTCGCGCTTGCAAGGCAGGCGCTTATGCCGCTGAGCCATCTCACCGGCCCTTATGTTACTTTTTAATCCATGCTAAGTAAGGGAAGCTGTCTCATCCAAGGCCCTGGCACTCATGAATCTGGGGTTGGGGTGGTCCATGGGGCATGAGTGGCTTCAACAAATCACCCAGGAGTTCTCAACATTGGCCTTGTACTTTTTATTTTCAATCTAGTGGCTGAGCAGGCAGAATCTATTGACAATCCGTTGCATGAAGCTGCCAAAAGAGGTAGGTGTGATTCATTTTGCTTGAGGGATGTAATACAGTAAAATCTACAAGCTTGATACAGTTTGGTGAGTTTTGACAAATACATACACCCATAGAACTACCATCCAGATTAAAATCCAGAACATTTCTATCATCCTGGAAGATTCCCTCCTATACCTTCCCACTAGGCAATCTTTGCACTGATTTTTGTCACCCTAGAAGGTTGTGATTTTAATTTTAAAATGCAGTCAACAAATACTTTGGTGTATTTTACCTGCCCTGTGCTCCGTGGTGGGAATAGGCAGGTGGAGAGATGTGGTCTATAATGTCCGTGGCTCACAGTCAGACTGGGGAGAGGTGTGTGTAACAGTCATTGACATAGTTATGGGATGGTACACACCTGTAATCCCGGCATTCTGGGGTCCTGGGCAGTGGAGCAACTGAGACCCTGTTTCAACATAAAAAATCTAAAAATGGATAGGGATGTAGGTCGTGAAGGCCCTGGGTTCCATCTCTAGCATTAGAGGAAAAAAAGAAGTGGAGCAAATGAAGCATTTAAAGTAAACAGCCATAGTGGCCAGAATGAGTAACTGGGGGGCAAGAAGGTATAGGCATCTTGGGGCACGGAATTCAGGGGAGTGTTGGTGTGGGGAGGTTTTGGTAGGAGAGGAAGTGATCAAGAGGGATTAGTCTTGGACCTTATTTTGGGCTTTCTCCAGTAGATCCGTGGTTCTCAACTAGCAGTGATCCCTCCCTGTTAGTCCTGGGCACATTTGGCAGTATCTGGAGACACTGTGACTGTGTCCTGGCTGCCATCTTTTGGGTACAGGCTGGAGATGTTGGAAAACCTACATTGTGTAGGACAGGGGACACGACAGCATCTACAGGCCAAGGCCAGTTGTGCTGCTGTTGGGAAACCCTGCTGGAAATCATGGGGTGTGTGTGTAAAACCTCAGTGAGCTCCTTTTCATTCTGTTTTCGATCTTTTTGAAATGTGAATGTGCAAAAGGAAATTAATTTGTTTAGCATTATTAAACTGACACTTAAAACATTCTTTATAAGTTACTTGGAGCATTAGCTTGAGGATTTTAAATTAATAGTATAACGCATTAGAGAGGTAGCTTTGAGCAGGTTATTAGTGTTTCTCTTCTTGCAAGAACTGAAAATGCACTTTAAATATGAGTAGTAGTAGTTTCTGTTTAAAAATTTAGGTTTGACTTTTTCCTCCTAAGTTCTAGAATTTCACAAAGAAAAAACAATATATCTGTATCAATATATTGATACCTGAAATGGGCCCATTTAGGCAACCCTTCCCATCGACCTACCATTAAAAATTGATGTTAATGCTTTCCATTAATGAGCTAGGAGGCAAAATATACCATAATAAGTGAATTGATGGGTAGGTCTTAATTTTAGACCTGCTGATTAATCCATTGGAAATGGAAATTTATGAAGGATGAAATTGATTTAAAAGTGAAACAGAGAATGAAAGCCTTTTTCTTATGTTTGTATAAATGTAAAACCCCTGCAGGCAACTTGAGCTGGCTGAGGGAGTGTCTGGACAACCGAGTGGGTGTTAATGGCCTGGACAAAGCTGGAAGCACTGCCTTGTACTGGGCTTGTCATGGGGGTCACAAAGGTATGACGTTTTGTTTGTCATTGTACATTGTTCCACCTAAGGGAGCCGGATTTACAAAAGTGACAAAACATCATTGGCTGTTCTTTTCAAATCCTTTAGAATGTCAGCCAAAAGCCTGTTGGGAGGCTCTGCAGACCCCGGGTGGAAGGTCGGCTTCGCTGCATGAAGCTCTCACTGGAAAGGCTAGAAACTTCCTTTCCTCTCTCAGGCTTAGATGGGTTACTAGAAAATAACAGTAATAGCAATGCAAACCTATTCTCTGATCTTACAAGAGGAAAGTGCAAATTTGGCTTCTCCAGCTTTGCTTTTTCCAAGATACACTTTTATGATTTGCATTTTAAATTGAATGCAAACTGCTAGTGTCAGGGGAAAGCATCTGCTTAAGTTTGTGATTCAGTTGATACTTTTTCTGTTATAATCAGTAATGACAAATTGAACTTCTAGATGTATTTCATCCAGGTCAAAAATCTACCACTTTCTAGCTTTCCCTACAGTGTAAAAAATAAGTGCACCAATAAGAAACCAAGAGCCGACAGATTAAACGGCATAGCCAAGGGAAAATCTGTGACTCTCCCTAAAGAAGCCTATTTCCTTTTAGCCAATAAACCTAAGTTAGTTATGTGAATACTAAACACTGTGCTATAGCAAATGTAAAAATATTCCTATAATGTCATATGAAAATGCAAAAGCCACTGTCTGAAAAAATTTTTTCCTGAAATAATTCTGCTTTCCAGATTCTTAGGTTTTTCTATAGATAAAATTTGAGAAATTTGTTATAAGATTTTTCTTGAAGGTCCTGCAAAGAATCCTCTTTTAAAATTATCAAGCCTAGTTTTATCAAGCTTTTGAGAAATTTGTTATGATTTTTCTTGAAGGTCCTGCAAAGAATCCTCTTTTAAAATTATCAAGCCTAGTTTTATCAGCCTTTTACTTTTTATTAAGATATATCTTTTCCATTTGAATTTCAGATATAGTGGAAGTGCTATTTACTCAGCCAAATATTGAACTGAACCAACAGGTAAGACTGCTCAGTATAAGGAAATCATTGAACACACCTGCCTTTTTTTTTCCTTCAGTAAAGTGCAGCTTATAAACATGAAAAATATTTCAGTCAGAATACTATAAGCATATAGATTTTTTTGTCTTTTGTTTTGGGGTGCTAGTGATAGAACCCAGGACCTTGCACATGCTAGGCAGTCACTCTACCACTGAGCCATGTCTCCAGCCCTTAAGCACATAGTTTTTCAAAACTATTATTGTATTAAAACTATAATTATTACTGTTGTTGTTGTTACTATTATTATTATTGGCTTTTTTGAGACAAGGTCTCGCTATGTAGTTCACACTGGCCTTGAACTACATAGCCCAGGCTGGCCTCAAACTCGCAGCAATCCTTCTGCCTCAGCCTCCTGAGTGCTAAGATTACAGGTGTGTGCCATCATGCCTGGCTTTTAAAAGCACAAAATGCCTACCCTAATCCCATTTATTATTTTCAGCATTCAGTTCTTTCTTGTACTTTCTTAGTTACTTTTCTCTTGTTGATGGGACAAAATACCTGATACCCGAAGTAAAAGGAGTAAAGGTTTGTTTAGCTCACAGTTTATAGAGGTTTCATTCCATAATCGGCTGGCTCCAAGTCAGGGTGGCATGGCAGACAGGCATTGCAGAGGAGAAACAGTTCATGGCAGGCAGAAGGTAGTAAAGCAAGCAAGAGATGACCACAGCTGTTTCTATCCCTTATATCTTAGGGTGCGTATCACTCACATCCTTAATCCTAGCATTGCAGCATGCATCAATCCCAGCACCACACACTCTAGATCCAGCCACCTCTGAAAAAGCCCCACCTGTGACTGCATGAGGCTTTGGGGGGACATCTAGACACAAGCCCTAATATGTACCTACCTTTGTGTCAGTAATAGGCTTATGGAGCTGTCTCGTCATACATCATTTTCATATGTAATTTGGCTTCCCATTTGGTTGGTGAAGGTTTAAACTTGTCTGCCCTGATTTTCATCTTCAAGCACTCTAACACTCAACCTTTCCTTCTGTTCTTCTAATTATTTTATCATAGCTTTGGTTATATTATTAGGTATTTATATTATTACCACTAAGTAGTAGTCATTGTTCGTATAACTTTTGTTTCTGTGCTTAATTATTTATTGACTTTTGAGTATTTTTTCGATGTTGGCGAGTCTTCTACTGTTTTATGCTGTCTGATGTACTGTTCTAAAATGTGTAAGATAACAGTGACTTCTGTTCTCCCTGTACTCACACTTCCTGCAGCCCCCATCCTCATTCTCCAGTCTGAGCAACTTGGTCTCTTTGCTGTTTTTCTGGGATTCTCCTTTCTCTCTGCTGTGTGTGTTTTTATTTTTCTGGGTCCTCTGTCTTCCTTTTGCCAGCAAACATCTTCATGTAGATTCCTGAGAAAGAGGAACTTGGGGTTGATTATGTAGCTGATCTAGGCTGTAGCCAATTCTAGGCTGAACATAATTTCCCTCAGAATTTTGAAAACATGGCTCCATGCCGTTCTTGTTTCTGAAGAGGTTGCTTTGCAGAGGTCTGATGCCATTTTGATTCCTGGATTAGTGAGTTCTCGTATTATAATACAGTACCCAAGGCAGGCTACTTTCTAAAGAAGTTTATTTGGCAAACAGTTCTGGAAGTTCAAAGGCATGGCACTGGTATTTGCATGACTCTGGTGAAGCCCTTAAGGATGGCCACTCAATTATGGGAGTGGCAGACTTACATTCTCTGGCCTCACCCACAGTCAGAGAGGGACTATACAGTGGTCTCTACCAGGGGCAGCAATCTAGGGGTCTATCTTAGAATTCTTTTGATCAGAAGCTCTTATTTTACTCTGTTACTTTCAAGTAGAATCCTTTTCCTGCTTCATGACGCAGTATTATCTTACAACTACGATATTTTAATTGTAGCCTTTAAAATGTTTCTGCTGTTCATTGTACTGTCTTTTCTCTCTGAGAGCCATTTATTTTCTTGTTTTGGTCTTTCCTCATCTATTGTTGGCTCCCCTGAAATACCTAGTGTCTTGATCCATCCATTCATTTGTAAGTGTGACTGGTAGCTGTGTGTGGGCTTGCTGGCTGGTGGGTTTCTCCACTGGGTGAAGTGGTGAGGTTTTGGCTGTTTTGCTGGACAACACCCACATGCATATTTAAATTCCACCCACCCCTGCCACAGGGTTGTACTTCTCACACCTGTGTCCACAGCTTGGAAACTATCTGGCTGTTTCCTCAACAGGGTAACCCTGCCATCTTTACGGGATCACCTGGCAGCAAGGAGGTCCTGGGGTTCCCATTACTTCCTAATACACTTTCTGACAGTACCCCTGTTTTCACCCCATGCCTCATTCCTGCCCCAGTATCTACAGTAATCTGATTCCTCATCCTTGCTAGGTTTCTTTGAGGACAGACCTACTTGCCTCCTCCTGGTTTCCTTTCAGCCTGTGCTTTGCCATGCCAGTTTCTGCCCCACCATCCCACCCCGTCTCCCCAAAATGACTCATATCTCATCACTTGAGTCTCCTTTCTGTCCTCTTTGGAATTCTGTATGGCTCTATAACTTTGATCTCATTTTAGGTTTTGGTAGATTAAACCTAATGTCTACTTTCAGCTCACCCTCTGTTTTTAAATTTCTACTTTCCCTTTCTGTCACTGTAGAACAAGTTGGGGGACACAGCTTTGCATGCTGCCGCCTGGAAGGGTTACGCAGATATTGTCCAGTTGCTTCTGGCAAAAGGTAAAGTTTGTCCTGAATTTGTCTGGTCTCTGTTCACCCTGAACAACCATACTATTTGAAAAAGTAGGAAGAATATCCTTATTTTGAAACAGATTTTTAAGCCCCTATTCTGTCTGTATCACAAAATTGTTAGGGTTGGGTGACATTACTAGGGTTTGCTTATATCAGTTTTTATTATAAATTAAAACCTTTGCAGTTACATGTTTACTTTTTTTTTTTTTTTTTTTTTTTTGGGTACCTGGGGTCGACCTCAGGACCTCGTGCGCCAGCAGGTGCTCATGCTGCTGAGTGATATCACCGGCCCTTTTTTTGTATGTGGGTACTGGGAGTCAAACTCAGGACCTCGCGCTTGCCAGACAGGCGCTTATGCCTCTGAGCCATCTCATCGGCCCACATATTTACTTTTAGAAAGAACTTATTGTGTATATCCACAGGATTATAGGGCCTTAGAAGGAAAGGGTGTGTTTACACAAGTAAGGGGTAGGTTTTTGTCTTAGAAAGCTGTCGGGGAAACATTACGAAGGTCCTGTTGTCAGGAAAGTCGTGGTAGATCAGGAAGAGTGCTGACTACCATGACTTGCTTTGAGGCTGAGCAGACACCTTGATCGTGTTTTTATATAGTTTGGAGGGAACAAGGAAAGTGTGGCCTGATCATCCATCCACATTTGTCTAATAAATATTAATTACCCCTTACAGAGGACCACACATTTCACCCCATGCCACACCTTGGCCCAGAAGGCTGTAATGGAATGGGGGTCCCCAAGTCACAAGTTGGTGGAGTCACCATCATTAGGGATCCTTGGAGCTAGTGTTGTGGGGTATCTGAAAGGGAACATTTTAAAATTTTAAGTATGTTGATGATGTAAGCTTCTGTTATAAAAGGTCAGACACTGTGAGGACCAATGCTGTGCCCCCTAAAGGTTATACTGAGGCTGTGTACTCTAATGTGGCAGCCGCTGGCCATTCGAGCCCTTGCAGTGAGGCTGTCTGAATTGTTGGAAGTATAAAATGCATGCCAGATTTTGAAGATTTCGTGAAAAAAAAATTCCCAGTAATTTGATACGATTACATATTGAAGTAATAACATTTCAGATATATTAGGTTAAATAAAACAGTATTAAAATTAATTTCGCATTTTCCAAATGTGTTCGTTAACTAGAAATTTAAAAATTTTGCATATGGCTCACCTTGTATGCCTGTTAGCACTGATACAGAGGAACTCAAGAGATGATTGTGCTTGTACGCTAGCATGTAACGTTATTTTGTGTACGGGTTGATATGTGTACATAAATGCACTGACACACATGAGGGAGATGAGAGCTCAAGCCCACTGGTTGTGGATGGTTACCTCTGGAGAGGGGAGAAGATGGAGAACAAGATGAGAATTACGTTTTTGTTGAGTATACTTCCGTGTTTCGCAGTATTAACAATGCAAATATATTAACAATTCTGATGTAATTTTCCAAACTGATCACTTTTTCCAAAGTGATTCGTCTTGGTTGAAAGAGGATTGGCTGGTTCTGCAGTCTTTAAAACGCCTAACTTACCTTTCTTGTGTTGGGAAGGTGCAAAGACAAAGTGGGTAGAAGAGGGTTTGGGAACAATGAATTGGGGAACAGTGAATTGTCTTCTCGTTTTATTGTGTTTCGGTTTCTGCTAGTTTGCATGAAAGTAAACTTAAAGATATAAAATATTAACCCCTTGAAGCGCAATCCGGATGGTCTTTTCTAAAAACCCTTGAGCAGAAAAGGCAAAGGGTATGTTGAATTTAAGCTCCACAGACTCTTGCCGAGGCACTTGTAACCATGAGAGATTAAGTGCTGATTTAGGCGTTACCAAGGGGACGATAAACTCGCTCAGAAGTCCACTTGCGGTCCTGTAGGGCCTGGAGGGAAAGGTAGTATTTTAGTGGAGCATAATTACCACAGGTGTAGCAACGAGCTCCCGGATCAGAGATGCCCCAATACACTGTTTTGACCCAGAGTTGTTCTCTAGTACTTTTTCCAAAGTGATTCGTCTTGGTTGAAAGAGGACTGGCTGGTTCTGTAGTCTTTAAAACGCCTAATTTACCTCTCATCTGCTGGGAAGGTGCTAGAACAGACTTACGGAACAATGAGAAGAAGCTGGCCTTGGACATGGCCACCAATGCTGCCTGTGCATCGCTCCTGAAAAAGAAGCAGGGAACAGGTATTTGTTTTAAATCTTTCTTTCTTTTCTGGTGCCCTCATGACTAAGATTTACCAGCTCACTGCTAGGGAAAAAAGTGTCTCTTTGAGAAACTTTTCAGATGATTGTGCAGTTTGATTATATTCCTCTAAATCAGAACCTCCAACATAGAACACCCTCAAAAAACAGAAACTTGAAGAATATGGATCTTTCACTATTTTCTATGTTGTTTCTTGCAATCAATTTCTAATCACCTTGCTTTTCATGACACACTTTTTCTGAGAACCATGGTCTCCATTCCTTCATTTCGGATATGTACTTATAAGTGGTTATGGATAATTATTATTTAAATTAAGCATCCATTAGCTCTGAGATTATATTTAAATGAGGGTATCAATAAACTAATTTAAATTATTCTAGACTTTGCTAAACATTTTGGAACTTATTCATAGTACTGTGCATGGTTTTTCAAAATACAGTGAGGTGTACATTCTCTTTTTTTTTTTTTGGTGGGTACTGGGGGTCGAACTCAGGACCTTGGGCGCCAGCAGGTGCCCGTGCCGCTGAGCGGTATCACTGGCCCTTTTTTCATATTTGGGTACTGGGAGTCGAACTCAGGACCTCGCGCTTGCCAGGCAGGCGCTTATGCCGCTGAGCTTTCTCACCGGCCCGAGGTGTACATTCTTAAAGACAAAAATATCTGTTGATGTGAGAGAACAAGTTTTAAAAAAAGACAGGGAAAGAGAGTTTGTGTTGTTGTTGTGGAAGACAGATGTTAAAACACAGTTGAGTCATTTGTTGACCTCGCGGTATATCGTCTATTAAAGATTCCTCCCCAGATTGTTTCTTATGACTCCTGGGAGGATGTGTCTTGCTCTCTTCTGTCTCCCACTCCTCTATTTCCTTTCTGTTCATCACCAGCGTTCTGACCCCTGCCAAGCCTGGAGAGGTGGAAAAAAGAAGGGTTGGAAAAGGTTTGGACAGAGGAGACATTAAGTGCCTTTTTTCCTATTTGTCAAGCCTTACTCTATTGTTTTATGTTTGGCACTTTAATACCACTTGAAAGTATATGCCAACAATTGATACATTTTTTTTTTTTTTTTTTACATTTTCTAGAAAGAAACTACCATAATAGAAGATTGACTTTTCAGAAGTCATTTGTGTTGCTAATCATCATCCAAACCTTTTCAATTCTGCTTTAGAGTCTAAAGTTTAGTTGAGCCAGGTGTGGTGGTGCCCACCTGTAATCCTAGCGTTCAGGAGGCTGAGGCCAGCCTGGGCCACATAGTGAGTTCAAGGCCAGCTTGCACTACATAGTGAGACCCTGTCTCAGAAGAACTAAAAAACTAAAAAAAAAAAAAAAAAAAAAAAAAAGCTTAGTTGATTTATGTTGGTAGAGAATCACCAAAAGGAGTTTCCAGAAACCAAATTTCCATTATGGAGGCAAAGGACATTTGTTTCCAGGTTAACTTAATGACATGGAATAGAATACTGATTACGTTTTTGTTTTTAACAATATAATAGAATTTCCATTAGTTTTTGAGCCCTGCGAAAGCTTATTTCTCCCCTGGGTATCCCCACTAAAGTCTTACCTGTTATTCCACCCATATTCCATTTTTAGCAGAAGGAACACCATACAGCCCCATGTTCTCTGCCTTAGTCAATCAAAAAATAGTGAACAGGGGCCGGTGAGATGACTCAGCGGCTTAAGCGCCTGCCCGGCAAGCGCAAGGGCCCGAGTTCGACTCCTGGAACCCACATACGAAAAAGGGGCCGGTGATATCGCTCAGTGGCACAGGCGCCTGCTGGCGCGCGAGGCCCTGAGGTCGACCCCCCGGTACCCACACACACACAAAAAAAAAAAATAGTGAACAAGACCCGTCTGGTCCTGGTGTGCAAGGGAGCTTCCCAGAGTTATCCTCCATACCTGTTAGAAGTTCCACCTGGGTTCATAATACACATGAAGAATCTGTGGTCCCTTTTGTCTTTTCTTCCAGGTATGTCTGTGTCCCAGACTTTTGTCCACTTCTTCACTTTAGTTCAGATATAGTGTGAAACATGAATCAGTTTGGAATTCTTATTTGTGCCATGAATACCTACTGGCAGAGCTGGTCTTCCTTTAACAATTCATTTACGGAGGTGGCGTCTATTAAGGGAGTGAGGAAACGTTTATCAGCTGAGCTGGTGCTGCCCAGGTGCGTTTTACTGGGAAGTCGCATTTGCAGCCCTGTGGGAGAACACTTTGCTGAGTCAGCCTCCACCTCGCTGTCTGAGTTGGATCAGGAAGGAGATGTGGCCTTGCTTCCTTTCTCTGCTGCTGACTTCCTGCTGAGGAGGAGGAGGAAGGTTTCTTATGAGCTGTCCGTCTCACCCATACTTTGAGTGTGGTTGTGCTGGGCAAGGAAAATGCCAAACCTCATGCTCCAGAAGTGGACCCAGAAGCCCACTTCTGAGCAGGCGGCTGGGGAGCAGGCGGAGAGCTCTTCTCCCCTCACCTTCCTGCAGCCTTCGTAGAATAGGTCAGGGAGACTTGTGCTCTTTCCTCTGTGCACTCCTTGTGTTTTTAGTCCTCCTTCCTAAATTTGTATTGATTACTTAAGGGATTTGTTAATGAGGTAATCTTGGGGCCTAGCAATGGCAAGAAATGGATTTTCATATTTCAGTTTTTGTGTTGCTTTTTTTCTGTTCTTTTTTTTTTTTTCCTTGTTTCATTTCACCAGTCATGCAGTTTAAAGTTTAGATTTGTATTATGAACCTAGTTGGAATGAGAGTTGGAACATTTGGCTGTATACTGTACTTAACTACCAGCATGAACTCGAAGTGGTCCGTTCAGATATGGTTACCCACTTTACAGATCACACCTTGTATTTTCTATAGGGACAAAATAGTGTACATGTTGCAGTTACCTGGAGGATAACTTTGGGAGATGGGTCGAAGGTCAGGGCCATGCTTGACTTGAGCCCTGTAAATTTTTTCCCCAGCTTTTAAAAAATTGAGGTATAATTTGCATTATGTCACATGCATAAATCTCAATTGTCTAGCTGTATGGATGGTTTTGCCATGTTTATACCTATTTACCAGATTCTAAATGAAACCAGAGAATATTTCCCACACCCCAGAAGCCTCACTTAGTTCTCTGCTTCTTTCACTGTAGATTAGTTTTGCCTTTTTGTGAACTTGATATAAATAGAGTCACATTAGGCACTTTTTTGTGCCTAATTTCTTCCACTTATGCTTATTAGTGTATGGTTCACCCATGTGACTGTTTAATTCTTCCACCATTTATTGTTTGTTTGTATGTTTGTTGGTTGGTATTAAATGCTGCTGCTTGATTTGGGACATGTGAACCCAGGGTAGTGGGGTTGAGGAAAAAGGGAAGTAAAGGAGGAGAGGGTGGAGACATTAGCATGCTGGCCAGGCACCTGGTGGGCAGTTGGAGAGGTGCATTTCGTCACTGGGCATTTGGCCCCAGGGGAAGTGTCCAGAGAAGACTGCCTCGGAGCAGTCCAAGAAATGAAGGAAGGAGCAGGAATTTATTTGCCACACTCATGCCTGTGTCTTCATTCCCTTTCGGACTGGGTTTGCCTCATGACAAGTCATCTTTCTCTTTTTAATAAAGGAGAAACAAAATTAACATAAAGAACTGACATAACATTGAAGGACTCAGTGTGTCTAAAATAAGCAAAATGTAGACTTTTGGTAGCAAAGTAGAAAGGGAAAGAGCATTGTTATTTGTCATTTGGGCTTTAACTTGAAAAGCTACATTTTTACTAAATTCACACAAACTCCTGAAGTTCTTGGGTATGTGTCCAAGAGCACAAAATATATTCCTTTCAGTTCTCCACACCTCCTTTTGAGGAGAATGATGATAGTGGCCAACCTGGAGGCTTCTAGCATTAGCTTAGGAGGGGTGTGGCTTGCTGAAACCCGCCTGTGTCCTGCTTTACACCCACTTGCTCTTCCTTTGTCTTTCCCTCCCTCTCCTGTACAAGACAAATCTGCTTCTACCTCCCTTCAACTGATCCTCCTCACCTGTCCTTTTTCCCAGTATCATTTTCCCAAACCTATAAAGATGAAGATGCTTTTAAAAATATCATTAACATACCTAAAATTAGTAATATTTCTTTAATATCTTGTGCTAAAGTTGCTGTTTTTTCTCTCATACTTATTCTTTTTATCTGTTTTATTTTTAGTAGCTGAAATATCCACATCTAGTGAGTTTGTGATTGGTAGATGCATCTCAGTGTATTTTTAAAATCAGCATTCCCTTTCTCTTTTCCCTCTTTCTAGCCTTGCAATTTATTTATCTTTTTTTTTTTTTTTTTTTTTTTTTTTTTTGTGGGTACCAGGGGTCGACCTCAGGACCTCGCGTGCCAGCAGGTGCCCGTGCCACTGAGCATATCATCACCGGCCCTTTTTTCGTACGTGGGTTCCGGGAGTCGAACTCGGGCCCTCATGCCTGCCAGGCAGGCGCTTACGCCACTGAGCCATCTCACTGGCCCGCAATTTATTTATCAAAGAAACTGGATCAACTGACTTGAATTTGCCAGTCTGGACATTGCTGATTGTGGCCGCATGTTGCTGTCGTGTCCTCTGTCTGCCATGTCTTTCTTAGGTGTGGAGAGAATATGTTGTATAGAATATCCTAGTAGAGGCACATAATACTGGTCATCCCTCTTTCTGTGTGATCAGTGTCTAGATCTGTTGTTTCATTAATGGTGGCACAATGGAGATACTCGAATTCAGTTACTCCTTTCTCAGTTCTTAGCTGGAACATTCCATACAGAATATGTGCCCTCATCAACTGTTAGTTACCTAGAGGAATAGTTCTTGTAGTAAGAACAGAGTAAATGCTTGATTTTGCCCTTTAAGATTTTTCAAAATAATGAACCGATTTGATTCTCTGTCATTCTCTGAAGGAACCCAAATGAGTTATTTTCTGTGTGTGTTTGAACTATTTGATGTGCTTTTTAGTCCATTGTAATTAGTGGCTTTATTGATAATCCATTTTTGGCTAGTGGAGGCCTCTAATTTAAGTTGGATCCTTAACCCTTTTCCCATGACGTTATCCTTAATAGTATTCTTGTTTTACGGCTTGACGAGAATTCTGAGTCCATCTCTCAAATTTTCTTCCTCAAACTTGGACTCAGTCATGTCTCCTGGGAGCGCTGGGATGTGGTCTTTAGACACCGTGACCTGACTGTCATGTCCTACATTAACGGAGCTCCAGCAATGTGTCTTTGTTCATATTCCATTTCCTCCCCACCCTTAGAATTATAGTAAAGGTAATTGGTTGCTGTAAGAATTTGCCTAGAAGTTTGAATAGGTGACTGTTAAAGATCAGCTCTCTTCCTGTTAAGCCCTTTCTAGGGTTGGTTTAACAGGTGATGGGGTCCAGCTCTTTCTATTTTTTTAAATTTAATTTAATTTAATTTTTTTTATGTGGGTACCGGGAATAGACCTCAGGACCTCGCGCTTGCCGGGCAAGCGCTTGTGCCGCTGAGCGATATCACTGGCCCTTTTTTCATATGTGGGTACTGGGAGTCAAACTCAGGACCTCGCGCTTGCCAGCCAGGCGTTTGTGCCGCTGAGCCATCTCACTGGCCCTAAATTTTATTTTAAAGAGAAAAAAACTCAAAATTTCCAAACAAGATAATACGAGAGTAACAATGGTTAATATATTGTGTATTGTTATCTTTAAATTAGTTACTCAAAGTACAAGATATTGGCATTCAATTGTCCAAACAATATTAGCACAAACCTTTCTTTTCAATGAACTAAGAGAAATTAGTAGTGTAACTATCTTAACTATCTTGTGTATATATCCATATTTTTTTTACTTTTCCCTTCCTTCTTTTCTCCTTTCCCTCATCCCAGTTTCTCTTTCCTTTTGAACAGTTTCTTCCCCTTTCACAATATCTATTGTACACTTTGGATCTTATTTACTCATTCAGCTTCTCACACTAGGGAGACAATATGATGTTTACACATGTGAGTCTGGTTCATTTCACTTACGAGTAAGGTCTGAAGTTGCATCCATTTACCTATAAAAGTCACCAGTTTATCCTTCTTTATGGCTGAATATTACTCCATTGTATAGAAAGACCACATCTTTTTTATCCATTCCTCGGTCGATGGGCACTTGGGTTGTTTCCAAGATCTAGCTATTACAAATTGTGCTGCTATAATCATGGGTGCACATATATTGCTGTGGTACAATGTTTTTAATTCTTCTGGAAAGATATCCAGAAGAGAAATAGCTGGGTCAAATGGGACCTCTAATCCTAGTTTTCTGAGGAATCTCCACACTGATTTCCACAGTGGTTGCACCAGTCTACACTCCCACCAACAGTGGAGAAGGGTTCCTTTTTCCCCACAGCCCCTTCAGCATTTGTTATCAGTTGATTTCTTGATAATAGCCATTCTTTCCGGAGTGAGATGGAATCTCAGTGTTGTTTTAATTTGCATCTCTTGAATGACCAGTGGTGTTGAACATTTTTTCATATATATATTTGCTGTTTGTATTCCTTCATCTGTAGCTCTATTTTAGAACTTTTTTTTTTCCATTTCAGTCTTTTGCTTCTGAGCTTATTTTATTTTCAGTGTTCTCTAAAATAAAACCGAAGCTTCTATATTTTCATTCTCTTTCTTTTCCTTCATTAGTTATCCTTTTGCCTAGTGACCTCGCCTCCAGATAAGGGCTCAGGCTAGCTGTGTCCTGCCTGAAGCTACAGGTACCCCAGGTACGGGAGGAGAGGAGGTTGGTATCACCATGTCACAGTGGCCTGGCTGCTGCTGTGTTCTGATGTGATCGTGATGCACATGGGTGAAGGCTTTGTGTTAGTAGTGAAGTAACAGTACCTTGGTCGTCTGCAAGGCTAAGGAACATGCACACAGATGTATTTGTCAGCCTCTGTAGTAAGCAGAAATTTAAATAGGCTGAAAAGCAAAAGGCGGAACAGATCTCAGGGCAAGTACAATCCCTGTATCAAAGGGAAGATTATAGTTTTTTGACTTGTTAAGAGCTTTGAAAGTGGAGGAACAAATATGAGCAATTTGTAATTTCTTTGTTTTCCTTTTTTTTTTTTTCCTATTCCTTTTAGATGCAGTTCGATCATTGAGCAATGCCGAGGACTATCTTGATGATGAAGACTCCGATTAATTTCCTTCTGGAGCTTTGAAACCTAAAACTTCTTTTGCTTTTGCCATTCCAAAATCTTGTTTTCTGCCAGAGAGTATTGGTAACTTAAAAAAAAAAAAAGTATATATGAATGTGGCAGTGTTGCACTGTGTTCGAGTAGAACATGTAAATGACTAGTTTTCGCCTTTGGTTTGCCAATAAGTGACTGATACTTGCTGTATAAAATGCACTTATGTTCACCAGAGTAGAACAAGAAGAGATTATTTCTATTTATCAAGTTAAAGGAATTTTAAAGATTTTTTTCTTTAAAAAAATATCAGGATTTTTTTTTTTTGTTAAAGTTCTTTACCTCAAGGATTGGGATTTTTTGAATTGATTTTTCAAAAGGGAAAATGCTTATTGCAATAATAGAGCAAAATACATAACAGAAAACTGTCAGCTATTCTGACAAAAATAAACATTTTAAGAGACTTTATTCTTTTCGTCTATTTTTGTTGTATCACTCATTGCTGGCTTAAAAAAACTTTATATTCATTTAAGAACTTTTATTTTATTTTTAAATTATATTTTATATTTATCAGCACAGAATTATGATTGTACATTTCTGTTCAGCTTCCCATATCTGCTTTGATTAGTCAAACTATTCATATCTAATAAAATATAATTTTAATAATTATGAGATACATACTTTTATGTTCAAGTTTATAGGTAAAGTGAAGAGACCCATTACCTCATTACTGCTGCAGTTTGCTAAAGGTTTGAAATGTTAAACGAGTTGATGTCCTCATGGAAGACGTGATAGTCCCCTTGTGGAATAGCCAGGGGCCATGAGCTTCTGGCGTGCACTGTTCTCTTTGGTAAGGGGTACTCCTCCAAGCACAGGTTTGGATCGTGATGGTCCAGACTCTCTTGCTGAATCAGCTCACACTGAAGGGCGGCTTCCGCGGTGCTGGCGCGGCGCTCATGTATGGTTCTGATTTTCCGTCGCTGCAGTGACGGAATTTGCCTCGGTTCCCTCCCAGGGGCCAGTAGTGTATGTGCAAGAATTCAGCGTTAATGTTGAAAACACTGGAGAAGAAGAGGAAATGTTTGAAGGAGGAAGTGGGTTAGCTCAGGAAGCGAATAGCTGCCTCTGTAGCAGTCTCTTCTGTCTGCGACTGGTCTTCTCTTTCTCTGGGTGCCTTGAGAAAGAAGGAATACACAGAGAAGCTGGTTTGAGTTTTTCACGTGTCCCAACGGAATGCGTAGAAAAGATCTGTATAGTGGTGACTGCAGAAGATGAGTACTGATTATTTTCAGAACAAATACTAAATTTGATTTAGCCATTTATAGGCATAAACTGGAAGGTGTGAAATCTTTGGAATTACCTCTTCCCACAGAACCTGTAAGGATTTTTTTTTGGTGTGTGTGGATACCAGGGGTCGACCTCAGGACCTTGCACGCCAGCAGGCGCCTCTGCCGCTGAGCAATATCACCGGCCCTTTTTTTGTATGTGGGTTCCGGGAGTCGAACTCGGGTCCTCGCGCTTGCCAGGCAGGCGCTATGCCACTGAGCCATCTCACCGGCGCAGGATTTTTTTTTTTAAAGTGGGACTTGTACCTTAACAAAACATGTTAGGAGATTTCTATAACTTTTTGCTCTTCCGTGCTTTCCACCTGGGGCATTTGGGTCAGATGCCCACTAAACACTTCATTTTTAACATTGGCAAAGATAATAAAGTTATATGACAGTAGATAATTTTTACAAAAATACTATATGTTTGATTTAGTTGTGTTATTTCTGTATCTGAGGAAAAGAGTAGTAGGGCTTTATTGTCATTGCTTTAAATATTACTGAACCTATGAGAGTTCCTGAAAATTGCCAACTATCGCTTTTGGGGATTAGGGGAAGACTTACGAGTGTGTGCATGAGTTTTCAGTGAAACAGGATGGACAGCTTATTTAGTTACAGTTGAGAAATTTATTCTTGCTTCTTGTTTATTCAGCCTAGCTGATCTGAGCTTTCTGAGAGATTTTTGTTGCTAAATTCAGCATTAAACAGTGAGTTCCAGGAACTTGCCACTGCTCTGACTGTGTAGAAGAGAGCTTTGCTTATGTTCCAGGACTGGATTGGAGGGTTTGCTGTAACCTGCACTTTCTGTCACTGTGGCTGGATTCCTTCCTAGGTGTTGCATCCTGTAGATAGAAAATGCCTCCTAGCCTCTCAAGTAGGGAGATACTGGTCCAGCCTCAGCCCAGGAACTTCATGCGGAGAACAGCCTTTGTCAGGGGTCCCATTGTAGCTTCTTTTCTTGGGGAAGGTCTGTTGTTGAACTGCAGCACATCACAGCTGTCAGCTTCTGCATTTCTTTAGGGAGTCCACTCCTTTTCTCAGTAGATTGTCATGTTATTATTGCCCAGAAGAGAAACATTAAGCAAACAAAAGTGGCCTGATTTTTAAAAAATATTATTATTATTATTTTTAATTTTTGTTTTTTTGAGACAGGGTCTTACTATGCAGTTCAGGCTGGCCTTGAACTTGCTATGTAGCCCAGGTTGGCCTCGAACTCGTGGCAGTCCTCCTGCCTCAGCCTCTGAGTGCTGGGATTACAGGTGTGCACCACCACATCCAGCTTTTTTTAATCTTAAAAAATGGAAACAATACAGCTAGTGCAATTTTTTATAATTTTAGGTAAAGGAAAATGGAAGCTTTTCATGTAAGTCACCTCTATAAAGATTCTTTCTTATGCAGAACTTACGATTTTTTTATGGGAGCACTACATTTCTCATCTTTGTAAATGATTTCTAGGAGGCTATAGAACATAAAATTTACATCTGATCATCTGCATTTCCCTATTGACTTTGATTTTGTTTTTTTCTCTAGATTTTTATTTTTTTTCCTCCAGATTTTTATGCTGCAAATACCTGTGTAGCAGTAATACACAGAGAAGGAATACATGTACAGCCAAACTTTGATGTGTCTGATTACTGAGAGAAGTAGCACAAAAGATTCTGCAAATATAACTTGGATGAACAGTTTTCTCAAGCAAAGGAAAGATTGCAGACCATAAATATATGGTTTCTGTCTCCTTATTTCTTAATAATATGCTTTTGCATCTGCCCCTCCCTTCAAATGACATAAAATTAAATAAAACTACCATTTATTAAATGTCTGCTCTGCCAAGTCCTGTGTAGGGCACTTTCACAGAATGATGTCATTTGATCTTTACAGCTATCCCAGGTGATGAATACAAATGTCCCTGTCTTTTTACAAATAAGCTGAGGCTTGAAGTTACAGGACTGGCTCAAGGTCACCCTGCTTGAAAGTGAGTGTGCAGGTCTGGTGGACACCTTGAAGCCACGTACCTGCTGCCCAGTGCAACTATCAGAGGTTGCCGTTCACCCTCTGCCAGAAAACTGGAGAAATGCTGCAGTTCCTTGTCCAAATCAAGCCCAGATGTAGACATCTAATAAATTTAGCATGTTTGTTAATTAGGTTATGTAAACCAACCCTAAGAGCTATTATAAAAGATCTTGGATTTTTTTTCTTAGAAAAATGTTGGCAAAATTTGTGGTTCTCAGTTATTGTAAAGAAGTATGATTTAATGAAGCAGATTTTACCCTCAGATTTCTGAAATTTCCTACTCTCTGCATGTGACAGGTAATCTTGATTGTCAGCTTGACTGAATTGAGACTCCTGGAGAGGTGATTGGATTAATGAATTCATAGCTGAATGGGCTGTAAGGAGGTGGGGCATAGCTAGAGGAAGAAGGTCATTGTGGGAATGACCTTGGGACCATATCCATTCCCTGGCCTCTTTTCTCTGTAGCCCTTTCCAACCTGTTTCTTGGCCCCCATGAATTGAGCTGCTCTCCTCCACCATCCCCTCTGTTAGGATGTTCCTGTCTTGGAGCTGGCCAACTTTGGACTGAACCTCTGAAACCATGAGCCAAAATAAAGTTGTGGGTGTCAGGTATTTTGTCCCAACAACAGGGAGGCTGACCAATACGGTGCACATGTATTAAAGAAAGCTCAGAAGGGCAGCTGTTTACTTTGCTCTGAATACACAGTGAAGTTCAGCAGTTCTTTCAGTGTGAGGGGTCCTAACATTTCGGTATAAACCTGAAGATATGGGCATTCCTGGGAAGGGTCAGAGAATGTTGTCTTACTGTTACTTGTGGACACTTCCAGGCAGTTCTGCTGTGGTCTTTCGTAGGGGCTGTCTGTTTGCCTTTCCCAGGAGGTTTCGTCTTCCACCTAAGCTTGCACTGACTGCTGACTAGGAGCTGGAATGAGACCATGTTGCTGGCTATAGCTAGAGAGGAAAACGGGCTATGCAAAGGAATGCATTAGAGCCTCAGAGGATGTAGGGAGGGAAGTGGAAGAGACAGGAGGAAAGAGGCTGGGCAGCAAATGCGAAAGGACCTCCTTTGTTATTACCCTTAGCTCTGATAGAAATCATCAGAATACTTCGAGAAGAGGTTAAGAGTATAGTTGCTGGAATCAAACTGTGGATTTGAGTCTGGTTCTGCTGCTACTGTTGGGCAAACTTAGGTCACCTAAATACTTGGATTCCTTAGTTGGCAGTGGGGAAAGCAGCTACAGTGTCTCTGCCTTGAGTTCTGGAGATTAAATAAAATGATACATACAAATAACTTTGAATAGCACCTGTGACAGAGTGATCTATCAATAAATGTTATAATCATGAGCCTGAATATTAAAACAAATCATTAATATCAAGTAATTGTGTACACATGTGTATAAAGGATGTGTCAGCTAATGTTTTTCAAAGGTACTACCATTTTTGGAAGAGCAAAATTTCCTAAAGCATTTGCAAAAGACTTAGTGGAAGACAGTGATATTCTTTCCAGTCATCTAGGTGTGTTTTTATTTGATAGGTTTTTTTTAATATAAAGTGGCTTTCTGTGAGTTAACACAGAAGAGTTATATAATTAGTAAAACCTGGTTATTGCTATCAAGACAATTCAAAGGGGAAGTGGGGAGAATGCCTTTCCTGCTGTTTCAGCTTTACACTGTCATTTTGGAGGGGCTTGATGGGCTTCAAAGACCATGGATCCAGTATTCTGTGCTGATCTCAAATCAAAAGGGTATTTGATAGGTACCATCTTGCTTTTTTACATTAGTTTGAAATTGCAACAATCGAATGTCTCAATTGGATAAGCTTTACAACTTCATGTTTCCCACATCAAATCTACGAATCTAGTGCTACAGTGTCGATGAATTAAGACGGAATTATAAACACTTAGAAATCAAGTAAATATCACTAATTTTGAACAGGAAGATCACAGAACAACAGTTAAATTGGTTATTTCCTCATTCTAGAAGGAGAACTCCTGAGGCCACAATAACATATCTTTTGACAGTGGGAGTGAGTCTAAGATGTGGGAGTAAGGTCTGTTTGGACACAGGTTGGCTTGAAGAATCAAAGTCTGTCGCTGCCTGAGACTAGAAGTAGCTCCAAAGAAATCCATAGCTCTCAATGGTCCTCAAATTGAGAGGACATGTCTCTGTGACTCCAAGCTCAGAGCCTGGTCTGCCACCCTCACCTTGTCACTTTTTAGCCCTGTGACCCTGACCAGGCCCCTTGGTCTCCTTGTGCCTTTGTGAAGATCTGGCAGTGTTGGCTCCTGATGTGAATTCGAAGTGTCATTGCCGCAGTCATTTTCTAGAGGACCACCATCAAAGACCTGATTTTTGAGAAACTTAAATTACAGCATAACCCACTATTGTTGCTGTGTTAACTCTCCAGTAAGCAGTATCCCTCCAGTATCACATGCAGGACACATGCTGAGCCCCTGTGCTTCATCTTGGAACTGGGGTTTCAGCAGGAAAGGGCATTGGGAAGTCTACGCAACAATCCAGCTGAGTATGTGAGTGTGTTCTGGTGTAGTCAGTGGTTTAACTGGCTGCGCTGTAGACTCATGGGAAATTGGCAGTGGGGGAGTATTGTTCTGTGAGTCATGCACTTTTCATGTGTGGTTTATGTCTTGGCCGCCACTTACAGAGACCATGTGATGTTTGCAAATGTCTCTTAGTATTGGAAATTGTTGCTTACCATTTCTTTCTCCATTTTTCATTGTCAGCACTGGTTTTACTCTGTAATACTATATGAATTAATTGATTGCTATTACTACTATATCTGACTGTTAAGCATTTATGTAGGTAGTTTCAGCAAGAAAACTGTATTAGCTAATAGGAGAATTGTTCCTAAATTTTGTCCTTGAATAGTCCTTAGATGTTATTTATTCAGTGCCATGTGTTTCCCTTTTCCTCTTTTTAATAGCTGGAGCCTGAGGCTCCAAAGAGATGCCTAAGAAAATCATAAATTAATGACAGCTGATCACTAAAAGAGGAATCAGGTGTAAGGGATTTGAGATAGTTGCTGTGGGTGTTTGTTTCTAGATCGTGTTGCTTCGTAAGAGATTTTCATCCCACTGTAGGCATTTTTTTTTTCCATTAGTGGATTTTCCAGGTACTTATATTCCACTGTCTCCCTTTCCCTTTTTTTTTTTCTTCAACTACATTTTAGCCACACATAGGGACGTGAGAGGGCCTGATTGAATCAACAATTTTAAAAAATTCTTACCTCCTCATAAATGCTAACATGGTTAATATGAGAAGAAACTGAAATGATATCCAAAATGAAATTTGAGATAATGGAGTTTATTATCCATATTTTGTGGCTGTCCCTTAGTACACTCCCTAGATAAGCAGGATTTGAATGTCTTGTGTCCTAGTTTTCATGCTGTCTTAGTTCCTTTCATAACAGGATCACTATATCCCATGCAATCTGTCCAAACATAGAGTATCAGTGTTCATTGTACATTTTCTCTATTCATCTATCTGCAAGTGGCTTTTTTATGTTTTTAAGTTGAAGAATAAGAAGTATATTGAATGATTGTATTTTAAATACTTGTGTAATAGTACTGTCATTTAGACCTGATGAGAAATCTTAAGAATGAAACCATGGTATAAAGGTAATGTTTCAGGGCCAGTGAGATAGCTCAGCGGCATAAGCGCCTGCCTGGCAAGCATGAGGTCCTGAGTTCGACTCCCGGTACCCACATACGAAAAAAGGGCTGGTGATATCACTCAGCGGCATGGGCACCTGCTGGTGTGCAAGGTCCTTAGTTTGACCCCCGGTACCCAAACACACACAAAAAAGGTAAAGTTTCAGTAAATACTATAGCTATTATGTTTTCTTTTGAACCAAGAACCCAGTCAACTTTGTAATGATTTCAGTTAAGTAAAATGGAATGCAAGGCCGGTTTCATTCCCTCAGTCTTTACTGACATGCCTTGCTTATTTTAATGGTTTGCCTGTGTTTTTTTATTGCAGTGTTAATAATGATTTCACATCCCAATTCACATAAAATCTCATTATCTTCGCATTAGTTCATCGGGCTTTCCTGTTGTGTAGGATTGTGGCTTACTACCAACATGGCAACCATATACACCCAGTACTACCTAATTTTCTTTTTTACCGCAAGTTGTATCTAAACGTTATTCTTTGTATAAATCATATTTATTTCTCTTCCATTATAATTTCTTTCATATAAAAAAAGCCAATACTTATGTCTTAGCAAGTTCTTTAATATTATTTTCTTGTTCTCTATTTTGTAAAACCCATGGGAATTCTTTTTTCATTTCTACACCAATAAAGAGTTTTTTGTTATGATTTGAGGGTTGCATATATGATTTTTTTAAAAGTTGGATTACATCATACTATTGCTTAGAATACGTTTTTATTTTTTGAGCAGGTTTATTGAGGTATAATTTATATAATTTGTGGGGGACCATCTGAATGACTCTCCTTGAAAGAAGAGCAATTATCTCCATCTTGGCCGAACCTGGCCCTATTTCCACCTATTGATATGCACAGAGCTGGCTAGGACTTTTCCTTATCTCTTTAATTGGCTTTAGGCAATGCAAATCGGTCCAGCCGAGGTCCTGATGTGTAGTCTTTGAAGCAAAGCAACAGGCCTGTGTTTCCCCGCCCCTTTGCTCCCAATACATGGTTGAGCCTGGTGGGATGGAGAGCCGTGCTCCACGCTGTCCTGTCAGCTGGGATCAAGCCTCGAGAAAGAGGCTATGACTTCCCAGGGCATAAAAGATTACACATCAGAGCTGAAGCACCGACCCCAAAACATTAGATACTATCTTGAATTGTGTTATGCAGATTACTCCTTCTGCATATCCTTCCCTCTGCATTTGCAAAGGTGATTGCCCAGCTCACGAGACTCACAAGACTCATGTACTTCCCACCACTCTCACAGTCACTCATCCCCTGAGCCACTCTCCTCCTTCAGAATTAATAAAACCCGGGTTTGGCCCTGGGTCGAGGCCTTTGTTCCAATAACCACCATCTTGGCTGGACTTAGGACCCCTTGGCTCCCCACAGCTATAAATATGCCTTAGTGTCTTTATTCTCTCCGTGGGTTGCACTGGAAGTGGTAGATTGGAATTAAATCTCTAGAATTCCAATAACTTTTCATGGGAGGGCTCTCTATAATAATTTACTCACAGTGTTATCCAGAGGTTCTTAGTATATTCATAGTTATGTAACCATCATTACTACCTAATTTATTTTAAATTTATTTTTTAATTCCAGAAGTAAGCACATAGAAAAAAATTACCATATCAACCATTTGAAGAGTACAGTTCAGAGTGTTATTCACATTGTGGTACAATTGAGTTTTAGAACTTAAAATACTCTGTTCGAATGAAATTCACACCCCTTTCCACGGAGCAGAAGCCTAGCATAATCCTCTGCTACTCTTCCTCTTGGCTGATAAACTTGCTTTTCCTTCACTGGGAGAATTACAGCAGTCCCGGGAGAATACCTCCATTTCCCACCATCTTGTTTCCCCACCAAGCAGGATCTGCATGTATACATTCTACCTTCCTGATTTTCTCTCTGTTGGTTCATTTCCATGTTAGCTTATGAACATACTATTTTTCTTATCTTGAAAAATGACCATCTGTGGACCTCATTTCCTCCACAATCTCTTTTATTGTCTTTTGCAGCCACTGTGCAAATGTTTCTCTACTTAGCTGAGCTTGGTGGTGCACGCCTGTTATCCCAGCAATCTGGGAGACTGTGGGAGGAGAATCACAAGTCCAAGCCCAGCTTGGGTGACTTAGTGAGACCCTGTTGCCAAAAAAGAAAAAATTGTCTGGGGACATAGTTTAGGGTAAAGGCCCTGGCTTCAATCTCTCCAGTACTGCGCCAACAAACAAACAAAAACACGATTTCTGTACTCTGCATTTCCTTTCTCCCCATTTTCTCTTAAAGCCACTCCACTGATGCTTTTACCCCCTGCAGTGACCTCTGCTTTGCTGATGAATGATCCATTGCCAGTTTTCATCCTCTGTGCCCCACAGCAGCATTTGACACAGTTGGTCACTCCTTCCTCCTCCATTTGCTGTCCTGCTTGCCTGCCGCTCACCCTGTTTTGATTCGGCGCTTTCCTCAGTGATCGCTCCATTACACTCTGTGTTGCTGGCTCCTCCTCTTCTCCTGGACCTATTAATTGTGGGCTGCCCCAGATATACAGTCACTGTTTACACTGGTTTTATTGTATCTCGTGACTTTAAAATACCATTTCTATGCCAGTGGTTTCCCAAATCTCCAGTCCCTGATGCCAGATAAGCTCCACAGGGTAGGGATGTTTGTGTCTTCTGTTAACTGATGTATGTATGCTAAGCTCCTAGGATATTTTCTGGCACATAATAGTTCTCAATAAATATTTACTGAATGGATGGTTGAGTAAATGTTCTTGTGCAGCTTACACTCTAGCTTTTAAATTCTACGTAGATTTAGTGGTCTTAGTCACTGGTTTTTATGTTGAATGTAAATCCTAATTTTATGTTTTGGTTAATGTTGAATGGGCATGCTCACAGGAAGACAAACTTTTATGAACTTCTCTGCATTTATAATTTTGTTTTAAATGTTTTCATATAGCTTACATTTTGCTGTATTGGTATCTTGATGCTTTGGAGGAAAAGATGCAATCCAACATAATAAAAATTGTTTTAAAAGATCTTGAGTATTCTTTTAAGAGCATAAAACTTTTACAGTGTAATTAGGGTTTCTGATTAATTTGCCTTTAGTCAAATATAAAGGTATTTTCCATATTGTATCTAAAATAGGTTTCATTTGAACACTTGTATGAATTTGTGTAATTACCACCATAATCAAGGTACATAACATCCTAACTCCCTGTACCTTTATAGTCAAACCCTCCTCTGCGCCATCCTTTGGCAACCATTCACCTATTCTCCATCCTTACTGCTTTGTTTTTCCAGAGTGGCATGTGATTTGAGTCATATGTATGTAATCTTTTGAGACTGACTTCTTTCACTCAGCATAAATCCTTTGGCATTATCCCATTTTGTTACACATGTCCACAGCTCCTTCCTTTTATTGCTGAGTAGTATTCCCGTATATGGATATAACAGTTTGTAGCTGGACATTTGAGTAGTTTCCAGTTTTTGAGGATTGTGAAAAGCTACAAGCATTTATGGACAGGTTTATTAAGTGCTTTTTGAATGAACATGAACAAATAAGCGATATAATTTTAATGACATGGTCTTACGCACTGCCATACCTGGCACATAGAAAAAGGTGAGTATTATATATTTATATATGTAATATATACATAAAAGTTATATATACAAATTATACTGTGTATGGGAGTTCTAAAATGGCCATACAAACAACATTTTTTTCATTTTTTGCCATTCTGTAGGTTGTCTCTTCACTTTGTTGGTTGTTTCCTTTGCTGTGCAGAAGCTTTTTACTTCGATGTAACCCCATTTGTTGATTCTTGGTATTGTTTCTTGTGTAACTGGGGTTCTGTTCAGAAAGTCTTTGCCCACACCTGTGTCTTCAAGTGTTTATCTATTTTGTCTTCCAGCAGACTTTTTTTCCCCCCAATATTTAGATCTTCGATCCATTTTGATTTTAGTTTAGTGCATGGTGAGAGGGATGGGTCCAGGTCCAATCTTCAGCGTGTGGATAGCCAGCACCATTTATGAAGAGGCTGTCTTTTCTGCAGCGAAAGGATTTGGCCCGTCAAAGATAAGGTACCCGAGTATGCCTGGTGCTGTTTCTGTATCCTCTGTTCTGTCCCATTGATCCACAAGTCTGTTCTTTTTGCCAGTAACAAGCTATTTTTATCTCTGCAGCTTTGGTATAACTTGAAGTCCAGGATTGTGATACCCCTTGACTTGCCCTTGCCCAGAATTCCTTTTGCCATTCTAGGTCTTCTGGTCGTATATGAATTTTCGGGTTACTTTCTCTTGTTCTGTGAAGGATGCTATTGTTATTTTGATTGGGACTGCATTAAATCTGAATAAAGTTTTGTAAGTATGGTCATTTTGACTCTGTTGGTTTTTCCTACCCAGGAACAGGTGATATCTTTCCATTTTCTTTCTTTCTTTTTTTTTTTTTTGTGGGTACCAGGGGTTGAACTCAGGACGTCATGTGCCAGCAGGTGCCCATGCCACTGAGCAGTATCACTGGCCCTTTTTTTTTTTTTTTTGTATGTGAGTACCGGAAGTCGAACTCAGGGCCTCGAGCTTGCCAGGCAGGCGCTTATGCCACTGAGCTATCTCACCGGCCCTCCATTTTCTGATGTCCTCTTCGATCTCCTTTTTCAAAGTACTTCAGTTTTTCACTGTAGAGGTCTTTCACTTCTTTGGTTAGGTTTATTCCTAAGTATTTCATTCTTCTTGATGCCATTGTAAAAGGTATTGTTTCCCTAATTTCTCTTTCAGTGAGTTTATTATTGGTGTACAGTAATGCTAGTGATTTCTCTCTCTCTTTTTTTTAATATGCGGGTACCAAGAGTCAAACTCAGGACCTCGCGCTTGCCGGGCAGGCACTTATGCCGCTGAGCTATATCACTGGCCCAATGCTAGTGATTTCTGAGTGTTAACTTTGTATCCTGCTATGGTACTGAATTTGGTTATTCTAGGAGTCTTTTTGTGCACTTTAGGGGTCTTCTGTGTAGAGAATCATGTCACCTGCAAATAATGATAATTTAAGTGCTTTTTCTCCTATGTATATACCCTTTATATTTCTTTCTCTTGTCTGATAGCTCTGGCTATTGATTGCAGAATTATATTGAACAGGAGTGGTGATATCAGACATCCTTGTCTTGTTCCTGATTTTGTCATAGATGGCTTTTATTGGATTGAGATAAAGACCTTTATAACTGTGTTCTTCAAGGTTTTATCATGAATGGATGTTGGATTTTGTCAAATGCTTTTTTCTGTGTCTGTTGAGAAGATCATGTGATTTTTGTCTTTGCTTCTATTTATGTGGTATATTACATTTATTGATCGCATACGTTGAACCATCCTGCATCCCTGGAATGAATCCTACTTGGTCATGATGTAGGAACTCTTTGATGATTTGCTGTATTGTTTGCCAGTGTTTTATTGAGGATTTTTGTATCCATATTCATTAGATTAGCCTGTAGGAATGACTTTGGAAATACCCTTTCCCTTTCAATTTCATTAAAGAGTTTGAGGACTATTGGTGTTAAATCTTCTTTAAACTTCTTGTAGAATTTAGCAGTGAACCTGTTGGGACCTAGGCTTTTCTTAGTTCATAGTTTTTTCATTATTTCTTTAATTTCATTGACTGATATTGGATTATTCATGATTTTTATATCTTTTGGTTCAGCTTTGGTAGTTTATATGTATCTAGGAGTCTATCCATTTCTTGAGTTTTTCATTTTATTAGAGGGGTTTAAGATAAAGGACACAGGCTCTGCCCCAGTGGCCAGAGGCCAGGCTCACCCTGAGTTGTTCGGGATTTGAAAGTTGTGGCATTGGCACCCTCACCCTAAACCTACTACTGCCTGCATCCAGCATGGATCTGGGTCTGACTGCCTTCCTTATCTGCCAGCATGATCAGGGACATGTCTTGACTTGCACACTGCCCCAAAATTGTAGGTTTTTGTGTCTTGATTCATTCTGCCAATCTGTGCCTTTTGATTGGGGAATTGAGAGAAATTATTGCATTATTGCATTATTTTCCTGTTACTAATTTCCCTTTTGCTTGGCTGCTCATTCCACCAGGTGTATTCATTCTTTCTAACTTATTGGCATGTTGGCTTCATTGTCTCTTTCTTGAATATCTTTGAGAAGTTTTTTGTAATGCTGGTTTGCTTGTCATGACTTTCTTCAGTGCTCCTTATCATGAAAATACTTTATTTCTCCATCAGTTTTGAAGGATAGTTTTGCAGGATACATAAGCTGGGATTGGAAGTTGTTCACACCACTTCCTCCTAGCCTTTAAGGTTTCCGTTGAGAAGTCTGCTGTAATTCTAATGGGTTTACCTTTATATGTGATTTGTTGCCTTTCTGTAACAGCTTTAAGATTTTGTCCCTGTGACTGACTTCTGGTAATTTGAGTATAATGTACCACAGAGAGGTTCTCTTTTGGTGATAGCCTCACTTATCTGTATGTTTCTTTCCCTGTGTTTGGGAAGTTTCTGCCATTATTCCTGTGAACAGGTTTTTATGCCATTTGTGTTGTCTTCTGATTTTTCACTTATTCCAGTTCAATTAGTGTTCTTTGTGTCATCTAGCTGCTGTTGGATCCATTTTTTAATGTTCTCTTGTCTTTGAATAGTTGGTCTTTGAAGGTATCGTTGTCTTCTATTTCTGGAATTCCGTCTTCACATTGGTTGCTTCTGCTGTCCATACTTTCAGTATAATTTTTAATCTCCTGGATTTTTCTTTCTTTCTTTTTTTTTTTTTGTGGGTACCAGGGGGTCGACCTCAGGACCTCGCGCGCCAGCAGGCGCCCGTGCCGCTGAGCGATATCACCGACCCTTTTTTCGTATGTGGGTTCCGGGAGTCGAACTCGGGCCCTTGCGCTTGCCAGGCAGGTGCTTACGCCACCGAGCCATCTCACCGGCCCCTGAATTTCTGATGGAAACATTTTCATGGACTATAATTCTTTGCTAAATTGCGTGTTCATGTTTTGTATCATTTGGTTTAACTCAACTGGCTTTTTATTAATGTCTTCTGAAAGCTCCTGGATCATTTTGGTTATTACTTCCTGTGGTGGACTGACAACTGGCGGGCAACTTGTAACACCCAGCTGAACTGAATCAGTGTGGTGCTGGGTGTGGAGAGACCACCTGAGGACTGCTGCTAACAACTAAAAAGGAGAACTGGAGAGGAGGAATTAGGTGCTGTTGGTTCTGCTCAAGGAGCTTGTCGCACTGGCTTTCCTAATAGGGACTTGTCTGTTCTCATCATTGCTGAGGATGGCTGTGGTACTTTTCGGGGGAGCTCTGGTCCTTACTCTGAGCATCACTTCCTGGCTGTGGTGCAGATCCCTCAGCCTGCTGGCACAGATCCTTCATCCAACTGGCACAGACTTTCTAGCTTCCACCACTGACCTTTGGGCCTTCCAGTGCAGATCCGTGGAACAGACGTTGTCGTGGGCCCTAGGCCTTCAGTTGGACTCGTGAGGACATTGCCATGGGCTCTAGGTCTTCAGCTGGACTCATGCAGGACATTGCAGTAGAATCCAGGCCCTCAGCTGGATTCTTTGGGTCTTTAGTGTGTGGACAGATTTCCTGCACCCTTTTGTATATGACTCTTTGGGTGACTATTATAAAATAATCTATAAATTATGTGTCCTGTATTGTATTGTTTCCCTTGCAAACCCTGACTACAACACTTCCATTATTTGTTTAGTTATATTCTCTGTGATCCTGCTGATTACCTCTTTGATCTGTTTTCTAACCTCCTCTGTTATCCTTTCAAGTGATTCAGATGTGTGCTTTATGTTAGTCTTCTCCTCTCTGCCCCTTGGATTAGTTTCAGGGGAGTTTGGAGTTTTGGAAGGCATTTTGTTGCCTTGTATTCTTTCACCCAATCACTGTGGGAACATAACGCTGGGAGCCCTAAAATGAAACTATCTTGTGACTACCCTGAGTTCCCAGGTTCAGGGATATGATACATACTTGGTCTGGAGTCACTCACCAGCTGTTGCTGTTAAGTGACTCATGGGAGCAGAATCATGTGGTCTCTCTGCAGATCAGAGCACCCACCAGTTCATTCTACTGCCACATTTCTCCCTGAAGCCCTCTGGAGTCCCAGATTTCACTTTGTATCTATAGATTTGGTCTCCCTTTCCCATGAGCCTTGAGCTGGGAGCTCGGCTGAAAGTTCAGACTGTCCCTTCCCTTCTCTGTGTTGTGTTCTGTCTCTTCAATTTCTCCGTAGGTTTTAATTTTCCTGTCAGATACTTCCTGGTTCACGAGGATCTACTTCTCTCCTAAATATAGATTCCTTAAGAAGTTATTATAGACATTCTGAGGAATTTCAAATTGAGTAAAGCATTCTTAGATAATTCAAAATTGTACAAAACTTTTTGACTTCCTCTTTTTCTAACAGAAGACAGTATGTTTTACAAACATGCATAGAATGATATAGAGAAATGCATTCTTTTTTGGGAGAGCTGAGTTTTAGATCTGGGTTAGCTATGAACTAGGTGAATGATTTTAGGCAAGTCACTTAACCTCTTTTTTTTTTTTTTGTGGGTACTGGGAGTTGACGTCAGGACCTCACACTTGCTAGCAAGCGCTTGTGCCGCTGAGTGATATCACTGGCCCTTTTTTTTTCCTTTATGTGGGTTCCGGGAGTCGAACTCAGGACCTCGTGCTTGCTGGGCAGGCACTTATGCCGCTGAGCTATCTCACTGGCCCTCATTTAACCTCTTTGAGCCTGTTTATCCCTGTCTCTAAAACTGAAAGCAGTATGGGTTTCTAAGTGGGACACTTCACAATTTCAAATCATGTGTGTAAAATGCTTGTCCCATAATATTCATTCAATAAATGTTAAATTCCTTCTTTCTGTCCTTCTCTGAGCTTCAACTTGCTTAGGTTTAAAATGTAAAACTAAGACTAGATGCCTTCCAAAAATTTTTTTTGTGTGTGTGTGCACTGTGAACAGATACATCTTCTGGGTACATAGTTTTCTAGATTGACAAAATATTGTATCCTACATCCTCTTCAATAGTCCTGTTTGACTCATGGTTGATTATTTAAGATAAATTTCTAATGTTTATTCTGTTTGAAGTTTAGAAGGGGAATTGAAGAAAGTAGGCATAGTTATGTAGTTTTCCAAATTAAGGACGGTAACTAAAAAAATATTAAATATCTAACGTTGAAGTCAAAGATTCCTAAATGCCCTATAGAATTTTTAAAAGTCTTGAATGCACCTTTAAAATGAACTTTCATCTATGTTTCCAAAAATACAGAGATAATGGAAATGCCAAACTTTAGGATTTCTTTTTTTTTTTTTTTAATGCAAGTAGTAACATTTTCAAAGCTTGCTTTGTTTTCATTGTTTATTTTTCTTGTTTGATATTTCATCTTGGCAATAGATTTTTCTTTTTTAAATTAAGATCTCTCTTACAATGTTTTCGGGGAAAGGTTTTGTTGTTTTTGTTTAAAAATGTATCTTGGCAGTTAATTTTCTGTACCTGAGAGCTTTATCATTTATTTTTTGCTATCAAATGATATTCCAGTGTTTGACTGGGCTACAAGTAATGGATTTTTAGTTTATTCCAGTCTTTTATGATTACAGACAATGCAGTGATAAATGTACTGTATATTACATTTAAGACACGAGTATGTTTATTTCTAGGGTAAATTTCTAGAAGAATTGCTGAGTATATATCTTTATTTCTACAAATACTGTCAAATCACCCTGGCAGGGTATTTTGCTTTACATTGGCAGTGTGTGAGAATCTGCGTACCAAAGACCTTGCCAACAAAATATTAATCAAACATTTTGATTTTAGGACATTACTTATGGGTCCTCGGTCTACTAATAATTTCTTTCTGAAGCTCACAGAAATGTTTAATTCTTCTATTTAATCCTACCACCCTCATATCCATCCTTCATAGAATTTCTTAGAACTGTAATACCAACTTGCTTAAAATCCTTTAATGGCTTCTTTCTAGGATAAGATTAGGACTTCTTAGTGTGATTTTGTCTGGTTTTGCTTATATCTTAACCCCATCCCTCCCTATGCCTCAATACCCTCCATTCCCTCCCCTTCCCTCCCCTCCCCTGCTCCCGTCTTGCTTAGCCACTCAGTTCCTCCCTGATGACTGCTGGTGGTCTCACCTTCAGCCTTTTCAAACTTTCAGACTTACTGTTCCTTCCCAGAATATTTTGACTTTTTCTTTGGTCTTACTTTCTTACCCAGTCTGAGGCAGGTCAGGTACTCCTTTTGTATGCTGCCTAGATTGTACATTCCTTGAGCTAAGGGACTTTTTCTTAATGTCTGTAGGCCAAAGCGTTGGTCCAGAGAGTACTTAAGAAATGTGAGTTAAATAAACATAATCTCATATTAAAAAGCATATATTTCTAGGCTAGATAGTTGCTTACATTCTTTTTTTTTTTTTCTTTCAGTACTGGGAGTTGAACTCAGGGCTTTCTGCAATGAGCTGCATCCCTAGCCTTTTTCCATTTTTTATTTTTGAGACAGTGTCTTGCTGAGTTGTTAAATTGCCCTGGCTGGACTTGAATTTGTGATCCTTCTGCCTCAGCCTGCCAGAGTGCTGGTGTTACAGGCATGTACCACATGCCCAGCTATGCTCACATTCTATTACTAGTGAACTTTAAAAAATTGTGGTGAAATACGGTTAATATTTTTTAAAGTAGAATTAGTATTGCACCCATACTGTTGTGCAATAACTACCACTATCTGTTTTGAAAACTTTCATTACTCTAAACAGAACCCATTAAGCAATAACTTCCCCTTTCCCTCCCCATCCCCTCCCTGGTGACCTATAATCTGTTTTCTGTCTCTATGATTTTGCCTATCGTAAGTATTTTCTTTTTCTTTTTTTTGTAAGTATTTTATATAAATAAAACCACACAATATTTATCCTTTTGCGTCTGGCTTATTTCACTTAGCATAGTGTTTTCAAGGTTTATACATATTGTAGCATGTATCAGAACTTCATTCCTTTTTATGGATCAGTAATATTCCGTTGCAAAAGAAAAGAACAAAATATATTAAGTAATATTTCATTGTACGTACATATGACACTTAGTTTTTTCATTCATCTGTTGCTGAACGCTTGTGTTGTTTCTACCTTTGGCTAGTGTGAATAGTGCGTCAGTGAATGATGCCGTATAAGCATCTGTTTGAGTTCCTGTTTGAAATTCCTTGGGGTATCTACTTAGGAGTAGAATTGCTGGGCTATAAGGTAATTCTGTTTAACCTTTTAAAGGAACCACAAAACTTTTCCACTGCAGCTGCACCATTTTGCATTCCTACTAACCACAGATGCAAGTTCTAATTTCTTTATGCCCTTGTCAACACTAGTTGTTTCAGTGTTAAAATTAAAGATATTGTATTACACCATGATTTTGACTTGAATTTCCCTAATGACATAGGATATCGAGTATCTTTTCATCTGCTTCTTGGTCATTTCTATACATTTTTGGGGAAATACCTATTCAAGGCCTTTGCCCATTTTTAAATTACACTGTCTTTTTTGTTACTGACTTTTAGTTCTTTATGTAAATTCTGGGGCCGGTGAGATAGCTCAGCAGCATAAGTGCCTGCTTGGCAAGTGCGGGGTCCTGAGTTCGACTCCCAGTACCCACATAAAAAATAAAAAATTCTGAATATTAAATCCTTATCAGATATATTAATTGCAAATATTTTCTCCCATTCTGGGGTTATCTTTTCACTTTTTTGAGAATATCCTTTGATGCATAAAAGATTTTAATATTCATAAAAGTTCAATTTAAGTACTTTTTTCTTTAACTGCTTGTGCTTGTGGTGTCATATTCGACTGTTACCAATTCCAAGGTCTAAGAGTTTTTTGGTTTTAGCTCTTACACTGTTGATCCATCTTGAGTTAATTTTTGTATAAGGTGTGATACAGTGGTCCAACTCCATTCTTTTACCTGTGGAAATCCAATTGTCCCAGCACCGTTTGTTGAAAATCCTGTTCTTTCCTCACTGAGCAAACCTGACACCCTTGTCAAATTCAATTTGTCATACATACATGGGTTTGTTTCTGAATTCCCAGAAGAATACACAAATGCTTTTCATGAGTAGCAGGTTAAGCTCAGGATTCTGCCTGTCCCCTATCCCTATGGTGGTCTTTAAATATGTCATGACTCTATTTAAGACGGTTATTTAAGGTCTTTATGTAATAAGTTTGATGTATGAGCTTCCTTAGGTATGGTTTCTATCAGTTTTTTTGTTCTTTTAAGCAGATTATACCTTCTTGTTTCTTTGTATACCTTGTGATTTTTGTTGAAAAGCAGATATTTTAATGTTCTAATGTAACTCTTAAATCAGATTCTCTTTTTTCCCTAATGCTTGCCTTTAAAAAAAATAGTGGTCTGTTTGTTTAGTGACTTTTCCAAAGTCTATTACACGACTGTATTCCTTATCATGTGAGGTCAGTGACGTCTCTGCTCCTTACCTTGTGCTTACCCAGTGTTCTGACAGAGATCTGCATGAGTGCCAGAGCTAAAAACAAAACAAAAAGGAAAAGCCAGGCCCCTCATCTACACTGCTCTGTGTGGAAGCCCACCTTGAACAGCTAGTCCAGCTAATAACCAGGACTAAAGCGAAGCATAGGACCCTTTCAAATCTTTTCTCTGAATGTGTGCCATTCTAGGGGTACCTTTTGGTTTCTACGTTCCTGGTATACACAACTGCTTCTGAAGGTCCCAGCGTCCCTAAAACACTCCCCCGCTTTTACCCTAGGAAGCCTACTGTGGGCTTTGAGTGTTCTCTCTTGCCCCAGGCATCTGAGAGTGGTGAGTTTGGCTTGCAGTGTTCTGGGGCATTGCTTTTCTGGCCTGATGGTTGAGTTGTGAAAACAGGTGGTGTTATGATTTGTGTCTTGGTTTCCCCCCAAGGCCTCATGCAGTCATGGAGGGCAGGCTTTTTCAGAGGTGGCTGAATCTAGAGCTTGTGACTGACTCATGGTCCAATGCTGGGATTAAGGGTGTGAGTGCTACACCCACCCTAGGGCGGGTAGCCTGCATACAATATAACGGACAGAAAGAATCCATTTTTTTTGGTACCGGGAATCAAACTCAGGGCCTTGTGCTTGCCAGGCAGGTGTGGTGCTACTGAGCTACATCCCCGGCCCAGGGACAGAAAAAATTTTGTGTCTTGCTGCTTTTGCTGTCTTCCTCTGCCATGAACGGTTGCCCCTCTGCCTTGTGTCATGCTGCCTTAGAGCCAGCCGATTATGGACTGAAACCTCTGTAAACTGTGAGCTAAATAAACCTTTCCCCCTTTTCTTTGCATGTCAGGTATTTTGTCTCAGCAATGAGAAAAGTAACTAAGACAGATGGAAAAAAGAAAAAACAGAGGTTACCTTGCTTCAGTCCTGCAGGTGGTCCTGGGACAGATTGAACAAATGTGCACAATTTGTGAGTAAAGTCTGCTCCTTCCCTCCTGAATCAGAGAGAAATATCTACTGTGGGAGTACAGTCAGCCACTGCTGCAAAACCGAAAGTACTATAAAATTGCTGCAGAACTTCCCTAACATTTCTAAGTGCCTTCTTGTTCATTTAGTGTTTCCTGGATTTCTGACAGTTCTAACAGTTTCTGTGTGTTTTTTCACGTTTCTGTGGGAAAGGAGAACTTGGAGCTGCCTGTTTCACCATCTTGCTATGTCACTTAGTGTAAGTTCGGCTCCTCAAGTAGACCTCGTACTCCTGGGCAGCGAGAACTGCAGTCATCTTTACCCTTTTGTCCTACTTCGCATTTAGTGCAGAGCTTTGTATGAAATTGGATTCAATATATATTTAACTTGAACACAGCTATACTCATCGTTCTCTGAACACTCCAGTATTAAGCCGTTTATTCAATTCACTGAGCACTAGTTATTGATCTCTTCTGGTATTCAAGGCAATGCTGTAGCTGGGTTATGAAGGTGGATCTGAGAGACAAAATCTCTTTCCTAAAGGAACTAATAAACTAAGGGAAAGCAACAGGTTGATTAATGTTCTTTTGGGGTGGTGGTGGTTCTTTTATTGGTAGCCTCTTACATAACAGAAGCCCAAGTTTGGTTCAGGGAATCTATAATTAAATAGTTCCTTACCTCTTCCTTAATCCTATCGGGACCATTTGACCTTGGAGAAGGAAATTTTGACATTCAAGGAAGTGTTAGAGGGACCTCTTGGTTCTCCAGTGTGTTTGTTATTTGGTTAGAGACCCTGAAATCTAATCTAATCCTATCATCCTTGTTCAGTCTTGGCTAAGCCTTTTGATAGTTATCTCCTGTATCTCTCTCTACACCCACACTCTAAACTGAGGATCTCCTAATACCTTATTTCATGTTTCAAATGTGGATGGCTGAATCTTGAAAAATTTTCTCTATATGCATAATATTTAATTGAATTTCTACAGAATAATGGCGGGGAAATTAAGTTACAGTTATATTTTTTTCTTTTTTCTTGTTTTTTAAAAGAGTAGTCAGCTAGGATACTACCTGCAACAAAGATTTTAAAAATATTGAATGATTGGGGAAGATTTTTGTTTTTGAGTTGACTTGCCGTTCATATTCAGGTAATTATGCAACAACCTTCAAAGAAAAGACAAAAAAAAAATCACAAAATAGAACTGCCCTAAAAAATACCATCATGCTATTTTAAATCTAAACTGTTGACATCTATGCATTAATGGTATTTTCTGAATGAAATATACAAATGCCATACTCATACAAGGTGAGTAAAAAAAGTATTTGTGAGGTTAATCAAAGAATGGAGTGGAAGGCACTCAATGATTTTTTTTTTCCCACAGAAAACACCATTAGTGTCAGTTAATGGTAGACAGTTGTATTCTACGGCAATGTTGGACTTAGTACTATACTTAGGGAATTTCTAATTTAAATGAACAGATGAACAGAGTCATAGCATGTAATGTCCTTTTGTAGTTTATTTTGGCTGGGTTGGCCTGGCCCAAATGCTGGGTGTTTGAAGATGGACAGGGTGGCTAATGGTGTGGTCTATCAGAAAAGCACTCTCACTTATTCACTCAGTTACTCATCAAATGTTTCTGGAGTGCCTACTGTGAGCCATGTCATGATGATGAATAAAGCTGATATGGCAAATCATATGAATTATGATAAGTGGTATGCAGAAACTAAACAGGTACTTCGTTAGGGAACAGCGGGGGTTACTTACTTCAGTGCAGATGGTTATTTGGGAAGATGGAATTAAAGTGGGACTGGGTGAGGGGGACCCTCCAGGTGGAAGAACGGGCTGGAGAAGCCTCCAGATCCAGGGAAAGCAATGTACCTCAAGGCTGGAAAGAGCTCATCCTGTTTCCGACATCTCAAGCAGGGCTGGAACAGAGTGAAGTCATGAGAGAATACTTAGGACAGACTTAGGCAGGAGCCAGGTCACCCAGGCAAGTAAATGTCAGTGCTGAACTGGTGCAGGATGGGATAACTACAGAAACTGAAAAAAGCACCCAGAAACCTTTTAAATGATTTGGTGGGGAGGTTTTATATATATATATATATATATATATATATATATATATATATATATATATATATTTTTTTTTTTTTTTTTTTTTTTTTTTTTTGTGCGTACCAGGGATCGACCTCAGGACCTCGCACGCCAGCAGGCGCCTGTGTCGCTGAACAATATCACCGGCCCTTTTTTCGTATGTGGGTTCTGGGGGTCGAACTCGGGCCCTTGCACTTGCCAGGCAGGCGCTTATGCCGCTGAGCCATCTCACCGGCCCTAGGCTTAAATTTTTATATCCTGTTTTTGGTTTCATTTTTTCCTAGTAATTCATCTTTATTATATTTTATAAAAATATCCATCAGAGAGGGATTGAAAGATTTTTTTTGAATTATAAGTTGGTCATCTACAAAAGGTAGTTTGAGACCTTGCCTTGTAGGATCTAGTAAAGAATTCATTTTTCTATTGCATTCAAATTGAAGTCATTGTAAAACTTTAAAGTTTTAGGAGTCACTTAAATTGATTTATCTTCTAAAAAGATGGGACTGGTTTGGCTAGTCCACATGTCAAAGTGGAGTCCCCGGGCCGGTGAGATGGCTCAGCGGCATAAGCGCCTGCCTGGCAAGCACGAGAGCCTGAGTTCGACTCCTGGAACCCACATATGAGAAAAGGGCGGGTGATATCGCTCAGCGGCAGGGGCACCTGCTGGTGCGCAAGGTCCTGAGGTCGACCCCTGGTACCCACACACACACAAAAAAAGTGGAGTCCCTCCAAATGATACATATATTCCCACAGCATTTTATCGACTTAGGAAAAAGAAAAAAGAAAAGAAGCACTAACAAAAACAGAAAGATCACCCTTAGAAAAAATAGGAATCTGGTGATTAGCGAAATGCAAATTAAAACAACACTGAGATTCCATCTTACTCCAGAAAGAATGGCTTTCATCAAGAAATCAAATAATAACAAATGCTGGGAAGCCTGCAGGGAAAAAGGAACCCTGCTACATTGTTGGTGGGAATATAAACTAGTACAGCCACTATGGAAATTAGTATGGAGAGTTCTCAAAAAACTGAACAAGGAATTCCATTTGACCCAGCTGTTTTCCTTCTTGGTATCTTCTTGAGAGAGCTAAAGACATCATATTACAGTGATAAATGCATACTGATGTTTATAGTAGCACATTCATAACAGCATATCTTGGAAGTAGTCTACATGTCCATCAGCAGATGAATGGATAAAGAAAATGTGTATATACACAATGGGGTACTACTCTGCCATAAAGAAGGATAAACTTAGTCATTTGTAGGAAAATGGATGCATCTTAAAACTGTAATGTTAAGTGAAATAAACCAGACACACAAGCTTAAATATCATATGGTTTTTCCTATATAAGAAACGCAAAATATAAATAAAGAGCAAAATAACAGATAGGTGATAGGAAATAGGGAGGTAGATCTTTTGCAAATGGGAAAGGGACTAAGATGGGGGAAGGGAGGAGGGAGAGGATGGAAGGGGGATGTAAAAAGAATAGAGATGTGTTACATATCTGTACCATCTCCCCACATGGAATGTGAGCATAACATACTGCAAACATGTACTGCTAGAAAATAAAAATTAGGGAAAAAATAAAAAGAATTGATACCTCAAATATTATTACAGTGAGAAAAAATTTTGTAAGTCATTTTCCCCTCAAGCCTTTTGTGGGAGGAAAAATGGTGGCACATGTACCAAAGTTATTTTTCAGAAGAGCTACCATGGTTTCTGGGTATATACGGGCTGAAGCTTATTGGGTGGGGATGGAAAGAAAGGTTAGGAAGAACATTGTGATGTCGAGGGTAGGTTCCACTGGGGTCATGGCTCTGAAAAAGTGGTAGCACATGGGTTCTAGATATATTTTGTACATGGCCTCAACAGAACTTGGTAACATCGATTGGATATGGTGGAGGGAGGGGGAAGCAGGTGTCAGGGGTGATTCTTGGGTATCTGACTGAACACCTGATTATATGAAGATGTGATGTTGACTGATATGGGGAAGATGCAGAGGTGGCCAATTTCAGAGTCCCACGAAGGCATGAGGAGTGTTACGGGTAGAGAGCAAACTCTGTATTTGCTATCTGTTGCATTTAAGACATGTGCGATACAGAAGTAGAGATGTCACGCAGCAGTTGGATGTACAATGATAGAACTCGGAGGAGAGGTCCGGTGTCAAGATCTACATTTGGGGGTCATCAGTGTCTAGATGATATTTAATGATGAGGGAAGAGAATAGTTGTCAATATGGAGCTCGAGGACCTCCATCCTCAGAGGTGATGTCAAGAAGGCCCATCAAAGGGAACCTGGAAGTAGCCTGAGAGAGGAGGATATAGAGAACATGGGATCACTGAAACCAAGGGAGGAAGGAGTTCAAAGAAAGCAAGCAAAATAGAAAACGTGTGGAAAGCTGCTTTGGCAATATCGACACCACTGGCTTTGGCAATGTTGAGGTCTTTGTTGACCTCATAGTTAAGATTTCAGTTATCCTCCCTGTGAAACTGTTCAGTTTTGTGATGGCTTCTCTCTTAATGACACCATTTCCCAGGCTAGTATAAAGACTTCCATCAACATGCTGCTGGAGGCTCTCACATGGTCCTGGCATACCTAAAACCGACAGTGGTACTTTAAAGCAGAAGAAATGTAGATGAGTCTGGTAGGAATCTTGAATTTAGTAACATTTCTGCTGTTCCCACAAAACTTGGTTTTGGTAAAAGAAGTCAGAAAAACAGGAAGTGAATTTTATTTGGACTTTAAATCACAAAATTCCAGGGTCAAGGGTCACTTACATGTCCCTGACAGCTGCAGGAATATATCTGTAAAATCTCCACCAAATAGTTATCCAGCCATCCTGTTATTGCCCAGCCTTCCAGGGATGGGGAGGCTGCTACCTCTGGAGGCACCTCACCGCATTTTGTAGAGAAAGAAAATGGTGTTTTTGTTTTGTTTTGTTTCGAGACAGGATCTTGCCATGAAGTTCAGGCTGGCTTTGAACTTGCTTATATAGCCCAGGCTGGCCTTGAACTCACGGTGATCCTCCTGCCTCACCCTCCCGAGTGAGTGCTGGGATTACAGGCATGCATCACCATGCCTGGCTAGAAAAAAAAAATTTTTTTTTTAAATTGAACCAAGACTTCCACACACCAATTTAAGTATATTATTATTATTAATTTTATTTTATTTTTTACTTTGGGACTAAATTGCTTTTTCTGTATGACAGGCCTTAGGTATCTGAAGAAAAATTTTATTGTCAGTCTAAATATTCTCTCTTCCCTTTCAAAAAATGGGACTGGGAAGCAATCCAGTGGCTGTACCTCCTCTCTCACAGCTGAAGTCTTCTCTTCCTCCTCTCTCAAGAACTTACTAGTCATTTTACTTTATCCCATGGAGTCACAGTGCTGGTTAGAGGCTAAGAAGAGAAAAGCGGTTTCACTTAATGTCTGCCTAGGCTCTAGTTCAGTGATGGTGAACCTTTTAGAGCTTTCAGTGATGCAAACAGCCTGCCACCACTTTACGTTCTTCCCTACCCTTATTTGGCAGCTATTGCAAGAGATAATTGGTATAAGAAAAAGCCTCAAAATATTTTCTTGAGCAATCTGGATATGAAAAAATGTTTCAGTAAACTGCCAAAAGAAAACATAAGGAAAACAGTTAAAACCATAGATACAGGCAAAGACTTCCCAAATAGGACTCCAAGAGTGCAGGAAATAATAGCAAGAACCAACAAATGGGACCACATCAAATTAAAAAGGTTCTATACAGCAAGGAAAATAACACAAAAGAGAGCCTACAGAATGGGAGAAAATCTTTGTCAGCTACTCTTCTGAAAGAGGATTAATATCTAGAATATATAAAGAGCTCAAAAAACTTAACACCAAAAAGTCTAATAGCCTAATCAATAAATGGGAAGATGAAATAAACAGACACTTCTCAAAAGAAGTATAAATGGCCAATAAGTACATGAAACAATGTTCAACATCTTTGGCGATTGTGGAAATGCAAACCAAAACTACATTTCGATTTCATGTTACCCCAATCAGAATGACTGTCATCAAGAACACGAAAAACAATAAATGCTGGCAGGGATCCCTGGGGTTAGAGTGGGGGACCTTTCTACACTGGTGGTGGGGATGTAATTAGTACAGCCACTATGAAAGTTAGTTTTTTCCTCAAAAAACTGAAAAAAGAGCTACCGTTTGATCCAGGTGTGCCACTCCTTGGTATATACCCAAAGCAGGTTAGGCCAGCATGCCTAACCTGTGGATACCTGCATTCACATGTTTATTGTAGCACAGTTCACAATAGCCAGGATATGGAACCAGCCTATGTGGCTATGAAAAGATGGAGAATAAAGAAAATGTGGTGTACAGGCACAATGGAGAATTATTCAGCTTTAAAGAAGAAGGAAATTTTGTCATTTGTAGGAAAATGAATGGATCTGGGATCATTGTGTTAAGCAAGATAAGCCAGACTCAGAAAACCAAATATTGCTTGCTTGTTCTCCCTAATATCTAGGATCTGAAGAAGATGACATACATGTAGAAAGAAGACTGTTAGTAGCCATGAGAAAGGGAATAAGGGGGAGGAGGTATACAGGAAGGCAATGGGGCGATGAATATGAGGAAAATAGATTATGCACATTGAAACCCAGTATTGTGAAAGTGATAGACACTAATAATAAAAGGAAAAGAAGAAAAAATGTTTCAACAAATTCTAGCCTTGCTAGAACTCATGTCAGAAAAACTATCATTTGCATCAATGGCACCTATGATTTTTTTTTTTTTTTTGTGGGTACCGGGGGATCGACCTCAGGACCTCGCGCGCCAGTAGGCGCCCATGCCGCTGAGCGATATCACCGGCCCCTTTTTCGTATGTGGGTTCTGGGAGTCGAACTCGGGCTCTCGCACTTGCCAGGCAGGCGCTTACACCGCTGAGCCATCTCACCGGCTCAAGCTATGATTGTTGAAGAAGCCCAAGATAACATTCCTTGAAGAAATACAGTTAATAAAAATGACGAATCTTCTATCAGGAAACTAAGTAATATATGTATGTTCCTATAGTCATTTTAGGAAACAACAGCTGTCTTGTGTCCCATGTTCTGTATGATAAGAACTAAGGATTGTAATTGCTTGTGGAATATGGTAGTTACGGTGGTAAATGTGAGATAGCCACGAACTCTTTCCCTCTCCACCCAGTGAAAGGCAGATCTAGATTCTCCTCCCCTTGAATCTGCGCTGGCTTTTGTGATAGGCTTCATTAGTAGAACGTAGTGCAGGTGACACTCTGGGACCTAGGGCTGTAAGAAGCCTGTCAGCTTCTGGTGAGGTCTCTTGGGTCCTCGTTGCAGCCTGTCAGGGAACTTGAGCAGCCCTGTGGAGAGGTTCATGGGAGAGGAACCGAGGTCTCTAGCTGACAGCCAGCACCAACTTGCCAGGCAGGAGAGAGCTGTCTTGGAGGTGGGCCCTGCAGTCCCAAAGGATTCACCTTAGCTGATGCTCTGCAGAGCTGAGAGGAATGCTCAGCTGAACCTTTCCCAGACTCCTGACTAACAAAGTCATAAGCAGAATAAAACTACTATTTAGTAGATACTGCCAAGTTTTAGGGTTTTTTGTTCCCTGTTATAAAGCATTAGGTAACTAGGCTACATGCATTAATTTCTTCAATTCTCACAATAATCCTACAGGGGAGGAATTATTATTTATGCCAATGAAGTGGTAATGAAATTGATCCAGAGGTGCTGAGATCCTACAACCAACAAACCAGGGAGATGGGTATTGACTCATGGCCTGCCTGACTTGAAAGGCCCATTTCAAACTTTTAAGCTAAATCGCTGCTGTAATTATGATCTGGATCTCAGTTATCATGAAAAAGTAAATTTATGTTGAGTGCCCAGAAAGTAAAGCAGAATCACTCCTCACTGATACAGAGCTCACTGAGCCATATCTCTGTGGATCAATCTGATATCACTGAGGTAGCACGAAGAGTAGTGAGAAATGAAACAGAAACCACAACATGCAAAACTGTCTCATGACTTGCAAAACAGACAAACTATATAAACCAGGACTTTCAAAGCAAAGCGTCTAACCTCCGACTCTCAAAGCAGCTCATTTGGATGCCTGGGTTCAAGACCACAAACTTGATCTAGTACCTCTTCAGAGAGAAGACCACTGATTATTCCAGCAACTCATCTAAGCTTGCAAATTCTGACCATCACTGCCCAGACTTAGCTCATTTACTTCTGCCCTAAATCCACACTGTGACAAACGCCAGTGCCCCAAGCCCTCTGCGTACTCTTCCCTAGTGGCCCTGGTTTGAGAAGTGCCACAGTTCTCATGGGTGTGTTCCTTTGCTCCAAGCAACTAAGACACCTAAGCTTTGTTCTGATGACAGATATATTATGGTGATGTTTGATGGGTGGACTTTAATGGCAGAAAAAAAAGACACGCCAAATTGAAAACGAGGCATTATACCTGACTGAATGTGTTGGCTTTCCCAACCAGGTGGCTTAAGAAGAAGGTGTTTATTTTCTCACAGTCTGGAGTTAGAGCTTCAACATATGACTTCAGGGCAGGAATAAGACACAGTTTTCCCCCTACCAAGGACTATCGATATTTTAACTACTTAAGGTGGGTCTGCTGGCTTGGATTTGTGGGTGCTTGATGCACTACTCTTATTCCTTGATGCTCTCCTCTGGTCACTCAGGTAAGCGTGAGTTGGATGTTGGTTAAACCTTCTTTAGCTGGAGGAAAAGAACAACATCAGGCAAATTATCTGGAAGACTCCCTGGGAGAATTCCCCACAAAGTAGATCATTTCGGATTTTCTTCCCACCGTGACACATGTTGGTAAGACGCGTGGGTACCACGCACCCACGGTCAGTTCCCATTACTGGCAGGCCAGCTCTAACTGCCCTTTACTTTCTCATTCAATGAAACATATCAATGCAAGCGAAGGAAAGTGACATTTTTATACTGATCTGGAATTCATCCTAATTTATATTAAAATAAATAATTTTTAAAGTCAAATATTTTAGCCTTTTAAAACTCAGCACTGTGTTGCCTGCGTCCCCACATTCTCTAGTCCTAGGAGGTGCCAGTTCCTTTGCTGCAGGATTGTTCCAACATGAATTCCACATGCTGCTGGGAGCCTGATATACTCCACGGTATGGCCAGAGATCTCTGGAATGTATGTTTCTTCAGATCACAACCTATTTTAATTTCCTGCTTCTTCTAAATTCCCATTCTCCACCTTGCAGATTTCATGGGGATTGAACCCATGGCCTGGCAGTGTACCTACCACTGAGCTATGACCCAGCACTTCACTGGAGTTTTTATTGTAATAGAAGAAGATCCTGGCCCACACACCATGGGCAATAGTTTCAATTATTGTATTAGACACCATTATTCCAAAAATTGATTATTCTTCTCTGGAGAATTTCTACTTTACTTTCTTTCTTTACCTTCTTTGTCTCCTGCTGCCTTGCTGAAGTTTCTCCCTTCTCTCAAGCCTTCTCATCCCTCTAACTGCTAGAAATACTGTAAACTTCCCCAAATTTATGCATTAATATGTTTAATACTTTAAGGAGTCTTCTCTTGATCCCATGTTTCTCTTCTGTGACTACCCATGTCCTCAATTCCCTTCACAGCTAGATATAGAAAAATTGTCTATTTTCATTTCCTCATTTCCATTCACTTACAAATTCTCTTCAGTCTTGTTCCCAGCCCAAACTGTCCTGTTTAAGTCACCCATGACTGCCACCTTGAAAAGCAACCTATTTTCTTTCTTTTTTAAAGTTCGTTTTATTTATTTTTGTTTTGTTTTGTTTTGTCTTTTTGAGGCAGGGTCTCACTATGCAGATTAGGCTGGCCTTGAACTCACAGTGATCCTCCTGTCTCAGCCTCCAGAGTGCTGGGATCACAGGCGTGCGCCACCATGCCTGGCCCCGAAAAGTTCATTTTATTTTATTGTTTTAATTAATTATTTATTTGTTTTAAAGACAACAAGTAAACATTCTCATGTATTAACAAACTCAAGCAATAGAGAATGTACAAATACCTTTTGGAGAAAAATATTACTCAGTATAAGATTAAGCCATGTAAAAGCTAGGTAAAAATAGAAGACTAAGGAATGAAATAGTCACAGTGAAATTGCATTTTCATACTAGGGAGACAATATGATGTTTACAAATGTGCATCTGGTTTATTTCGCTTGTGAGTATTTTCTCAAGTTGCATCCATTTACCTATAAAAGTTTCCAGTTTATCTTTCTTTATGGCTGAGTAGTACTCCATTGTATAAAAATACCACATCTTTTTTATCCATTCCTCAGTTGATGGGCATTTGGGTTGTTTCCACGATCTAGCTATTACAAGTTGTGCTGCTATAAACATGGGTGCACATATGTCGCTGTGGTACGATGTTTTTAATTCTTCTGGGAAGATACCCAGAAGGGGAATAGCTGGGTCAAATGGGACCTCCAATCCTAGTTTTTTGAGGAATCTCCACACTGATTTCCACAATGGTTGCATCAGTCGACACTCCCACCAACAGTGGGGAAGGGTTCCTTTTTCCCCACAGCCCCTCCAGCATTTGTTATTAGTAAGCAACCTATTTTCTGTCTCTGTTATTCCTCACTTCTGAGTTGCTCTAGACTCAAGAGATTAATCCTTCACTATAAGTCACTTTTGCACCTTTGAGTCCTATTTCTTCTCAGACTCCTTTTCCTTTGATCATTCATGGCTTTCAATTCTACCAAACAGATGACTTTCGAAGCTACATTTTCATCCCAGACTGTTCTGTTCTTTTGACTCCAGACCCACATCTCTCGCTGTCTCCTTGTCTTTTCCATTTGGATATTCCCAAGGTACCTCAAACCCAATGGACTAAACCCAGGATCTTCCCTCATTCCCACTCTCTAGACCTTAGGGTGTTTCCCATCTTAGCGAAAACTCTATGCATGTTTTTAATCTAAGTCAGAAACCTAGAACAATCCATGACTTCTTACCCCTCGTTTTCAACCCACTTTTGAATCTTCTGTGGACTTTCTCACCACAACCTGTTGATGTCTCACGACCATCCTAATCCATGCTACATCATCTCTCCCCTGCCTTTTAACTGGTCACCCGTGTTCTGGTATCCATTTTTTATTCCATCCAATCAACTCTATATACTTGACCTTTGGGATCTCCTTTGGGAGATTTCTCTTTCTTTTTCAGAGAAACAAGGAAACTCCTTTTAAAAAGCCCTATCCACCCTTTCTGTTCCACATCACCTGCCTCTGCCCTGACTACCACTGACCCCGTGTTATTCTTCGCTGTGTGCCAGGCTCCGCTGGCAAAGCTTATCTCTACCAGCTTGTTGTTGTGCTTGGAATCCTTTTCTTTGCTACAAGTATGCCCATTTATGCCTCAGACCTCAGCTAAATCACTCTGTGATTCCTGCTGTACAGATTTTCAACAGACACTGTAGCATCATTTCTCTAGCCACGCTTTTCTTGTGAAGGTCATGCAGTAAAGGTCACGGGCTCACTCTCCTCTATTTCTCCATTTCCTCATTAGAGAGCAATGTTACGGGTTTTTTGTTTTTCAGTACTGGAGATTGAACCCAGGCCTTCACACTGAACTACATCCTCAGCTCTTTTTAATTTTTTATTTTGAGAGAGGGTATCACAAAGTTGCTAAATTAGCCCAGGTTGGGCTTCAACTTGCAATCCTCGTGCCTCACCCTCCCAGTGCTGGGATTATAAGCATGTGCCACCATGCCCTGCAAGTGGGCCTTTAGATCTATTATCTATCTATCTATCATCATCATCTTCTTCTTCTTCATCATCACCATTTGTCATCTATCTAATTTCATTCCTGTGCTTGGCATAGTAACTGGCAAATTGTAGAAACTCAATAAATATTTTTTTTTAAAAGGAAGTATATATATAAAGGCTTCAAGACTGAGATCCAACCAATTTCAGTTCACTTAAAGTAGCGAAGTCTTGGGCTGGGGTGTGGCTCAGTGGGAGAGTTCTTGCCTAGCATGTGTGAGATCCAGGATTTGAGTCCCAGCATTGCAAAATATTTAAAAATAACAAACAAACAATCTAGTCCCTGGTATCCTGTTATAACAACACAAAACATATTATCTTTTCCTATAAAATTTCTGTCCTGTTGCATTTTATGTGAATCTCTTGAAAGAGACATCTCTGCGGGCATTATTTTATTTTGCAGTAGTAGGGATTTAACCTAGGGCCTCCACATTGAACTACAGCTCTCACTTTCTCTGGTGGGATGATACCACCTTTTCTAGTCAACTCCTCCACAGACTATTCTCATGCTTACATTTCTCTTATGATAGCAATCACATTTGTGTGTGTGCGCGGGGGTAAATGTAAATGGGTGTGCTCAGTTATCTTGAAATAACTTCCATTTTTCAAAGGGAAAAAGAGATACAAGGATTAATATAAACGAAGTTTAAAGAGTTAAAATGTTCTTGAGAAACATGAGAAATTCATTACATCACACTTAGGATTCCTGACTTGAGTGACCGTTGTGCATTTCATATATAATGAAGTTTCAAAACTATTCTTTTTGGAAAAAAAAATTTTGCTCTCTGGAAAGTCTGCATAATACCCTAGTGAACTTTAAATAGTTTTCATAGACTCTAATCAAATAAGTATTCCAGTCAAATATATTCAAGCATCTCTGAAATAGTATAAGAAGAAGTTGGACTAGTTGGTCAAATGAGTACACAAGAAAAAGGGTTTATTTTTATAATCAGTTCCCACTTTGGCCACTAGAGGACACTGGTTGCAATGGTTAAAAAAATAGTAAAAATTGTATATAGCACTTAATTGTCATCTGTAGTACTAATTCTGAAATCAGATCTGGTCATATTTTATGTGTAGTGTGAGTGCTGATATTCCACCTGAGATAGGGAGCCTTGTTTTACTAGTCTGGATTTTCTATTGAAATACAAATTTTCCAGCCTGAATGACACTGTAAGAAGAGTCAAGGAGTAATGGAAATATTCTTCCTCAAGGAATGCAGAGAAAGAGCAAAGATTAAGTTGTGGAAACAGAAATATATAAGTTATTTGGACAAAAGGAAGAGAAGGGAGTGAACAAGACTATGAAAAGGAAAAAGTGAAAACGGACAGTAGGATTCATGTCATATAAAGGGAATGTCTTTTGGTGGAATTTCCTCATTCATTTTTCCTCTGTGTTTCTCAAACTTAAGTGTTGTAGTGGGTTGAATGGTGCCCCCTGTGTTAGTCAGCTTTCTAGAAGTATCCAAGATAATTAACTTATAACAGAAAAAGTTTACTTAGCTCATAGTTCTGGAGATTTCAGTCTAAGACTGGGTGGGCCCTCTGGAGGCTGGGTGGCAATGGCAGGGAACACATGCAGAGTAAACTTTACCTTGTGGCCGGAAACAAAAAGGAAAGAGGAAGAAGAAGAGACAAATCCCACTATCCCCTCTGGGGGCATGGCCCCAGTGACCCAAGGACTTCCCGTGAGGCCTTCCTCCTAAAATTGCTGCCACCTCCCTAGAACACCATCCTGCGAACCAAACCTTTAACACGTGGACAATAGTCTCCCAATAGGGAGATATTTAACTTCCAAACTCTAGCACCCCCAAAGTTAAATCCTCAGAACTTGTGAATGTGAGAGGAAGGGGTATCTTTACAGGTGTAATCTTTTGAAATTAATTTTCTTTTGATTGACACATAATTATACATATTTATGGGGTACAGTGTGATAATTCAGTACGTGTATGCAGTATGTAGTGAACAAATCAGGGTAATTGGCATTTCCATCTCCTTACACAGTTCTTATTCCTTAGTGTTTGGCATCTTGAAACTCCTCTGTTCTAGTTCTTCATAAAACATATATTATGTTGTTGTAAAATTAAGGATCTCAAGATGAGGTTATTTTGGATTACCAAGGGGGCCCTAACTCCAGTGACCAGTGGAGGCAGAAGATAGGACGACACACAGAGGAGGGGTGAAGAGGGAGGCCGACTGGAATGCTCTCCTGCGTGTGACTCGTTTTTGGATCTTGTGACTTCTTGGTTCATTTTCCTCCTTTTGTGGGATGTACCCTACAACATTTGGAGAAATAACCCTTGGGACAACAATGCTTCAGTAACTATTGAAGGCACATGTCTTTATCTTGTTTTTTGTTTGATGCTGTGGGTGGGAAAGTATTTAAGTTAAAATAATTTTTTATCAGAAGTTTGATGACATTTCCCACTCTTTCTGTTTTTATTTTTGCTCTTTAGAAATCTGAGGACATTTTTACTCCTGAATCTTTATATATGGTCTCTTCTCCCCACCCCCCCTTTTTATGTGACCGAGTCTCACTATGTAGTCCAGGCTAGCCTTGAACTCATGGCAGTCCTCCTGCCTCAGCCTTATGAGTCCTCAGATTACAGGCACACACCATCACACCCAGTGCTTTTTCTTTCTTTTTAAACTTTTAGGATTTTCTTTTTATCCCAGGTATGCTGAAATTTTAGGACATGTCTTGGTAGTTTTGGTTTTCTTTGTGGGCCTTTTAAAACTATAAACTTACTTTCCTCTGTTCTTGGAATTTTTCTTTTATACCTTTAATAATTTCCCCCCCCACTTTGTTTTCTATTCTGTTTTTCTGAGATTCTTACTACTTAGACCTCAGAAGATGCTCTAATTCTTTTACTTCTTTTTAGTAATATACATAATATAAATATATAATATAATATAAATATATAATATATATATATATAGAGAGAATGTTTGTATTTATGGGAGAATTTGATCTTTCAAGTGTTCTTTTGGATTTTTATTTTGATTTTCTCATGTGGTAGTCATTTTTTCTTTGCTGGGACAAAGTACTTCACATGCACAAATTAAAAGAGAAAGGTTTATTTTGGCTCACAGTTTCAGAGGGTTCAGTCCATGATCAGCTGGCTCCAAAGTAGAAATGGCATGTAAAGAGCCTGGCAGAGGAAAGATTCTCAATGCATGGCACCCTGAGAGGAAAGGGGCCAGAGAAGCAGGGAAGCAGACTGAGAGGAAAGGGGCCAGAGACCAGAATATATCCTTTTAGGTCACACCCCCAGTGACTTACCTTCTCCAACCAGGCTCCACCTTTCAATAGCACACTGAGCTCTGAACTCATGCGTAGAGTAACTCACTGATGAGTATTATGCCCCAGTGATCCAACCACCTTCCCAAAGTTCCACCTCTGAACACATGAGATATCTCACTTTGAATTTCCATTTGCTCTTGTTTTTTTGTTTTTTTTTTTTTTTAAGCCAAGATCTCATCATATAGTTCAGGCTGGCCTTGAACTTGCTATGAGTCCAGACTGGCTTTGACCTCATGATTTTACTGCCTCAGCCTCCCAGGTGCTGGGTTATATGCGTTGCCACCATGCCACGTGTGCTTTCTTGTTTTTGAATGTTCCTTTCTTTAACAAAGTCTTGTTCTTCTTTTATGGAAATTATTCCTGCTGTTATTTTCTGGTATTATTAATTATTGCTTACAGAGTTTTAAAAATGTTTTCTCTATTCTCACTGTTTCCTCTGAATTACTTCTGGTTCTGTTTTTAATTTTATAGATGTCCCAGTTTTTAAGCTGTTGTCTTTAAGCTGAATATTTGCTGTTCCACATTTGGCCTACAAGGTCTAGAAATCTACAAATCACCAACTTTCTAACAATTGTAAAATATTTAAACAAATTATACTGCATACATAATGAAATTTATGTAGCCATTTAAAATACTGATATACAGTTATATTTATTGGTATGAAATGATGTTTTTACATATAGATTTACTTCACATATGAACTGTTCTTAGTGATTTTTTTGCCCATGTTGGCTACTCAAAAGTTATACTACTTTTCAGAAAACTTTTATAGAATTAAGTATTTTTCACATAAGAAAGACTAAATAAATATGCCATAAGAAATACTAGGGCTTACATTTTTAAAAATTTATTTTTTGAGACAGTCTTGCTATGCAGCCCAGGCTGACCTTGAACTCATAATCTTCCCGCCCTAATCTCCTGAGTACTGGGATTACCAGTAAGCAAGACCATGCCTGGCTAACATTTCACTTTTAGGCTAACCATATTAACAAAATCGTTTAACCAATTTTCTCGACATAGCAGTCTTTACCAATGTAGTATGATATGAGACAGAGGCGAACTGGACATCATTAGTGCTTCCAAAACACTCGGTTTGTGTGTGTTCTCCGATCAAGCAGGAGGAAAATGAACCTCTGCGTGCTCATTCTGTAGGTTACTAAGAGTTGTCAGATTAGCTTTTCCTTTTCCCTACAGTTAGTTTTCAGTGTCCTAATTTTATGTTCCATTCTATTTCAAAAGCCAAACAACCAACCAAACAAACAAAACAACACAAAACTCTGAATTTTGAAAGTTGCTAAAGAGAAGGATGCAGAGAACTCACCTTCCATAAGAATGGCTCTGTCACAACTCTCCCCACCCAACACCCATTAGCAGGATCCTTCTTCCTCACTGGGAAAGTACGCAGTCAGTACTGATTATGCTTCAATCCATATTCAAACCATATTTAGATACTTTCAAATACCGTTGTCCATTGTTTATATATACTTTTTAAATTGTTTCAGTCAGCAATTGGAAATTTGGTATCATCATGTAGGATAAAATGTGTCATAGTATTTTCATTAATGTTAAAGAAAAAATTTAAATTTACTGTTTTTTCATTAGGCAGAGTTTTTCAGAATTATGTACTGTGGTTAAACAGGGAATGGGTAAATTATTAAATTAAAGCAGGTTGCAACCTACAGGTAAGAAAAGATAGGCTTAGTAGAAATATATACATATACATATACATAGGTAATAAAAAGATATGTAGGAAAATTGTACCCAGTGAGTCTGTTGTTACGTAATGGGTGATTATTTTTTATTATATCGAATTTATCCCTTCCCTTCCCTTCCTCTCCTCCTGCCTCCTCTCCTCATCCTCTTTTATTTGCTTAAGTGCCAAGATGATATTTTGAGATTTAAGCTAAAGCTTTCCATCATTATGATTTGTACCTCTGTGTCAGTCTGATGTGATATGAGATTCGCCTTTGTGCCGCGGGGATGAGCTGACAGGGAGCAGAATGTGAGTAAAAGAAGAGTCAATTTTTAACTTTTTGTTTTTGAAGTTAAGACCTGACAGAGACAGTTTGGAAGACGACACGAGGCTCAGAGCCAGTTCCGCGTGCAGACTGGATGATTTCTCCCTCGAGTGGGAGGAACGGAAGAGGAGAGGGGAAGTGAGAAGGTGATGGGTCTAGGGTGGGCCAAGTTCTGGGATTTGGAGGGAAGGAGGAAGGAAGTGATAGGATCCTCCAAGACATTTGGGGATTTGAAAGCAGGAAAGGGTTTCTTGCAGAGGAATGAAAAGTCACACGTAAACAGACATCTCAAGATATACTAGCTGTGATCTTGCCAGCTGTTGAGTTAGGGCTTTTCATATTTGGGTGATTATTAAAAGAGAAGAAAATGGGGAGGGGTGCCTAGTGCTTCCTAGATTCTCACTGTAATCCACAGATTTCTATCCCAACAATGGACCGTGAAGATTCCGGGTCAATATAGATCTTTGATTGTAAGAATATACAGAATATCATTATCCCCAAATTACAGTAATGACAACCAATGTTATAGCACACAGATAACTTTCCTGGAATTTTTTAGGTGTCAGAATGTGTTTATAGTTCTCAAGTCCCTTTGCAAATAAACAAAAACAACAGTTTTGAAAGCTCAGAGATTCACAAGGTTTCATTTCTATTAAAACCTGAACAAAATATACCAGTCTAGTTCCATATGAGGTTGAAATGTGACTTCATCACTAACCTGCCAAATAGCCTAATTTAAAAAACAGTATTGCACAAAGAAAGTATCTCTGTATGACTTCTAGTAATCAAGTGCATCTATTTACGTCTATTAAAAAGGATTACAACTCAAGGGTAAAAAAATAGCCAATATGCATTGACCTTATTTCTTGTGTTGTTTTGCTTTCATTTCTCTCCATTTATTCTGCTCAATCAGCCGTTAATTCTCTGTGCTTGCAGTTCCGTGAGACCTGTCTTGGTCTGCTGTGGGGCTGAACCACTGCCTCCTTCCTCTGATTTACCTAACTTCCCGCTCCTAAAATTGCAGCGGACACTGTTCCTCACGCCCTCCTTGACAGCCACGCTCCCCCTCTTGTTCATCATACTTTTTTGGGGGGAGGGGGCCAGTTCTCTTTCCACTCTTAAACTTCTCAAGACCTTTTCCTTTTCCGCTTTGTATCCCTTAAATATTGGTGATTTTAACATTCGTGTTCTCAGTCTTTTTTCCGTTTCCTCATTCTCTTGCTGAGGAATCTCATCTGTTCTCAAGGTTTTAGTTAGCATCTCCACGCACTGTGTTCCCAGATCTACGTCTTTGCTCGGGTTCTCTCTCCTGGGCTCCAGACTTAGAAATCTGATGCTTACTGAGTGTCCTCCACGGTCCGCACTCTCTTGAGCTCTAAATGCCCAGAGTGGGACTCACCCTCCTTACAAGCCTGGCTCTCCTGGGCTCGTCTATGGGAAGCTGGCACTCCAGGCCTCCTGAGGGCCATGGCTGGGGCTCCCATTCGACTCTCCCTGAACCCCCACATCTGTATTAGTCTGCTTAGGCTGCTATGACAAAATACCACGGACTCAGTGGTTTAAACAACAGATGCTTACTTCCTTACAGTTCTGGAAGCTGGAAAGTTCAAGATCAAGGAGCTGGTAAATTAATTTTCTGGTGAAGGCTCTCTACCTGATTTGCAGATGGCCGCCTTCTTGGTGTGCCCTCATTTAAGGGAGTGAGGGAAAGAGAAGGAGAGGGAGAGGGAGTGGAGGGAGAGGGGGAGAGAGAGAGGTTTTCTGGTGTTTCTTCTTACTTTTTATAAGGACTCTAATCCTTATAGAGGCATTGGGGCTTCAACTGGGGTTTAAGGTAGGGCTTCAGCTTATCAATTTTGTAGAGGGACATAAATTTTCAGTTCCTAAATATCAATCACTAAGGTTTTCACGGCTTCCCAATAGTATTTTAAACACCCACTTCCCACAACTCCTTTGGTCATTAATTTAGTTCTGACTCCATCGTCTTTCACTTGGTTCACCACCGCAAGCATCCTGCCTGTGTCCCTGCTTCCCGTTCACACCTCTCCCGCCTGGTCCCCACGCCGCACACTTGGTAAGGCGAAGCCAATCACATTACTCTCCCCTCAGTCTGCTCTTGACCCTCGGTGACTCTCATGATGAAGTCCAGACCCTGGATGTTTGTGAACAGGGCCTTGTTTGCCATGGCAGTCTCCTCTCACTGTTCCTCACTGCTAGCTACAGTGTTGGCAAATCCAGTTTCCCCAGGGAAAATCTCCTTTTCTCTGTCTCTTCTTTCTGCTGGGCATATGTTCTACAGCCCGCCCCCCTCCATCCCCCCTCCGTCCTCCCCTCCGTCCCCCCTCTGCCCCCCTCTGTCTCCCCCTCCATCCCCCCTCCATCCCCCCTCCATCCCCCCCTCCATCCCTCCCTCCCTCCTCTCCTTCGATCTTCTCTAACAATCCCAATGTTCACTCATCTCTCAGGGCTCCATGTCCACACCACTTTGTCTGGGAAGCCGTTCCTACCCTCTCAGCCAGGCCTGCTGTCCTTTCCTTCCCCACTGTCACTCCTTCCACATCCCCAGAGTCAAACACAGAGCTGCCACTCATTACACTTTTGGAACCGGGAATCGAACTCAGGACCTTTCACTTGCCAGGCAGGCTCTTGTGCCCCTGAGCTATACCTTGGCCTGCTCATTACACTTTTGAAGTGGATGGCTGTATCACACCTGACCTTTAGCGAGATAACCAGCGGGTGCAGCCGGTGTGTTCCTCAACCTCGGAGGGAAAAGCAAGCTGCACCCGCGCCATCGTGCCCGCGTCCCGGGGAGTCCATGCCGACAGCCCGGGGCAGCGCGGCGGGGCAGGCGGTGGCGGTCCTGGGTGCAGAGGTCAGGTCAGCGCCTGGTGGGAAGGCAGCTCTCCGCGCTTACCCTTGCTTGGTGCCCAGGCCGTAACGATAGCTCCCTTTCTTCATGTAAATGAATGGCTACAAACCTGAGCGATATTGAAACTGCTGTGGCTACATACAAAAATACATAAATAAGAAAACGAGAAACAGATTTCTTACTCTTTTTTTCTTTTTTTTTTTTCCTTTGTAGTGCCTGGGGATTGGACCCAAGGCCTCACAGATGCCAGGCAATTACTCTATCACTGAGCTACATCCCCAGCCCTTATTTCATTTTATTTATTTTATTTTATTATTTTATTTTGAGATAAAGTCTTGCTAAGTCACCCAGGTGGGCCTGGAACGTGGAATCTTTCCGCCACAGCTTCCCAATACCTGGGATACCTGATTATTTCCTATTCTTTAATGCTAAACTTTATAGCACAAGTGATATACATTCTGGTGCCTATCATTTGTCAGTTTATTCTAATCATATCTAAATTATCTGTTGATTTTAGAAAAACATCTGTGGTTATCACTGATTAAACCACGCTCCTGTCTGAGCCATGCATCAACCCGGACTCCACACGACGTCTTCCGAGGTCATTCCTCTCAGCCTTGCTGCAGCGGAGTCCGGCCTGGGCGCGCTCGCAGACGCCAGCACCTGCCACGCGGTGGGCCGGGGAGCCTGTGTCCAGCCCCGTCAGTGCCGCCGGGACCAAGGCGCCTGCCCAGTCCCGCGGGGCCGCGGGGAGTCGCGCCGCCTGCACTCCCGGGCTGGCCGGGCCGCCACCAGGGGTCGCCCTGCCCCGCGCTGTCCGCGCCGACAGCGTCCCCAGCGGCCGCGCAGCCTGGAGCGGGTGACGCTCCCGCAGGTGCCCCTGCTGGCCACGACGCGGCCGGCGGCCCGAGGCGGTGCTTATGGAGGCGGAGGGCGGCGGGGTGAGCGCCGCGGCGTCGCACCTTTCCTTCCAGCAGGACGCACGCCCTCCGCCTCGCTGGCCCGCGTCCCTTTGCGCTTACATCGCGTGTCCTGTTTTGCAGACAGACTGCTGCCTCTTTCCAGATCCTTCTCCTCTGTCCCCTTCCTTAGTTCTACCTCTTCATGTGTAACCCTCCCTCAAGATTCAGATAACACGATGCTGCCTCCTGGGAAGGGTTCCGGACTCTTCCCATCAGATTATACTCTTTCTCACTGGACCGCCCATTTAGCTTTTCTCTCACAACCTACACCCTATTAGACTTCATGTTTTTAAAATTTTCATTTGCACACATATTTTAAAAAATACGCTTCATTTTCCTGAACTGATGATCCCAGAGGAAATGTGTTCAGCTGATTCTTTTTATCTCCTTAAGATCCTAGTCCAGTATCTTTCACATGATAGTTATCTAACCCTTTGGGGGGGATTTGTAATTATTTTTATGTGACATGTAAAAGTATTATAGAAGTGATAACAGTGGTTACCAGAGGTTCAAGGAAGCCAATGGGTACAGAGTTAAAATTAGATAAAAGGAGGACGTTCAGTGTTGTATTGCACAGTATGGCCACAGTCTACCAATATCATGTTGAATATTTCAGTCACTAGAGGCAGGGAGTTTGCACCTTCTTACCACAAAGAAAGGATAGATGCACGAGGTGATGGCTACACTAACTACCCTGATTTGATTGTTGCACATGTATGAAAATCTCCCATTAAGTTGAGCATTTTGGCACATGTCTGTAATCCCAGCACTCTGGAGCCTGAGGCAGGAGGATTGCAAGTTTGATCACAGTCTGGGCAATTTAAAGTCTTAGCAAGCTCCTGTCTCAAAAAAAAAAAAAAAAAAAAAAAGGGCTGGGGATGTAGTTCAGTGCAAAGGCTGTCCCCTCCAATCCACTGTACTCCGTAAATATTTTAGGTCAATTAAAAACAAACATTTGCTTAGCGTGCATGAGGCCTTGGGTTTGATCCCCAGCACCAAAAAGAAGATAAATAAAAGAACATAATACAAAAAGAAAAAAAACGTAAAAAATTCAGTGATCAAAATATCAGAATTTTGAATAAAGACAGGATCAGTAACGATGTGTGAAGTCATAGTGGAATCTTGGGCAAAGTGGAAGAATACTGGTCCTTAGTTTTATCCCTGGATTTTACTAGATAAGAAAAACTTTGAAAGTCCATTCCTACAAGTACTCACATTCTGAATTATGTATATTCATACAGACACTTCTAATTCTATCCAGCAGGGGGCAGCGATACCCAAGTAAACCGCTGGAGGATTTCTCTGCCGTTGTCTTCAATCCTTGCCGCCATCATCACATTGGGAGGGGATATCCTGAAGGGTGAGGATTTTTGCAATGACAATAGGGTGTGCGGTGGAAACTTTATGTAACCGTATATAACTTTCGTCACCAGGAAACTCATAAACTGGCTTACATCCACATTTCAATTTAACAGACATGTTTTTGCAGATTTGATTTGAAATGTAGTCAAATCCAGGGTTTACAACCTATGACAGCATGTGGTAAAGAGGATTCTGTAATTATTTGTGGCCAGTTTTTGGATGGACATTTCAATAATTAGCTGGTTTTAATCTTCTTTCCCACGTTTCCTTCTTTCAGTATTGGAATTGGAGACTTGAAAGAGAAGCTGGACATTAAGGAGAGGTCCACTCATTTGCAAGATGAGGAAGCACACATCTTGACTGATCAATTGATTTATTTGATAATTCCCTGGTTTATTCATTTTCTCCTTTACTTAAGGATTTCACAAGCATTTATTGTCTACCATATGACAAGTGCTGAGTTGGCACAAATAGACACCCAGGCCACATAAATCATAATGTTCCTCGTTTGTGAACGACTACTTGAGGATAGGAAACGGTGGGAGAAAGAGGTGCTTAACGATACTTAGGAGAAGTTCATGTGCAGAGAGATGTGAAATGTTCTGGGAAATCAGCTGAATATCAACTCAAGTCCTCATCTCTTTGCTGTTAAGAAAATTTTAGGCGGACTCTAGGGTCTAAGATGAGAGGTTAGTACTTTGTTTATATTTGACTATGACTTTGGCACAAAGAATAGCTCTAAGTAAACATCATGCATTTTGCAGGTTCTAGTTCAGTGGGGACATCTATCAAATACGTTAATGGTGCCTGGTAGGGTGGCACACACCTGTCATCCCAGTTCCTCATGAGGCTGAGGAAGGAAGAGCTCAAGTTTGAGGTCAGATTGGGCAAAGTTGGGAGACCCTTTCTCTCAAAATAAAATAAAGGACTGGAGATGTAGCTCAGTGGTAGAGTGATTGCCTAGCATGAGCCAAGCCCTGGGTTCAGTCTCTAGCATTGCAAAAAAAAAAAAAAAAAAGTGTATATATATCTGACTATCGAGAATCAAGACAGAAAGGCCAGTCCCTTTCTGGAATGCAGAAAGGAATGCAGTTCATAAACTACGTCCTGGGAAACTCTAGGGTGCTGCTTGTCCAGTACAGTTTGTATTAACAGGATCAAATATATTGGAATATATTTTTAAAAATCCAGTTTCCTTACTGGAGAGCTACAGAATTCGATTCTGGAGGGCGGGAATCTGCACTAACACAAGTGTGCAAGGTGATTCTTGTGCAAGACCCCCGGGGCACTGCCCTTGCCTCTGCTAGCTTGTGTACCCTTAACCAGAGCAGCTCTTCTTCTAAACTATGACAACTGTTTTTTTTAAATCTGTTGTTTTCACTATTGAATCCCCAGTACTTTGAACACTATCTTGTGACATTAAGTATTTGTTGATCGAATACATTAATACAAATGATTATATAAATTGGCTTTCTACTTAGGAGTTCATTTTGATAAAGTTTTCTAGTACTGAAAAACAAAAGTGCCCAGACCATATTTTGGGCCATCCTCTTACCTTCAGGAAGGAAAGCAAAGATAGCAAATGCCTTTGGGTTTCCGAGTCCTTCGTAGATACTTACATAAGGTGTAGAACCTCATTAACTGCATCTTCAAGACCAGGTTCCACTGCATTTTAAATAATGATCTGTTAGCCATAAGGATTATTCCTGTATTCATTGCACCAGAGATTGTAATTTACCAAGTGTCAAGTGTCAGTTACTATTGAGCTTGGTTGGCTGTCATGACTTGTGGACCCAAACACTTAATCGTGGAGGTCTGATGCTCTGGATTCAAGTGAAGACACGTCAGTACTGTGACTTGCTGTATGTGGGCATTTGCACTGACAGTAATTGAGTTGGACAGTAATTGGCCCTTCCACTTGGACGCTTACGTTCAGTTCAGTGGCCTTTCCAATTTTTAGCAGAGGAAAGCCTTACTGTGGTGATCACAAGCTCATTTCTACAACTGGAAGTTAGGCATTATTCATTCGTTAACCTATTTATTCTTTACAAATAACTCCTGGTTGGGCATCATTGTCTATGAAAGCCTTTATTCAGCTTTACAGAAACAATTATGTAGACTTTACATATTTATTGGAAAGTAGTGATTTTAAAGTGGGACTGCCAGATTCATGTGTTTGTGTGGGTGTATTGTGAAAAGCAAAGTTCTTAATGGTGGCCAGGAAGCAGAGAGAGAAGCAAGGAGCTGGGAAGGACGATACACCCTTTCAGATCATGTCCCTGGTGACTCACCTCTTACAGCTAGATCCTACCTTCCACAAGCCCTGCCTATGTAGACATGAGGCTCTTGGGGGCCATCCCAGATCTAAACTGTAACATTCTGCCTCTTGCCCCCAAGACCCATGTGCACCTCTTTATGGAAAATACATTTAGATTGTCTCTACAGGTTGCCAAAGTCCTAACAGTTCCAGCATTGCTTAAAAGCCTAAGTCCAAAATCACTGAGATTTAAGGCAAACTCTTGGCTGTGAGCCTCAGTGTAAATAAAAAAGAAAGTTAAATACTTCCAACATACAATGGCACTGGTAAACATTCCTATTTCAAAAAGGAGGAATGGGGGATAGAAACCAGTGGGACCAAAACAAGAACAAAACTGAGGAAGGCAAACATTAAATCCTGTAGCTCCATGTCCAGCACTGGAGGCAAAGATGTGAACTCCAAATGACTTGGGCGGTCCTGCCCCGATGGCACTGTGAGTTGTCATGATTTCTCTTTTGGGATGGCTTTATTCACTGCCTGTGCTTTTTTCAGCCGATGTTCCATGTTCCTGGCATCTCCATCTTCTGGAGGGCTCCACTGCACTTTCATAGCTTCATACATTTCCCTCTCAGGCGGCCACTGTCTGGCCGCCCAGACCTTCTTCTGAAGTCTAGGTGGAAGCCTTCCTGACCCCACAACTCTTGCATTTTGCATGCCCGTAAAACCAGCACCATGTGGATGATACCAAGGTCTGCCACCAGCTTAAACAGTAGCTAAGCCCCCTTGAATTGTGGCTGCAGAGGCCTCTCAGTGCCTGAATGCTTGAGTACTTGAATCAATTTCCTAGGTGGTCATTTTTGAACAGGGTGCCATGAGCATCTCTTCTCAAAGCAGTCTTTCGCTTCTGGACCCTTGAACCTACAATGGCTGGGGTCTTGTGGGCTTCCTGGAAGCTTTCAGGCATCCTTTCTATTGTTCTGATAGAAAGTAACTGTTTTCTTTTTAATGCTATTTTTTTTTTTTTTTCCAGCAACAAAGTTCTCCTTTGCTCCAACTTTGCTGACCCTTCCTTTCTGGGGAAACTCAAAACTTTCTAAATGGGCTTTTTCCTTCTGTTTCTCAGTGTAAATCTTGCTAAAAGCAGTGAGCAGTATCTATACCACAGTCTCAACATTGGGCTGCCTTGATGTTTTCTCTGCCAGATTAATTAGTCTGCTGCCCTTATCTCAGTCTCCTGTGAAGTCTCAGGACATGAACAAAATGTGGGCAAACTTTCTGTCAGAGTATAACACGCATGGCCTGGAGTCTAACTGCCAACAGAGTCTTTATTCCCAACTGAAACCTCCTGAGCCTGGTCTTTATGCCTTTTTATCCACATTCTGGTCTTCTGAGCTCTGACCAGGATCTGCCATCAAGCTTGGCTTACTGCATTCTAGGGCTTCTTTAGCTGATATCTCCAAACCTTTCCAGACTCTTCCCATGAACCAGTTTCAGAGATGTCTAAACCACAATATCAGGTAGTGTCACAGCAACAATCCCACTTCTCTGGTATGAAAATCTCTCTTAGTCACTTTCCTTGTTTTTGGGACAAAATACCCAATACCTACAACTTAAAGGAGGAGAAGGTAATTTTGGCTCATATTTGAGAAGTTTCAGGCATGTTGGCTGGCTCCAACCTTGAAATAGGATAGCAGAAGGTCCTGCCATGGAGGGAAGATGTTCACATCATGGTGGACAGCAAGCAGAGAGAGAGAAGCAAGTAGTTGGGAAGGGAGATACACACTTCCAGGTCATGCACCCAGTGACTCAGCTCTTCAGGGCAGGCTGTTCAATTCACCAGGCCCACTAGGACTACGTGAGGCTCTTGGGGTGGGGTGGGGACATCCCAGATCTAAACCATAATGGAGATTATCTTTGTTTAGGTTCTCTCCAAAGCAAATGCTGAGATAAGGATTTTGGTGCAAGCAGTGTCACTGGGAGGTGACCTCAGGAGAACTATGATGAAGCAGGGAAATAAGACAGAGAAGGTCTCTTCCTATTGCAGGAGTGCTACACTTTCTGACAGGGGAAGCAGAATGCGGCACAATTTAGTTCGACCATTTGGATTATTCATTTGCTTGGGTATTTATGAACCGAATCCAATGGAGCCACAGAATTTACTCAGGTGTAAGAAATGAGAAGAAAGATCATTACCTTTGATGTGATAGATAACTGGAAACTCTGAGGGGAAAAAGTCTCAAAGAGAAGTCAACTTTTCAATAACCTGGACATCACAGTTTACTGGGCCTATGGCACTACCTAAGATCATTTTTGAGCTTCTAATGATGCTATGTGATTCTTTCTACGAACCAGAAACAAAAATCTATAGCATTATCATATTAAAATATTGGCATACTTAAAAATCAGTGAGTATACAGAAGAATGTTAACAGCATTATTAATCAAGTTTATTACAGAAAGCTGAGATTATGAGTGTTCCGCACTTATTTATATTTTTAATATTCCCCAAGTAAATATATGTTGCCTTTATAGCAAGAAAAAAATGAATGATAATTTGTTTTTTAATTTTAAAAATTAACACCATATGTTCTCCCTGAGCTGGAAATTCTAACTGGTATTCAAACTGTCTTCTCAAGTACACAGATATTCAGGGTCTTTGTCCAAAATTGCTATTTCGTTTATTAGAATTTGAGCTGGGCATGGTGGTACAAACTTTATAATCTCAGTAGTCTGGGAGGCTGAGGCAGGGGGATTACAAATTGAAGCCCAGCCTGAGCAATTTAGGCTTAAAAGCCCACCTTAAAATAAAAACTAAAAAAGAGATAGGGATATAGCTCACTTAATTCAATTCCCAGGGGGAAAAGAAATTCCACTTAAGATTTTTTTTTTTTTTTTTTAAGTGGTTCTACTGGTTGTTGAGAAACAGTTGGAGCCAGGCATGGTGGTACATACCTGTAACCCCAGACTCAGGAGGCTGAGGCAGGAGGATAAAAAGTTCAAGGGACTACATAAAAAGACCCAGCCTCAAAAAAAAAAAGGGGGGGGGGGAGAAAACCACAGTTGGAAGCTACTGTTCTATTTCAGAGAGTTCCTGGGGATTTAGCCAGGCACAGTGGCCCACCTTGTAATCCTGGCACACGCTGAGGCTAAGACAGGAGGATCACAAATTCAAGCCCAGCCCAGCCAATTTAGCAACTTAGCAAGATCCCGCCTCAAAATAAAAAATAAAAATAAAGACCTGAGGATTCAGCCCAGTGCAACAGCCCTGGGCTCAGTCTTTAGTACTTAAAATAAAGAAGGAGAAAAAAAGTTCCTAAAGTTCTGTGTAAAGAAAACTGAGTCATACAGAAGTTGTGGTTTTGTATTGTACACACACACATACACACACACAGCCTGCACATCCTCTTTCCTTTAATCGCTATTCTTTATTTCTTCCATGTATAAATCTCTTACTTACCTTAATTCAACATCCCAAAAGCTCAGAAACTGAATGAGCAGGATGCAGCGTTTCTACATATATTACACACTAACTGTGTTCTTCCGTACGTAGGGATGAAGAGAGAAAAGACTCGTCAACTGAAAAGTTTTTGGGTAATTAAGAGATGGATAGGGAACAAAAGAATGTTTTAAAAAGCTTCCTCCTTGATGTTTTTGAGAACTTCCAATTATAATTTGCTTGTAGTCTGTGTTGGTAACTTTCCTCACTGAGACAAAATACCAGACACCCTAAATTTAAAGGAGGAGAGGTTTGGTTTGGCTCACAGTTTCAGAAGTTTCAGTCCATGGTCAACAGGCTCAAACACAGAAACAGCACGGTGGAAGGAGGAACAGCCTTCTAGGCCACGCCCCCAGTAACTGCCTCTCCTGACCAGATCCCACCTCCTAACTGCACTTAAACTATGGTGCCCCGTGATACGACCACCTTCCAAAAGCCCACCGAGGAGTACACAAGGGTTCTGGGTGTCATTCTTCAACTAAATCATGACACAGTTGCATTTTTTGTCAGATTGCTGTTTCTTTGAATTTACATTTGAAATAGAGATTTGGCCTTATGGTGCTCTGGTTATATATGGTTCCAACTTTAAACAGATAGGTGATGGTAGTAACACATGGAGCATATTAATTACATAAGACCCCCAAATGAAAGAAAATCTGCATGTACCAACAAAAAGCTATCTTGGTCTCAGCCTGACTCATTTTTTCCAGTGCTGAAAATCTAACAGAGGGCCTCAAGTAGGGTAGGCAAGTGCTCTGCCAGTGAGCTACATCCCCAGCCTCCCACCCTGGCATAAATCCTCAGTGGCAATAACTGTTGGTGAGGTTTCCTTCTTCTAAGGACACCTGTGTGTCTAGAATTAGGGTTAGGGTTAGGGTTAGGACACAAATATGGACTGAGCATATGATTTTTCTGTTGTAAATTTGAGGTACTCATATTTAGTATAACTTCCAAAATTCCTTTTAGGACATTGACCTACATACACACACACACACACACACACACACACACACACACACACGCAGAATATGTATGCATACACATACATTCACACATGGACTGTCTCTCCTTTACGGGCCAGGGAAGGTGGAAGATTTTTATGACTTGGCTCATCAAAGACAAAAACTAACCAATTAAAGAAATTAATTTCCTTCACACTGTTACAACAGGGAGAGCACCCCAGGTCTAATGCTCAGCATGCCTCAGCAGGGTGACTTTGTCTTACACTTTTATAGGAAGGTATAAACAAGTTATAGATGGGGTGGTTTACTGTTGGGATTTTCAATTAATGTCTCAATCAGCTTAAAAGGAAATATTTCTCTCTATGTCTACATAGTTTCAGGAGGACAAACAGTTCAGCTGACCATTTGTAAAACAAAGCATGGAAATCGGAAGGTCCATGTTTGGCCTTGTCACAGCAAACAGCGGAGGCATCGGTCAGTCTTACAGAGTCGTGAGAACAAATACAGAAAGACAGAAAGTCTTGCCTAGGCGAAATGGAGCAGGGTGGTTCCCAGCAGCAAGCTGACGGCAGAACACAAAACCTCTGCTGTCTTCCAAGCCCAGGTGAAGTTCAGCTCTGTCAACCGAGATGGACAACTGCGGGAAGGAGCAGAGCAACCGCGACGCACATGAGAAGCTCAGCTTCGTGATCACAGGGTACCGAGGCTGGGTGCAGCTAATTAATCATCATAAGTAAAAGTGTAATACTTGTGTATTTTACCCTTCTAGAAATTGAAAAAAAATTTTAGAAGAATTATTTTCCACTGCTTTGGGATAGAGTAAATATGTTGAAAGCTGGTGTTACCTAACAGGAAAAAGGGCGTGCTGCTGACCAAACGGTGTTATAAATGCCATGCAGTAAAACAACAACATACAAAATAAGTTTATTAATAAAGTAGCATGGTACACAGGGAAAAGCACAGGTGGAGTTGGGGTTCAAATCTTCAGTCTATTATTTATAAGCAGGGTGACTGAGTACTTGATCTGGAAAAGAGGAGTAAAGTTTATGTTGAAAGACTTCTGCGGCACACAAAGCCCCAGGTAAATCTGCCCAAAATATGAGAGGAACTCAATGATACAGCCTCACTCCCTGGCCAAAGCTTACGGGTCCCCGACTAAATCATGAATGCCTTCACCCGATCGGGAGAGTCGTGTGTGTTTCATAAGTACTTGAGCTTATATGCATTGATTCAGACTCTTTCCAGCCAGTGACATTGAAGATGTAAATCTTGACAGCCATCAGTGGTCACATCTCCTGCCTATGGAGAAAGCAAGTCTGTACTAAGAAGCATGAAATGATATACAGAGAGTCATCAAAGGGAAGACGAAGAATATTGACAGTGTCCAAGTTCCTGGTTCCACTTACTCTTTTCTTAGCTTCAGATTTCCTAAAGCTTGGCTATGTTCAAGGTTAGGTTTCTGTCACTTATGTCCCACAGTTTTAATTAATACAGGCAGCAAATGTTATTCTAATAAGCAAGATGCCATGAACAAAATAGGAGTTGTGAGGGTAAAAGTTCTCTTGCCAGTTTCATCTCCTAATTAATAACACATTTCGTCACTAATTTTCTGCTCTACATTGTCTAATGGAAATGCAAAAATCTTAAATATAGCCAATAAATATCTTGTTAAAAGATACTTTTTATACATATTTGGCTTCACTTCATTGAAATTCATCTTCAAAGAATAAATTTGACTCTAATTCTGATCTTCCCAGTAGACCTTCTGAAGTAAGCTAACAGTCTGGATGTGCATATAACATAAGCTGCATCATATACATTTCTATAGGCTATTCTGCCTGAAAAACACTGAGACATAAAGGAAATAATCTCATTATTTGCTTCATACAAATTGCTGTGCTGAAAATCAACTTTTTAATGTAGAAAATAAGATCATAGTTAATACTTCTTATCAGGTTTAACTTTTTCAGATGTTCAAAAGGATTCCAACTGAATACTGCTTTCAGCAAAACACCCCAGTATATATGATAGAGAAATTTCAGACTATGCAAATAAGAATACAATTATTTTGCTAACCTGCATCCAGAGTTATTCTTAAGAGTTGTTTTCAGGGACCTAGGAGCCAAAACAAAATGAGAAATAAGAGTAAGGCACCTAGTAGTTACTAGGAAATAATGAATTCATTCTAATTATAATCACCCTGAGTAGATAAAAAGGTAAGGACCAAGCACAGTTTCAATAGAAATGTTTCATGGATAGAATGTACCATGAGGTGAACCCACTGTAAAAATTTTAGCTTATATATATAGGATCCCAGAAAGAACAGTAAAAACAGAGCACAAATTTGTGCCAGTGTTCACCCCTGTCTTGTAGCATAAAATGCTCCTAAAATGAGAACCCGCTTATTAGTGGTGATACTTGGTTTTAAAAGTTTAGAGTTATCTAATTTTGTACTGTTAGCTACCTTTTTAAAAATAATAAGTAAAACTTTTTATGGCTTTTAGAACAATTATCAGAACATCATTCTGTTTCATAATTAAAATAAAATAGATTTTTTTTAAAACAACACATTTTGCCTTCTTTGTCAAAAAGGAGTTACTACTTTTATCCCTAACCAGAAGAAATCAAGCACATGCCTACTGTATTAGCCAGGATTGTTCAGAGAAGCAGAAACAATAAGGGAGGGATGCGGGGAGGGAGGGAGAATTACATGGAATTGGTTCACATCACCATGGAAGCTGGTAAGTCTAAAAATGTGCAAAGGGAGCAGGGGAAAGAAGAGAGCCAGGAAGAGCCCATGTCCCAGCCCCAAGACCATCAGGAGTCAGAGGCAATGCCACAGATGAAGCCCAACGGCAGCCAACTAATGAATCCTCTTACTATTCTCTTACTTGGGGTAGGGTCCATCTTTTTGTTCTACTCATGCTTGCAACTAATTGAATGAGACCTACCCAAATTATAGAAGGCAACTGATTTACTTAAATCCACCCATTTAAATATTAAACCCACCCCAAAACACCCTGTAGTTGCACAAAATTGGCCATCACGTATACACACATCACCTCAAAGCCAGGCCCCCTCACCCAACCAAAGATACCCTGCACAGTTCTTATTTACTACCATGGCTTCCTACAGTATCACTTATCCAAGGGCATCATTTGACTGCCCAAGAAGAAATGGCTGGATGTTCTGGGAAGTCAGTTACCCAGGGACCACCCTTAACTAATGAGTGTTGAGGTTGGGGGGGTAACCTCAAGTTCCCTGTCATTCAGGAGTGGGCAGCGGTGGGGACAGAATGACAGGCTCAGGGCAGCCCCAGGGGGCCTTGAGAGAAAGACTTCTCGGTTCCAAAACAGGTTGACCTTCTGAAGGAATTAAGGGCTTATTTATTTATTTATCTTCACCTCTGGATTCTGTTCAGTCAATCTTTTAAGTTAAGCCTGGGACTAATAAAACGGGGCTGAAACTGGGTTTGAGATTAACTGAAATAAATTTATCCTCGTTATATGTGTGACTTTCATTTGGCCAGATAACTGAGAATTACCCTGGTTTCCCAAGGAAAGAACTGTTCTGGTTTGGGGGAGATAAGAGCGTTAATGAAAGAAGGGATGAGGAATTTCTCAGCTCTCTCTCTCTCTCTCTCTCTCTCTCTCTCTCTCTCTCTCTCTCTCTCTCTCTGTAGTTGCACCTGGCGCGGTCAGGTCAGAGAGAGTCCAGGGCCGCAGCCTGGCCGTGCTGCACATGGTTTACTTGACTCTAAGAAGCGTGAAGTCTGTTCTGCTTTATGTTTTGAACTCTTGACCTGTGATCATTATCACTGTATCATAAGAACCGTATCAATTACCATAACTGTAATTGCATTGCTTTTAATATTATCGAGAAAATCATGCACGTTAATAGTGGGGCTTTTAATCTCTGGCGAAGAACAATTCTAAAAATTTATTAACCCATGGAAGTAGATGATTTTTGTTTCATTTCTGTGCAAAAGAATTGCCAGCATTGAAGTACCATTTAAAAACTGTTTTGGGGAGAAATACATTAAGTTTCTTCAGCGAGATCTCTTTCCGCAGGAGTAATTTGGCATTGTAGAAATGCAAATGCTCTTTCCTTCAGGATTACTGTGTTTGTTTCTTGACTGATGGTCAGCGTTTTTATCTGGCAGGGGTGTGATAAGCCCAGTTTGATTACTTACATGTTTTGTTTTACAAAGCCTTATAGTTCCTATGCTATTTCATTTGCCTGTGGGCAATAACAAACTTAAAATAATTATTTTAATATCTGGAATTGGTTAAGAGCAGTCTAAAAAGAAATACAGCATTGTTCGCATTATGTCTCCACTTAGAAGGTAATGGGTGTAATAAGATTGAACTCAATCACATTCCTGCTTTATCTTTCCAGTGCAATTCTCTTTTTGAAAAATGTATATATAAAAAAAAAGGCACTGTAAATTTGTAGGTTTTTTTTTTGTGTGTGCGGGTACCGGGAGTCGAACTCAGGACCTCGCACTTGCCAGGTAGGCACTTATGCCGCTGAGCTATATCACTGGCCCTGTAGGTTGTTTTTGCACCTATATTTTCTGGCAGTAATATATTTGTTGGACATATAGCAATTATCTTTATTGAGGACCACTGTGCAATATTTTTAAGGTTCTGGCTATAAAATGGATTTCTGATTGGTCTATAGTTTCCAAGGCCATTTGCTGTTGTGTGTTTCTTTCCACTGATATACAGAAAAAATTTTGATAAAAATATCACTTTCTTAAGTAAAGAAAATTTAAAAAATGCCTTTCTTAGTAGCTCTCTTTTCCTGGAGATTTTTTTTTTTTTCTTTTTCCTTCCCACATTACTGTTTTTTCCTCCATTAATATATTTTGGGGTCTTTTCTCAATGATATTTTGTTCCATGAGAAATAATAATCATAAACATGATAACAAATCATCACAGTTCACTTGATTTTGCTTGAGTATAATAATAATTATGTTGAGGTTTTAAAAATTAAGATAAAATTCATATAACATAAAATTAGCCAATTTGTAGCAATTCAGTGGCATTTGGTACGTTCAAAACATTGTGCACCCACTACACTACTTGTACCTAGTTCCAAAACATTTTCATCAGCCCGGGCAGAAACCCTACCTGTTAAGCAGCTACTTTTCACTCCCTCCAGTCTCCTGACTCTAACAACACTAATTTGCATCCTGTCTCTATGAATTTATTTGTTCTGGATATTTCATGTTAATGGAATGATGCAATATTTGCACTTTGGTGTCTGGCTGTTTTCATTTAGCTGGTTTTTGAGGTTCATTTATGTTGTGGCATGTATCAGTACAGTGGTAATTTATTCAGTTTCATGGTTAAGTAATATTCCATTGAATGTATATACCACAATTTGTCTATCCATTCATCCACCGATGTACATTGGTGTGTTTGCCATATATATTTGGTGGAGTAGCTGTTTTCAATTGTCTTCAGCATACACTTATGGCTCACACTGATGGGTCACCTGGTAATTCTATACTTAATTTTTGAGTGATAGAGTTTTTAATTTCAATTTGGACAACCATTTGTATCAGTAGTCCTAGTTGGGTAACTAGTTGTGCTTGATTTGTCTCATGGCTTACTAGGCAAATTTAAGTGAAAAGCAAGCTAATTGAAAACAAAACTAAACTAAACTAAACTAAACTAAACTAAACTAAACTAAACTAAACTACAATTAAGACTGTTCCAAACTGAGATCAGAACTCCATCTTAATTAAAAAGGATGCTCCACTAAAGACAGTGAGAAGAGGGGTCATGTAGTACAATAGTGGTCACCTTAGACCTGGGCAAGCAGGACTCCTGCTTGGATTTCAGGGCCCGCAGGGCCCCATGCTTCAGAGTGCCTACATCTAAGATTGACAGAGATCCCTGGGAGCCTGGGATTGGCCAAAGCCACAGAATTTATGGGCTTGCCCCAGTGATTTCCTGAACTGTGTTGGTGAAGCCAGCCTTGGGTCCTATGGCTGAGCCACTTCCAGCAGGGCAGTGTAATATTTCTGCTGTAGAATGTTTTTATGGAACCCCTTGAAATGGGACCACCAGAATGATGCTGCCACACTAACTTTTGGTGACTCTGACCACATTACAGGATGAGATCTGTGGTCTGTGCTTCTGGTGGTTGGCTCTGGGCTTGAGCTATGTGTGTGGGCTCACACATCTTCTCTTACCCATGTGTCTTGACCGTGGTACCATCACCATTTGACAGCACATGATCACGACGGGAGTGGGGACAAGTGTCCTTTATCTTGGGCATTCTCCTCCTTTTGCACACAGGGTTGTCACTCCACTTTTTTGCAGTCTCTGTACCACTTGTCAGAGTGTGTTCCAGGCCTGTCGTGGCTATGTTCTCCATGGGTTTTGGAGACCTTTGTGCTACCAGTGGGCCCTTCCAACACCTGTTTTCTCTTGCCTCCAAGCAATATGGCGGTGCTGTGCTGTCAAGTTTGTCACTAGCCATATCGGACAAGGGTGAACATTTGCTTTTTGAATGAGATTGCTCCTCTTATAGCACCATCTGCTATAACTTGCCCCGCCGTCTTCCTCATGATGCTCAATCAAGTGCTGTCCTAGTACTGACTTTATATTGCCCAGCACCAGCCCTTCTCTTATTATTTGCTCCAAACACAAACATGGCCATGGTAACTGCCGCCAACCTTCTGCTCCCTCCTGAGCAACCACAGTGGTTCCCAGCAGTGTTGGGCATCAGCCTTAGATCACTCAGTCTGGTTGTTCAGTGTGTGTTCCTGGCTGAGGGGAAGAGAGCACCGAGAACTTATCTATAATAATAATTGTTCCTCTGGGAAATCAGTCTTTCTTCTCTCCTCCAGGGTAGAGACCAGTTACACACCATTTGAGTGTACATGATTATTCAACAGTGAACTCGGTACTGTCTGTGTTTAGATATAAAATCATCTACCGTTTTTCTCCAAAAGCAATGATTGAATAATTGCCTTATATTGAAGTAATTAAAGGAGACACCTGGTGGTTTTCCTAAATATACAGTAACTCCAAGGTCTTCCAAAATGTCTAGACCTTCACAAATGGTGGTTCACTTCTTAAAAATCATAAAACAGGGCCGGTGAGATGGCTCAGCGGTGTAAGCGCCTGCCTTGCAAGTGCGAGGGCCCGAGTTCGACTCCCGGATCCCACATACGAAAAGGGGGCCGTTGATATCGCTCAGCGGCACGGGCGCCTGTTGGCGCGCAAGGTCCTGAGGTCGACCCCCCGGTACCCACAAAAAAAAAAAAAAAAAGAAATCATAAAACAGTGACAAAGTGCTTCACTGATCATCAAGTTGGGTGAAGTTTGCTACAGCAGTAAAGAAGCTACAACATTATGCATTCCCTCATTTAAAAGGAATTATTGATTTTCTTTCAAGTAAAGGAAAATCAGTAGTGTTCATGATAAAAGGAAAATATATTTATGCTACTACTGCAAGTTTGGATTTTACTCAAACTATTATACCTCTTAAGAAGAACCTAAGCTGAAGTCCTAGAATTATCCATCTTTAACACTTTAATTTGTATTGTATTTCCTTTCTCTGGAAATGTTTAGGGTTTGCTCTTTATTCCTTGTACCCTGAAATTTCAGAATCTTTGAAAAATTGATCTTTTTATTTGATTGGTCTGGGTACTTGATGGACCCTTCTAATAAAATCTCACTAGGAAATTTTCTGTTTTTTTTTTTTTTTTTTTTTTTGTGGGTACCGGGGGGGTCGACCTCAGGACCTCGCACGCCAGCAGGCGCCCGTGCCGCTGAGCGATATCACCGGCCCCTTTTTTTTTTTGTATGTGGGTTCCGGGAGTCAAACTCGGGCCCTCGCGCTTGCCAGGCAGGCGCTTAAGCCGCTGAGCCATCTCACCGGCCCCTTTTTTTTTTCTTTCTTCAATTTCTACCTCATGGATATGATGGACTTATTTTGTTGATGTTCTAGTTTTCTTATTTTCAATTTATCTCTCTTTGGTTTTACTTTCTAGAAGAGTTTCTTGATTTTATTTTCTTATAATTTCACCAAAATTTCTGTTTGTTGTTTTATTTTTTAATTACCAAAAGTTCTTTCTTTTCTTTGATAAATCCTTTATAAAATAATCTTTTTTTTAAAAAACATGTGGGTACCAGGATTTGAACTCAGGACCTTGCGCTTGCCAGGCAGGCGCTTATGCCGCTGAGCTATATCACTGGCCCTAAAATAATCTTTTTAATGAGAAATACCCTTTGTTTTCCCTCTGATGATAATGTAGTTATTTTTCCTTTAAAGTTTTCCCCATTTCCTTTATTACTTGTTTCTCCAAATTATCTATTTTTTTTCTTTTGCCTTTCACCCTGGAGGCATTATTCTTTTGCTTCTAACAATCTATGATTGTGTATTCCCATGTGACAGTGATGGCTAAAAGCTTATTAAAAGGACTGTGAATTGGTATAATCCATTGATAGACATTCTAGGATGATCAGATGATTATTTAGCTTTCTGGTTGGAAACCCTCTTGTGTTAGTCTCTCACCATCTTTATTCTTAGGTGGTTCGATTTTAGGAAAATGTTCTCCAGTATATTGCTTGAGGGGTAAACACTGGGCTGCTGGAACTCTGGAACTGGCCAGAGGAAGAGGGCATAGGAAAGGTCTCTGTTTGGCAGATAGACTTTGAAATGAGTTCTTGGTTTTGGTTCAGTATTTCTTTTGTGACCAGTGTTTTTCCTTCTGCAGCCTTCTATTCCTTTTCCCCCAGGATGTGGTGCCCATCTCTTTCAGGGATTGGAGAGTATACACCTGTGTGTGTGGAGTACCAACATGGGTCTAATTGCTTCTCAGACGGACTTCCAAACAATCTCTTCCTTTCAACCATCTGCCTTACCTGCCTTTTGCTTTACCAACTGTCTCCAATTCTTTTTTTTTTTTTTTTGTGGGTACCGGGGGGTCGACCTCAGGACCTCACGCGCCAGCAGGCACCCGTGCCGCTGAGCGATATCACCGGCCCCTTTTTCGTATGTGGGTTCTGGGAGTCGAACTTGGGCCCTTGCGCTTGCCAGGCAGGCGCTTAAGCCGCTGAGCCATCTCACCGGCCCCTGTCTCCAATTCTTAAACTTACATGTATTATGTTGGCTTTTTCATGGAGAAATGGCTATTCCCATTCTATCATTTTTCCATTTTAATGTGTTGTGATTGTTGGTTGTATATTCCTTCTGTTTTTATAAAAATGGAGATTGTACTTATTTTATTAATTCACCTTAAAAGTTTTGGGGGTTAACTGTAGAGAATAGAATGGAAATGCTTGCTGTTCTTAATTTATCTAAAGCATTTCACTTTTAAGTCTTTATTCTTTATAACAAAACCGTAAAAAGAAACTTCGCTCATGAATTCACCATTCATTTATCTTTACTGGGGATGTTGGTATTTCTCTTTAATTATGGAATGTGTTTTAGTTCACAGTAAGAGATATAGGATGCTAAAAGTCAGCCTTGCTAAAGTAGCTATGGTTATGTGAACACAGAAAATTTATTTCTGAGACAGTTCTTAATATAGTAACATAATTTAAATGAATACTTATACCAGTAACTAAAAACTAGAATGAATTAATCACTTAAAATGTGTCTATTAAGTAAGTGCTAGACTCTAGTACTAAAGAAAAGGACTGAATTTTATACTCTGTTCAGAGAAAGCCAGAAGTTCTCACCCAGTCAAAGCCTTTCCCCACTAAATCAAGGGGAAGTTTTCTTTTCTGATGTTTTCATTCAGTTCTCAGGATCTCTCTGTGACATTTTCTCCTTTGCAACACCACCACTGCGACCAGCTCGCACTGACCTTGACACAGGTGAGCGTATTTGAGTGGTGAGTAATTACAGCAGACTAACTCGGGAGTCCAGGAAAGAGTGCATTCATTTTTCCCCCTGGAAATCAACTTAATTTCAACAAGATGTCCTCCACCTCTTGGTATGCAGTTATACCTAACATAGACTTGGTGCCCTCAAGTGTGGCAATCTTAGGCGGTGCTGATGTTGGCACACCTCCTTTGGTCATCTATCTTCTGTGCTAGTGGGGCCATATGAGAACACCACTGCCTAGAACAACAGTTCTCTACAGGTCTGGCTGTCCTAATGCTTTTGGATTGTGCTTGGTACATGGTGAGGTTCGGGGAGTCGGGGAGTCTCCACCCTTGAAGATCAGCTTTTATCATGTCCCACAAGGTTCCTTTTGGCAGAGCTGTCATTTGGCCATTTGCAGATGTCTTAGTCAGTTTTCTCATCGCTGGGACAAAATACCTGTTGCCTACGTCTTAAGGGAGGAGAGGTTTATTTTAGTTCATGTTTCAGTCCGTAGTCAGCTGGCTCCGATGCAGGATGGCATGGCAGAAGGGCCTGGGTAGAGGAAAGCTGCTCACAGTCGCCTGGAAGGAAGGAGCCAGGAAAGATTTACCCTTCCAGGTTACACCCCTAGTGTCCCACCGCTTCAGACCAGACCCCACCTCCTAACAGCAAGTCACCTACGAGGCCCAGGATCCAGTCGCCTTCCAAAGCCTCACCTAGGAGTGCATGAGGCTCTTGGGGGACACGTAGATAAAAACCATAACAGCAGAGAACAATTTATAAGTCTTCTGCTTTCTAGATTTACAGACCTCTTTCTTCTCAACTTTCATCTTTCTAATTCTTTTCTCCTACATGGTTGTAGGTCTTTTGGAAATAAAAGCTAGAAAAAGAATTGCATATAGGCAACTTTTGATTTCTGGTTTCATCTGCGTACATTAACTGTTACAGTTTGTGTCTAGATGTCCCCCAAAGCTTCATGCAGTCATAGGTGGGGCTTTTCGGAGGTGGCTGGATCTAGGGTGTGTGATGCTGGATCAAGAATACGATGCTAGGGTTAAGGGTGTGAGTGCTACCAGCCCAAAGGGTGGGTAGCCTGGATAGAATATAAAGGGACAGAAAGAAGCTGCTATTGCTGCTTGTCACTAGTCACTTGCTTGCTACTTGCTGGCCTTTGCCTGCTTTGCTTCATCATAGACTGTTTCTCCTCTGCGATGCCGCTCTGCTTTGCCACCTTGCGCTGGAGCCAGCCAACTACAGACTGAAACCTCTACAGACTGTGAGCCAAATAAACCTTTCCTCCTTTAACTTTGGGTGTTGGATATTTTGTCTCAGCAATAAGAAAAGTGACTAAGACACTAACCTTCTACCTTCTTCAGTGGGAAGAAGAAAAAATTATGAAAAAAACATAATTAGTATTTAAAAATTATTCCGCCAAGGTATAAGGTGTTAAAGCTGCAAGTGCATTTGAAAGGACATGCCTTCAGAGAAGAAGTCTTTCAGATCACCAAGTCCAGGCTTCTCCTTTCTTGCCCAAGGAATCTCAGGGCCTGAGAGGTCGGTGACCTGATGAAGGTCCCATAGAAAATTCTTCCTGTACATTTGGTTGACTGTTCCTGTTGACTCTAAACAAACACTGAGTCGGGCTCATCAAAGTCATCCCCAAAGGGATGACTTGAAATTACTTGACTTTGACATTTGGTGTTGTTAAGCAACATTCAGAACCACAGTTTTGTTCTAAGCAGTCCCTTGAACACCGTGGACTTTCCCTTACTATCAAGCACAGCAGAACATTACTGTTTTCTTGTGCTGGGGAAAGGAGAAAGACAAATTGGGCTGACATCTGTTTTTGATAATGTCCCTTCCCGATTCTGTGAGTGTGCAGTTTACTTGCTGTTGAAAACGGATGACTATTCTGTAATCAGCTTCTCTCATGGAATGGATGAAAGGCAGAATTAGGTACCTGGAGCACCTGGCCTTGAATGAATCTCAGCTCCACCATTTATTAGAGGAGTTATTATGGCAAATCACTCCAAACCTCTATGGTCTTAAATGCCTTCATCTGTAAAATGAGTTTAATGATACCCTTGCCTACTCATCTCCCAGCATTATTAAGACAATTCTGTGAAATCATTTCATCAATTAATGAACATATCAAAAAAGATTTATTGCACATGTATTGTTTTCTGGGCACACTAGACATAGGCAATAGAGGGCTGAGCAGAGCTCTCTGTGCTCTTGCTTTGTAGAACCAAGGACCACATAACCCAGTCTATAATAGTTCATTGTGCTAAGTGCTCCAATTGGAAAATGCTACAGAAAAGTAGAATGGCGGTAAGGCTCCGTGAGGAAGCGACATCTACACTGAGTTGTGAAGGGTGAGAAGGTCATGAAGAACAGAATGGTGGGGAGAGATTTCAAACAAAGAGCATGGCAGATGCGCGGCCTCTGAGGAGGGACTAAATGAGGCGGGTGGGGCTGGCGCGTGGGGAGAAGAGTGGAGGATGAAGGGAGCGCTGTCGTCAGGGGTCAGACCATGCGGGTTCTGTGAAAAGAGATATCTGTAATCTTGTTAAGAATTAGATGTTAGATAGACCTCAAGATGGCGGATGAGTAAGAAGCAGGCAGCAAAACTCTCTCTAAAAGTTACCATTGGAACACGGGAATATAGCAACCCAGAAAGCGCAGGAGGGGGGGAGATGCCTCCCCAAAACCCAGAAAAGTTCTGAAGCGCAATCTGGGACCCCCGGCACCAGTGACGGGTGACTTCCAACAAAGAAGAAGGAAAGAAGGAGCAGACCGCGCGCGTGCACCTTCTAATATCCCGGGAGTTGGAGCGCCGGCGGAGGCTCAATTCTACGGACACACGGTGGCAGCTGGCGCCCAGGGAGCCCCCACGGAGGATCCTGAGACAGCGGCGGGGCAGGGGAGCGGCGGAGAACGGCGCTGACCGGCGGTGAGTGTCTCTCAGCCACAGCTGCCCCGCGCCAGAGAGCGACCGGCCGGGCGCCATTGTGGGGGGTGTGGCGAAACTCAGAGCGGCTCGGAAACTGCTCTGGGAACTTGTGCTCCAGACAGGGCAGCACAGGGCCTCTCAATTGAGCCCACGAAAGTGTGCTGAGGTCAGCAGGCGAACGAGACTGGACTCTCAGCCACACCTGTCCCGCGCCAGAGAGCGACTGGCCCGGCGCCATTGTGGGGGGTGTGGCGAAAAACCAGAGCGGCGGGAACCAGTGCAGGGAACCCGCGCTCCGGACAGCACGCTGAGCCTCTCAGGCCCAGGGATCGTGAAAGGGCGCCGAGAGCGGAGGCGAGCTAAACTGGTCTCTGCCTGAAAGTACGCGCCTCTGCTCACCACCCACCAGAGGGCGCTCCTGGCTTACTGGGACGGACCTGCACAGAACAGGACTTTGTCACAAGGTACCTGCCTACAACAGAGTCAACACCTGGAACTGATTCTTTTTATATTTTTTATTTTTATTTTTATTTTTTATTTTTATTTTTATTTTTTTTCTCACTGATTTGTTTTTTTGTTCTGGCGAAGGGTTTTTTTGTTTTTGTTTTGTTTTGTTTTGTTTTTTGGTGGGGTTTTATTTTTGATCTGTCTGTTTTATTGTTTTTATCTTTGTTTTTGTTTCTGTATGTGTATTTGCTCTTTCCTTCATTATTCTCTCTGGTTTTTTATATGAGTGTAAACAGCGCCTCTAACTTCTTTGTGATTGTGGTTGTGATCTGTTCTTCCTTTTATCCCTTCCTTCTCTTTTTACCACCTGTCCTCTGCACTAGTGTCCCAATTTTAGTGGGATCCCTCTTGGTCCTCTAACCTTACATCTAATTCCTTCCTCTTCTCCAAATACTCTATTTCCTCCTTAACTCATCTTAAATTTAAACTCCTCAAGGAAAAATTGACATACATAGGACTTGTATACTGCATATAATTTTTCTGGTGTGTTTTAGATTTTGTTATATAACCGCAACTCTATACAGCTAAAAGTGGTAAATAACTGGTTAGCTCAGTCTGTCATTTTTTAGGCTGTGTTTGATGCTTTAGTTAACATTATAGCCAAATGTGAAATAATTGTTCTAAACATCTTTCCTTCCTGATATTTCATGATTGAGATTGACTAAGGGACACAGAAAATACAGTGGCACAGTACCAAAGAATCAAGGACTGGGCCAAACAGGTAGCAACTTCGCATACCCAACGAATTGAAGAGGTAGGATCTGGCAGAAAGCTCAAAACCTAAAAGCAAGCTCCACTTGGAAGATACTGCAGAGAAGTAGTCATCTTCTAAAGATCTTAAACACTAGCAATAAAGTAACCTACTATAGGTAATTTGCAAACATCACCCCAGGAATTAAAGAAAGAAAAAATGAGACGACACTTAAACAAGATGCAACCACACACATCCAATTCACCAAAGGCAAACCTAGGGAGCAACGAGGTGGGACAATCCGAAAGCCACCCACCTGGCCTATCTGAAGTGGTAACAACAAAGCAACTGAATGAGGTTCTGGAAAAAATTAAAACAGAAATAATCTCACAGATAACTGCAGAGATAATGTCTACAATGAAGACCATGCTTAAGGACACTATAGCTGATACAGACAAAAAAATAGATGAACTTAAGAAAACTATAGAAACCATGAATGCTCAGCATAGGAAAGAAATGGAATCTATAAGGCAGATTCAAGCAGATATCCAAGAGATAAAAAATTCCATTGAAAGTATTTGTAGCAGAATAAGCCAATGCGAGGACAGGATCTCAGATATAGAAGACAGGCTTGCAATTAGTGATCATGAAATGGAAAAATTCTTAAAAATAGCAAGGGACCATGAAAAATCAATTCAGCAGCTGCTAGATGACTCAAAGATAAACAACTTAAGAATAATTGGAATAAATGAAAAAGCAGGAGATAGCATCAACGACATTAAAACCTTGTTCAAAGACATAATCAGGGAGAACTTTCCTGGAAGAGAAAAGGAATTTGACACCCCTATAAGTGAAGCTTTTAGAACACCAACTAGACATGATCAAAAAAAAACTTCAGCCAGACATATTATAGTCAAGATCCCAGAAATTCAACAGAAGGGCAGAATCTTAAAAGCTGTTAGGGAGAAGAGACAAATCACCTATGAAGGAAAACCCATCAGAATCACAGCTGACTTTTCAGCACAAACCCTCAATTCAAGAAGAGCTTGGAATGATGTATTGCAAGCTCTAAAGGAAAATAATTTTCAGCCCAGATTGATGTACCCTGCAAAACTATCTTTCAAAATTGATGGAGAAATAAAATACTTTCATGACAAAGAACATCTGAGAAAATTTATGACCACCAAACCAGCACTCCAAAACGTTCTGAAGGACATTCTAGAAAGAGATAGGAACCCCAACAGAAGGAATCCACCAGGCAGGGCAAATAATTAAATAGCCGGAAAGCGGAAAAACAAAGAGTGGGAACCAACAACCGGAAAATATCATGACAAGTCAATACATATCAGTTTTAACCATCAATGTTAACGGTCTCAATTCACCAATCAAAAGGCACAGACTGGCGAAATGGATCAAGAAGCAAGATCCAACAATATGCTGTATACAAGAAACACATTTAATTCAGAAAGAAATTCATAGACTGAAAGTCAAAGGATGGAAAACAATACTCCATGCAACAGGAACCCAGAAAAAAGCAGGGGTAGCTATTCTTTTTGCAGACAAAGTGAACTTCAAGCCAAGAAGGATTCAGAGAGATAAAGATGGTCATTACATCCTTGTAAAGGGAACAATCCAAGAGGAAGAGATAACGATCATAAATATATATGCATCAAATACCAATGCACCCAGCTATATAAAACAAGTACTAAAGGACATGAAAAATCAAATAAGCACTAATACAATTATATTGGGAGATCTCAATACTCCACTGTCACAAAAAGATAGATCAACTGGACAGAAAATCAATAATGAAATAGTAGAACTGAACCAAACTTTTGAACAAATGGACTTAGTAGATGTCTACAGAGTGTTCCATCCCACAACATCAGAATACACATTTTTCTCAGCTGCACATGGGACGTTCTCCAAAATAGACCACATACTAGCTCATAAAACCTGCTTAAGTAAATGCAAAGGAATTGAAATTATCCCATGCATATTATCAGACCATAGTGCAATGAAATTGGAAATCAATGGCAAAAGATCCCACAAAAACTCCCTAAACACATGGAAATTAAACAGCATCCTCCTGAACAACCAATGGGTCACAGATGAAATTAAAGAAGAAATTAGCCACTTTCTACAACTGAATGATAATGACAGTACAACATACCGGAACTTATGGGATACAATGAAAGCAGTCCTAAGAGGGAAATTTATAGCATTAAACACTTATATCAGGAAAATAGAGCAAGCGCAAATAAACAACTTAAGGGTGAACCTCGAGCTTCTAGAAAAAGAAGAGCAGGTTAAGCCAAAAGCCCGTACAAGGGAGGAAATTATAAAGATCAGAGCAGAAATTAACGTATTGGAGAATAAAAAAAACAATACAAAGAATCAATGAAGCAAAAAGTTGGTTCTTTGAAAGAATAAATAAGATTGACAAACCCTTATCCAACCTTATTAAAAAAAGAAAAGAAAAGACTCAAATCCATGCAATTGAAAATGAAAAGGGTGATATCACGACAGACCCTGCAGAAATCCAGAAGATCATCTATACCTATTTTGAAAATTTATATTCTACTAAGATGGAAAATGCAGAAGAAATGGACAGATTCCTAGATTCGTATGAATTACCAAAGCTGAATCAAGAAGATTTAAAAATCCTAAATAAACCAATATCAGCCAATGAAATTGAAGATGTAATTAAAAACCTCCCAACAAAGAAAAGCCCAGGCCCTGATGGATTCACTGCCGAATTCTACAAGAAATTTAGAGAAGACCTAACGCCCCTACTTCTCAAACTTTTCAATGAAATTGAAAGGGAAGCAGTACTCCCAAATTCATTCCTGGAAGCAAGCATTACCCTGATACCAAAACCAGAGAAGGACCCAACTAAGAAAGAGAACTACAGGCCAATCTCCCTAATGAACATAGATGCAAAAATCCTTAATAAGATACTGGCAAACAGAATCCAACAAATCATCAAGAAGATTATACACCATGACCAAGTTGGATTCATCCCAGGGATGCAGGGATGGTTCAACATACGTAAATCAATAAATGTAATACAGCATATTAACAGAACCAAAGACAAAAATCACATGATCATCTCAATAGATGCAGAAAAAGCTTTTGACAAAGTCCAGCACCTTTTCATGATAAAAACCCTACAGAAAATTGGAATAGAGGGTCTTTATCTCAATCTGGTAAAAGCTATCTATGACAATCCAACAGCCAATATCATACTAAATGGCCAAAAACTGAAAGCCTTCCCTCTAAAATCAGGAACAAGACAAGGATGTCCACTGTCCCCACTCTTATTCAACATAGTTCTGGAAACTTTAGCCAGAGCGATTAGACAAGAGAAAGAAATAAAAGGAATAATGATTGGAAAGGAAGAAGTTAAATTATCATTATTTGCAGATGACATGATACTCTACACAGAAGACCCCAAAAACTCCACTAAAAAACTGCTAGATTTAATAAGCAAATTCAGTAGTGTAGCTGGATACAAAGTCAATACTCAAAAGTCAATAGCCTTCCTGTACACAAATAACAAACTTACTGAAAGAGAAATTAGGGAAACAATACCTTTCACAATAACATCCAAAAAAATGAAATACCTAGGAATCAACCTCACGAAGGATGTAAAAGACCTCTATACTGAAAACTACAGTACTCTGAAAAAGGAGATTGAAGAGGATATCAGAAAATGGAAAGATATCCCTTGCTCCTGGATAGGAAGAACCAATATAGTGAAAATGGCCATACTTCCAAAATTGTTATACAGATTTAATGCAATTCCAATCAAAATTCCAACAGCATATCTCACAGAATTAGAGAAAACAATCCTAAAATTCATTTGGAATCAGAAGAGACCTAGAATAGCAAAGGCAATTCTGGGCAACAAAGGCAAGGCAGGGGGCATCACTATTCCTGACTTGAAATTATACTATAAAGCTACTGTGATAAAAACAGTGTGGTACTGGCAAAAAAACAGACCTGAAGATCAATGGAACAGATTAGAAGATGCTGAAACAACCCCAGACATACTAAGCCACCTTATCTTTGACAAAGGTGCCAAACACATTCGCTGGAAGAAAGATAGCCTCTTTAATAAATGGTGCTGGAAAAACTGGCTCTACACATGCCGAAGATTAAAACTAGATCCATATCTTTCACCATGCACTAAACTAAATTCAAAATGGATCAGAGATCTAAATATTAAAACAGAAACATTAAATCTGCTGGAAGGTAGGATAGGTAAAACCCTTGGAGACATTGGTGTAGGCAAAGACTTTATGAATAAAAACTCAACCGCACGGGAACTATCCCAAAGAATCAATAACTGGGATCTCATCTTATTAAAAAGCTTTTGCACAGCAAGAGAAACCACCAACAGAGTGAAGAGACAACCCACAATGTGGGAAAAAATGTTTGCCAGCTGTTCCTCAGACAAAGGATTACTATCGAGAACATATAAAGAACTCAAAAAAATCAGACCTCCCAAATTTAAAGACCCACTCCAAAAATGGGCATCTGAGATGAATACACATTTCTCAGATGAAGAAATACTAATGGCAAACAAATATACAAAAAATGTGCAACATCACTAGTCATTCGAGAGATGCAAATTAAAACAACACTGAGATACCATCTCACCCCAGAAAGAATGGCTACTATTAAGAAATCAACTAATAACAAATGCTGGAGGGGCTGTGGGGAAAAAGGAACCCTTCTTCACTGTTGGTGGGAGTGTCGACTGGTACAGCCACTGTGGAAGTCAGTGTGGAGATTCCTCAGAAAACTAGGGTTGGAGGTCCCATTTGACCCAGCTATTCCCCTTCTGGGCATCTTCCCAGAAGAATTAAAAACATCGTACCACAGCGATATATGTGCACCCATGTTTATAGCAGCACAATTTGTAATAGCCAGATCTTGGAAACAACCCAAATGCCCATCAACTGAGGAATGGATAAGAAAGATGTGGTATTTTTATACAATGGAGTACTATTCAGCCATAAAGAAGGATAAACTGGAGACTTTTATAGGTAAATGGATGCAACTCGAGAAAATACTCATAAGTGAAATAAACCAGAAGCACATGTGTAAGCATCGTATTATCTCTCTAGTATGAGAAACTGAAAGAGTAAATAAGATCCAAAATGTACAATAGACATGGTGAATCAAAAAGAAACTGGTCAAAAGGAAAGAGAGACTGGAATAGGGAAAAGAAAGAAGGGAAAGGGAAAAAAATTGTATATATATATATATATAAGATGGTTAAGATAGATACACTACCATTTTTACTTAGTTCATTGAAGAGTAAGGTTTGTGCCAATAATGTTTGGACAATTGAATGCTAATGTCTGGTGTCCTGAATAACTAACTTAAAGATAGTAATACGTAATGTATTAACCATTGTTACCCTCCTATTATGTTTGTTTGAAAATTTGTTCTTCTTTTGATTTGTTTTGTTTTTTCTTCTCTTTAAAATAAAATAAAAAAAAAAAAAAAAAAAAGAATTAGATGTTAATTGAGAGTCAGTGAGGTTCCAAGCGAGGCTTAAGACAACACAGCACAGATGCGTGTTGGGGCTTGGGGGTGCTTATTAGCAGTGTGCAGTCTTTGGTTCACTCACATTGTTGAGTCATGATTGTGCACATGGGATGCAGAGGCAATGGCCTGTGTGTGAATCCTGGCTTCGGCAGCTTTTAGCTGTGTGGTCTCAGGTAGCTACTTAAGATCTCTCTGCCTGTGTTTCCTCCTCTTTAAAATGGGGGTGGGTAATGGTATCTTTTCAGAGTTGTGAACTAAATGAGCCCATATATGAAAATCACCTTAAAGACAGTCTGGGGCATAGGAAGCACTTGGCATATGGTTTTTGTTTTGTTTCGTTTTGTTTTTTGTTTGTTTGGTTTTTTAGACAGGGTCTCACTATGTAGTTTGGGCTGGCTTTGAGCTTAATATGTACACCAGGCTAGCTTTGAACTTGCAGCGATCCTCCTGCCTCTGTCTCCTGAGCGGTGGGATTACAGGTATGCACCACCATGCCTGGCTCACATGATTAATTATTATTATTGTCACCTCTATTTTGAAGCTGTATCAAGTTTGACAATAGTTTAGCTTTCAGATAAATGGGGAAAGTGCTTTTATTTGTTTGAAAATATGGGGTGTGGAGAGAAAATCCAAAACTGGATCAGAAGTCTTGTCATAGGGCTGGGGGTATAGCTCAGTGGTAGAGTGTGTGCTTAGCATGTACAGGCCCTGGGTCCAAACACACACACACACACACACACACACACACACACACACACACACACACACTCACCACACACACACCATGGCTTTATGATTAACTTCTAAATCTCACTTTCCTCTCTGTAATTTAGGAGAACGCTTCCTCTCTGTCACTATTTTATCACTCTAATCCTTCGCATCATTTTCTAATGACCTGTATTAATACATAGACAAGGGTCTCCCTTGGCATAGGTGCGGTTTCCTTCCCTGTCACCTGGTAGCTTGGTTGAACTCATTCAAGAGCTGGGTGCTTCTGCTGTCCTTGGTGTGGAAAGAACTCCTTGTTTGGAAGCACTGGAACAAGGAAGAGGTGAAGAACCATGTTGTAGTAAGAAATGTATTAAATTTATCAATTAAAATTTATTTGATTAGGAAATTTTATTTCTCACTAGAAACCACTGTTGTGCCATCCTACTGCTGACTTCGTTTTGTGGAGTATCTCCCTTTATTGAACAACACAGGTCCTTTTTATTTTCTGTCTTGTTTTTAGAGTCTGCCTAATTGCATGATTTCACTTTCTCTAGTGGTAAAATCTAACACTCACACGGAGCTGAGAATGAGAATGGTGGTTGTTTCTGTATTAATTACACCACTGCCTTTTCCTAAGTCCTCCGGTAATTGGTAGCATCTCCATATGGCCTGCTTCCTTCCTATGTGTTACATTACAACAATTTGGTGTCTGGGATCTCAAACGCACTGAACTGTGGGCAAATTATATCCCAGCAGGGAATAATTTAAATCTCTAAAAATGAATTTTTATGTACTGTGAGAGATGGGCATCTAAGGGAGTAGAGGAAGAGGAAGGAAGTCAGCAGGTGTCCTCGTTATGTTGTTTCACCCGATCCGTGCCCTCCGAGCAGCAGCAGGTGTGGTCTCTGTCTTAGGCCAAGGCCGAGCACATTAGCAGAGCTTCATTCACCCAGAGTCCCGCAGCAAGCACAGGGGCGGGCTGGGGCTGGAACACGGTCTGTGATTACCCAAGAAGTGAGACTGTGGGTTATAGAGAAGGTCCCAGACCCTGGTTGCTAATTATCTTCTCCTTGGCTGTCGTGTTAGTGATGTTGCCCGAGTACTAGTATTAGAAATAAATAAGGAATGAGGCTGTTTCAAGTCCAGAGGGCTGTGGTGCTGATGTGTGCTATTCTAAGTGATTCACAAGTGGTGAGAAACACTGGCCCTGGGCAATCTGTGCCTGATCCACTGGGCTCCAGAGCATGAACCTCAACTACTAATCCTTCAACCTACTAATGTACAGCTTTTTCTACATGTATGACAGCCAAAACTTCCCAGACCTTACTCTGACCATGACTTTTGATCAAACTGGTAGTGACAGGGCCGGTGAGATGGCTCAGCGGCGTAAGCGCCTGCCTTGCAAGCGCAAGGGCCCGAGTTCAACTCCCGGATCCCACATATGAAAAAGGGGCCGGTGATATCGCTCAGTGGCACGGGTGCCTGTTGGCGCACGAGGTCCTGAGGTCGACCCCCCGGTACCCACAAAAAAAAAAAAAAAAACAAAAAAACTGGTAGTGACAATTAATCTACATAGGACCATAGTTGCATTGCATCTTCAGTGTGATAGACAGGTGTGGAGGAGTTGGGATAACATATTTTCCAACTTAAAGCCAAGCCCAGGATTGTTGGTCCTTGAGGCAGGTGACCATTTCTTTTCAATGGCAGAGACAGCTGTAGAGACAGCCAGAAGTACAGGAGGCAGGACGTGTGGTGGAGTCAGTGGGATTAGTAGAGTCATTTGAACATTCACAGAGGATTGTGCATCTAGCCTGGAATTGTGTCTCGGATAGCACTTTTCAGGTGGGAAAGTTGAGGCTCAGACTAGTAAAGTGGCATGCTCAAGATCATACAACAATTAGTGGCAAAGCACAGCCTAGAGTCCTCTTTCTTTGGGGTTCTTCCCTCTGCAGCGGCTTTTAAGTCCTGGTTCTCAACTTTGACTTGCATATTGGAAACACTTGAGGAACACACATTAAAATCACTGTGGGAGTTTTTGAAAAGTATATGTACCGGAAGCCCCCACTCCAACACAAGCAAATCCAAATCTTTTGGAAGAAAATTAAGAGGAAATAGAGGAGGAGGAGGTATCGTTGGATGGAACTTGCCTTCTTTCACTCTCTCTTACGATCAGTAGTCTTCACTTCCATATTATGCCTCTCCCGTGCACTAGAACTGCCATAGTTCTGTGCCAGCTTAATTTCAGCTACAGATATTCTTCCTGGATCTCCTGTTGGTGATCTTATTACTTATGTGAGATGTTAGGAGCTAATGAGGCAGGAGGATGGAGGACAGAGGTTCACAAGCCAAGGAGACCCTCCTGGATGCTCATATGTTTATTCCCATTAAAACACTGTTTGTCATGGTTTAACTAGGCCCCCTCCAAAATTCAGGCGGTGGTATGAAGAGATAGGTCCTTTCACAGGTGCATGGGCTGAGAAGGCTCCTTCCTCATTAATGGAATAAGGGCTCTTTATAATATAAAGAGGTTTCGCACAGCCTTTTGCTAGCTTGCTCTCTTCCCTTCTACCATGTGATGATACAACAAGAAAGCCCACCGCATGTGCTAGTGCCTTGATCTTGGACTTCCAGCCTCCAGGACTATAGGAGAGTGAATTTCCGTTCTTTATAAATGACCTGGTCTATTCTGCGACAGAAGGACCAAGGTACTGTTCATGGAATTCAGTTAGAATGACCCGAGAACCTTTCAGACAATTGTACCTCATCCTTCGACTATTCTTATTTAATAGGTCAGCTATGGTGGGGCTTTTGCATCTTTAAAAAGTTCTCCAGGTGTTGGTATAGGAAAGGAGCCAGGAGTTGGGAAAATATTAAGCGCTACTGGATACTACCCACTCGAGGCTTGAGAGATTGTGCCCCAGTTCACTTGGTGAGCATGGACACGTGTGGTCAGAGAGGTTATTCAGTGTTCCAGCAGCAGGTGGCCATATTGTCATTCTGCTCATTGCTCTTTGGGCTCCTTTAGTTAAGTTTGGAAACACAGTAATGTGTTCTTTGTGCTTCCCTCCTAACCTCCAACCCCAGGAACTCAAAGTCAGGGACAGCAGTAAGTCTTGTCCTGAGGAGCTCAACAGTGCTTGGACAGGAGCTGTGACAATGGCCACAGGAGTTCATATCTACTTTCAATGCCCTCCTGGATCTTTGACCATTACAGATTTAGGGTTTCCATAAAAAGGATCATGTTGTATGCAGGTACAAAACCAAAGGCCTGTTAGTAGAGTGGACGCGGAGGGAATAAGAGCCAGTAGTTCAGGAAGGACCTTAGAAAATAAGAAGCTCTATGTGTTGATCTTTACTCTTCGGTGGGAACCCGGTGTATCATCCTTGAGTCTGCTGCTTTTCCACCTTTCATAAAGGTGGCTGAGATTACCCAGTTGTTCAGGTTAGTCTTGATCTTCTTGCATCTGGGAAAGATGAAAATATGGCTTGTGTTTCTTAAGAATCCCATTGGGAATGCATTGTGGAAAATTAGGAAGCTGAATGGAGAGGAGGAAGAAAAGCCGTGGAAACTTCCTCTGACTTTCTATCTGCTTAGTAGTATACAAAATGCAAACGGAGCCTGGGAGCTGGCAAGCCTTTGCACAGTGATCCTCCCGCACCTCACGGCGCCTCAGTGCAGTGCCCCTCTTCTGTGAAGGCTGACTTCTCATCTGCTGAGAAGCACTCTTTTCTCTCTTTTTGGTTCCTCAATGGCTTTGTTGCCCCTCATAGGCTCTGTTAATAGCACACCTTTCTTACCCCAAGCCTGTCAAATTCTCTTAAACAGGAACCTGCTCCCTCATTTCTTTGTACCCCAGTACAGCACTTGTACGCTAGTGTTTGGATCTGGAATGTTCCCCAAAGGTGTGTGTGTCATAGGCTCGTTCTTCAACTTGGCAGTATGGGAGGTGCGGAACCTTGAAGGAGTGGAGCCTAGCGGAAGGACTTTAGGTCATTGAGAGCGTGCCCTTGAAGGACACTTTGGGTCCCCGGCCTCTTCCTGTCTCTTCCTTTGCTTCCCTGCCACTATTAGGTGAACAGGCCTCCTATACCACACACTCTTACCGTGCTGTCTGTGCCATGTCACAAGCCCAAAGTAACAGGGTCAAGTGACCATGGACTTAAGTCTCTGAAACTAAGCCAGAATGCACCTCTTCCTTTATTAAGTTGATTATCTCAAGTGTTTTGTCATAGTGACAGTAAACTAACACTTTCTACATAGTTGTACTCATAGAATTCAGGAAAAAAAAATTGAAAAGCCCCTTCTGGTTTCTCTCCCATCTTGTTAACTTTGATGTTAGAATATTTTTTCCTGCTGGGTCCTCTAAGTTAAATTTAAATTGAGCAGATCTCTGTGGAAGGCCACTGTGCAGTGGAAGAGGCTCCAGCCAATGCATTCTTCCATGTTTCGTAAGTCCGAGTGGTCAGCAGAGCTACAGCACTACGGGGAGGATGTTGGTGCCAAACTCTGTCACTTTCCTGACCTCAGTGACTCTCGAAAGATCTAAATCGTGGCCTCAGAGACAAAGACTGGGCTTCACCACTCTCAGTGGCTGGCACTCTCAGTGGCCACACCCAGTAAATATCTGCTGAGTGAACTTGTCTGATATAACTGAAGGCGTCAGTTCGCAGAGACTTCAAGTAGCTTCTAATGTGCAACTTGGCTCTGTTTTTGCTGCTTTCCTAGCATGATGGGGATACTATTAAGTTGAGATGATTCATTAGTCATTGCCAGAACAGTTTTATTGGGCTGACTATTACCATGTATTTAACTTCTCAGATCCCCATAGCATTTTACTGCTGATTATTGTTCCTCTAATCCATTCCACAGTGATAGCGTTGTATTCAGTTTAGCAAGGGCCAAGCTATTTAGCTAGCTGCATACCCAGTGAGCCCCCAGTTAAAACCCCCACAAAGGCCCTCCCAGATGATACCAGGACCTTTAATTATGTGCTGCTAATAGAGATCACACAGATTTCCTTTGACATTTTCACTCAACAAGTATTGTAGACGTCGGTGATTAACATTGTGTAGAAAAGTTACTAGTGCAGGTACAATAAAGAAAGCTTTCAAAGACCAGCATCCAGGAAATTCCTGAGTTTAGAAAAGAAAGGGAAGTTGACTGATAGATTTCTAGGATTCTCATGTTTACATAGATCCTCAGTAGAAACCAATTATTTAAACAGAGTATTCTTTCTGTCTTCATCTCCTTGAAAGAACAGTATAAATTCTTCTGATTTAAACACATTCATAGGTAGAGAAATATATATATATATATATGTATATATATATATATATGAAAAAATATAATTGTAAGCCAAGTTTGGGCTGTTACAAAATGTTACACATGACACTCTGTGAAATTAAAATTTTTGATCTATATGGTGATTGCTTCAAGCTTCATTAACGGGAAAAAAATATTTCTTTTGGGAGGATGGAAGGTTATATGAAACCCCAAAATATAAGATACACTAAAGAAGGATGTTTTAAGTTGAATCCAGAGCTTCTCTTCCCACACCCACACTCCATAGCTTCCTCATCTCCACATGCTGTCTAGGCAAAAGCATTGTTCTGGGACTCATGGGCTCTGCACGATTTGAAGCTGTTGTCTTTGTATTTTTTTGCTCGTGCTGAGGATTGAACTCAGGGACTCATCCATGCCAGGCAACTGTTATACTTCTGACCCACATCCCCATGCCTTTTAAAATTTTATTCTGAGCCAGGGTTTTTGTCAAGTTTCTCAGCCTGGCCCTGAACTTGCCATCCTACTGCAGCCTCCTGAGTAGCTGGGATTACAAGCGTGTGCCACCACACCAGGCTGCGGTGGTACTGAGCACAGTTTAAAGAATCTCTAGCGTGAAAACACACTCCCTGTCTTCCCTGAAAAGATGACTGGGTAAACCTTTAGTTGCTTCTCTGGCCTAACTCTATTTGATGGAAGTGGTAATGGCAGACACATATTGTAAAACATTCCATTCATTTAATCCTTACTTTGATGCTAAGGGAGGTCCTCAGGAAATGTGTCGTGGGTTCTTATGAAAATCCTAGTAGGCAACAAGTGGAAAGTAAATGTGGGTATCAGAATTTGTTGTCAGGCCAGTGTTCAAGAACAGTTTAACACCTCCCAAATACAAGGCACACTGCGAGACATCTTTATTATGAGACATGGTTGCTTGCACATGTATTTACTCTGGTTTCATTCTTTCTGCCTTAAGTGTCACTTCTCTGTATCCAGACTCTAAGAAGGCACATAGATCCACTTGCAGATATTTGGTTAAGAGATTTTTTTGAAAGGCATGAGTCTAATTGTGAAGGTCAAAGGTTGAACTTAAACTTCAGTGTCAATAAAAATCACCAAAGATTTTTGTCAAATACATATTGGAGGCCTATCCCCAGGTATTCTAACCTAATAGGTCTAGGTGGCCCCAGGAATCTGCATTTCTGTCACCAACCTCAGGTGATTCTGATGCAAAAGGACACAGTGCTACAGGTGTCATTTAATGGCTCCTAGGATAGTGGCAGTGCTAGATGGCCATGACCTAATGCTGGGTATTCTCCACATGGCTCAGTTCCTTCCCTTTGTCTTCAGGCTGTGGATTGCATTTAGATATTTCTTAGGCTAGTATATCAATCAATGCTCACTAGAGAAACAAATTTAATGGAAGATATGTGGATTTATAAGTTAGGCTTCCAATGACCATCTGCAGAGTCAGGTGTTTGGAAGAGTGCATCTGCATGGTGGAGATCTGAAGGAACTAGTCAAAACTCAAAAGGCTTGGAACTTACTGTAGAGTCCTGTGTGAGTCCACACCAGGAGGCCAAAGGGTCTGTGCTGGAAGCCAGGAAATAGATGTCCAAGGTGAAGGCAAAGACTGGTGCTCCTCCAAAGAAACATAAGTAAGCTTTCCCTCTTCTTTCCCTTTTTTATTCCATCCAGGCTAAAAGCCTATTGGTTGGTACCACCCACACCCAGAGCAGGTCATCAGTCTACAGTAAGTCCATTCAGTAACACCCAGAACTATGCTAAGCCAATCAACTGGGCGTTTCTTACTCAAGTTGACACAACAGTTAACTATCATAGATAGATATTTTTCTTCACGTTGGAGAAGTAACTCTCTTTTTTCTAGGTGATTTTTATGTATGCCAAAATTTGAGAACCACTTCTGAAAGGGAATATGTTAATTAGATAAAGTTTTAATAAATATACTAACCAAATGCCTATAATAAAAGAATATGTGGAATTCAGTGGTTGGATTTAGAAAAATAACATTCTAGACAGAATATTTATATAAGAATAAATAGATGTAATACTGGGAGGAAAGCAATATAACATTCAAAGAAAAAATATCCCAAATTTAATAAATGTCTCTAGAGGCTTTTTATGCATTGAATGGTTTCTTCATTCTCTGAAAACCACCTGTTCTCCTTTCTAGGGCAGGTGCTCAGAAATATTCTCTTTGAACTTCTCTATGGCAGTGTCTCTCCTTACCCCTTGTTATTATTAATTGTGATATGTCAACTTGACTTCAGTAAGAACTGCCTAGCAAATTAGTAAGTTCTGGGTGTGTCCATGGATGACTGACATGTAGGCCAGCAAACTGATGGCGAAGACCCACCCCAGATATGGGTGGCCAACCAGTAGCCTTGTAGCTTAGATAGAATAAAAAGGGAAAGAAGGAAGTGGTTCCCCCTTTGTGGAGGAGGAGTTCTACTCTTCACCATTCCCTTCGGACATTGATCTCCAGTTCCTTCAGCCTTCTGATGCGGTCTCTGGCTTTCTGACGGGGACTCATCCAGTCGACTACAGTGAGTTTCCTGGCCTACAAACTTCAGCTGCCACAGGCTCCTCTGGCTCTCCAGTGTGCAGAGAGCCATTTTGCATTCTTTCACCTCTGACCCTGCAGATGTCCACTGGGACTCTTCCACTTCCCATAGGTAAGCCTCCCTAATAAATCCCCTGGTGTAATTATACATGTCTTTTATATTGATCCTGTCCCTTTAGAGAGCCCTCACTAATACTCTTCTAATGAAGTCTGGGAGAACAAGCTAGGAAATATATATGCAAATGTGGTCTCAGGCCACGCACATCAGAGTCTCTAAAAGTTTGGTTAACAGCATGCAGATTTCTGGGTTTCACCTTAATTGTAATGAAATATGGGGGGTGAATCTTGGGAATGGAATCTGCATTTTTATTAAACTTGAACTGATTATTATGCATGTTGAAGACTGAGGATGACAGCCTTGAAGTGCTGCTATGATGTGGAACACTTTACTTCTCTAAAACAAATAAGGTCTTAGAGGAGTTGTGAGAAAGAGGCGTCCAAGATCCTAAAAACTACCAGAAATTTTCAGTCTAGCTTGTTGCATGAGTCTGGGCAAGTGTCTGAATGTGGAACACACAGCCAATAATTCTTAGAATTGGGAGCCAATTCTGTGCTGAAAAACGCTGCTTACATCTTTCTATTTAGAAACAAGACAGCGAACTGGTTTTAGCTAATTTGACTGTTTAGCAATATTTAGGTCCATTTGTTAAAATTCCAAAAAATTCCTCATATGCTCATTTTCTCCACTTTTTTTTCTATTAGGCAGTATTTTTTATTGAAAATAGCTACAGGCCAAATTCTGCCAAACATTCCCAGTTTTATTGGCATGATCAGAATAGCCATAGAAATATTTGGTGCTATTCTCTAACTTTTGGCATTTCTATAAACATCTTAAATATGAGTGAGGAAACACCACTCTGATAACAACACATGAGCTTCCTGCTTGAGTGAGAGGATAGTTCTCTGTGAAATGAGAGTGATATAGCACCAGATGCGATGCTAGATTGTTCCATTGTATTAGGATACTAGGTTTGCTGATTTTATTCTCCTGGTAGAAGCAAGGCTGATGAAACCATAACAATCTATCTATATCCTCAATTCTAATTACTTCCATTTATTTTATTGGCGAATAATGGTTTCAAATATTCTTTATGCTAGTAAGCAAGCCCTCTGATATTGATTTTGGTAACCATATTTAAAGTTCTTACTAAAATCCTCCAGAGTCGGTTATGCTTATAAATGAATTTCAACTATTAACTCATGCCTTTGGGTAGCCACAGTCCAAATGGAGCAATTTGAAATAAATTAGCACACAGCAGGTATTAGGACACAACTGTTCCCTTTTTAGTTAATAGGTGTTGGTTTCAAAGTTTAGAAGCATCTTAGCAATCCAAGTAAAGTCTTGAGATAAAAGTGGATAATACTGGGTTTTCCAATCAAATTTTGTGTCTTATGTGTTCTATATATATGTAGAATCTGAAAGTTCATTACTGGGGACACGATAATTCCACTATCTGTGTAGCTAGTCTTTCCCCTCTTCCTGCAAGGGGGGAGCATCTGCCCCAGTTGAGAATCACTGTCAAAAACCATAGTCTCAGAGTCCTTCTACCATTTGTGTTGCTAAACATAATTTAGAGTCCCATCAGGTTAAACTGAGCACCTGAATGGGTGGGTGCAAAGTTAGGCCTGACGCTGCTTAGCAGCAGGGTCAGGAAGGGGAAATCTGTCCTGAGCTGAAAGACCTGGGAGTTAGGTTTGAGTGGGGGCTGGGTGAGTGAGGTAGGAGAAGGCAGGAGGTGGCCTTGGCCTTCAAAATGATTCAGCAGCAGGGTTACCTAGAGTGGCAAAAGAAGTGTGAAACCTCTGGTGTCGAGATGGTAGACAAGACTTAATGGGGAAGTCTAGCATGGGATTTTATGTCTGTCATAGGATGCAGAATGCAATACGTTCCTGCTGAGTGTTTTGTGTGTTTTCGATAGTTTGGGAATGGGAAAGTTAAAATTCAGTGGAAGCATGCACTTGATACCAGAGGTGACTTTGAGAATGTGTATCTTTTAGAATTGATACAAACATTAGTAAAGGTAGGGGACCTTCTTCTATTGTATGGGTACTGGTGATTTGAGAAAAATTTTGCTTGCATTTTGAACCCACATGGTGATCCCACTCTCAGGCTAAAACTAGTGATTTATTTCAACAATGTTTCTAGAGGGCCTGTTATTTGCTCAGCTAGGTGCTATGGGTGGCAACATATTTCTGTTTAACTGTTTGATATGTCATTGACCATTGCCTTTGAAGCTAATCCATGGTCCAATTCAAAACATTTGTGAAGGGATGGACCCGGAGCCATACTTGTCAGCTTTGGTTGCAGACAGGAATCACTGGAGGAGGTATTTAAAACTTTTGACCTGCACACAAACACATATATTCCTAGTTCAACATTACTGGTAACCTCCATAATTCTCTTTTTCAAGCTCCAGGTGGAAGTGAAAGAAATCTAAATTTCTTCTTATTACTCCTAGTTTTCAGGGATGCACTGTTTCTGAAATGTTACATTCTCTTTTGTACATTTGTGTAACAAGGCAATGGGGCTTCATTGTACAGATCTCAAACCATAAGAAGTTATCAGAACTACAAGATCCCTCGGGCTCAGGTGGTCTACTTATTACTTACAGCCCTGATATCTATTACAGCAGCCTTCTGGCCCAGTGCAATAATGTCCTGAGTCTCTTGGAATGCACTGCATGGAATTTGATGCATATGGCTCTAACAATGAAGTCAGTCTCCTTAAGATATATTCAGAGAAACCAATAAAGGAATATAAATGACAGAAGAACACTACCTAAACCAAAGTCTAGCCATTCTTGCTATCTGTTCTGGAACAAAGATATTAACAATGTTTGAGTCAATCTAATTTTATATAAAGAGCAGACAACCATTCCTTTGTTGTTTCTTTGTCCAACTTTGTCCATCAGTAACTCTACTGAAAGAAAAAAAAAATTCCTGCTCTTTTCTTCTTTGCTCATAGTGCTGTTTTTGGCTCCTGTAATCGGATGAGTAATTCCAGGAATGTTCAGTTTGTTTTATGGTTGTGGCACTCCAGGAAAGCAGAACAGCTCACCTGCCCCCCTCCACAGCCGATTCTAGCTGGGAGAGCTCCCAACATCTGTGCCTATAACAAAAGGCCTACAAAAGCAAAATAAATCATTTTTTCTACCTCCATTTCTCTTGCACATTAAAGGCTGATCACCTAAAGTCATGATCCTGGCTCTGAATTGGGTTGCAGCATCTGATCTGATGGCACAAAGAAAGATCAGTATCTGCCACCGTAAAAAGTCAATGGAACATAAATTAGGAAAAGAATATTTTCTAACTCTGGCCCCAAGCAGTGACTGGTTGGGTGCAAGCCATACTTTTGGTCAATGAAAAACAGAAAGCAGTTTTAGTTAACAGTAGGGTAGACTATGCTGGGATTATATTTTGTACTATTTCTACTTCTTTTTATTGATCTCCAAATAATGAATTGAGGCATGATGATCCTCTCTAAAGTTAAGTTTACCACCAAATTGTTATCAGAAAGTTTTTAACGGTGGATAGAGAAATATGTGAAACCAGTTCAGGCGTTAATGGCTGCCAGCTCTGAGCATTTTGAGCGTGCGAGATGCTCCTGGCCAGTCCCAAGGCAGCTTTAGCTAATACCTTCAAGAATGTTTAAGGTTGTAGTTCAGTTTGCTGCTGAGCAAACACTCCATCTCTAGCCTTCCTTTGGCCATCATGCCTTTTTCCAACATGAGGTCCAAATTTTTACAATTTCCAGAATGGAAATAATTTTTTTTATCTGATAACAAAATGCAGGGCTGGGGGAGGTAGTTATGTGGTAGAGTAGTTGTCTAGCAGCCATAAGGCCCCAGTCTGAAAAAAAGTAAAAAGTAAAATAAAAGCAATGCAGATTTTTCTCAGAAAATAATTCAAGACTCCCATGAGATTAGAAGCAAATGAATCTCACCCACTCCACCAATCTCAGCAATTACAACTGATTACATTTTTGCATGCCTATTTCCAGTGTTTTTAATGTATTTTTTTTTGTGCCCTCATGCCCACATATTTCAAAAGTAAGAATGTCATGTTGATAGTGTATGGTCTTTGTGGAAGCCAAAAACATCCTCTTTTCTACCATTTTTGAATTGAGTGAAAATTATCAACAAAGGTATAATGCAAGTGGATGTCAGAATGTCATATTAATTACTGGTATCCAGACTGGAGGGTGGTTTTATAGCTATAAGCGGGAGAACTTCTGATTCTGAGACTCGTTATTGGAGGGACTTCCTCATCTAGCCACAGGTATTGCTGGACTGTAGGCTCCATTCAGACTGACAGCATTGAAAGCGAGAAGAATCTAGAGTCCGTTGATAGCTCACTCCATAGACAACAAGATATGCATATCACTTTTATTTTCAAACTCAGTCTAAACTCCTTTCCTTGGGAAGATTGGGGGTAGAGGGTGGGATGTAATGCTAATAGGATTTTCTTTACCAGAAAGAAGAAAATATAAGCTCTCTATTCTTACAATCTGCTTTGTTTAATATAGCACATTCGGCTTTATATCTTGTTCTACCATATGCCCCTTTGGTTGAATGGAAAAAAAATTAAGGCTGGTGTAAGCTAAACAGTAGCAGAGAGGACAGGTACAGCAGAGAAGCGGAAGAGTCAGTGGGAATGGAGGGGAACCCTAGCTACTTAGTTCTCACAGGACAGGAACTGGAGCAGCGCTAGGATCGTCTGTTCTCTGGGATTTCATAATGATTCATACAGGATCAATCATTACCCAGAATACCCTTTTCTCCCAATTTTCAATGGTTACATCATTAATTTTAGTTATTTTTGTGACTTTCAGTACCGTGATTAAACCACTCTCCCAGCTCTAGGACTTTCAAATGTGTCTCCCAACTCCTCTTTCTTCTTTTTAATGATGTTAACATCCTTCCCTTCCCTGTCTTAACCTCTCTCCAACTCCAGTGCTCCGAACTGAAAATTTGCAGTCCTTCCAAATTCATATGTTGAAATCTAATCCTGATGTGATGCCATTAGGAGATGGGCTTTTGCGGAGTGGTCAGGTCATGGAGCCCTCACGAATGGGGTTAGTGCCCTCATAGGGGACTGAAGGGACCAGAGTTCTCTCCACAGTATGAGACCACCCTGAGATGGCTCCTTTGTGAACCAGGATGTGGGCCTTCGCAGATACTGGACCTCGTAGTGCCTTGACCTTGGACTTCCTAACTCTAAATGTGCAAGGAGAAAAGATTTATTTATAAACTATCCAGTTTACGGTATTTTGTTAGAGCAGTACCAGTGGACTAAAGCATTTTGCCAGCTGTGCCCTGGGTTACTATCATTAAGGAAGGGAGCTTTTATAAATCTTTTGTAACCATAATTATGGTCTTCCATGTGGTGTCTGCAGGCTGATTCTGAAAACAGAAAACTAATGCAGTGCTTGTATTTTTAAGATATGTAAAGTTTGTTAATTGCTAAACAAAAATGTTCTGATTGGGCCAGTGATAGATCTCAGCGGTGCAGTGCCTGCCTGGCAAACTCAAGGTCCTGAGTTCGATTCCCTGTACCGGCCCCCCACCACATAAAAACTGCTCTGATTATAATTCCTTTTCTGTATTTCAATATAAATCTTGTTCTCAAAGTAAAAAAGAATCTTCTTTCTTACTTTTCACCAATAAATCAAAATCATTCATCATTTTAGTTACTCCACATATAACTCATGACATCCTTGTATGAATTCTTTCCTGCTTTTTAATAGCTTTATTGAGATATGACTTACATACCATAAATTCATCCATTCTAAGTGTAGAATTCAATGACTGTTTAGTGAATTTATAGAGTGGTGCAACCATCACTATATCCAGATTTAAAATATTTCAGTCATCTCATAAAGTTCCTTTGCATTTCTTTGCAGCAAATTCCTGCTTCTTCCCCTAATTTCAGGCAAGTGATAATCTTGCTTTCTGTTCTCAGATTTGCCCTTTTTGTACATGTCATAAAAACAGATCATGTAATATGTAATCTTTTGTGTCTGGTTTCTTTCACCCAGCATGTTTTTGAGGTTCATCCATGTTGTAGCATGTACCAGTAGTTCTATTTTAAAAAATGATTGAGTAGTGTTTCAATGTATAGAGGTACTACATTGTGTGTATACATTCACACATAGATGGATATTTAAATTGCCCTTGTTTTTTGTCTATTATGAGCAATACTGCTTTAAAATTTGTGTCTTTGTGCAAACAAATATTTTCATGTCTCTTGGGTAGATACTTAGGAGTAGAATCATTGGGTCATACGGTAGGTGTATATTTAACATTTTAAAGATGCCAAACTGTTCCCTGAAATGGCCTTGCCATTTTCATACCCTCCAGCAATATGTCAAAGTTGCAGTTTACACTTGGTATTTTCCTTTTTTTTTTAATGTGGGTACCGGGAGTTGACCTCAGGACCTCACGCTTGCCCGCAAGCGCTTGTGCTGCTGGACAATATCACTGGCCCTTTTTTTCCTTTATGTGGGTTCTGGGAGTCGAACTCAGGACCTCGCGCTTGCCAGGCAGGCGCTTATGCCGCTGAGCTATCTCACCGGCCCACACTTGGTATTTTCATATTTTGGATTAAGGCCATTCTAGTGGTTGTGCAGAAGTATCTCACTGTGCCTTGAATTAGCATTTTACAATGACTAATGGTATTAAGAATGAGAAGTTATTGTTTAGTGGGCATAGTATTTCCTTTCTGTAAGGTGGAAAGAGTTCTGGGGATGAATTATGGTATGGTTGCAGAACATTATGAGTGTATTTAATACTACTGAACTGCACACTTAAAATAGTTTAATGGGGTAAATTTTACATTTTGTGTATTTTACTATTAAAAAAACAGGCTTTAACTACAGGTCATATTAGCCTTCACTAGCTGGTAAAGTCCAATGTTTCAAGTATGAAAAGACACTCTAATCAGACAGACATCCCAAGGTCTCAGCCGTTCTCTCAGTAGTTGGTTAAAAACCTGTTGTGAAGACCTTTGGAACGTGCAGGATTTGGACAAGCCACAGCTCCCGAATCTCGCTTTTCTACCAAGACTCTAAGAGTATCAACACACACTGATAAAAATGGACTGTTCACCACTGAGTTGGGCTGATAACTGCTATGCTCAAACATTAGTGTCCCCTCTAAAATTCATGCTGAAATTTAATCCCCAATGCAACAGTATTAAGAGATGGGGCCTTTAGGAGATGACCAGGTGCACTTCTTCCTGAATAGGAGTAGGCCTTTATAAAAGAGCTTCACATGTCTTTTGGCCCCTTTTGACCCTTCCACATCTGACAACATGATGTTCATCCTCTCTGGAGGCTACAGGGCAAGGCTCCATCTTGGAAGCAGAGAGCAGCCCTCACCAAACACCGAACTTGTTGGCACCTTGATCTTGAACCTTTGAGTCTCCAGAAATGCAAGAGATGATCATCTATTGTTTATAAATTACTCACCTGTGGCATTTTATTACAGCAACACAAATGAACTAAGAGGTTGCTTTGTAGAAAGTCAGTTGACTACAAAATAAAGATTTATTTCTGAAATTTCTGTTCTGTTTAATTGATCTATATGTATATCCTTGCGCTGATACCACATCATCTTGCTTTCTGTAGCTCTGTGATAAGTTTTGAAATCAGGTATTATAATTTCTCCAAAGCTTTGGTTCTTTGCTTTTCTATATAAATTTAGGAAAAGCTTGCCAATTCTTTTTTAAAAAAATTAATTACATTTATTGGTACATTTTACATATACATAATGATCACATTCATTATAGGGAATTTTACCTGTACATGACACAACTTGATATTTTTTCCCCGTTTCCCCTACCCTCCCTTCAACTCCCCTTCCCCTTCTTATTTACAAAAGCTTATTTTCCATTTTTCCTTTTTTTCTCATCATTCTTTTCTTTTCCCTTCCTTCCTTACCCCTGCCCCCTAGTTCCCCTTCCCATTTGAACATTTTCTTCTTATTTCACAATATGTATTATACATTTCTGTCCTTGTTTACACTTTCAGTTTTCTCACACCAGAGAAACCATGTGGTATTTACATATGTGTGTCCGGTTTATTTCTCTTAAGAGTATGTCCTCATGGTACATCCATTTAACTAGAAATATCTCAAGCTTATCCTTCTTTATGGAAGAGTAGTACTCCATTGTATAAAAAAAAAAAAACAACTACATTTGGGCTGTTTCCAAGATTTAGCTATTACAGACTGTGCTGCTATAGACTGTTGGGGACCACAAATTATAAATTGAGTCTAGGGGACATCCAAGCTTGTTCTTGTCCTCCCCGTTGAGCCAGATTGGAATGCAGAAACTCCCTGCTCTTTGCTGGTCACAGGTGGAAGCCCTAGGCCTAGTGACTGCTGTGGTGCTCACAGGGCAGATAAGACCTGCTGAAGGGGATAAGGTACTTGGGGAAACTATAGTTTCCTCATTGCCCCCCTGTCTCCTCCTTGTCCTTGCAAGAATGCTCTGTTCTTCTTACCAGCCCACTGTAGTCACCATTACTGTTCCTGGAAACACCCACTGCCCTTCACCCATTGACCTTGACTCAGATGTAATCTATAAATACGAAGGTTCTGGGTGCCTCATGGCCTTTTGCTCCCCGAGAACAACTGGCCATCCCAGATCCCTGCCTGCACCTCTATTTTATCTCTTGCTCTTTCTTCCTGCAATATGCTGTAACACTTGGCAGGAGATTGGGGACTCACTGCAGGGGTCCCCAAAAACCGGCACCATGGAAAGGATCTCATAATAAATATGGATATGCATATATTGCTGTGCTATGATGCTTTTAATTCTTTCAGAATGATACCAAGAAGAGGAATAGCTGGGTCGAATGGAACCTCTAGTCCTAAGTTTTTGAGGAATCTCCACACTGATTTCCACAGTAGTTATATCAATCTACACTCCCACCAAGAGTGGAGAAAGGTTCCTTTTCCCCACAGCCCTGCCAGCATTAGTTATTGGTTGATTTCTTGATAATAGCCATTCTTTCTGGAGATGGAATCTCAGTGTTGTTTTAATTTGCATCTCTCGAATGATCAGTGATGTTGAACATTTTTTCGTATCTTTATTTGCCATTTCTACTTCCTCATCTGAGAAGCGTCTATTCATTTCAGATGCCCATTTTTGGATAGGGTCTTTAAATTTGGTGGGTCTGATTTTTCTGAGTTCGTTATATATTCTAGATAGTAGTCCTTTGTCTGAGAACAGCTAGCAAAAGTTTTTTGACACACTGTGGGTTGTCTCTTCACTCTGTGGTTTCTCTTGCTGGCAAAAGCTTTTTAATAAGATAAGATCCCAGTCGTTGATTCTTTGTGATAGTTCCTGTGCAATCAGGGTTTTGTTCATAAAGTCTTTTCCTACACCAATGTCTTCAAGAGTTCTACATATTTTCTCTTCCAGCAGATTAAGTGTTTCTGTTTTAATATTTAGATCTTTGATTCATTTCAATTTTAGTTTAGTGCACGGTGAAAGATATGGGTCTAGTTTCAATCTTCAGCATGTGGGAAACTAGTTTTTTCCAGCACCATTTATTAAACCCCTTCCAGTGAAGATGTTTGGCTCCTTTGCCAAAGATAATGTGGCTGAGTATGTCTAGAGTTGTTTCTACATCTTCTAATCTTTTCCATTGATCCTCGGGCCTTGTTTTTTTTTTTTTTTGCCATTATCATTCTGTTTTTATCACAGTAGCTTTGTAGTATAATTTCAAGTCAAGAATTGTGAGGCCCCCTGTCTTGCCTTTGTTGCTCAGAATTGCCTTTGCTATTCTAGGTCTCTTCTGGTCCAAATGAATTTTAGGATTGTTTTCTCTAATTCTTTGAGATATGCTGTTGGAATTTTGATTGGAATTGCATTAAATCTGTATAACAATTTTGGAAGGATGGCCATTTTCACTATGTTGGTTCTTCCTATCCAAGAACAAGGGATATCTTTCCATTTTTTGAAATCCTCTTCAATCTCCTTTTTCAGGGTTCTGTAGTTATCAATGTAGGGGTCATTTTCTTTCTTCATTAGATTGATCTCTAGGTATTTCATTTTTTTGGAAGCTATTGTGAAAGGTGTTTTCTCCCTTCTCTCTCATTGAATTTGATATTTATGTACAGGAATGCTATTGATTTTTGAGTGTTGACTTTGTATTCAGCTATGTAACTGAATTTGGTTATTAAATCTAGAAGCCTTTTGGTGAATTTTTTGGGATCTTCTAGATACACTATCATGTCATATGTAAATAATGATAATTTAACTTCTTCCTTTTCTATCTTTATTCCTTTTATTTCTTTCTCTTGTCTAATTGCTCTGGCTAATGTTTCCAAAACTATATTGACTAGGAGTGGTGACAGTGGATATTCTTGTCTTGTTGCTGATTCTAGAGTGAAAGCTTTCAGTTTTTGTCCATTTAGTATGATGTTGGCCATTGGTTTGTCGTAGATGACTTTTATCAGATTGAGATAAAAGACCATCTATTCCATTTTTCTGTAGGGTTTTTATCATGAATTGGTGTTGGACTTTGTCAAATGCTTTTTCTGCATCTATTGAGATGCTCATATGGTTTTTTTTCCTTGGCACTGTTAATATTTTGTATTACATTTATTGATTTGCATATGATGAACCATCCTTACATCCCTGGGATGAATCCTACTTGGTCAATGTGTATAATCTTCTTGATGATTTGCTGCATTATGTTTGCCAGTATCTTATTGAACATTTTTTGCATCTATGTTCATTAGCAAGATTGGCCTGTAGTTTTCTTTCTTTGTTAGGTCCCTCTCTGGTTTTGGTATCAGGGTAATGCTTGCTTCCAGGAATGAGTTTAGGAGTATTGCTTCCCTGTCAATTTTATTAAAGAGTTTGAGAAGTAGTAGTATTAGCTGTTCTCTAATTTTTTTGTAGAATTCAGCGGTGAATCCATCAGGGCCTGAGCTCTTATTTGTTGGTAGGTTTTTAGTTACATCTTCAATTTCATTGACTGATATTGCATTATTTAGAATTTTTATATCTTCTTGATTCAGCTTTGGTAACTCATATGTATCTAGGAATCTGTACCTTCTACATTTTCTGTCTTATTAGAATATAAGTTCTCAAAGTAGGTATAGGTGATCTTCTGGATTTCTGCAGGACCTGTTGTGATTTTACCCTTTTCGTTACTAATTGCACAGATTTGAGTATTTTCTTTTCTTTTTTTGATAAGGTTGGATAAGGGTTTGTCAATTTTATTTAATATTTCAAAGAACAAACTTTTCAATTTACTGATTCTTTATAGTTTTCTTAGTCTGCATTGCATTGATTTCTGCTCTGCTCTTAGTAATTTCCTCCATGTTATGAGCTTAGGGCTTGACTTGCTCTTATTTTTTAGAAGCTTGAGGTTCAACATTAAGTTGTTTATTTGAGCTCACTCTGTTTTCCTGATATGGATATTCACAGCTATAAGTTTCCCTCATAGGATTGCTTTCACTGTGTCCCATAAGTTCTGGTATGTTGCGTTGGCATTATTATTTAATTGTAGAAACTGTCTAATGTTTTCTTTAATTTCATCTGACCCTTTAGTTGTTCAGGAGGGTGCTATTTAATTTCCATGTGTTTATGAAGTTCTCGTGGTTTCTGTTGCCATTGATTTCCAATTTCATTGCACTATGGTCTTATAATATACATGGGATAATTTCAATTCCTTTGCATTTATGTAAGCATGTTCTATAGGCTAGTATGTGGTCTATTTTGTAGAACATCCTGTGTGCAGCTGAGAAGAATGTGTATTCTGATGTTGTGGGGTGGAATACTCTGTAGATATCTACTAAGTCCATTTGTTCCAAAGTTTGGTTCAGTTATAATATTTCACTGTTGATTTTTTGTCTAGTTGATCTGTCCATTTCTGGCAGTGGGATAATGTGGTCACCCATTACAATTGTATTAGTGCTCATTTGATTTTTCATGTCTGTTAATATTTGTTTTATATAGTTGGGTGCACTGGTATTTGCTGCATATATATTCATGATTGTTATCTCTTTCTCTTGGATCGTGCTTTTTACAAGGATGTAGTAACCTTCTTTGTCTCTCTTAATCAGTCTTGGTTTGAAATCCACTTTGTCTTCAAAGACAATATCTACTCCTGCTGTTTTCCACATTCATAGCACATGGGGTATTGTTTTCCATCCTTTAACTTTCAATCTATGAATAGCTTTTTGAATTAAATATGTTTCCTATATGCAGCATATTGTTGGATCTTGCTTCTTGATCCATTCTGCCTGTCTTTTTCTTTCGACTGGTGAATTGAGACCATCAATGTTGATGGTTATAACTGATATGTATTGACTTGTCCCTGTCATATTGTTTTCCTGTTGTTAGCTCCCTTTTTACCTTGCTGTTTAATTATTTGCCTTGCCTGGTGGATTCATTTTGTTGGGGTTCATGGAGTTGTAATCCTTGTTATCTCTTTCTAGAATGCCCTTCAGAGCATTTTGGAGTGCTTGTTTTATGTTCATGAATTTCCTCAGGTGTTCTTTGTCATGGAAGTATCTTATTTCTCCACCAATTTTGAAAGATAATTTTGTGTGGTACATCAATCTGGATTGGAGGTTGTTTTCTTTTAGGGCTTGAAATACTTCTCTGTAAGCTCTCCTTGACTTGAGAGTTTGTGTTGACAAGTCTGCTGTGATTCTGATGGGCTTTCCTTTATGGATGATTTGTTTCTTTTCTCTAATGGCTTTTAATATTCTGTTCTTATGTTGAATTTCTGGAATCTTGACTGTTATATACTTTGCTGTGGATTTTTTTGATAATGGCTAATTGAACTTTTATATGCCTCACTTATCTGTATGTCCAATTCTTTTTCCGTGCCAGGGAAGTTTTCTGCTGTGACTTGTGTGAACAGATATTTTTATGTCTTTTGCACTATCTCCTGCTTTTTTTTTTTTTTGTGGATACCGGGGGTCGACCTCAGGACCTTGCACACCAACAGGCGCCCATGCTGCTGAGCGATATCACCGGCCCTTTTTTTGTATGTGGGTTCCGGGAGTCAAACTCGGGCCTTTGCGCTTGCCAGGCAGGCGCTTACGCCACTGAGCCATCTCACCGGCCCTCCTGCTTTTTCATTGACTCTGATGAATCATGTTATTCTTCTTCATATCATCTAGCAGCTGTTGGACTGATTTCTCATGATCCTTTCTTTGCTATCTTTAAGAAATCTTTCTTTTCATGATTGCTAACCACAATCCTGTCTTCTAGATCTGATATTCTGTCCTCATATTGGCTCATTCTGCTGTGTATACTTTCAATGGAAGTTTTTATCTCCTGGATATCTGTTTGTATCTTTATCATGGATTCCATTTCTTTCCCATGTTGGGCATCCATTGTTTCCATCATTTTCCTAAGCTCCTCTATTTTTTAAAATCTGTATCTGCTGTAGAGTCATTTAGCATGTCTTTCATTATGGTCACCGTCTCTGTAGTTATCTGAGAAACTATTTCCGATTTGAATTTTTCTAAAGCCTCTTTCATTTGCTTAGTTGTGTCTGCTGTTACCACTTCAGAGAGTCCAGGCGGGTGGCTTTTAGAGTGTTCTACCTCATTGCCCTCTGGGTTTGCCTTTGGTGAGCTGGAGGTCTGGGGTTGCATCTTGTTAAATGTCTTCTCATTTTGTATTTTTTTGTTTAATTCCTGGGTTGATGCTTGTAAATTGCCTATGCTGAGTAGCTTTATTGCTATCATTTAGAACCTTTAGGAAATGACTATTTCTCAGAGGTGTCTTCTAGGTGTAGCTGGCTTTTGGGTTTTGATTCTGTTGCAAGATCCTACCTCTTCAATTTATTGAGGGTGAGAATTTGCTTCCTACTTGCCTTAGCCCCTGGTTCTTTGGCACTGGCCTGTAGTATTTTATAATCCTTAGGCAATCTCAGTCTTGGTATATCAGGAAGAACAACAGGTTAAAACAAGTCACTTCAGTTAAAGTGGTACAATCAGCAATAACAATACCATCAAACAGAGCCTAGAAAATGACAAACTGAGGTAATAATTAATTTGCCACTTTTAACCGTATCAACTATACTTGTGGTTATATAACAAAGTCTAAAACTAACCAGAAAATTGTATGGAATAAATAAGCCCTCAATATGCCAATTTTACCCTCAGGTTAAATGGCTAAGGCAAAAAAAATAGAGCAATAGAAGAAAAGGAAGTGATTAGAAGCAAGGCTGGAGGACAAAGGAAGATCATGTAAACTTTGGGAGACTGGCACAGAAGACAGAGGGAAAGAGAGAAGTAAGAAATAAAAAGAACAGCAAAGAAGGAGAACAACAAAACTAGAAACCATGTTCACATTCATATACAAATAAGAACAAACAGTGAAGAAAAAAACCAACTAATAAACCAACAAGCAAAAAAAAAAAAAAAAAAAAGGAAAAATGTCTACTTCAAGGTGTATCTCTGCTACCACTGGTAGACAATGTGGGCAGACAGAGCCCAGATCTGTGTCGGTCAATCCAGAAAGCCAGTAGCTGCACAGTGGGATAGAGGATCATCTCAGTGAGCCTGCACCCCTATTTCCCCTAAAGTTCAGGCTAGCTTCAGGCTGCGAGGCTGGAACCAGACACACCCAGCCTGCTACAGTTCTGTGCCTGCTGTGGGTTTAAACTTGGCTGGGAGCCACTAGGTGGAGCCAGCAGCTGCTCTGAGTACCAAACTCAGTTGGCCGCTCTCCCAAGATGGCCCCAGGCCAATCGCCCTCTCTTGAAAGACATCCAAACTGGACAACTCACCAGACACCAAAGTCCACTGTGTCCACTGAAGTCTCCTGTGTCCACTGCTCTGCTCCACTGGTGCAATTCTTCACGGAGGCCTCTGGGGTTGCCTGCAGTCACTGTGCCTCTGCAGTTTCAAGCCACCCCTCCTGTGTAGTGAGTCTGGGTTTAGGGAGAAAGCAACACCTGCTTCCTCCTTTTTCTTCATTGAAGTTTTTCTCTTTGCTCTCCCTGTGGGCTTCGATTCTCACTTCAGATCTTTCCTAGGTCCCAGGGGCCTACTTCCCTCCTTCTTCTCTTCCTCACACCACTATATTCTAGTGTTTGTACACCAAATCTCAGAGAGGCTTTTTCTCTGCTGCTCACCACTCTGCCATATTCCCAGAAGTCTCAAGATTTCCAGTTCTGGTGAAAAAGTCTGCTGGAGTTTTCATAGGGATTTTCATGCAACTATATATAAATGTGGGGATAGTGCTATCTTATCAATATTGAGTCTTAGGGCTGGGTGTGGTGGCACACACCTGTAATCACAGCACTTGGGAGGCTGAGGCAGAGGATTACTGTTAGTTTGAGGACAGCCTGGTCTACATAGTGAGCTCAAGGTCAGCCTGTATTATGTAACAAGATCCTGTCTCAAAAAAAAAAAATTATTGAGTCTCAGTTGGGGATGGTGGTGCATGCTTGTAACACCAACATTTGGGAGGCTGAGGCAGGAGGATCATGAATTTGAGGCCAGTCTGGACTACATAGTGAGACCCTAAAGTTTCATAAATTGTGAATATAAGATAACTTTCCATGTATATATTGAAATCCTTTGATTTCTTTTAGTTACAGTTTTGTAGTTTTCAATGTATAGCTATTGCACTTTAAAAATCTTTTTCTTTCTTTTTTAATGTGGGTACCGGGAGTTGACCTCAGGGCCTCACGCTTGCCAGCAAGTGCTTGTGCTGCTGAGTGATATCACTGGCCCCCTTTTTTCCTTTATGTGGGTTCTGGGAGTTGAACTCAGGACCTCGTGCTTGCCAGGCAGGTGCTTATGCCACTGAGCTATCTCATTGGCCCCTATAATAAAACCTACTTTTTTTTTTATGTGGGTACCGGGAGTTGAACTCAGAACCTTGTGCTTGCCAGCAGGTGCTTGTGCCACTGAGCCACATCACCAGCCCTAAAAATCATTTTTGATGCATTTGAAAGAAATTACTTTCACATTTGACTTTCAGATTATTTCTTTGCTGGGTAAAAATCATATACTGCCCTTACTACATCCCCTTCTCTCTTACATTTTACTAATTTATTTAATGCTTAAAATCATTCTATTCTTTTTAAAAATAAGACTGCATTTTTAAAAGCAATTTTAGATTCACAGAAAAATTGGGTGGAAGGTACAAAGATTTCCCATGTAACCCCTGCCCTCACACATCCCTCCTCACAGTGGTGCCTTTGCTACATCTGGTAAACTAGCATTGACACATCCTTATCACCTAAAGTTCATAGTTTGTGTTAAGCTTCACTTTGGTTCTGTGCATTTTATGAGTTTGACAAGTGTGTTATGATATACACCTGTCATAACGGTATCATTCAGAGTAGCTTCATTGCTATAAAAATCTTCTGTGCACTCATTCATCCCTCTGTCTGCCCTAACCCATGGTAATTTCTGATCTTTTACTCCACAGTTTTTCCTTTTTTGGAATGTAATGTAGATGAAATCATGCAGTATGTAACCTTTTCAGATTGACTTATTTCACATAGTAATACTCATTTAAATCTCCTTCATGTATTTTTTTTTTCTTTTAAAGAGAAAAAAAAAGAAGAAAATTTCAAAACAACATAATAGGAGGGTAACAATGGTTAATGCATTGCGTACTGTTATCTTTAAATTAGTTATTCAGAGTACAAGATATTGGCATTCAGTTGTCCAAGCAATATTAGCACAAAACTTTCTTTTCAATGAACTAAGAGAAATTAGTAGTGTATCTATCTTAACTATTATATATATATATATATATATATATATATATATATATATATATATGGTTTTTTCTTTTTGGTTTTCCCCTCCCTCTTTTCTCTATTCCCCCAGGTTCTCTTTCCTTTTGAACAGTTTCTTCCCATTTTACAATATCTATTGTACATTTTGGACCTTATTTACTGTTTTAGCTTCTCATACTAGGGAGACAATATGATGTTTACACATGTACATCTGGTTTATTTCACTTATGAGTATGGTCTTTTTTTTGTGTGTGGGTACCGGGGGTCGACCTCAGGACCTTGTGCGCCAGCAGGTGCCCGTGCTGCTGAGTGATATCACTGGCCCCTTTTTCATATGTGGGTTCTGGGAGTTGAACTCAGGCCCTCGCGCTTGCCGGGCAGGCGCTTACACCGCTGAGCCATCTCACCAGCCCTATGAGTATGGTCTTGAGTTGTATCCATTTACCTATAAAAGTCTCCAGTTTATCCTTCTTTATGGCTGAGTAGTACTCCATTGTATAAAAATACCATATCTTTTTTATCCATTCCTTTGTCAAAGGGCATTTGGGTTGTTTCCAAGATCTAGCTATTACACATTGTGCTGCTATAAACATGGGTGCACATATATTGCTGTGGTACGATGTTTTTAATTCTTCTGGGAAGATACCCAGAAGGGGAACAGCTGGGTCAAATGGGACCTCCAATCCTAGTTTTTTGAGGAATCTCCACACTGATTTCCACAGTGGTTGCACCAGTCGACACTCCCACCAACAGTGGAGAAGGGTTTCTTTTTCCCCACAGCCCCTCCAGCATTTGTTATTGGTGGATTTCTTGGTAATAGCCATTCTTTCTGGGGTGAGATGGAATCTCAGTGTTGTTTTAATTTGCATCTCTCAAATGACCAGTGATGTCAAACATTTTTTCATATATTTATTTGTCATTTGTATTTCTTCATCTGAGAAGTGTGTATTCATCTCAGATGCCCATTTTCAGATTGGGTCTTTAAATTTGGGAGGTATGTTTTTTTGAGCTCTTTGTATGTTCTCAATAGTAATCCTTTGTTTGAGGAACAGCTGGCAAACATTTTTTCTCATGTTGTGGGTTGTCTCTTCACTCCGTTGGTGGTTTTTCTTTTTTTTTTTTTTTGGTGGGTACCGGGGGGTCGACCTCAGGACCTCGTGCGCCAGCAGGCGCCCGTGCCACTGAGCGATATCACCGGACCCTTTTTCGTATGTGGGTTCCGGGAGTTGAACTCGGGCCCTCGCGCTTGCCGGGCAGGCGCTTAAGCCGCTGAGCCATCTCACCGGCCCACGTTGGTGGTTTTTCTTGCTGTGCAAAAGCTTTTTAATAAGACAAGATCCCAGTTGTTGATTTTTTGTGATAGTTCCTGTGCAGTTGGGGTTTTATTCATAAAGTCTTTGCCTACACCAAAGTCTTCAAGAGTTTTACATATTCCATCTTCTAGCAGGTTTAATGTTTCTGTTTTAATATTTAGATCTTTGATCCATTTTGAATTTAGTTTAGTGCATGATGAAAGATATGGGTCTAATTTTAATCTTTGGCATGTTCAGAGCCAGTTTTTCCAGCACCATTTATTATAAAGGCTATCTTTCTTCCAGGAAATGTGTTTGGCACCTTTGAGAGATAAGGTGGCTTAGTATGTCTGGAGTTGTTTCTGCAAAGTTGGATTCATCCCAGGAATGCCGGGATGGTTCAACATACATAAATCAATAAATGTAATACACCATATTAACAGAGCCAAGAACAAAAATCATATGAGCATCTCAATAGATGCAGAAAAAGCTTTTGACAAAGTCCAGCACCCATTCATGATTAAAACCCTACAGAAAATTGGAATAGATGGTCTTTATCTCAATCTGATAAAAGCCATCTATGACAAACCAACAGCCAATATCATACTAAATGGACAAAAACTGAAAGCTTTCTCTCTAAAGTCAGGAACAAGACAAGGTTGTCCACTGTCTCCACTCTTATTCAACATAGTCCTGGAAACTTTAGCTAGAGCAATTAGACAATAGAAAGAAATAAAAAGAATAACGATGAGAAAGGAAGAAGTTAAATTATCATTATTTGAAGATGACATGATACTCTACATAGAAGACCCCAAAAACTCCACTAAAAAAACTGCTAGATTTAATAAGCAAATTCAGTAGCATAGCTGGATACAAAGCCGACACTCAAAAATCAATAGCCTTCCTGTACACGAATAACAAACTCACTGAGAGAGAAATTAGGGAAACAACACCTTTCACAATAACACCCAAAAAATGAAATACCTAGGGATCAATCTCACAAAGGATGTAAAAGACCTCTACATTGAAAACTACAGTACTCTGAAAAAGGGATTGAAGGGGATATCAGAAAATGGAAAGATATCCCTTGTTCTTGGGTAGGAAGAACCAATATAGTGAAAATGGCCATACTTCCAAAACTGTTATACAGATTTAATGCAATTCCGATCAAAATTCCAACAACATATGTCACAGAATTAGATAAAACAATCCTAAAATTCATCTGGAATCAGAAGAGACCTAGAATAGCAAAGGCAATTCTGGGCAAGAAAGGTGAGGCAGGGGGCATCGTAATCCCTGACTTGAAATTATACTATAAAGCTACTGTGATAAAAACAGCGTGGTACTGACAAAAAACCAGACCTGAAGATCCTTCATGTATTTCCATGGCTTGAAGACTCTTTTCTTTTTAGTGCTGAATAATTTCCATTGTTTTGTAGTACCACAGTTCATTTATCTGTTTGTATTCATGCACCTATTAAAGGATATTTTCATTACTTTCAAGTTCTGGCAATTGTGAGTAAGGTTGCTATAAACATCTGTGTACAGGTTATTGTGTGAGTGTAAACTCTCAGCTCCTTTGGATGTTTTGGATGATGTATCTTCATGTTTGAGATTCTCTCCTTGGCTATATTCACTTTAATAATAAGCCCCTCGTTTTGATCAGCTTTCCTATTGCTGGTACAAAATACCTAACACCCACAATTTAAAGGAGGAAATAGTTTAATTTGGCTCATGGTTTCATATCATGGTGGGTAGCTTCCAAAGCAGGCACATCATGGTGGGAGGGTGTGGCAGAGCAAAGCTGCTCACTTTATGGTGGCTAAGAAGCAGAGTAGGTTGGAAAAAGCCAAGAGGAAAGGGCTAGGAGCCAAATGTAGTTCCCAAGGCCACACCCCCATGACCCACCCAGACACATTCAGAAGTGTGCTCAGGCATCTCTCAGGTCAATTAAGTTGACAGTTGAGATTAATCATAACACTCATCAAAGGCATTCTTCATGTCTGGTACATTGTTTTTGATCTCTAATATTTATTTTTGTTTTTTTTCTTGGGATTTCCATTGCTCTGCTTAAATTGTCCACTTTCTTTTAGGCTATCAACTTTATTCATTAGACCATTTAGTAGTTTTAATTGTAGTTGTTTTAAATTCTCAAATAGTTCCCAATTTTTTCCATATCTGAGTCTGGTTCTGATGTTTATTTTTTCCTCTTCAATCTGTCTTTTAATCTTCAGTAAGCCTTATAATTTTTCCTACTACTATACAGGCATGATATACTCAGTAAAAGAAGTTATAGTAAATCGGCCTTTTGTAACATTGCATAAACAGAAGTAAGGGCAAAAGTCAAATGATTTTCTCAATAGACACAGAAAAAGCCTTTGACAAAATTCAACATCTATTTGTGATAAAAACACTGAAGAAAATAGGTATAGGAGAACCTTATCTCAATTGGTTAAAAGCCATTTATGATAAACTTCTTGCCAATATCATATTAAGTGGGGAAAAATTGAAAGCTTTCCCTCTAAAATCACAAACAAAACAGGGATATCAACTATTCTTACAATGTTCAATATAGTATTTGAAACATTAGCCAGAGCAATTAGGCAAGAAAAAAGAAATAAATGGTATGTATATAGGAAAGAAGAAGTCAAATTGTCATTATTTGCAGATGACATAATCTCTACATAGCAGACCCAAAAATCCATAAAGGAAATGTGGTATCTGTATATAGTGGAATGCTAATCACTATAAAGAAGGATAAATTTGAGGCATTTATAGGAAAGCGGGTGCATCTGGAAAATACAATGTTGAGTGAAATAAATCAGACACATCTTGTATGTCATATGGTGTCTCTAAGTTGAGTGAGGAAAAGTATAAAAAAGAGCAAACTAAAGGATGAATGGAAAGAAACAAGGGGATAGATATGTTGCAAATGGGAAAGGGTCCAGCAGACTGAGGGTGAGGGGAGATGGGGAGGGGAAGGGGAAGTAAGAACCAAGATATGCCATATACAGGTATTGAATACCTCCAATGAATGTAAATTATACACCATAAACCTGAGCTACAAATAGTAATAACAAAAATGAAAATGGAGGAAAATGATTTAGAGACAGAGGAGTGCAGAAAAGTAGGAAGGGGAAGGGGATTAAGAAACATGTTGTGTTATGTACACACACTATGCCCCAAGTTGAATGCAAATTTCATGTACTGAAAACATGAACTAATAAAATAGAAATTAAAAAAAGGAGACCCAAAAAGTCCACCAGAAGACTCCTGGAATTCAGAGCCAAATTCAGCAATGTAGCGGGATACAAAATCAACACACAAAAATCAACAACATTCCTGTATAACAATTATGAACCCACTGAAAAGAAATTAGGAAAACATACCATTCACAATAGCACCAAGGAAAATTAAAGACTTAGAAGATAACCTAACTAAAGAAGTGAAAGACCTCTACAATGATGACTACAGTACTCTGCAAAAGTAGATCAAAGAAGACATCAAAAAATGGAAAGATATTCCCTGTTCCTGGATAGGCAGAATAAATATAGTCAAAATGGGCATACTTCCAAAATTAATGTACAGATTTAATGCAACCCCAATCAAAATGGCAATAATATTCTTCACAGAACTGGAGATAACAATCCTAAAATTCATACAGAACTAGAAGAGACCCAGAATGGCAAAAACAATCCTGGTAAACAAGAACAAAGAGGGAGGCATTGCAATCCCAGACTTGAAATTATATGACAAAGCTACAGTGATAAAAACAACATAGTACTGGCACAAAAACAGATACAAAAATCAGTGATACAGAAAAGAGGATAGAGAAACAGCCGCAAGCACATTCAACCATTTGATTTTTGAGAAAGGGGCAAAAAACATACACTGGAGGAGAGAAAGGCTCTTTAATAAATGGTGCTGGGTAAATTGGCTATCCACGTGTGCAATATTTAAGCTAGATTTGTATCTCTTACCATATGCTAAACTAAAATCAAAATGGATCAAAGAACTAAGTGTTAAAATAGAAACAATCTGCTGGAGATAAAATATGTAAAACTCTTGGAGTCATAGGCATAGGCAATGACTTTCTGAGTGGAATCCCAGTTGCACAGGAAATAGTACCAAGAATCAACAAATGGGATAATATCAAAGTAAAAAGCTTTTGCATAGCAAAAGAAACAACTAACAGAGTGAAAAAAGAATCTACAGAATGGGAAAAAGTTTTTCCCAGTTATTCCTCAGAGAGAAGACTAACAAATAGAATATATAAAGAACCCAAAAAATTAGACCCACACAATGAAAGTCCCAATCAAAAAATAGACAAGTGGAATGAACAGACACCTCACAGAAGAAGTACAAATGGTCAATAAATACATGAAAAAAAATGTTCAACATCACTGGCCATTAGAGCAATGCAAATTAAAACAACACTGAGATTCCCTCTTACTCCAGAAAGAATGACTATTGTCTTGGTTACTTTTCTCTCATGGCTGAGACAAAATACCCGATGCCCAAAATTAAGGAAGGAAAGGTGTATTTAGCTCACAGTTTGTGGAGGTTTCAGTCCATACCTGGCTGGTTCCAAGGCAGAGTGGCACATGGCAGAGGGCAACAGTTCATGGCAGCGGAAGGCAGCAAAAACAAGCAAGGAGCAAAAGGGGAGGAACGAGCGCAAGAGAGCGAGCAAGCCTCTTTCCCTTCCTTATATTACATGCAGGCTACCCGCCCCAGGGTGGGAGTAGCACTCAGACCCATAATCCCAGCATTAGACCATGAATCAGTCATAAACTCCAGAAGCCGCCTCCATGACTGCATGAGGCTTTGGGGGGACATCTAGACACAAACCATAACAACTATCATCAGTAAATCAAATAATAACAAATGCTAGCCAGGCTGCAGGGAAAAAGGAAGCCTACATTGTTGTGGGGAATGTAGACTATACAAACACTATGGAAATCAGTATGGTGAGGCCTCAGAAAACTAGATAGAGGGCCGGTGAGATGGCTCAGTGGCGTAAGCGCCTACCTGGCAAGCGTGAGGACCCCAGTTCGACTCTTGGAACCCACATACGAAAAAAGGGCCGGTGATATCGCTCAGCGACACGGGCGCCTGCTGGCGTGCGAGGTTCTGAGGTTGACCCCCGGTACCCACAAACAAAACAAAACAAAACAAAACAAAACAAAAAAACTAGATAGAAATTCCATTTGACTCAGCTATTCTCCTTCTAGGTATTTTTCTGAAAAAGTTAAAGTCATCATATTACAGTGAAACATTCATAGCCATGTTTATAGCAGCACAATTTATAATGGCTAAATCTTGAAAATGACCTATGTGTCCATCAACAGGTGCTTATGCCGCTGAGCTATCTCACTGGCCCTGTTTTTCGGTTTTTTGAGACAGGGTATCGCTGTGTAGTTCAGGCTGGCCTTGAGCTCACTATGTAGCCCAGGCTGGCCTTGAGCTCATGGCGATCCTCCTGCCTCAGCCTCCCTAGTGCTGGGATTACAGGTATGTGCCACTGTACTTGGTTCTTTGATAATTTCTTTCTTTTTTTTTTTTGTGGGTACCGGGGGTTGAACTCAGGACCTCATGCACCAGCAGGTGCCCATGCCACTGAGCGATATCACTGGCCCTTTTTTCGTATGTGGGTAGCGGGAGTCGAACTTAGGACCTTGCGCTTGCCAGGCAGGCGCTTATGCCGCTGAGCTATCTCACCAGCTCCGGCTCTTTGATAATTTCTTAACATTTTCCATTTCTCTCTTTCTGTCATGTCTATTATGCAGATATTAAAATTTTTGATCTAATCCTCTTGGACTTTATCTTGTCTCTGCTCTACCCCTCCCCCTATTTCTTTGATTATTCTTGTACTTCCATATTAATTTTTCAAAATATTTGCTTTTTGTATTAATACATTTTCTTACATTAACTTTCTATTGTAAAAAATTTTAAACTTCCTAAAAGAGAACAATATAACATCCAGATAACCTCCACCTAATTTCAAAAAATGTTAGCTTTTAATCACATTTACCTCTCTCTTTATATATACATGTGTATGTTTCCTGTAGATTATTTGAAACTAAGCTGTAAATATGACCATTAACCCTTAAATATTTTAGAATGCATCTTCTAAGAATGGCACTTTTCCAATATCACAAAACTTTGATCATAACTAAAAATTTTAACAATATTCAATAATATCATATTGTAGTCAGTCCATCTTTGATTTTTTTTAATTGTCCAATTATTGTATATTTTGAAACAAAACATGGATTTAATCTAGATTTATGTGCTTCATTTAGTTGATATGACTCAGCCTTTCTTGAGACTATCCCACATTCTGGGTGGTCTTCATGGTGTCATTTAACTTGGTCCATCTTCTGTATTTCCTCTAACTTGAGCCTGAAGAATTGATTATATTTGGCTAAACTATTTTTCCATGAATACTTTGAGGGTTCAGTTGTGTATCTCATAGTGTGTCAGATAAGAAGGTATGTACATCATATCAGGCCTCCAATAACAGCATTACTAAGTCTGATTGATTTGCCAAGGTGATGACCAGACCATCCCACAGAAACGACACATGGGTATTCTCCTTTCAGCTAGTAACTAATCTCTGGAGGTGACTGGGTTTTCCAAAAATCTTTCTCCAGATGGTTTTTAATATTAATTGGTGATATTTATCTAGGTCAATGTTTACCTTAGAAGTTGTAAAATGGTGACTTTCTAGTTCTTTAATTACTTTTATATTTGTTAACAGGCACTATTTTACACAGAAGATCTTTTTCACCACCTTTTTCTCTCATTTTGAATTTCACTGTAAACTCAAGTAATATTTATTATTTAAAATAATTACTTATAATTACTATATTTTTGACAGCCTGATTGTCCCAAAATTAGACATTGGAAGTTGATTCAGTAAGCTCCCTGTGTCCTTTTGTTGTGACTCTTGGTCATTTCTTACTTTTTTAGGCACAAGATACCCCAGGTTGTATACTTTCTCTACCCTAATGTGGGATCAGCCATTTCTACAAGGTGGCCTGGTTTCTCATCGTGAGTAGAGAATGATGTTTAGAAATCTAGATCTGGGTGTGTTCATGCTACTAGATTTCATTGCTACTGAGCTTTTCCAGTAAATAGAACTAGGAAAAAAACTTTTAAAATTTTATTCTATTTCTACTTAAATTTAATACAGTAGGAGATTTAAAAAACATACTGGTATGTATTTTTTGTAACATGGAACGATCTTTGTTTCTAATATTATTAATGTACTCATTTGCCTTTTCTTATAATGTGCATGATAATTTTTAAGTGTATTTTTCCCAACAACAAACATGCCAAGTCAGGTTTCACATTGTCTCTGCAGTTCTTTTTGTTCTTAGAATATATATATATATATATATTCTAATATATATATTATATATTATATATGTAATATATTATATATATATATATATTAGTAAGAATAAGCAGTCAGTTTATTTTACTTGAAACAATTCTTTTCTCTGGGTGGTTATTGATTTTATACAGTAGGTTCATTTGTTTCTGTTTGTTTTCAATTTTATGGCTTGCTTTTCTTTGTGAATTAATTTAATTTTTTGAGTATATAAGACTTTTACATTATTAAGTTATTTTGTCTCACCCTTCTTCACCATGTCTGCTTTTTAATGTTGGGGCTGGGACTCTGCAAACTGCATTTCTGTTTTTCCAGCTATGACTTTCAAATAGAATGCTAGAGGGAGAGAGCAAGACTGGAAGATTAAGAAGGAACTTACTCCGTCCTGGTTTTTTTTTTTTTTTGTAATCTAAGGGCTTTTTGTCTGCTTCCTGTTCCTGTGCACATCACCCTGCCATGCATTTTCACCTAGTAGCATAAGTGCCTTCCCTAGAAGCTGTGAATGTAGTTTGGCATTTTCAAATAGGTGCAAAACCAGCTTTCCTTTGAACTTATTTTTTAAGGCAAAACTTGTTCTCATTGACTAGGTAGTGTTTCATTGGCTTGAGAGTCACTACTGAATACTGAAGAGGTGTCTTTTAAAGAGCAGTATTTATCTACTTAAAGCTCTGTGGGTGGTTGTGTAGACCTTCCCAGTGCTGATTCAATATAATAAACACAGTGGTGATAGGTGTTAAACTATCATAGAACATTCCAGTGCCTCAGAATGTCAGGTTCAACTGGGTGGAATTCACCAGAGATCAGTGTTAGACTTCTCTTAGTATCGATCCTGTGTTTTCAAACATTTGGAATTGTGGCGGGACCCTTCACCAGTGAGTATAGTTGTGACCTGCTCAAAAAAATTTTAAAGAGATATGACATTGAAGAGCTATAGGGAACTAGATCGGTTGGGTAACAGTATCTTCATTGAAGTTTTTTCCAGTGAGATTGTACCAGCATTACTACTGCCACCTTTGACTGGGACTGCTTTTCCTCCCCTCTAGTTGTTTTAGGAACGGGAAATGGCATCATGACTTACTTTTAATTATAACATCAGGTAGTCTGGGTATCTGTAAATGTCCACTTGAGAGAGAGAGGCAGAGAGAGAGAGATAGAGATAGAGATAGAGAGAGATTGACTAGTTTTGTTTTGAAGTAACGAAACTGGTCTTCACTGAGTCTGTTATAGATCTCTTTTTTTCTGACCATCCTAGTCTCTATTAAACATTTGATTTTTTCATTTACCATCTATCCTCATCTGTACTTTTCTTGTTTGTTTGTTTACGTATTTATCATCCACTTTTTCCACTGGAATGTAGGCTGTATCATCATGGATACCCCATCTATATTTCCCCAGAACCAAGCCCAGTTCCTGAAACAGAAACAGAGACCAAAATAGTTAATTAGCAAGTGAAATAATACATGAAATATTCATGAAATATTCAAGGTTAGACTAGTAGACAGTGCTGGTGCTCTGCCCAGATCTCCTCTCCATTACCAGCTCAGTGCATATCACTCTTCTTCAACAACACTTAGTTGCATGTGGCCTTCGTATTTATTTCGACATTGAATTTTGCTTGCTACATGAATAGAAGACTGGTGGTGCCTGGGAAGAGCAGCTCTGCAGCACTGAGTGATTGGAGAAGGTCGCCCAATACCCCAGCTCCCTTGAGTGGTGATAAATTGGTTTGGCCTAAAGCTGCCTCTCTGTATATTTTATGTTTGGTTTATTGCTTCTCTGTACATAGTGAACTACAATTTAAGTGGATGTGTAAACAGACTGTAGCCTATTAGTGGTTCGGTCAAGGGGACAACCATTGGAACCATGTTCAAATCAGACAGACAGGAGCTGTAACCAACTGGGCTGTCTCTGAAGCTCCCTTACTTTTCCTGTACTTTACTCCCTTTGTGCTGGTTATAAATATAACTTGCTCATGTGATGAGGTCAGGTGGAATCATTTTTGGTGCAGCCTGCTGCCTGGTTCTAGAATCACAAATATAGTCAATTTAAAACTTGAAAAGCTAGATTTGTTGTAACTTTATCTTTTTACTGTGGGATAGCTCAGTTTTTTATTTTATTTTATTTTTATTTATTTATTTATTTTTTTTACAGTGCCTGTAAGGCTACCCAAGAAGAAAAGCTTCATCACTCAATGTGCTGGCTGCTTTGGTACCTCACCCTTTATTAGCTGCTTTCTGTTCTTACATTGTTTTACTTTCCAATTCCCCTATTCAGTTCCAAGTTACTTCCCAAATAAATCCTATGCACTGGAATCCATGTTTCGGGGTCTGCTTCTGGCCCAAACCAAGACAGATGGGTAAATCACAAAAGTTTTATAAAAGTTCCTTGCATTCTTGTTTCTAAGTGAGGGAACAGGCAGATCTATTTTGAAATGAAAGTAGCCTGGAAAAAAATGCCATTTCCTTTCCTAAAAGCATAGCTTTCATTATGTCTTTTGATTAGTTTGCATACTGAAATCATGCTAACTTTAACACATTATTGTATTGAATTCCTTTTCTATTTTCTCAACTTTAGTTTTTAATATATAGTGCATTTCTAGACCATCATCTGGGCAATAGAAGACATGCAATTTGTGAGTCATCATGCAGAAATATGGTCAACAATTAAATAGTCACGTATACCACACTTACTCTATGAAAAGCACTGAAGTCATTTTGATAGATTCAAAGTTGGACTGGATATTTGTCCTTCTTCCTCAAGAGCTCAGTAGCCAGTAATGGAAAGAAGTACATATAGGTTAAAACGAGCTGAAAGGAACATACGGTGGAGTTTCAGAGTAGTTAAATGAATACTGGAAAGGAATTATACGAGCCTTCATGGGGATGGGACTTAAAGGATGGGTAATTGTGTGGAGGAAACAATGTGGACAAAATAGTAAGGTCAGAAAGTACAAAATATAGGGAGAGGATAGGCAAACCAACTATGTTGCTTGCTTTTTTTTTTTTTTTTTATGTGGGTACCGGGAGTCAACCTCAGGACCTCATGCTTGCCAGCAAGCGCTTGTGCCACTGAGCGATATCACTGGCCCTGTTGCTTGCTATTTTAAGGTGACATTGCTTCCGAATTCCTTCAAGTAGATAAGCTAGCAGGAGCATGTATTTATTCCCATTCCTTAGATTTCAGTCTTATACCACAGGTTCCTTCTTCTTCTTCCTCTACTCTATATTTTTATTGTATTTATTCCATAGTGAAAACCTTGTAAGATTAATGTCAACATATTTGTTCATTTGTTCTATTTCATAAGATACAGAAATATCAATAGCAATACAATTACTGAATAACAAACTTATGAAGTAAAGTTTGAGTTTTTTTTACAATTGATATTGTACTTACAATACATCTCACTGAGGGTGATGTTGATATACTGGGTTCAAGATTTACTTGAATTAATTATTTATAAATAGTGTGATGCTATCAATTTGATACACAATTTGTTTAAGTTAAATTTCATAGTTAGGGCCGGTGAGATGGCTCAGCGGCTTAAGCACCTGCCCGGCAAGCGCGAGGGCCCGAGTTCGACTCCCGGATCCCACATACAAAAAAGGGGCCGGTGATATCCCTCAGCGGCACGGGCGCCTGCTGGCACACGAGGTCCTGAGGTCGACCCCCCGGTACCCACAAAAAAAAAAATTTCATAGTTAATTCCATCCTCTTTGAGTTAGTTAATTTTAGGTTTTGAAATATATAGAACATTAACATGACTCAAAAGCAAAAGTGATGGAACTTCCAGGAATATGGCAGAGTGGTGAGCAGCAGAGAAATAGCCTCTCTGAGATTTGGAGTCCTGATGCTGGAATATAGCAATGTGAGGAAGAGAGGGAGGAAAGTGGGTCCCTGGGACCCAGGAAGGATCTGAAGTGAGAATTGGAGCCCACGGGAGAGTGAAGAGAGGGGCCTCAATGCAGAAGTGAGAGGTGGCAGATGGTGCTTTCTCTCTGAGACCTGGTTCATGGCATGGGAGGGGCGGCTTGAATCTGCAGAGGCATGGTGACTACTGGTGACCCCAGAGGCTGCCACAGAGAAACACACCAGTGGAATGGGGCAGAGGATGCTGCAAACTGCAGTGGGTTTTGTTATCCCAGTTCAGACCCCAGGAGAGGGCAATTGGCCAGTAGCTATTTTGGAAAGGGGCCAACTGAATTCAGAAATCAGAGCAGCTGTGGGTTGGCTCCATCTAGCATATCCCAGTATCAGGATGAGGCACAGCTGAGTGTAAGCCACCAGGGAGCTGAGGTCAAGCTGGAAAGAGGCACCCAAAGCATGTGGGCTGAACAACTTGTGTTCCAGCCTCAAAGCCAGAAGCCAGAAGCAGCCTGAACGTCAGTGGACTTAGGCACAGGCTTGCAGGATTATCCACCACCCTGCCGTAATTCTACAGCTGCCTTCATGGGATCAATCAACATAAATCTGGCCTCTGTTTGCCCCTCTGTCTACCAGTGATAGCAGAGACACACCCTGAAGCAGACGTTTTTAATTAAAAAATTTTTTTGTTTTGTTTTGGTAATGGAAATCAAACTCAGGACCTTGCACTTGCCAGGCAGGCACTTGTGCCACTGAGCTATATCACTGGCCCCTAAAAATTTTTTTATTTTTATTTTCTTTTTCTCTGTTGTTGCTTTCTTTTTTCCTTTCTTTTTCTTTATTGTTTGTTCTTGTTTGTATATGAGTGTGAACATTGTTCCTAGTTTTCTTGTTTTGTTGTGCTGTTCTGTTCTTGTTTCTGTTTGTTCCTTCTTTCTTTCCCTCCTGTATTCTTCACCAGTTTTTCCAAAGTTCATATAATCTTCCTTTGTCCTCCAACCTTGCTTCTAATCTCTTTCTCTTCTTCTATTTCTCTATTTTTCCCATCAACCCCTTTTAAATTTTCTCCCCTGAGGGTAAAATTGTCGTATTGAGGGCATATTTATTGTATACAATTTTCTGGTTTGTTTTTAGATTTTGTTACATAACCACAAATATAGTCCATACCGTTAAAGATGGCAAATTAATAGTTACCACAGTTTGTCATTTTTAAAGCTGTGTTTGATGCTACTGCTACTGATGATTGTACTACTTTAGCTAAGGTGACTACCACTACTTTAGCAAATTGTTCTAATCAGTTGTTCTTCCTCATATACCAAGACTGAGATTGCCTAAGGCTCATAAAAATACTACAGGCCAGTGACAAAAAACCAGGGGTTAGGCAAAAAGGCAGCAAACTCTCACCCCCAATAAATTGAAGAGGTAGGATCTTGCAACAGACTCAAAACCCAAAAGCCAGCTACACCTGGAAATCATCTCTGAGAAGTAGTCATTTCCTAAGGGTTCTAAATACTAGCAATATAGCTACCTGCCGTAAACAATTTACAACCATTAACCCAGAAATTAAACTGAAAAAAAAAAAATAGAAAATGAGGAGACCCTTAACCAAGACGCAATCCCAGACTTCCAAGTCACCAAAGGCAAATCCAAGATGCAATGAGGTGGAACAATTCGAAAGCCACCCACTTGGGCTCTCTGAAGTGGTAACAGCAAAAGTAACAAATCAGATGAATGAGACTCTAGAAGAAGTCAAATCAGAAGTAATCTCTCAGATAACTACAGAGATGGTGACCATAGTGAAAGACATGGTTAGTGACTTTAGAGCAGATACAGATTAAAAAAAAATACAGGAGCTTAGGAAAATGATGGAAACCATGAATTCCCAATATAGGAAAGAAATGGAGTCCATGAAACAGATTCAAACAGATATCCTGGAGATTAAAAATTCCATTGAAAGTATATACAGCAGAATGAGCCAATGTGGGGACAGAATATCAGATCTAGAAGACAGGATTGCAGTTAGTGATCATGAAAAAAAATTTTCTTCTATTTATCTTTGATTTTTTAAGGCAGGATCTCACTATGTAGTCCAGTCTGTCCTTGAACTCACAGCAGTCCTCCTGCCTCAGCCTCCCAAGTGCTTGGACTACAGGTGTGTGCCACCATGCCCAGCTAAAAAAAGATTTCTTAAAGAGAGCAAGGGACCATGAAAAATCAATCCAGCAGCTTCTAGGTGCTGTGAAGAAGAATGACATAAGATTGATCAGAGTCAATGAAAAGCAGGAAATAGCACAAACCACATAAAAAAAACTGTTCACAGAAGTAATGGCAGATAACTTCCCAAGCATGGAAAAAGAATTTGACATACAGGTAAGTGAGGCATACAGAACTCTAATTAGCCATGATTTTTTTTTTTTTTGTGGGTACCGGGGGATTGACCTCAGGACCTCGCGCGCCAACAGGCACCCGTGCCGCTGAGTGATATCACTGGCCCCTTTTTTGTATGTGGGATCTGGGAGTTGAACTTGGGCCCTCGTGCTTGCAAGGCAGGCGCTTATGCCACTGAGCCATCTCACCGGCCCCTAATTAGCCATGATTTAAAAAAAAAAAAACTATACCAAGGCATATAATAGTTAAGAGTCCAGAAATTAAACACAAGAGGAGAATATTAAAAGCTTTTAGAGAAAAGAAATAAATCATCTATAAAGGGAAGCCCATCAGAATTACAGTAGATGTCTCAACACAAATCCTTAAGTAAAGGAGAGCTTGGAGTGAAGTATTTCAAGCTCTAAAGGAAAACATCCTCCAATCCAGATTGGTGTACCCTGCAAAACTATCTTTCAAAATCAATGAAGAAGTGAGATACTTCCATGACAAAGAACACCTGTGGAAATTTATGACCACCAAACCAGCACTCCAAAATGTTTTGAAGGACATTCTAGATAGAGATAACAAGGATTACAACTCCATGAACCCCAATAGAAGGAATTCACCAGGCAAGGCAGACAATTAAATGGGGGTGGGGGGCGCAGGGAGAGCCAACAACAGGCAAATAACATGACAAAGAAATCGATACATATCAGTTATAACCATGAACATTAATGATCTCAATTTACCAATCAAAAGACACAGACTGGCAGAATGGATCATGAAGCAAGATCCAACAATATGTTGCATACAAGAAACTCATTTAATGCAAACAGAAATTCATAGACTGAAATTTAAAGGATAGAAAACAATACTCCATGCAACAGGAACCCAGAAAAAAGCAGGGGTAGCTATTCTATTTGCAGACAAAATGATTTTTAAGTCAAGACTGATTAAGAGAGACAAAGAAGGTCACTACATCGTTGCAAAGGGAACAATCCAGAGAGGAAGAGATAACAATTATAAGTATATATGCAACAAATACCAATGCACCCAACTATATATAACAGATATTAATGGACATGATAAATAAGCACTAATACAATTGTATTGGGGGATCTCAATACTCCACTGTCACAAAAAGACAGATCAACTAGACAAAAAGTCAATGATGAAATATTGGAACAAAATCAAACTTTTGAACAAATGGACTTAGTAGATGTCTACAGAGTATTCCATCCCACAACATCAGAATACACATTCTTCTCAGTTGTACATGGGATGTTCTCCAAAATAGACCATATACTAGCTCATAGAACATGCTTAAATAAAAGTAAAAGAATTGAAATTACCCCATGTATATTATGAGACCATAGAGCAATGAAATTGGAAATCAATGGCAAAAGAAACCACAAGAACTTCATAAACACATGGAAATTAAATAACACCCTCCTGAACAACCAAAGGGTCACAGATGAGATTAAAGAAGAAATTAGACAGTTTCTACAATTAAATGATAATGCCAATACAACATACCAGAACTTATGGGATGTTAAGAAAGCAGTCCTAGATGGGAAATTTATAGTGGTGAATTCTCATATCAGAAAAACAGAGCAAGCTTAAAGAAAAAACCTAATGTTGAACCTCAAGCTTCTAGAAAAAGAAGAGCAAATCAAGCCCAAAACTTGTATGAGGGATGAAATTATTAAGATCAGAGCAGAAATTAATGCAATTGACCCAAAATGATACAAAGAATCATAGAATCAAAGAGTTGGTTCTTTGACAGAGTAGCTAACTTATCAAAACAATGAAAGAAAAGACTCAAATCCATGCAATTAGGAATGACAAGTGAAATCACAACAGATCCTGCAGAAATCCAGAAGATCATCAATACCTACTTTGAGAACTTCTATTCTAATATGATGGAAAATATGAAAGAAATGGACAAATTCCTAGATACATATGAGTTACCAAGCTGAATCAAGAAGATATAAAAATTCTAAATAACCCAATATCAGTCAGTGAAATTGAATATGTAACTAAAAACCTACCAACAAAGAAAAGCCCAGGTCCTGCCAGATTCAGCAGAATTATGCAAGAAATTTAGAGAATATCTAATGCCACTACTGCTGAAAAACTTTAATGAAACTGAAAGGGAAGCAGTGCTCCCAAAATCATTCCTGGAAGCAAGCTTTACCCTGAATCCAAAACCAGAGAAGGATTCAAGCAAAAAGGATTACTATAGGCCAATCTCCCTAATGAACATAGATGCAAAAATTCTCAATAAGATAGTGGCAAACAGAATGCAGCAAATCATCAAGAAGATTATACACATTGACCAAGTAAGATTCATCCCAGGGATGCAGGGATGTTTCAATGTATGCAAATCAATTAATGTAATATACCATATTAACAAAGTCAAGGACTAAAACCACACGATCATCTCAATAGATGCAGAAAAAAGCATCTGACAAAGTCCAACCCCTATTTGTGATAAAAACCCTACAGAAAATTGGAATGGATGGTCTTTATTTCAATCTTTTAAGAGCCATCTAGGAGAAGCTAACAGTCAAAATCATACTAAATGAACAAAAACTGAAAGCTTTCACTCTAAAATCAGAAACAAGACTAGGATGTCCACTATCACCACTCCTATTCAATATAGTTTTGGAAGCATTAGCTAGAGCAATTAGACAAGAGACAAATGAATGGAATAAGGATAGGAAAGGCAGCATTTAAATTATCATTGTTTGCAGATGACAGGATACACTATATAGAAGACCCTAAAAACTCCACCAAAAGACTCCTAGATTTAATAACCAAATTCAGTTACATAGCTGGATACAAAGTCAACACTCAAAAATCAATAGCAGAAAAAAAAAGATGGCAGATCTGTAAGAAGCAGGCAGTGAACCTCTCCAAAAGTCACCATCCGGACACTGGAATATAGTGACTGGAGGAGGACAAGAAAGAGGGAAGTGGCTCCCCTGGACCCAGGAAAGATCTGAAGCACAGTTTGGGGCTCACAGAGAAAGTGAAGAGAAAAACTACAACAAAGAAGAAGGAGGTGGCCACTGGTGCCTTTTCCCTGTGTTGGGAATCCCAGCACGACAGAACTGTTTCAAATCTGTGGACACGTGGTGACTGCCGGCGCCCCCAGGGGCCTCCACAGAGGAATGCGAAATGCAGCACTATAGAGAAGCAGCGGCCATGAAGAACACATTGACTGGCAGTGAGTGCTGATGCCCAGCCATCTGGCACATGAGAGAGTGATTAGCTGGGTGCCATTGTTGGGGGGCAGCAGCTGAACTTGGAACACAGGGCAGCCACCACTCCATCCACGGCTCCAGCGGGGACCTCCACAGAGGAACGCAAGATGCTGCGGTACAGAGAAGCACCGGCTGGGAAGGCCACACTGACTGGCGGTGAGTGCTGACGCCCAGCTGTCCCTTGCGAGAGAGTGATTAGCCGGGTGCCATTGTGTGGGGGCAGCAGCTGAACTCAGAACTCAGAGCCACCGCTGATCCATCCACAGCTACAGCAGGGCTCAGCCCGCGGAAAGTGCCCTGACAGCAGCAGGTGAATGAATCTGGTCTCCGCCAGAGAGTGCAGGCTATTGCCCACTTCCCTCTCAAAAGGCTGCTGCCGGCTTGCTGGGACAGATCTGCATGGAACAGGACTCTGTCACCACATGGTGCCTGCCTACAGCAGAGTCAAAACCTGGAAGTGAACTTTTTTTAAATTTTATTTTATTTTATTTTTCTTTTCCTCTCATTTGTTTTTTGTTCTGGTGGTGGTGTTTTGGGTTTTCTTTCTTTTTTTTTTTTGTCTTTTTATTTTTGTTTGTTTGTTCTTTCCTTCATTGTTCTATCTGGTTTTTATATGAGTGTAAACAGAGCCTCTAACCTCTTTGTGATTGTGGTTCTGATCTGTTCTTCCTTCTATCCCTTCCTTCTCTTTTTCCCACCAGTCTTCTGTGCCAGTTTCCCAATGTTAGCAGGATCCCTTTTTGTCCTCCAGCCTTACATCTAATTCCTTCCTCTTCTTCCAATTCTCTATATCCTCCTTAACTCATTTTAAATTTAAACTCCTGAGGGAAAAATTGACATATTAAGTACTTGTATACTGCATATAATTTTCTGGTATGTTTTACATTTTGTTATATAACCACAAATCTAATTTATATGGTTAAAAGTGGCAAATAACTGATTAGCTCAGTCTGTTATGTTCTAGGCTGTGTTTGATGCTTTTGGTACCACTGTAGCCAAAAGTGACATAAATGTTCTAAACAGCTTTTCTTCCGGTATTCCAAGACTGAGATTGTCTAAGGATCACAGAAAATACTGTGGCACAGTACCAAAGAACCAAGGACTGGGCCAAACAGGCAGCAACTTCTTATCTCCAACAAATTGAAGAGGTAGGATCTTGCAGCAGGCTCAAAACCCAAAAATAAGCTACACCTGGAAGATACCTCAGAGAAGTAGTCATCTCCTAGGAGTTTGAAATACTAGCAATAAAGCAACCTACCATAGGCAATTTACAAACATCACCCCAGGAATTAAACTAAAGAAAGAAAAGAAAATGAGATGACACTTATACAAGATGCAACCCCACACATCCAGTTCACCAAAAGCAAACCCAGGGGGCAGTGAGGTGGGACAAACCGAAAGCCACCCACCTGGCATCTGAAGTGGTAACAACAAAGCAGTTGAATGAGGCTCTGGAAAAATTTAAATCAGAAATAATTTCTCAGATAACTGCAGAGAAAATGTCCACAATGAAGACCATGCTTAAGGATGCTAGAGCAGACACAGACAAAAAAAAAAATAGATGAGCTTAAGAAAATGATGGAAGCCATGAATGCTCAGCATAGGAAAGAAATGGAATCCATAAGGCAGATTCAAGCAGATATCCAGGAGAACAAAAATTCCACTGAAAGTATTTGTAGCAGATTAAGCCAATGTGAGGACAGGATCTCAGATATAGAAGACAGGCTTGCAATTAGTGATCATGAAAAGAAAGAATTCTTAAAAATAGCAAGGGACAATGAAAAAAATCAATCCAGCAGCTGCTAGATGATACAAAGAAGAATAATTTAAGATTGATTGGAGTCAATGAAAAAGCAGGAGATAGCATAAATGACATCAGAACACTGTTCACAGACATTATAATGGAAAATTTCTCTGGTAGAGAAAAAGAATTTGATGTTCAGATAAGTGAGGCCTATAGAACTCCAATTAGCCACGATCAAAAAAAATCTTCAACCAGGCATATCATAGTCAAGATTCCAGAAATTCAACATCAGAGTAGAATCTTAAAAGCTGTTAGAGAAAAGAAACAAATCACCTATAAAGGAAAGCCCATCAGAATCACAGCGGACTTTTCAGCACAAACCCTCAAGTCAAGAAGAGCTTGGAATGATGTATTTCAAATTCTAAAGGAAAATAACCTTCAACCCAGATTGATGTACCCTGCAAAACTATCTTTCAAAACTGATGGAGAAATAAAATCCTTCCATGACAAAAAACATCTGAGAAAATTTATAACCACCAAACCAGCATTCCAAAATGTTTTGAAGGACATTCTAGAAAGGGATAACAAGGACTACAACTCCTGGAACCCCAGCAGAAGGAATCCACCAGGCAGGGCAAACAAAGAAAGGGAGGGAAAAAAAATAAAAAAAGGGGGAGCCAACAACAGGAAAATAACATAACAAGGATAAGTCAATACATATCAGTTTTAACCATCAATGTTAATGGTCTCAATTCACCAATCAAAAGGCACAGACTGGCAAAATGGATCAAGAAGCAAGATCCAACAATATGCTGTATACAAGAAACACATTTAATTCAAAAAGAAATTCATAGACCGAAATTCAAAGGATGGAAAACAATACTCCATGCGACGGGAACCCAGAAAAAAGCAGGGGTAGCTATTCTTTTTGCAGACAAAGTGAATTTCAAGCCAAGAATGATTCAGAGAGATAAGGGAGGTCACTACATCCTTGTAAAGGGAACAATCCAAGAGGAAGAGATAACAATCATAAATATATATGCAACAAATACCAGTACACCCAACTATATATAACAAATATTAATGGACATGAAAAATCAAATAAGCACTAATACAATTGTATTGGGGGATCTCAATACTCCACTGTCACAAAAAGACAGATCAACTAGACAAAAAAAATCAACAATGAAATATTAGAACTGAACCAAACTTTGGAACAAATGGACTTAGCAGATGTCTACAGAGTATTCCATCCCATAACATCAGAATACACATTCTTCTGAGCTGCACAAGGGCCGTTCCCCAAAAGAGACCACATACTAGCTCATAGAACCTGCTTAAGTAAATGCAAAGGAATTGAAATTATCCCATGTATATTATCAGACGATAGTGCAATGAAATTGGAAATCAATGGCAAAAGAAACCACAAGAACTTCCTAAACACATGGAAATTAAATAGCACCCTACTGAACAGCCAATTGGTCACAGATGAAATTAAAGAAGAAATTAGACAGTTTCTTTTTTTTTTTTGTGGGTACCGGGGGGTCGACCTCAGGACCTCGCACACCAACAGGTGCCCGTGCCGCTTGAGCGATATCACCGGCCCCTTTTTCGTATGTGGGATCCGGGAGTCGAACTCGGGCCCTCGCGCTTGCAAGGCAGGCGCTTACGCCGCTGAGCCATCTCACCGGCCCTAGACAGTTTCTGCAACTGAATGATAACAACAGTACAACATACCAGAACTTATGGGGTACAATGAAAGCAGTTCTAAGAGGGAAATTTATAGCATTAAAACCTATATCAGGAAAACAGAGCAAGCACAAATAAACAACCTAATGGTGAACCTCAAACTTCTAGAAAAAGAAGAGCAGTCTAAGCCAAAAGCTCGTACAAGGGAGGAAATTATAAAGATCAGAGCAGAAATTAACGTATTGGGGACTAAAAAAACAATACAAAGAATCAACGAATCAAAGAGTTGGTTCTTTGAAAGATTAAATAAAATCGACAAACCCTTATCCAACCTTATTTAAAAAAGTAAAGAAAGTACTCAAATCCATGCAATTAAGAATGAAAAGGGTGATATCACAATGGACCCTGCAGAAATCCAGAAGATCATCTATACATATTTTGAAAATTTGTATTCTAATAAGATAGAAAATGCAGATTGGACAGATTCCTAGATACATATGAATTACCAAAGCTCAACCAAGAAGATATAAAAATCCTAAATAAACCAATATCAACCAATGAAATTGAAGATGTAATTAAAAACCACCCAAGAAAGAAAAGCCCAGGCCCTGATGGGTTCACTGCTGAATTCTACAAGAAATTTAGAGAAGACCTAACACCACTACTTCTCAAACTCTTTAATGAAATTGAAAGGGAAGCAATACTCCCAAATTCATTCTTGGAAGCAAGCATTACCCTGATACCAAAGGACCCAACTAAGAAAGAGAACTACAGACCAATCTCCCTAATGAACATTGATGCAAAAATCCTCAATAAGATACTGGCAAACAGAATGCAGCAAATAATTAAGAAGATTATACACCATGACCAAGTTGGATTCATCCCGGGGTTGCAGGGATGGTTCAACATAAATAAATCAATAAATATAATACACCATATTAACAGAACCAAAGACAAAAATCATATTATCATCTCAATAGATTCAGAAGAACCTTTTGACAAAGTCCAGCACCCATTCATGATTAAAACCCTACAGAAAATTGGAAAAGATGGTCTTTATCTCAATCTGATAAAAGCTATCTATGACAAACCAACAGCCAATATCATACTAAATGGACAAAAACTGAAAGCTTTCACTCTAAAATCAGGAACAAGACAAGGATGTCCACTGTCCCCACTCTTATTCAACATAGTCCTGGAAACTTTAGCCAGAGCAATTAGATAAGAGCAAGAAATAAAAGGAATAATGATTGGAAAGGAAAAAGTTAAATTATCATTATTTGCAGATGACATGATACTCTACATAGAAGACCCCAAAAAGTCCACTAAAAAATTACTAGATTTAATAAGCAAATTCAGTAGTGTAGATGGATCCAAAGTCAACATTCAAAAATCAATAGCCTTCCTGTACACGAATAACAAACTCACTGAAAGAGAAATTAGGGAAACAACACCTTTCACAATAACATAAAAAAAAATGAAATACCTAGGAATCAATCTCACAAAGGAGGTAAATGATCTCTACACTGAAAACTACAGTACTCTGAAAAAGGAGATTGAAGAGGATATCAGAAAATGGAAAGATATCCCTTGCTCCTGGGTCAGAAGAACCAATATAGTGAAAATGGCCATACTTCCAAAATTGTTACACAGATTTAATGCAATTCCGATCAAAATTCCAACAATATATCTCACAGAATTAGAGAAAACAATCCTAAAATTCATCTGGAACCAGAAGAGACCTTTAATAGCAAAGGCAATTCTGGGCAGCAAACTCATGGCAGGGGGCATCACAATCCCTGATTTGAAATTATACTATAAAGCTACTGTGATAAAAACAGTGTGGTATTGGCAAAAAAACACCCAAAGATCAGTGGAACAGATTAGAAGATGCTGAAACAACTCCAGACATACTAAACCACCTTATCTTTGACAAAGGGGCCAAATACCTTCACTGGAAGAAAGATAGCCTCTTTAATAAATGGTGCTGGAAAGACTGGCTCTACACATGCTGAAGATTAAAATTAGACCCATTTCTTTCACCGTGCATTAAACTAAATTCAAAATGGATCAAAGATCTAAATATTAAAACAGAAACATTAAATCTCCTGGAATATTGAATAGGTAAAACTCTTGAAGACATTGGTGTAGGCAAAGGCTTTATGAATAAAACCCCAATTGCACAGGAACTATCACAAAAAATCAACAACTGGGATCTTGTCTTATTAAAAAGCTTTTACACAGCAAGAGAAACCACCAACAGAGTGAAGAGACAACCCACAATGTGGGAAAAAATGTTTGCCAGCTATTTCTCAAAGGACTACTATTGGGAACATATAAAGAACTCAAAAAAATCAGACCTCCAAATTTAAAGACCCACTCCAAAAATGGGCATCTGAGATGAATAAACACTTCTCAGATGAAGAAATACAAATGGCAAATAAATATATGAAAAAATGTTCAACATAACTAGTCATTGGAGAGATGCAAATGAAAACAACACTGAGATTCCATCTCACCCCAGAAAGAATGGCTATTATCAAGAAATCAACCAATAACAAATGCTGGAGGGGATGTGGGGAAAAAGGAACCCTTCTCCACTGTTGGTGGGAGTGTCGACTGGTGCAGCCACTGTGGAAATCAGTGTGGAGATTCCTCAAAAACTAGGGTTGGAGGTCCCATTTGACCCAGCTATTCCCCTTCTAGGTATCTTCCCTGAAGAATTAAAAACATCGTACCACAGCGATATATGTGCACCCATGTTTATAGCAGCACAATTTGTAATAGCCAGATCTTGGAAACAACCCAAATGCCCATCAACTGAGGAATGGATAAGAAAGATGTGGTATTTTTATACAATGGAGTACTACTCAGCCATAAAGAAAGATAAACTGGAAACTTTTATAGGTAAATGGATGCAACTTGAGAAAATACTCATAAGTGAAATAAACTGGACGCACATTTGTAAACATCGTATTGGCTCCCTAGTGTGAGAAACTGAAAGAGTAAATAAGATCCAAAATCTACAATAGACATGGTAAAACAGGAAGAAACTGTTCAAAAGGAAAAATATTGTTTAGATGATTGAGTGCTGATAACTTGTACCCTGAGTAACTAATTTAAAGATAACAATATGGAATGTATTAACCATTGTTACCCTCCTATTATGTTGTTTTGAAATTTTGTTCCATTTTTTTTCCTTTTTTTCTCTTTAAAATAATTTAAAAAAAGAAAAAAAATCAATAGCATTCCTGTACACAAACATCAAACTCAGTGATAGAGAAATTAATGAAACACCACCTTTCACAATAAGATAAAAAAATGAAATACTTAGGAATCAATCTAATGAAGGAAGTAAAAGACCTTTACCTTGAAAATTGGAGTACTCTGAAATAGGATATGGAAGAGGATATCAGAAAATGGAAAGATACCCCTTATTCTTGTGTAGGAAGAACTAATATAGTGAAAATGGCCATACTCCCAAAATTGTTACACAGATGTAATGCAATCCCAATCAAAGTACTAATAGCATACTGAGTGAATTAGAGAAAACAATCCTGAAATTCATTTGTAACCAGAAGAAACCTGGAATAGCAAAAGCAATTTTGGGCAACAAAGGCAAGTCAGGGGATATCACAATCCCTGACTTGAAATTATACTACAAAGCTACTGTGATAAAAACAGCATGGTACTGGTAAAAAACAAAATGAAACAAAATAAAAAACAACTGAGAATCAGTGGAACAGATTGGAAGATACAGAAACAACTCCAAACACACTGAGCCATCTTATTTTGACAAAGGGGTGAAATATCTTCACTGGAAGAAAGATAGCCTCTTTAAGAAATGGTGCTGGCTTTCCATATGCCAAAGACTAAAACTAGACCCATATCTATAACCATGCACTAAACTAAAATCAAAATGGATCAAAGATCTAAGTATGAAAACAGAAACTCTAAATCTGTTGTAAGAGAGACTAGGTAGAACTCTTGAAGACATAGATGTAAGCAAAGACTTTTTGAATAAAACCCTGATCACACACTAAATACCACAGAGAATCAACAAATGGGACCTCATGTTATTAAAAAGCTTTTGCACGTCAAAAGAAAGAGAGTATAGTATGGAGACTTTTGTGTAAGAAAGAATAACTTGAACATATTTAATAGTATTTGATTTACAAAATGAAACAAATTAGGAGTCATCAGGAACTTTGACAGTGCTGAATCATGTTAGCATCTTGCATCTTCACATTGCTATCTGAAGATCATATGCTATCTGACATCTCCTAGGAGAGGGGCTCTTCTTGACTCTTCTTCGCTTCTGGTGGTGGCTTGCAGTGGTGATGCTCCTCGGCTTGTAGTTGCATGAATCCAGCCTCTGCCTTCCTCTTCACAATGTTCCAACACTGTGTGTGTCTGTGTCCAAATTTCCCTGTTCTTAAGGGCACTGTTTATTGGATTAGGGCCTAGCCTAATCTATCTTGACTTTGTCCTAACTTGGTTACATTTGCAAAGACCCTCTTTCTAAATGTTCACATTCGCAGGTACCATGGGTTAGGATTTGAACACATCTTTTTTCACAGAGCATAATTTGACCCAAGCAGGGTGCTATCATTTTTCTGCCATCAGTTACACAGAAGAGTCTCTGCTTCCCCTTAGTTCAGCCAAAAGAGTGTTGCCACAGTTTTGAATATTTGCTAACCACACAGGTCCTAACTATATCTTGTTATTTCTATTTATCTTACTAGAAAAGAGGTTGACTATATTTTGTAGGTTTATGTGACATCTTGTAAACTGTCTCTTCATGCTTTTTAGACTACCATTAAAAATGTTATGAAATTTTCAAATATAAACAAGAGTAGAGGGAGCACTGAATTAGTGCATATTAACACCTGGCTTAATCAGGTGTCAATATTTTTCCAATTTTGTTTTATCCATTAACCCTGCCTCTCCTATTTCATTTGTGAGAACTTTAGTATATAACTCTAATGCCAAGCACTTTAAAAAAAGGGCAAAAATAATAGCAGCACTATTATACCTAATAAAATTAGCAATGATTCACTAATTTTATCTGGGCTCAAGCTGTTTCAGAAATCTTTTTTTAAGCATATTTATTAAATGAAGGGATTAGACTGGATTTTGTCTAGGGTCCTTTTTCATTTTAAATTTTGGAGAATTATTCTCTAATTCTACATAATAAATGAAGAGAAATGTTGCTATTATAAGTCCTGAAATACTGCCTGGTAGTGATCTCATTACTGACTGGTGAATTCTGTGCAGCGTGGTTTCCATATTCTTTTTCTTCAGTTTGTAACAGTCTTATCCATTGTGCTACTATTATATTATTATCTATGACTCCTCTGGAAATAGAGAGACTTGGTTCTCTAATGGGACTTTTTTCTAAAAGCATTTTTGAGATGTGACAATAGACTACAATGTCACCTTAATCTTGCTATGAACCTAACAGGGAGTGAAACGTATTATTGGTGATAGTGTGATTGTAGGCTTGTCATTCTTTCTCAGTTGTTGTATCCTATTAATTCTTTGAAAATCTTGACTTTACCTCTCCTTTCTCCTGCACACATTTACATGCTGCTATAATCTATAATCTGGTGTCCCTTTAGCAGACTTGAACTTCCATTCTGCCATTCATTAACTATGGTCCTATCTACAAAAAGAGAAATAATAAGCTCACTGGCTATATAGGGTTGCTATGAAGATTAATCCATGTTAAGCACTTAGAAATAGAAACAGTGTCTGGCAGGTAGAAAGTACTGAGTGCACTGTAGCTCTCATGGATCGCCTCCCAACATAAATCTCTTCCTATCTTGAATGCCTCTGTCTTAATCCCTTTCTGTTTACCATTGTCAGAATAACCTAAAAGTTCTGCTTGGGGAATTGAATTGTCCAATATAGTTGCCACTAACCACATGTGGCTGTTTAGGGTTAAGATTAAATTTAAGATTAATGTAACAGAAAATCAAACACTTTATCAGTTAACCTAGTTACTGAGCAGGTATTGCATACCCATACAAGCTTAGTGGCTAACCCCTTCGACAGCATGGATACCAACATTTCTTTCCATTGTTGCGGAAAGTTCTGTGGGACGTGCTGCTGGTGGTGGTGGCACAAATGCCAGAGGGAGCTCTTGTTGCCTCTTATTTGCATGAATGGTTCCTCTACATTTTAGGAAATGGGAATTTGGAGGGAAACATACCATACCACTCATTGATCTTTGTGGGATAATAACTGTATCAAAAGGCAGAAGTATCCCTAAATCAAACTCCTTTGTTGGGAGAGGATAATATATTAAAGTTTTCCCTCATATTTAGCCTTGGTTCTTGCTCTTTCTTAGACGTGTTTTCCTGAAAATGACATTGATTCTTATGCCTTTTTTTTCCTTCTCAAATACAAACACTAGGGCACAGATTCTGGCTGTGTGACTCCTCCCCTTATGCCCCCTACTTATGCCTGGGTGGGTAAGAGATATTCAGAGAAGGGCTGGTATGAATATTTTTGGCCACAGATCTGTGCTGCATTAGCCAATTCAGTTTCACCTGGGTTCTTAGTATTATGGATATTTTGTTTGAATCACCACATATAGATTTCTCAGATTGATTAGATTCCTTGGAAGAATTTAGAAAATTATTTAGTGTTCTGTAAACTCCCACTCCTACAATAGTTCCTATATGCCTACCCCATTAAGTCCATATTCCTCTTCCTGTTTTTCGAACTCTAACCTGACTCTAGTTGAATTGTACAATTTTCTTTAATTCAAGAACTATTAGATGGATGTCTGTTATATTTTATTTCTTCTGGATGACCTTGAGATTGGAAAGTTGATAAGACACAGAGTTTTCATAAAAGCCCTTTGAATTAGACATAAAGGCATATAAATAGGTAACATATATAATGTGCTAAGTTCCTGCTATCGTTTGACTAGAGTTTTTCCCTTCCAACATTCATATGGAATTTCAGTCTCCAATGTAATGGTGTCGAGAGGTGATGTTAAGAAGGACTAATGTGGGCCGGTGAGATACCTCAGTGGCATAAGTGCCTGCTCGCAAGCGCGAGGTCCTGAGTTCAACCCCGCGTACCCACAAAAAAAAAAAAAAAAAAAAAAAAGAAGGACTAATGTACTTCTTGAGGGAGTGGATTAATTCTTCAGAGATTGGATTAGTTATATGGAGAGTGGGGTTTATAAAGAAGACCACCTGTCATGTTTTCTCTTTCTCATGTACCTGCTTGCCCTTCTGGTTTTCTAACATGTTACGATGTAGCACAAGACCCTCAAGAACCTGCGCTGATGCTAGTGCTGATTTTGACCTTCTAGCCTCTGGAACCATCAGCCAAAACAAACGTCTTCCCTTTTTAAAATTATCTAGCCTCAGGTATTCTGTTACAACAACAGCAAGTGGACTGAGACAGTGCCACAGTTGAAAAATGTTCTAAGTACTAGGTGAACATGAAAGAGATAGCAGTAAGTCCTTATCCAGTGCTAGCTGGAGAGAATAAGAGAACACATCACAGAAACACACACCACACACACATGCACTCTCTCCCCTCCCCCCTTTCTCTATGAAATGTCTGTTAGGAGTTTGCCAGATCAAAATGTCAGGAGAAAGGCAAGGTAAAGGGAGTAGTACAAAAGAAAAAGACATGAAATTTATATTCCTTATTCCAAACAGGTTCCTATCTGTAAGCCATGACTCTGCATATGTTTAAGCTGCCATGTAAGCCTGTGCTGGAAATCAAACTTAGTGATCATTTTGGGTAAGATCTATCTGACAGGGCTTTTTTGCAGCTGTCAAAGAGAGCCAGGAAAAATACTTTCTGTGTAATAAAAAAACATACCCAGCATATACAATGGAGGATTAATTATTGCAAGGCTCATAAACTCATTTACTGAGGAGTGGTTAATTACTACCATGGTTGGTGAATTCATTTACAGTGAAAATACTGGTTTTCTCCAACAAAAATATTTTGTAGAATGTTGCTCATTATAGCAAATATTTTTATAGGTTATGCAAAAATAAAATTTCTTATATGGAAATATCTTATAATGAAGTGAACAAAGCCAATTTTCCATACAAAGAAGCTTCATGATCATCAGACTTCAAGTTTGAAAATTATTTTACTCAGAAATCAAATAAATGAAAACCCAATAAACAAATGAAAAATATTTATGATTAACCATTGAATATCTTGAGCACTTTAAAAGAGGAATTATCATTCATCATAGTAAGAATTAGAGCACAGAAACAAATGTACACTAGTTTTGTGTAAGAGCTTTCTAGTTTAAATTCTTTTATATTTCTGTGATCAGAATATGAATTATTGTCCTCTCCTCCTTGTTAAGAAGTACAGTATGTTCAGTATTGAATCATTATTTTCTTTTCAAGAATTTTTATCAAGTAAAATTCATTTTAAAAAGTTTGATCAGTAAGACTGAAACCTTAAGTGTTTTCTACAATTCATATTCTCATTTCTTTCTAGATAAGGCTTTGAGATTAGTTACATGTGGGAATGTTGGGATCTGGTGAGGAAAATGGAAGAAGTAAGATGACACCGAGTCTTCCTGTCTGGGATGCTCTACAGATGGGTTCGGGATAGCGTCCTCTTAAGGGGGACATTCATCGCCCCTTCTCGTTCTCTCTCTTTGCTTCTGGGTCACCATGAGGTAAGCAGCTTTGCCACACCACGTGCTCCCTACTGTACTGCTTCACTACAAGCCCATTAGGCATGAGGCCAACCACCATCAGCTGAGACTCCTGAAACCATGAGCAAAAGAAATCTTTTCTCCTTATAAGTTTGATATTCTCCAAAAATATATTCTGTAGATTGTAATTTTTTTTATAGCAAATATTTCTTTGTTTGATGGAGAAGAGAAGAAAATGTTGAGTTTAGTTTTGGACATGACAAGTTTGGTGTGCTTGTGGCACAAAGGACAACAATAAATTAATCCCTTTTCAAATAAAATTTTATGAGATATTCTAAAATAGAAATCAGAATTAATCAAATATCAGGTTTCCTGAGCCCAACATGTTCCACAGTACCATAGCCCAGTTCTGATCCTCTGGAGTGGTCTCTAAGTTCTTAGATTGCCACCAGATGTACTCCAGAAAGCCAGGCCTACTCTAATACTCACCTTTCATGAGTAAGGAAGCTTAAGTGTGAAGCGCCTGTTAAAGAAGGCACCTCAAACAATCAGTGAGTTTGTCATGAGCAGAACCCAGGTCTCCTAGCTCATTTGCCCATCACTCTGCCTAGAGAGTCTTGTCTCCACCCGGGCACATGGTAGATCGAAGGATGTAAAGCCTCCAAATGCTTGTGCACTGATTTCATGTCATGCCTCCTGGCTACCACTTCCTCTTTAGTTTCATAGCTTAAAACTGAGATATGCAAGGGTTTTGAGATTTAATTCTAGTTACATTATTGTAAGTCAAGTTTTATAAATTTATTAACATATTCTGTACTTTGAACTAACAATGATATTCCTAAGCCTCAAGTCATTGTATATATTTACTAGATATTTCTTGCAATGAACAGACATTGTTGGCCAAAAATCCTTGGGGTTTATTATAATGGGATATAAATTATGTCTAATATGATTGATGACAAGAATAAAATATCAATAAATACTGTTTACAAAACTTTTTCACATACGTTATCAAATTTTTATGCTTTAAAAATCCTCAGGGGAAAGTTGCACTTCTCAATTTTATAAACACAGAAACTGAGGCTTGGATGACTATTCTAAAGATTAAGATTCTAGTGCATCTCATTAGGTCTAGCAAGTAATGAGATCACATGATTCAAAGCACCATGAGTTGGAGATTAGCACCTAGATAGAAAAGTTTGTAAGTGCTGTTAATCTAATATGCACATGCCCCATATCTGGGAGACCCTAGAAAGAGAGTGCATGAAAGATAAGCAAAGCAAATGTCATAATTTTTTGGAGTGGGGAGTGCTGAGAATTGAACCCAGGGCCTCCCTCATGCTAAGCATATACTCTTATCTCTGAGCTACATCCACAGCCCCCACAATTGTTAAATTTAAGAGCCAAAACTTACAGCAGCACAAATGATGCATAGCCATGTAGATGGAGTCTAGGTATACACCTTTGGAGTAGTCAGACAAGGGCAGCCAAAAAATAAGCAGATATCTTCATAGCTCATGATATGCTGTAGGCAACAAAGGCTGAATTAATTTCTCTGGAGTTGTCGCTATTATAATGCAGGCATTTCCACTATATGGCAGTTGTCAGGTCTCCAGACCAGATCCCCGCCCAGCCAGGAGAGAAGAACTCCCCAAGCAGATCTGTTACTCACACCTGCAGGTGCACAGCATTAGCGGGAAGCTAGCAGCTGCCCCAACTGCTCAACCTGCAGAGAGCTGATTCCATGAAAAGCCACAAGAGACGCGCTGGGCCTGCCAGCACCCTTCTGTACCCAACACCGTCCTGTTTATCAGCCAGCCCCAGACCCCCTACTCAGAGACCCCAAATTTTGCAACCCCTCATGAATTCCCCCTCCCCTACACAAACTCCCCTATGAAACATGCTCTTGCCCCTTGCTCAGGGCCAATGGTTTTTTTGCCCTTGGCCCGACCACACCTGGTCTGCAATAAAATCCTTGCACATTGCTTAAACTCTGCCAGCCTCGGTGGTCTCAATCGTGCCTCGGTTAACCCTAACAGTAATGTTATAAGATTCTGAGCATAAGCTGTATTTACATACTCTCTAACTGGACACATTTAGAGTCTCATTTAGAAAGGTTGTTTGACTTAATTCTGCCCATCGCTCCCACGTCAAATGTGACTGTAGCGGTAAGTGAGAGTGTAGTCTTAGTGACTGATGCTTAGTGTGTTGGTCAGTTTTCTGTTATTGTGATGAAATACTTGAGATAATCAACTTATAAGGAGAAAAGTCTGTCTTTGTTCATGGTTTCAGGAGTCTCATTTGATGGTAGTTGGCCTCCTGGCTTTTGGGGCTGTGGCGAAGCAGTGTGACATGGCAGGGGGCACGTTGTGGGGCAAAGCTGCCCACCTCATGGTGACCTAGAAGCAAAGAGAGAGAAATAAATGGAGCTAGGATCCCAATATTGCCTTTAAGGGCACACCCCCAATGACCTAACTTTCTCCCCCCAGGCCCCACCTCCTAAAGATTCCACCACTACCGGCGGTGTCATTCGCTGGGGCCCACACCTTGTACACATGGGCTGTGGGGACAAAGTTCAAGGTCCAAACTGCAGCACTTAGTGACTAGTTTCTCATTGACATGGCCAAGAGCCGATAGTGATGTTGGTATCAGGCTTGTTCGTCCTCTTTCATCTCTCCTTTCTTTCATTCCCGTCCCTCTGGCCTCCACCCCAATCTTTGAAGTATTCCCTTTACTCTGAGAAGAAAGCCGGGAACATGGAGAAATACAGATAATTATTACTTTTATATTTTAAATTATTCAGAAATTTAAAAATCATTAGCTATTTTATTAGTACATGTTTATAGTACATAATGATTACAATTATCATGGAGAGTTGGTATATGTACATAATGCATTTAATTCTTTTTTCTTTCTCTCTTTCATTTTTCATCCCTGTCCTTCCCATCCCTCCCTGCTCCTTCCAACTTGGTCCCCTTCCCATTTGCAAAAGCTCTATTTTCATCATTTTTTCCATCCCCTTTTTCTCCCTTCCTTCTGTCTCTTTTTGCTGCATCCATTTGAAAAAGATCCCTATTAAAACCAGGGGCTAAATGTACATGGGGCTACCACATTAGTGAAGATCAGAATAATTACTGAACATTAACCAATAAATTGTCAAACTGGAATTAGCATTCTTGATGAACAATCCTGTACAGTATTTAAGAGAATCCTAGATTTAGAAAATATTTAATTAAGAAACATAATGTATATAACTTATATTTCAAAACATTTTACAATTTATAAATGTTTTTAAATTTATAAGTAATTATGACTGCCAGCTTCCAAGATGGCCTTAGATAATCCCCATCTTCTGGTAGTCATGTTGTATAATTTCCCACCCTTGAGCATGTGGTTTGGATTTAGTGACTTGCCTGCCTTTATTCCTTTCTCTCTCTCTCTCTCTCTCTCTCTATTATTCTAGTGACTTGTCTCTCTTTTTCTCTTTCTCTCTCTCTTCATTATTCTAGGAGAAACAAGCTGCCATGTTTTAAGCATCCTATGGAAAATCCCAGGTAGGAAGGAATTGAAGCCTCCAGTCTCCAGCCATTGAAGACCTGAGGTTGGCCAACCTACATGTATGATCTTGGGGTAGTGGTACTTTCCAATCTCAGCTGAGTCTTGTGCTCTCTATAGCCTTGGTTGACATCTTGACTATAACACCATGAGAGACTCTGAGCCAGTACCACCCAGCTAATCTACTACTGAATTCCTGGCTCTCAAGATCTATGTGAGATAACAAAGGTTTGTTGTTTAAACTGCTGAATTTTTGGGCAGTCTGTTACAGGCCAATAGAAATCTAATATAATATGGTATATATATATATATATATATATCATATACATATACTTATGCTACATATTTCTCTATTTTTTGACTCAGTCTATAAATATGGCTGATTCATGTCCTGTGAATTATACAGATTTTACAAAGAGGTGTTCTTCTGGGCATGTTGGTGCAAGCCTGTAATCCCAGCCCTTGGGAGGCTGAGGCAGGAAGATTGCTGTGAGTTTAAGGCCAACCTGAACCATCATAGCAAGACCTTATCTCCAAAAACAAACAAACAAACAGACAGACAGACAGACTCCTATATTAATTTTCAGTCATTAGATTTTTTTCTGATACACATTTTTTGAGTGAAAGAGATTTATCTTTTAAATATTACTTTGTAAGAGATCGTTAAATGTTTTATATATTAATTATTTTTCTTATATGTTGAGAGTATTATCTCCAAATCTACGACTTACTTGAAAAGTTGATTTATGTTAGGTTTATCAAACAAAAGATTTTAATTTTTAAACTTTCTTTGGACTTTTTGGATTTTCTTAACCAGTCCTTCTAGCTTCCAATATTACAAAGACTATTCTGCTTTATTTCTTTTGCTGTTTATTTTAGCCATTAATTTTCTAGCCTTCAGTTCCTTTGACTTTAAATTTTCTGTGTCTATATTGTTTTTCTTAAGTCTTAAACTCGTATGTCTACCCTTTTATTTATTATTTTTTTTTTTAGAGAGAAAAAACAATAAAAACAATGATACAGAATTTCAAAATAAGATAAGAGGAGACTAACAATTGTATCGCTTGACCCTTTTGTAAGATAAATGAAGACTGAAGGCCTGGAAGCTCCCTGGGAGGTCACTGGAGAGTCAGCATTAAGAGACTGGAGGAGGCGGAGTCTGCTATCCCTGGCTGATGGCAGCAGCAAAAGATGCACTGCTCAAGCAGAATTGAGCTCTTTAAATGCAGGCAGACTTCCTCTTTTGTCCCCTTTATTACATCCTGGCTTCAAGCCTACTGGATGATGCCACCCACAGTGAGGTTGGGGCCTCTCCCCTGAGTTTGCTGGCTTGCATGCCCATCATTGCTGGAAACATCCCACAGACATAGCCAGATGTGTGCTTTACTAATCTGCCAGGCATTTCTTTTTTTTTTTTTTTTGTGGGTACCGGGGGGTCGACCTCAGGACCTCGCGCGCCAACAGGCGCCCGTGCCGCTGAGCGATATCACCGGCCCCTTTTTTGTATGTGGGTTCCGGGAGTCGAACTCGGGCCCTCGCGCTTGCGGGGCAGGCGCTTAAGCCGCTGAGCCATCTCACCGGCCCCTGCCAGGCATTTCTTAATCTAGTGAAGCTGACAAGCATGATTAATGATCATAATCCACCCCTTATTAACATGACAATCAAACACATCACCTTAAACCATACTTAATCTCCAAATAAAGACAATAGCAAGTTCATAATTCCACCTGATGCGATACAACTGTCCTGCACATAACTGGAGACTCACTAATTCCCTCCCCAGAATAGGAGGTAAAGTTTTTCTTTGGATGATACTTACTCTTCTCCTGATAGTCTATAAGTTAAATATCATAATTTAGATTTATCAATACCTAAGTACCAATATTAACTCAATCAATGTTATATTACTTGGTAGGAGAATACAAAGAAAGGAAACAAAGACATCTGCTTAATGTATGTGTACATATATGCATTAAAGAAAGAAAGAAAGAAAGAAAGAAAGAATCATGACAGAATTCTCACTTTTATAATTGATCATGTGGTCATAGCTGGTATTTTTTCGGTAGCAGGAATCGAACTCAGGACCTTGCACTTGCCAGGCAGGTGCTGTGCCGCTGAGCTATGTTCCTGGCCCCATAGCTGGTATTTATAACCACTTTTTTTTTTCTACTACTCTTTTTATTCCCTTGGTCTTCAGCAAGCACCTCAGTGGGTCTTCATTCTTTATCTGGTAGGATGAACCATGCCTTCATTCCTGAAGGGTCTGGGCCATTGGTCATCTTGTCTGGATTGGGCTCTGAATTATAGGACATAATAATAATAATAATAATAGAAAATACTGTAAGGATTCTCCTGCATTCCAAACATATTCTTCCTTACCTCCACTGTGGACTAGTAGCCCAATTTCCCCTTGGTAGTCTGGATCAATCAACCCCCACAAACACTCTATCTCCCTCTTTAGTCTATTGGCTTAGAGGTATGAGGAGCCCAAAATCCCATGAGGAAGTCTTAACTTCCAGTTCAATGGACTCATTAGTATGCTTCCTGGTATGAAGCATTCACCCCTCTGGAGCTAAGATTTCTAGGCCAGAAGAGTATAAGGTCATGGAAGCAGAAAGCAGAAATTTTGCTGGTGGATTATTAGGGGTAATGGTGAGGAGCACCATTCTTCTTTCTACCCCTTGATTCCTGGACCTACGAATCATAACTATAGAGAAACAGTACCATATACTGCACTCTGATTCAGAGCATAGACAGTCTTCTGGAGAACATTGCACCAGCCCTGCAAGGATTGTTACCTATCTGACGTTGTAACTACATCTTCAAAAGGCCACTGCACCATCCACTTGCTTCTGGATGGTGGGAACAAGGCAAGTCCAGTGAATTCCATGAGCATGAGTATATTGCTGCATTTCTTCGGCTATGAAGTGCATTCCCTGGTCAGAAACAATGTTGTGTGGAAGACCATGATGGTGGATGAGGCATTCTGTAAGTCCCCAGGTGATAGTTTTGGCAGAAGCAGGTAAGCACTGGGAAGGTAAATCTATATCCAGAATAAGTGTCTATTTCAGTAAGGCAAAAGCTCTGTCACTTCTGTGGTGGAAATGATCCAATATAATCAACCTGCCACCAGGATGTGGGCAGATTACCCTGGGGGATGGCGGTAACTCAGGGCTTCAGTGTTGGTCTCTGCTGCTGGTGGATGGGGTACTCAGAAGTTGCTGTAGCCAGGTCAGCCTTGGTGAGTGGAGTCCACGTTGCTGAGCCCATGCAAACCTTCATCCCTGCCACCATGACCGTTTTATGATCCCACTGGAAAATAACAAGAGTGGCTTAGGAAAGAAGTTGACTGCTATGCACAGAAAAATCATCCTGTCCTTTATTAACATCTTCTTCTACTGAGGTCATCTTTTGGTGAGTCTTTATGTGGGACACAAATATCTTCCCATCCTTCACGCATCTGGAGAGGTCTGTCCACATACCTCTTCCCTACATTTCTTTGTCACCAATTTTCCAATCATGCTTTTTCCAGCCGGACCACTGCTACAGCCTGTGAATTGTTATATAGTCACATATCTGGCCATTTTTTCTTCATAAAAATGTATGATCAGGTGCACTGCCTTAAGTTCTGTGAAGATCTCCCTTCATCACTGTCCTTCGGGAATGTTCTGGAAAGGGATTATAGTGCTGCACTTCCAAGTGGTGCCTGTGTGACCTGCAGAGCCATCTGTAAACAGCCCTTGTCTTCTCTTCCTCTGTCAACTGATCACAGGGTTCACCCCATGGGACCGCAGGTGCATGCCTGGGGGCAGAGGCAGTCTAGCAGGACTAGGAAACATAGGCATTTGGGCTACTTCTTCATGTAACCTACTGGTACCTTTAGGTCCCGCTCTGGCTTAATCACATATGTCCCATTTCCATTTAATGGGCTGTTTCTGTGCGCATCCAACTTTATGGTTCAGTGGGTCAGTTAACATCAAGTTCATGATGAGCAGCTCAAGTAACTCGGTGTCCCCCAGTCATGCCTTCAGTTTTCACTAAAGCCCAGGAGAAGGCCAAAAAAGATTCGTTATCTTTGGATAATGGCAGATCCCTGCTCCAAAATCCTAAGGGCCTCCACTATGATTCTCCTTGTGGGCCTGCCAGAGGTTCCCAACAGCACCCCTATCTGCCACTGATACCTCAAGTACATTGGATCTGCTGGATCACGTGGGCCAAGTGATAGAGAACCTGCATAGCAGCCTGCACCTGTTGCAGAGCCTTCTTTTGTTTTGAGCCCCACTCAAAACTAGCACCTTTTTTAGTCACTCAGTAAATGAGCTGGAGTAACATGCCCAAGTGAGGAATGTGCTACCTCCAAAATCCAAATAGGCCCACTGGGCATTGTGTCTCTTTCCTGGTTGTAGGAGGAGCCAGATGCAATAACTTATCCTACAACGGATATCTCAGGATGCCTCATGCAACTGGACTCCTAGGAATTTCACTGAGGTAGAGGGTCCTAGAATTCTAGTTGGTTTATTTCCTATCCTCTGATACAAAATGCTTTACTAACAAGTTAGAGTGATTACTACGTCTTGCTCACTTGGTCCAGTCAACATAATATCACCGATGTAATGAACCAGTGTGGTACTTTTTGGAAGAGAAAGGCAATCAAGATCCCTGTGAACTAAGCTCACAGGGCTGAAGAGTTAATATAACCTTGAGCTAGAAGATGAAGGTATATCGCTGGCCTTGCCATGTGAAAGCAAATTGCTTCTGGTGGGCCTCATGGATAGGTATGAAGAAAAAGTCATTTGCCAAGGTAATTGCTTCATATCAAGTACTGGGAGATTTGTTAATCTGCTCAAGCAAAGAGACCACATCTGGCATAGCAGCCACACTGGGGTCACCACTTGATTAAACTTAAGATAATTTGTTGTTATTCTCCAAGATTCATCCATTTTCTTTTCTTTTGTGGGTACTGGGTGTCGACCTCAGGACCTCGCACGCCAGCAGGCGCCCGTGCCGCTGAGCGATATCACTGGCCCTTTTTTCATATGTGGGTTCCGGGAGTTGAACTCAGGCCCTCGCGCCTGCCAGGCAGGCACTTACGCCGCTGAGCCATCTCACCAGCCCTCATCCATTTTCTACACAGGACAAAATAGAAGAATTCAATGGGGAGGTGGCTGGAACCACCACTTCTGCATTTTTAAGTCCTTGTGGGTGGCATTAATTTCTGAAATCCCGCTAGGATGTAATATTTTCTATTCTCCTAGGTAGAGGGAGCTACAGTGGCTTTCATTTGGCCTTTTCACCATAGTAGATCTCACTTCACAGCTTAGGGAACTAGTGTGGGGATTCTGCTAAGTACTAAGTATACCTATCCCAATTATACACTTTGGAAATGGGGAAATGACCACAGGATGGATTTGGGTACCCACTGGGCCCACTGTGAGTTGGGCCTTAGCTAAAACTTCATTGCCCACCTAGCTCCATAGGTGTGTATTCTTATTGGAGGCCACAGTGATGTTTTGGAGCTCTGAGAATTGGTGTCTGTTTAGAAACAGCAACCAGTAGCCCCTGCCAGGTCTGATTATGTTCTTTTCCCAGTGAATGGTTACCTGGTAAAAGGCCAGGTCCCTTTGGGGAATGATGGGACAAAGATTAACAGCTTAACTTTCTGGTAGTGCACCAGGGTCCTTCCTCAAGGGGAACTGGCCACCTCTTCATTCAAGGAATTCTGGGTCCATAAACTGGATAAATTCTGGGAATTGTTTGGCCATAATTCTCTGTTGTTATAATTTAAGATAGATTTTGGGCATTTGTCCTGAAAATTTTATGGTTATATAGATCCAGTAGAAATTTAGTAGCATTTTTATCCATTTAAATTCTAGGAACACCATGATTAATTAGCCAGTGCCATAGGTCTACATGAATTAGACCATTCTGATCATTGCCTTGCATAAGCTGTTAATTATGGTAGGTACAATCACCTAGTCTTTGGCAGTTGAGTGCTGCCATGTGGTCCCTGCTACTCCAGATTCCAATTTTACCCATTGCATTTAAGTTTCCCAACTGAGTGACTGTGGTCCCCACTGTAAGGTCTGGAATACAGAGAAGAGCAATGACAGAGTTCTTGAAAGATGCTGGTTCTTCCCTCACAAATCTGTTTCTTAAGATATTAGTAGTGAAGTGTACGTCTGCACCGTCCCAGTGCAGAGGTATATGTTTTACCCAGGAAGTCCACTCCAGTATTTCTATCAGCCCAAGCCTTTCAATACCCTCATCAACAGTAAATCAAGGAATATTAGGCACTTCCAGTTCATTCACTGTGGACCGTCTTTTGATCCACATTTCAGTCAACCAGCTAAAGACACTTAGTACAGATTTTTAACCTCACAAACTGCAACAGTAAATCAGCATCTCTGCTTAATGGGCCCATCTCAAGAAACTCAGCCTAAAATAGTTTTATGCCTCTTCCACTATTTTCCCACACCCTTAAAATCCATTTCTCCAGACCTCTGTAAGAACTAGAAAACTCAAGAAGTTCTTGGGGGTGTGAAACATTTCTCCCTATGGGTAACACTGTGTACCTCATCTCTAGGAGCCTTCTGGGATTTGACCCTGATCATAGGCCCAGGGCGGAAATCACTGGTGAGGTTGGGTCCTGAGGGACATTGGCACTGCGCTGCCTGGAAACTGCATCAGGGCAGTCATCCCTGCTTCCACAGACAGTGAAGCAATCGTTTCCTCACTCAGGGTGTTGGGGTGGAGATGCCTTTGCCACTAAGGATGGGGAAGTCTCTTCTGCTGGCAAGATAAACTCATCAGAATTTAGGAGTTCAATGTCCCCAGCTTCACTGGGGTCCTTCCAACCTCTCCATCTTCATCCCACTTTATAGGAGCTCATTCTTTTCCAATCAGCACCCTTACTTTATCAGCAGATGCCCTTTGAGGCTGAGCATTAAATTTGAGCTGCAATTCAGCCAGTGGTATGAGAAGGACTTTATCTGTTTTTTTGCCAATTTCAGCCCTACGGCTATGGGTGAGAATATTCTCCTTCAGGACACACTTAGAAGCCATTAGGCTGTTCATGCATATTTTGGAATATACATCTTTGAGCTCATTCTTTTCCCTTATTACTTTGTCCAGAGCCAGTAAGAACAAACGGCCAAGATCATTATATTTCTTAGTCTTTCAGAAATGTTTAAAAGTATAGTGTCACTAAATTCCTTGCATATAACAAATGGTGAATTAGAAGTATCAAATGGATCTATGTTGCCTATTTCTTTAAACAGTTAACACTGTGGATTACCACTACTCTCTACATTATCAGAAGGAGAGACAATGGCAAGTTTAGGTCTCACTAAATTAGACATCCAGCTCTGGGAACCACCAAACCTATAAGAGAAATTGTCCTTACAATTCTGTTTCTCTAGGACTGATTTCAGTACCAAAATATGGACTGGTTAAGGTTCTCTAGAGGAATAGAATCAATAGATTATATTTATTCATTTAACTTTCTTTGTCATTTTGACTTTGGGGAAGAGCCAGAAGTCACACAATGTCAGATTTGATAATAAGGTAGATGAAGAAACACTGTAATGTTTTTATTTGACAGAAATTGTTGGAAATGTTTTGAATCAATTCAGAACATTGAGACAGCCCTGAAAAGGAACAAGAAAGAAGACTTCCAGAACTGTTTCAGAGAGTTGCAAGAACAATGGGATAAGTGTGTTTGAAGTGAAGCAGAATATTTTGAGGGGAATTAATGGGAATGTGATTTTTTTATTTTTAATTTAAACATTCACCATATTTGGGATTGGACCTAGTATATATTATGCAGGGGGATTTATTAGATAGGCTTTCAGGGTCAGAGGTGGGAGAGTCCACAGTGGCTCTCTCCATGATCAAGTAGCTGAGGATCCAGTAGCTGCTCAGTCCAAGAAGCTGGCCTGCAGGACAAGAGGGATCAAGGGTGCAGTGCCAGTCTGAGGCTGAAGGCCTGGAAGTTTCCTGGAGAGCTGTTCATATGAATCTGCATTAGAAGATGGAAGAAGCTGGAGTCTGGTGCCCACAGGTGATGGAAGTAGCAGAAGATGTACCTGCTCAAGCAGAATTGAACTTTCAAATGCAGGCAGACCCCCCTCCCCCAATTCCACCCTGGCTTCAAGTCTATTGGAAGGAGCCATTCACAATTGGGATGTCCTCCTCACATCCCCAGGTGTGCTGGCCTACGTACTAATTGTTTTGGAAACACCCTGCAGACACACCCAGAAGTATGCTTTGCTAATCTGTTACGTGTTTCTTAATCCAGTTAAGCTGGCAATCATGATTAATAGTCACAGTAAGTATACAAATGTTGGTCATATTATTCTTGGGCATTCCTCTATGTTCAAAATAGCTCACAAAGTATCAGTAATAAATAGTTCTGAAAAGGAGATTCTATAAAACAATGTTTATAACATTTTCCAATCTGTAAGACAATATCTAAGTAGAGGTTTTGTATTAGATTTCTAGTTGCTGGAACACAATACCTAACACCCACAACCTAGAAGAAAGTTTTAATTTGGCTGGTGGTTTCAGAGGATTCAGTACATGGTCAAGCTCCAAGAAAGAAATGTGTGGAGAGTAAAAATGCATAGCTCATGGTGGCCAGGAAGCAGGCAGGACGGAACAGTGCCAAAGAGGTGAGAGACCAGATATAGACCCTAAGGCCACCTCTCCATGATCCACACAGACATACCTGGAAGTGTGTTCTACCGACCTCCTGTCAGTCAAGCTTAATTATCACAGGTTTGAAACTGTGACAAGAAAATATCAGAAAGTATATAAAGTTGACTACGGTGGTACATAACTGTTACCCCAGTACTTGAGGAGGCTGAGGCAGGAGGATCACAAGTTCAAACACAGCTTGGGCAACTTAGTGACTTAGTGAGACCCTTTCTCAAAATATAAAAGGCCTGGAGATGTAACTCAATGTGACAATCCTGGGTTCAATCCCCAGTACTGCAAAAAAAAAAAAAAGAAAGAAAAAAGAAAAATGAAAAAAATCACTTCCAAATCATGTTTTTCTCCATATTCTCTGGGGAGAAGTAATAAAGCAAACTAGTACTCTGCGATTATAATATTTCCCAAAAGAAACATTTGATTGCAGGACGTCTCTCTCTTTTTTTTTTTTTTGAGCTTTGTGTCTTAGTTACTTTCTCGTCACAGAGACGTAATATGCAATACCCACAATTGAAAGGAGGAAAGATATATTTTGGCTCACAGTGTGTAGAGGTTTCAGTCCATAGTCAGCTGGCTCCAAGGTAGGCCTGCATAGCAAGGAGCATGGCAGAGGAGAAACAGTGCATGGCAAGGCAGCAGGAAGCAGAGAGAGAGGGACTGAAGGGAGAAGCAAGGAAGAGACAAACCCTTGCAGGCCGTGCCTCTGGTGACCACCTTTTCCCATCAGATCCTATTTCCTAACAGCAAATCAGCTGTGAACTCATCAGCAGACTAAACCACAAAGATTATCATTCCTCGATGATCCAATCACCTCCCAAAAGCCCTACCTGTGAGCGCATGAGACTTTGGGTGGACATCTTAACCGTAACACTTAGGAAAATTAGATCTCATTTAGAGCAAAATTATTGCAAAATGTCAATGTAGTATTCCAGAAGTAAAAGGATGTAAGGAAACACATCTTTATTGGGCTATAAACCCTGCCTTTGGAGGGAGGAGAACTTGATGACCCTATGAATGAGGAAAACTAATTAAATCTTTTTTTTTTTTGTGGGTACTGGGGGGTCGACCTCAGGAACTTGCGCACCAGGAGGCACCCATGCCACTGAGTGATATCACCGGCCCCTTTTTCATATGTGGGTTCCGGGAGTCGAACTCGGGCCCTCATGCTTGCTAGGCAGGCGCATACGCCACTGAGCCATCTCACCGGCCCTAAATCTTCTTAAAAAGACTCCAGGGAAGAGAATTCTCAGAGCTCTCAAATCATGGGAAGAGTCCAGATAATTAACAGGAAAGTAGAGGAAAACCAAGGGTGGAAACATATGTGGTTAATTGAAGCTAGACATTGTTTATAGGGATGTTTTTTGTAGAAATCTGAATCAAAATATTTTTCAGGAGGTTCCAAAATTTTTTGCACTAATTAAAGACTATCAGGAATAATGTGATTTGTAATAACTGGTAGGAAGTCAATTGTCATCCAGTTCTCCTCAAACTGCGGAGTGCATCAGAAGCACCTGAAAGGTGTGTGGAAATAGCTTGCTGATCCCAGCGCAGTGTTTCTGATTCAATAGGTCTGAGGTGGGGAACAGGAATTTGTACCCTAAAAAGTCCCCATTCGGGACCACACAGTGGAATGCCTGGAAGATGCTCTTGGTGCCACCGGTAAGCTCCCTTTTCTAGCAGGTTTTTCTGGTGCTGCATTTGATGGCATCTACCTGCTAATGTACTCCAGAAATTACCCTTGGCTGCTGGGGCTGCTTTCATAATGATTCCCGGAGGGTGGCCAACCTCCTGACCAGCACCTCCAGCAGTCAGAGATTGACTGGCGGTGCATACAAAGCCTGAGAGAAAGGATTGCTGTGTGGTATGATTTACACCCCAGAGGGGTCCCCTTCCCTCCCCACCCACCACCCTGCCACCTGTAGACCAGGTCAAGGCTGTTTCTTCCTCCTTCCTCTCCTGTTTCCTCATCCTTTGCAGGTATTTCATGAAGATCACATTCTCAGTAAATGTCTGGTATGTACATCCTTGTCTCTGGCTTTGTCTCTAGGGAACCCTGACCTAAGACAATAGGTGATATGTAAATTTTGATTTCTAGGGATTGTTTTAAAATTGACAAGCATCAGCTGGGAAGCCTTGTAGCTTCAAATAAAACTTCACTGAGATCTGTACTGTGATTCGTTGTTGCTCTCTCTGTTGTTAAACAATTAATACTTGAGAAAAAGGTACCCATGGACCCAGTGTGTAGGACTCTGAAGAACTGTGATTGCTTGTCCAGTTTTTACATTTTTAGTTCCAACTCATTGAAAACAGGAAGAAAATGTGAAATTGATCAGGGCAAATTTTAGCTGGTATAAAAGCTAATCAATTCAAGTCAACAAATCTTGAAAATTAGGAGGGGAAAAATGTATACTTATAATGGAAATGACAAGTTGGATCACATTTATGGAAAGAGGGAGGCATGCTCACTTTGAAATACATTTCTCACCAACTCATTTATGTGAGGAGACCTGTTGTTATCTCTAAGATGTCCTTCAGTGCCAGGGTTGATATGCCTTCCCCTAAGGGTCACCTATCTCCAGCCAGAGGTAGGATAATGCTAAATAGATCTACCTTCAAATTGAAAGGTATTTAAAGCTTTTACATTTCCCCTCCATTAGCTTTCCATCACTGTGACAAAGTACTTGACAAAAACTGCTTAAAAGAGGAAAGATCTATTTTGACTCACAGTTTCAGAGATTTCACTCTGTGGCTGACTACTTCCATTGCTTTTAGGCCTGTGGTGAGCCAGAAACATCACGAAGGGTGTGGCTGAGGAAACCTGCTTACCTCGTGGCAGCCAGTAAGTAGAAAGAGAGAAGAGCCAAAGAAAAGACGTACCCTTCAAAGACACCCCCAGTGGCTTACTTCCTTTACCAAGGCCTCACCTCCTCATAGCACATTCAACTGTGAACTCTTCAATGGGTTAGTCCATTGACGAGGTCAGCACCCTCACCATCCCATCACCTCTCTACTCATCCATCTCTTAATCCAATCAAATTGACTGGCAGGATTAATAGTCAAACCCCCAAACCCAGTGCTGTTTCTCCTAGTTTGAACTAGTAACAGCAAAGCCTTATTTTGAAAAATAAAGTGGACAATAAAAATCTTGATTGGATGGTTGATTAAACCAAGGATTAAATTTTGGTTTTGCCTTGTAGCTGGTCCAGAAATATGTATCAGCCTTGATGACCTCAGTTTCTCCTTCTGTTAAATGTGAGTGAGGGATATAATGTTGATAAAACCACAGTATGCTTCTAGGAAAAAACAATTACTGATTTTCCTTGGTATGTGAGATGTTGAACCCATCCCATTTCCTCCTTGCTGTAAAGTAAGTCCTGTCTGCCACCAGGTACCCCTTACCATGGAGCTCTTTGGTTGGGAATTCAGTTGTCTGCATTCCTTTATCCCTTTGATTTTTAAAAAAGCTGGCTTGCATGTTGTGTGCAACCACTGGGGAGGAGAATGGCCACACAGGCTATCATTGGCTCAGCAATTTTCTGATGAAAGGTGGGAGAGATAAGTGTGAAGTATGATTAGCTCTGGGGCTGTGAGCAAAATGATGTAACCAGATTTTAAAAAAAGAGACCAACCAAACAAAAGCCAGCCTCTCTTAAGAGCTTGTAAATTGAAATGGTGATAAAGTTTCCAGTCTCAAGAGAAATGTAAGCCATTTATTCCACTCCACATTCAGTTACCTAATTTTGTCTTTTAATCTGTAAGTTTTATCAGCACCCCCACTAAAAAAAAAAAAACCCTGTATTCTTTTAATCTTCCTGGAAAGCAATAGTTTTGTCATACTTTTTCCTGGCAAATGATGATACACACATACTTGGCATTTTCATCGCATTACTAGATTAAAGGCTAACAGAAGCAACGAAGCAGTTCTCTTATATACTATAGCTTGCACATTAAAAAGATATGGAATTAGCCTTCACAGATGTCACTGTGAAGGTAAAATAAGTGGGAGTACATTGTGGACTTCACTCATTGCTGGACATTTTTTTTCCCTTTAGGGCTTTAGTTTCAAACAAAAAAATAGCCATAAATCAGACCCTCATGTGAGCATTCCAGTAAGGAAATGGAAGGTCCGACTAGCAGACCAGTAGAAAAGCCTTCTGCAGCTCTGTTAACCTGTGCATTGAATTCTAATGTGCTCTAGCTGCAAAGGTGTAAAACAAATCAGAATAAATTAATCAGCACATTCTACTACAATTAGATTTAAGTTCAGTGTTCTGGTTAAGGGAATTCAATACAACAATATGTATTGAATTACACATTTCAAGGAATACTGTAATGATAAGATTTTGTTGCTTGGTCTTAATTTAGTTGGGGAAATGTTACACATGTAAATTTGTTCTTATATTCATATGGTCTGAGGCATAAGAATGGGGGGTATTTTACCCCATTTTTCCCTGTGAGCCAACTATATTCATAAAATCCATCCTGGATGGGCAGTAAGAGACCCTTCTCTTCTTCTAGCATCTTTCCCTCTGCTACCTTTATAGTCCTGTCCATGTTTCGTCCATCTTTCCTTCCATTGGTTTTCTGGTACCCAGGCAATCAGAATGACATTAGTTTAAATTTCCTTTTGAAAGGAGCTAGAATTGTGGGTCTGAAGTCTGTCCTGAGGCACCACTGTAAGAAAGTTCAGAGGGGAACCATCAGGGTAGAAGCCTGTGTCAGACATGATGTGAACTCAGATTCTTGTACCAGAGAGTGCTACATTGCTTTCCGTGGAGTTGTATTTCAGCAGAGCTGGGTTTTTGGTAGTTGCTATGATTAAACGTCAACACACTTAACCAGCAATGTGTAACAGGAAATGAGGGTGATGGTGTCCAAAGTAATTAATCTAATTCCAATGTTTGAGGAGTTGAGTGATTGTGATTATTGAAGATTAAATTAAAAATATATGTTTCTTTTAATTTATACATGGCATTTTTTCAAACTGCCCTAAACTATTAGGCCTGAAGTACTTACTAAATGTTTGGATTTAATTACTTAATGAGTGGAACTCTTAGGTATTTATTTTGGCTTCAGTTGATACTAAAGGTGCCTTGAACTGAGAATTCGGAGCTGTAGGGAAAATAATGTGTTCCTCAGATTCCATGAGAAGGATGGAAAAACCTCACATGGTCTCCCATCTGCAAGGAAAATGAAGCACAGGTTTTATGTTTTCATTATCAGATGCTCTTTTGCTTTCTTCCATCTGACCAAAGGCCCCATTTGAAGGAAGGGACATGAATGTCAGTGAGTGGTGGGAGAAACTTTTTGAAAATGGGGAAGAGGGTCTGGAAAAGGGGAGAGGGGAGGGCATGTGTTTGGGGATCAAAATGATCAAGAACATATATATATATATTCTCCCAAAATGAGTGTAATTATTATGTATCACAAACATATACTAATAAAAAAGGCAAAAAGGAAAAGACAAGAAAAAGTAAGGGACAAAAGGAGAAGAAAACTCTACTCTGACACACATAGACAAGTGCTAAAATGAGCTCCAAAGAAATTATAATGGTAAACCAAAGGGCTGTGAAAATAAGCGGCCAAATCTATATGTTCCTCTCTCCCCTCTGTGGGCGGACTGGCTGGAGTTTAGAGCATATAATTCTGAACTATTGTATCTTGGGGTTGGAAGTGGCCTCCCGGTTGTCCTAATACTGATGATCAAAGAGCCTCATTTCACAGAGGAGGGAACAGATCTAAAGAGGGGCATGACTTGTGGGAGGCCACCCCAACAGTGTTAGGTCTGTGACTCTCTGCTTCTTAGGCACATCTTTATGTGCTACTGGGACGTGGCTGCAGGTGAGGGCAGCCGGTTTGCTCTGCCTGCCTGGCCTGCACCCCAGGAGCCAAAGAGTCTTGTGTGCATCTGGGAGAAGTGCTCAAAAGGCCCAAATCTAACCACCAGGTTGCTAAACTTGTTTATCCATCCCTGAGAAATATTTATCTCCTTGGTTTCCTACCCTTCTCCCAGCCCTTGTAGCCAGCTAGCTTCTCTTCACTTAGCGTGCTGCCCACTGTGGAAGAGCTGCTATTAATATGTCCACTCTCATGACCCGAGGGTGATGGCTTTGTTATCAACTACAGGTTGTGCTCTCTCTTTTTCTCCTACTACTTTAGCTTTAGAAGAAGAATCCTATCAAAAGTTTAGAAATCTGAAAGGTAAGCAGGAATTCCAGGTTATTATTTTTCAAGGAAAAAAATTATATGAAAATACCTAAGTATGAAATATGTATACATTACATATTTATGGCTATCTTTCCCATCTAAAAGAGGACAATGACTACATAAGATTCAATATTTGAAATTGCTCTTCTTGCACACCAGATCCTTTTTTCTAATTATATGTTATGAGCAACTCTGCCTCATCTGCTTCAGCCACGTGTGGCAGAAAGGCTAGTAGGAAGTGTGCCAGCATTAATTCTGCAAACCTGCTGGGAATATGAATTCTCAGGGACATCCGGAAAGTACTTTAGCAGAATGTAAAGAAGCATAGCTACCCCAGATTTCTGACACATCTGTAACTTCTAAAGTAGATACTACAAGCTAGTGAGGAAACTTTCAGCATAAAAGAGAGCAGTAACAGGCAAGATACAGAAGGTAAAGAGGAAAACTTGATAGAAGAGATGGTGAGGAAGACCAAAAGAAAGATCTTGGAGAAAGAGGCACAGTTGCTCTAGAAAATAAAATGTGTCTTAAAATTGTTATTTGCTAATGATGGAACACAGTATGCTGTGTGGGAAGGTAGGGCTGCAAGCTACATGGTCTTGGAGGTCCAGGTTCCAGTTCTGCTGGCTCAGAAGCACATTGTGTAGGATGAACCTCAGAGCCTTAGCAGAGCGAGGGCCAGTCATGGGTGACAAGGTGCTCTTTTGAAAACTTCTGTTGTTTTTAACTCGGCAAACAGATTCATAGAATTAACATTTGTTGCCAGTGTAGATGGATGGCAAGTCTTACCTGTGGGGGATCGAAGGGACAACCCATCCTGTGAACAGCTAAATTTGTTTTTTTAAAGAAATTTTCCTTGGGAGTCAGAGTGTCTTGTTGTTTCCCTTAGGGATCTTCACTGAATATGGGTAGCTTATTTGTGTTTCAAAGCTCCATGGTGGCTTTGTTTCCAAGTGGTTCAGTACCTACTTTTGGTTTCCATAGTTACCTTTCTAGACAAAAGTAGATTATGAGAAAAATGGAGAATGTTTCTCCAGAAACTTCTAAGTTTTTGTAATTTTAGGTCATTAATTCTATCAGCTTCAGATATTTTTCATACAAATACATACACCCTCACCCAGTTTGGAATGTTTGGAATCGAGGACTGCAGCCACCTTGTGACCATTGCGGCCCGGTGATAGGAATCAGACAGAAGTGGACTTAGCATTGACCTATTGAACAAATCTTTGAATTACTTAATTCCAGATTTTTTATTATTTGAGAAATACAAAATGCTATTTGGTTAGTTCACTGTCAGTCAGATACTCTGTTATTCATAGTCAATATGCTTCTAAGTCTTCAATGCCATACTGAAAGTGTGGAATACTGAATCTCGGTAGCAGCAGATACGGTGATCTCACTGGTCCTTCTCTCATCTTTAAGAATGAAGATGAAAACGCCTACTTTGAAGAATTGTTGAGATAATGTATATGAATAAACCTTACCTCGTATTCTATAACATAGTAGATGCTTCATAATATTTTCCTTTTCCTGGACTTGTCATGTTAGAGCTAACAAATAGAATATTTGGGGGAGGGGTTAATGGCAGTGTGTCTTTTACTGTAAAAATTTTTAACATTTAAACTGTCAACATATATTTTTATCACACTTCCTTCTTGTTAAAATTGTTTAGCCACCTTTGTATCAATTTTTCACTCTCTTGAATAGGGATTATACCTTCCATTTTTACTTTATTATTTACTTCTACATAAAATCTATTATGCTGGTGGATTAAGTTTCAAAAATGGTATTATTACTTCTCCCTATGTTTGTAGACTTGGGACTTAGATTAGTACCTAAGTGCTTCATTACTTCTTCTAGGCCCCAAGAACACAATAAAATAAATTATTTATGACAGTCCAATAGAGAATTAAACATTAGTGTTATGAAAACATTTTTATAGAATTATTTGGGACTATGAAATCACATAATTTCAGAATATTTAGGAATAGAAGGGAAATTAGAACTACATAGAATATTTTTTGATATATAGGTGAGAAAATAGATCTGAAGAGGAGCAGTGGTAAGTGACTTACCCAAGGTCAAACCTATTAATAAGGGCAGACTAAGATCATTCTGCAAAATATCTTTCTGGATAAAAAATAAACTGAATGTTTTATAAAGCTCTAAGGAGGATTATGGACTGTTTGCTCTGAGAATTTTTGTTTTATTTTTATTTATTTATTTTTTAAGCATTCTAATTTCACTTTTTAGGGGTCTACAGGAATTATTTAAGTAGACATAGTGTATACTACTTCTAGCACTCCCTTGTACTATTCTGAATTTTTTTTACTTTAAAGAGAAAAAAACAATAAAAAATAATGATACAGAATTTCATAAAAATATAATAGGAAATTAACAGTGGTTAATATATTGCATATTGTTATCTTTGAAGTAGTTGCTCAGATTACAAGATATAGGCATGCAAAACTGATCAAACAATATAAAGACAAACTGTTCTTTTCAATGAACTAAAAGAAATTAGTAGTATAATTATCTTAGCTATCTTGTGAGAATTTTTATTTATTTATTTATTTATTTATTTATTTATTTATTTATTTATTTATTTTTATATGGGTACTGAGAGTCAAACTCAGGACCTCACGCTTGCCAGCAGGCGCCAGTGCTGCTGAATGATATCACCGGCCCTTTTTTCATATGTGAGTACCGGGAGTTGAACTCAGAACCTTGTGCTTTCCAGGCAGGCACTTACACCACTGAGCCATCTCACCAGCTGGAGAATTTTTATTTTAAAATAATTTATTTTATTCCACCTGAATAATGCTTAAAGGAAAGGCAAGATGATGTTTGCCACTTCAGTTCAACTAATGAATTTAAATACAATTCAATGGAGCAAAAACACAAAAAGATCACAGGAGTATTTTTGTAAGAAACTTAGCCCTCTGGTTTTCTATTTTAAGACTTTTTTATTATGGGAATATTCCTTCTACAGAAACACCGAACAAATGTATAATATAGTCCACGAACAAAGTTTTTAATATTTTGTCACAAAGTCAATATTGTTCTCTTTTTTTTTTTTTTGTGGGTACCAGGGGTCGACCTCAGGACCTTGCGCTCCAGCAGGTGCCTGTGCCGCTGAGCGATATCACTGGCTCTTTTTTCGTATGTGGGTTCTGGGAGTCGAATTTGGGCCCTCGTGCTTGCCAGGCAGGCGCTTATGCTGCTGAGCTATATCACTAGCTCTTCGTTTTGTTTTTCTTTTTAGGAAAAGCTTTTCGACTTAACTGCTCTCTGGTGTTGCCACAACCCCTGGCTAGATTTGGAACATGGACCCAGAGGTTGCTTGTAATAGTCCACATCAGCAATTCTAAGACACTGCTTTTACCCTTGTCTGGGCTTGTGTAAGAGCTGTGAAAGTTCAGGTGCGTGTTTCAAGCATGAGTGGGCACATATGCGCCAGAGGCTCTCGGGAAGCCCCGGATTTGCAGTGAGTTGTGAGCGGGTATACAGTGCTCATGCTTGAACAGCCACATTGCGTGCTTTCTCGAGTAGACCTGCAAAGTGATCTGAATGACAAGGCCTTTTCCTAGGGATCATGCACACTTCTTTCTCACTAGACATCTTGTCCTTTCCGGTAAGCTTCTTACTGTGATTCCACTAGTGGGCTGTGGAAAGGCCTTCACGCCTCACATGTGGAATGTTCCCCAACAGCTTAAGTTTCATGAACTCATCCGTTGCCTTTTGTTAACAACTCCCCACCTCTCCTCCCCCTCCACTCTCTATGTCCACGCAACTCTTGCAGTATTTAAAGAATTTTTAGAGAAGGGAGTGACTGCAAGCCAGAGGTGAGCCAGATTCCACAGCTGGCCCACACACATTGCTTCAAGTCTCCAGTGATTGGTTCAGGGAGGTCAGAGCCACATGTTGGCTAATTTATATTTAAGCCCCTTATCAAAGAAGTAGACTCTCACCCTGAGCCATACATTCTGCATTGCGCATGTTCAAAGCTATTCACAGAGAAGTGAAGCCTGCAGGTTTTATTTTTGTCTAAGGGTTAAAGGCTCAAATCTCCTCTTCTGAGACATTAAAATAATAGAAAATTAAAGAAAACCACCCAGCATCATGGTAGTGTTTTCTGTTGGTGGTAACTTTTTCACAAGGATGGGTGTATGAGTAACTTTTGAACATGATGCTAGTATTTCTGGGAATAAAAAAGCAGAAATGATCAACCAGACCGTAACCTCTTGAACTATCTCTTCCAATTAGGGATGAACAAAGCAGGATACATTGTCCACTTCAGATGGTGAACCTAGTGACTCCATTTCTGTCTTACCCGAGTAAAGAATTTTATAACTTCAAAGTCACACTGGTAAGTACTACCTTGCTTTACCTTCCTACCACCAGCATTGTTGTTGGCAAACTAATTCTGGGAGAATAATGCATTTTCTTGTTCACTATCTCACACCAAAGAGCAAAAACTAGGACTATTTTAATTTAGAAAAGGCACCAAGATTTGCTCTGGAAAATAGCTCACCACATAGAGCTGAGTACATCTCTCAGGGGAATTTCAAAGGAGGATTTTCAATAATAACTTGAGTGATGGTGATGTTCCCTGAGGCAACACTCTTAAAAGAGGCATCATTTTTGTGGATGTCAAAGTCCAAGCTCTTTGCTACGATTGGCCCTTTCCCTTTGCTGGGATGAATATTGAAATTTCCTAGCTTTTCGTCTAATGTTCTTTCCCTCTGTCCTTGTGCTTTAGTGGTTTCTGTTTTTGCATGGAAAAAGTGCTGTGAGATGATCTTTTCTGATAGAAACGTCCTACAATGAAGCAATCACAAAGCTATAGGTTCTGTCTTCCCAAAAGAAAAGTATTGACCATACAGGTACATAATCCAGTCAGAATTACTAAGTTCTTACCTGCTTAAGTAAGGGACTCAAATTTGGATTAAATTTATCATCTAACTGTTGGAAAAGAAACAGTACAGGACAGGCCTATAGAACCATGAAGTTCTACAGTTATTCTATAATATATAGTATTCTGGTAATTAGATTTCAAGTCAGAGGAGATAGGATTTTCAACCTGTCAACCAACAAGGAAGAGTGGGTTGTTTTCCTGGTGAGAAGATAGTGACTTTCTCTGGATTCCAGTTTTGTTTTGGGGGTCCTTGATAGGGCTTTTCCATGGTGAGCTATATGATATCCATTAGGCTGATCTCTTCTAATTTTATTTCCTTTTTTTCTTTTGTAAAGGGAGAGTAAAGATGTCAATTTTATAAGTCATCGGGAATATCGAATACATCTTTGAAGGTGAAGAACTTATCCAAGTTCCTGATACATGGGAATGCCAATACTCTCACCAGCAATAATAATAAGGAAGTGTGACAAGGTAGAAAGATCTCTTTGGGGAGTCAAAGGACTTGAACTTGAGTGAAAGTTCAGCTTTTACCCAGGCATTTACAGTTATGCACTTTTGTAATAAGATTTGGGAATAAAATGCAACCTTCTCCAATATCTCTTAGTTCTAAGTCTTCAGTCATTTTATTGTTTGACTTTGTCCATAGTGCTATATATCAGATACCTGGAAATCCCATGCACCCTCCTTTCCACCTGCTGCCATCTGAGATGGAGTTAGTGTGTGTTTGCTTTAGACTCCTTGACTTTACCCTGATCCTCTCACAAGAGTTAAAAATACCTTCTACCTCTGCTGCTCATTTATCATTTTAGAAAAAAACTCTTACATTCTGCCTTTGCATAAAACCAGCACCATGTGGATGACAGCAAGGTCTGCTGCTGGCTGGAACAGTAGCCAGGCTTCCTTCTCTCTTGGCTGTAGGGGTTGAGTGCCTATGAACCAAATCCCCGAGGAACAAATTCTCTAGGCTGCTGCCATTCTAGAACATGGTGCTCTGGGGCTCTCTTTTCAAAGCAAAGTCCTTCACCTTTGCAACTTTGAGGCTACAAAGGGCGGAGTCCTGCTGGTTCTTGTGATGTCCCCAGGCCATCTTTTCTATTGCCCTCTTCTGAAACACTTGGCTTTTCTCTGGCTGGTATTTTCAGCAACTATTTCTCCTCTGTTCTGTCTTTGCAGGCCATGACTTTCTTTCTGGTTAAATTAAAAAATTTTAGAATTCCGCTGGGACCTTTGCTCTTCATTCTCAACATAGATTTGGCAAAAAGCCCTCGACATTATCCATGCCACCACCTCAATGTTAGACTGCCTTAAAATTTCTTTCACCAGATTAATTAGTCTGCCACCATTAATGTCAGCCTCAGGCAAGTTCTTTGGAAAAGAGCAAAATTCAGATAAATTTTCTGTCAAAGCATAACACACATGTTTTGGAGTCCAATAGCCAATGCAGTCCTCATTCCTAGCTGAAACTTCCTGAGCCTGGCCTTTACCAGCTGCCCTTCTACCAGTATTCTGGTCTTCTGAGCTCTGACCAGAATCTTTCATTAAGCCCAGCTTACAGCATTCTAGGATGGTTTATTCAGCCAGCATTTCCAAACCTTTCCCAACTTCCCACAAACCAGTTCCAAAGGCTTCTGAACTGCATGGCCAGGTAATGTCACAGCAATGACCCCACTCCTGGTACCAAAATCTGTCACAATTCCTTTTTTTTTTTTTCTGAGACAAAATAACCAACAACCACAAGTTGAAAGAGGAAAGGGCTATTTCAGCTCACAGTTTCAATCCATAGTTGGCTGGTTCTAAAGCAGGATGGCATGGCAGAGTGGCACTGCAGAACAGACAGGAGGAAGCAGCAGCAGCAGCAGCAGCAGGAGCAAGGCTGCCTTCCCTCTCTCCCTTTATAGTCCACACACGTTGTAAGCCTATTGATTTGTGTCACCTGCACTCAGAGTGGGGCTTCTGTTATCCACCACTTAATCCCAGTATCACACCCTTAAGGCACTCCATAAGCTGATTCCAAAAACTCCAACCCAAATTTTCAGCCTTATTTCTTACTGGTCTCCTTTATATAGTCTGTACTCCAGCCACACTGGAATAACTACTATTCCTTAAATGTGTACTAGTTCCTATGTCCTTACATTTTGCTGTCTCTAAATAGTTTCTCTCACTTTATAATTTCCTCTATGCTGCCTGTCAAAATCCTGCCCTCCCTCAACTTGAATAAAAACCCTCCATGAAATCTTTTCTGTTCTCAGTGAGAAGGAATGCCAATAACGCTCTTCACATACCTCTCTTTTGGTACTTATGACATTTTACTTTGACTTGTAGAAGGAATGAATTATAGTGGATTTGGAGACAGATAATTTAGGGTTGCATCTGAGTTTTGCCTTTTACTATTTCTATATGATTTTGGTACAAATCACTTAGTCTCTCTTATCCTCAATTTTCTCTCACATTTAATAAGACTGGGAGAACACTTCCACATAACTTTCAGGGTTATATATATATGTATATTATTGGTTTACATTAGTTTATAAATTACTGAGGTATATTTCATCTTCCTATCAAATTTCCTATATATGAGGAGTATGTTTCCTTCATTTATTTGTGCATGTACCCCTCACAATACTTCATCATTATACCTGTTATTTCTTATCTCCATTATTGCCCTGGTCTCATTACTCCTCAGCCTCTTCTAAACTGTTCTGCATCTTACTGTCAGATTAAAAATTTTAAAGCCCTGCTCTGAACATTTTTGGCTGTTTAGGGTTTTGTATATAGCAGGTATAATGTTTGTTGGATTACTATTTTAACATGATAAATTGCATTGAAAGAAATTGTCTAATTACCTTAAGTTATATCCTATATAAATATTGGTCTTTTTAGTGCAATCTTTCCCTTTGTCCACTTAAAATTTCTTCTTGATACAGTTCCGTTCTTCAGTTCTAATACTACAAACTCACACTGTTTATACTCATGTACTATTCCTCTCAATATTTATCATGCAGGTCAGCTAAAATTTCCATCAATTTTATTCTGAATGTTTTGGTGAACAAAGTTGTTTGAGTATAGAAGTCTCTATGAAGTTCTAGGAGCTCCACAGACAATTTCATTGTAGTATAAGTTTGATTCTTTTATCTCAAACAAAGCAACTCATGCACATACACATACACACACAATCACAAACTCGAACATGCTCACACACTCAAACAAAGAAGAAAAAGCTTTTTGCAAATCAGATTTTCTATGCAAGAAGTGATTCCTCTTTTTGGCCTGAAAGCTCAACCAAATAGGATAAACCAGATATCTAAGACTGTCTAGAGCATGTATACAATTACACTTGTGGTAATACCTGACCTGCTTTTTGGTCATTTAAGATGATTGCCCAACTGGATTGTTATTCTTTATTTCTTTCTTTTGCTTCTTTTAATGTTATTGGTGCAAGTAGTACAGGTAGAACAACTGGGGCCTGCCATTATTCTGAAAGAAGGAGAAAATAAAAAACAAAGACCCAGGAAATCTCTAAAGCCCCAGGCCACAGCACATGCATGTTTGATTTCATGGCCCGAACTTCAGTAACATTTTCCCCACTCAAACCGTGTAAAAGGTTCATACACATGGACTGTGTCTCATACATGCAATTTAATCAAAGTGAACTTTGGGACAGGCATGCTCATTGAAAGCCCCTGAGATGACTCAGTGCCCTGTCAGTCATTCCTGTCAATCTTACCTAGCTATCCAGTGAGAGGCACCCGGCCTAGGGTGCACATCTTCTAGAATCCAACAGCCTGAGTTATCTGTGAGCCGTGTTTATTATTTCCCTGTTGTCCTGACACCACTTTTCTGTTTGTGCCACATTTTTGTTTTCATTAGCATGGACCTGCCCTAAACACATCTTCCCATTATCTTCAACAAATGTAGCTGAATTTTCTTTTGCCATTGGATGTACACTTGCACTTCTTTGCTCATCATGCACAAGAGCCTGGAATCTCTCTTTCAGATCTACCATGTGGTATCACAAGTACCTGGACCCAGAACTATTTAGCACTTAGGACTTTGACACATAGGAAAAGAGAACATTGAAAGATACAGACCTAGCAAGTAGACAACAGTTTAGAGAACATAGACTACAACGGAAGGTGTAAAAGAAAATCTCTAGTGTTTTGGAATTGTACCAGTGAAGAATCAAGCCAAGAAACTCAAGATCCTAGCCCAGGCCTGTAGAGGGGACTGGAGATGAATTCCTTCCCCAGTGAGAAAAAGCCCAAGTGCGCTATTCAAGAGGACGCACAGGACTGAGGAGCGATGCAGTCGCCTTTTCGGAAGAGTCTGGCTGAATGTGGGGCCATTTGTGGAAAGTGCGGGTGATGCATGGAGAATGCAGACTGCTTGGAAAAAGAGCTATGTGGAAACCTCCTAACCCTCTTGAGTTTTATCAGAGAAGAAACCAGAGCGCAAAGGAAAACCAAGCCAGTAATATGCAGGTTCCTGCTCACCCTGATACAAAAGCGTGTCCACAGTACTTAGGAGCAAATCTGTCTGATTCCTTGGGAACTTCATGCATTTGGACAGATGCATGGATCATTTCAAATGCTTTTGTAGAGTGTTCCATTTCTTCTGGAGTTAAGGTCAAATATTCCATGAGAAGAAGAAGAAAAATGCAAAGGAGAAGATTATCAGGGGTTGTGCAGAACCAAAGAAGCTATGGGGAAGTAGCTCAGAGAGAAATAGAAAACAATTTGCTTACAAAGCACTCTTAAGAATCATCTTACCGTTGCCTCTGAGCACTCCAAATTTGGGAAATTTGTAGCTGGAGGATAGGATCTGGTTTGTGATTCCATCATTCACCCAGGTGTCCATGCTGAGGAAGAAGGCGGTAGCAGACTGGATAATTTAATTACAAGGCACAGTCTCTCTCTCTCTGTGTGTCTCTCTGTCTTTCTCTGTCTCCCTCTCTCTGTCTGTCTGTCTGTCTGCCTCTCTCCCACACACACACACACACACACACACACACACACACACACACACTCATCTTTGGTAGAAGGCTTCCCTCTTTAGTCTTCTCTTTGGTTCTATGGGCTTTCTTTCTTTTTTCTTGTTTTAGTTAATTTTATTGGTACATTTTAAATATGCATACTGATCACATTCTTCATAAGGAATTTGTACCTGTACATAATATACAGGTACAATATCCTTCTTTTTTCCCCAATCCCCTCCCCTCCCTTCAACCTTTCTTTCCCCCCATCTTTATAAAAAATTTTATTTCCACTTTTCCCCTTACATTCTCTTTTTTTCTTTTCCCTTCTTTCCCCCTCCCCTCCCTTGTTCCCCTTCTCATTTGAACATTTTCTTCCCATTTCCCAATATCTATTACACATTTTGGTCCTTCGCATTGTTTCTCCGTTGTGAGGAATGGGGCTTTATTTCTTACTTGCCACATACTTTCTCTTTCCTTTCACTGATGTTTTTGGCAGGTGAATTCATCCAAATAAAAGTAAACACATTATTGATAAATTGACAAGGCATAAGAAGATCAGCCTCTGGTCTTCAGAAGGCCAAATGATGGTAATCCAGTTAGATTAATTCTTGGTCAAATTCAAAGCCGATGAATCTGGAAAAGACCGATATCTTTTCAAAGAAAACCTTTTTGTCCCATTGACCCAGGCTGTCTGCTTAAGCCCTGTGCCTCCTGTTGGGCAGGGTTATGTTACATGATTACATTTTCTTCCAGCTTCTTGCCAGCAGCTTTTTTTTTTTTTTTTTGTGGGTACCGGGGGTCGACCTCAGGACCTCGCGTGCCAGCAGGCGCCCGTGCCGCTGAGCGATATCACCGGCCCCTTTTTTCGTATGTGGGTTCCGGGAGTCGAACTCGGGCCCTCACGCTTGCCAGGCAGGCGCTTATGCCACTGAGCCATCTCACCGGCCCCCAGCAGCTTTTTAATGAACTGACTGAGGTATCAGTCATCAGAGACCAATGATGTATTACTGCTCATCGGAAGAGCTGATAGAGAATGTCAATAATACCATCCCTACTGGAAAAATATTCCAGTGTGACACCTTCCGGATTTGTAGGCAGTAATACATTTTGAATTCTAAGCAATTCAAGATAATGACCTGTGGAAGGGGCTAGGATTTGGGCAAAAGTGTGAATTTTAACTACCCCTGAGCTTAAAACAAGACAAAACTCTGTGCTCAGCTTACTTTAAACCTTTAAGAGGCTCTGAACCTCAGTCTCTGGTCTTGAGAGGCAGGGTGGCACACAGACCTCTCCTAGCCACGGCATGCCTACATGGTTAACTAGACGCACACATGGGTTCAGTTACTGGAACTGAAAACAGACCTGAACAAAGATAGCTGCACTGTGACCCAACACCTCCACGTCCAACAAGTTATCAGCGGCTGTGTGGAATGCAAAGATCTCCCGGCAGTCCTGGCTCATCGCTGCCTAGTGATTTAATTCGAGAGCCCAGATCGTAAATTGGACTTGATGTCACACGGCAGCCAAGCCTGAGAATCCGCCTGGGTGTGCTGGGCTTGCTGCGGGCTGACTAGCAGGCATGCTGTCACGTCTGGGTCATCTGCTGTCAGTGGATGGTTCCCTGTGGGAGGTCCGGGTTGAGAGCATTGCAAAAGTCTAGACAGGAGGTGACAGACATGCTGACCTTTGGGATGAGATTGATCTCCGTGTTTTTTGACAGGAGGCCTTTCCAGAACGAAGTCTCAGGTGGAACGGTGTAGAAGCCTCATTATCTGAGAGTGGAATCAAACCTGTGTATCTGCTCCACCCTGACTGGAGTGCCAAAGGGAGTTTCTTGACCTTGTATTTTTAGAGCTAAAGGGGGATGTTTATTTACTTCCTAAGTTTTCCTGAAATGTTTGCTTTGGGCTTCAGGAGCGGGGAGGAGAGCGAGGGGAAGAGGAGGGTGAGATAGCTTGCTTTGATGGCGTGTGAGCTCCGAGGCCAGCCCTAGAAAAGATGCCTTCCCGTACGAGTGCATTTAAAACATACGCAGTGTATGAGGTCTGCCTCATCACCTTCACATTAAATAGGAAAAATTAGAGGCTCACAGATTATCAGAACTTACCCAACACCATGTAGCAAGTAATTTCTAAGCTTTGTTTATTTCACTATGTCACGATCCTTTCCCAGGGTCTGTTTCTTCTGCCAAAATGAGGATGATTTCAGTTCTCCTGGAACTCTGGGGGTTATACAAATGTTAAAATAATTTAAAAATAGACTTTTGCCTCTTCAAAAAATCATACAACTAAGTAAAATTTTTGTAGCCATGGATGGTAGTCATCTAGTTCTTCTTGAAGGAGAATAGACTGTTCAGGGAAGGAGATGAAATAGAAATTTATCTAGACCGATGTGTCTTCAAGTATATCCCATGGGACACCGGTCACTAGACTTTCTTTGCACAAAAGGTGGTTGAGGAGTTGTGCAAAAAAAAAAAAAAAAAAAAAAATCTGCTTCATGAAGTGCCACATAATTGGATTTACATTTTGCTGAAACTCAAGTTTCTCAAACTGAATGGGTCATGCAAGCTTTTTCCTGCTAGAAAACTGATAAAAACCTCACTTGGATCTAATGTTTTTTTTTTTTTTTTTTTGTGGGTACTGGGGGATCGACCTCAGGACCTCGCGCGCCAACAGGCACCTGTGCCACTGAGCGATATCACCGGCCCCTTTTTTGTATGTGGGTTCCGGGAGTCGAACTCGGGCCCTTGCGTTTGCAAGGCAGGCGCCCACGCCACTGAGCCATCTCACCGGCCCGGATCTAATGTTCTGTGGACCACAATTTCCAGACACTTGTTTAAGTTTTAACGGTGGTATCAGTTCCCTGGATCTACACGCAGAAGCTTTATCAACTTCAGGCACAGGAATAGGACCAATTACAAAGGTTTCAGTCACTTGCTGTGGCTATGACTTCAGCCTATTAGCAAATGCAGGGACAATGTCAAATAGCGTGAGGATCAGTTGAATACTGTTTGGAAGATGGTGAAGATATTTCAAATCTTATAAGAAAAGAAAACTAAGTTTGGATATACAGTCTTCTAAAGTGTATGTTATATTCTCAAACTCTAAGATCAAAGCATTTGTGCAGACCAGTCTTCAGTAATGCATGATCATCAAGCACAAATACTCCCAATCCCAAAACCATTCACTTTCTATGGATAAGATTAAAAAAAAAATAATCCAAACCCAAATGTTCTTGAGACATCTGGAAAAGGCTAAATGTGTTTCTCTCTTCCAACCTTTGTCTTTGCTTTAATTCCCCTTGGATTTCCTTTCTCTGTCTTCCTTCTTTCTCTCTTGTGTGCCTCTGTCCACACTGACCACAGCCATATCTTCTTCACCTGAAGACTCTGTGAGAACAGAGGACACAGAGGTGCTAATAATACTTACATAGACAACTCTAGATCCGAAAGGCCTCACCTTCAAGCTGAACTTCATATATGTAATCCTCATCATCTTTAAAAGGGGTTTCCACTGAGATTAACCAGGGTTTGGGGGTTAATAAAAACTTTCCTGATTGGAACTGAATTTCTGCCGTTATCACATTCTATGGACTATTAAATAACATTAGGCCATTCCTCTAGTTATTTATTTTGGATTTGTTCATGTGCTTAATAACACACAAGAGATTTTTCATGTGATTTTTAAAAATAATTATATTTATATAGAAAAAGAGATTTCAAAACTGTGGGGAATTGTGTAAGCATATATACTACTTTGGTTGCCTCAAGCTATTTATTGATTTATTTTTCAATAGTAAAGCATTTCACATGGATTGCTTGTTTAAAGGGAAACAATATGTGGTCTGAGAATTTTCTTTAAATATATTGGGAGGCTTAAATTTTATTTTATTTGCTCTGATAAACAGAAAATCCAGCCTCCTTGTCCTTCTTTTCAGCACTTAGAAGAGTAAGTCCCTCCAAAGGGACTGTGAGGCCACTGACTTCCTCCAGCGGGGAGCTCTGTGCCTGTGCCACTCAGGCATCACTGGGCATTTTGGTCAGCATGGTAGAAGATCCTAATTTGAAAATACTTCACCAGTAACAACCAGTAACAGTTTTTAGGGTAAGGAAATGAAACGTATTACCTACCTTTTGACTCCTTTCTCCACTCTGAAAGTATTTACCAGGAAGGGGAAAAACAATCTTGAAGTAAACTTGGAAGCCTCAAGGGAACATACTCTTTCCCAACAAGGTTTTTACAGAACATTTGTTTTCATCACTTTTTTGGTTGCTGACACAGAATAAACAGCATCCAGGACTTAAAGAAGAAGACGTTTATTTTGGCTCATGGTTACAGTCCGTATTCGGCTGACTCCAAGGCAGAAATGTCACAGCAGAGGGACACAATGGAGGATAATGGCTTGTGTCATGGTGACCAGGAGGCAGGGAGAAAAGGAAGGAGCTGGGGTGAGATTTACCATCCCAGGGCACATGCCCAGTGCCCTATGTGTAACCAGCTCTACCTTCTAATAGCAAGTCAGCTATAGCGCCCTATAATCCAGTCATCTTCCTGAAGCCCCACCCACCCTGAACACATGGGGTACATCTACATCTAAACCATAACAATTTTCAAGTTGGTTACTTGGTTTCCATTGTCAAAGTAGGACCCTACACTTCAGAAATAAGAGCTAGGTTCTGTTTGTCTTTTTCTCTTTGTCCTTCTACAGCAATGTGCATGCATGCATGCATGCGTGTGTGTGTGTGTGTGTGTTATGGGATTTGTTTACTGAAGGATGAAAATTACTGTGAAATGAAGCAATCATTTGGAGTGGCAAGTAAGATTTAAAAATGCTTGCCTTCCACGGTAAATCTCAGATAATCCCAAGCTTTGGGTCGCTGAGATAAAATACTTGTGTTTATGGTTTTAAGAAATAGAAAAAGAATGATGCACCATAGAATGTGTTAGTGTATTTTCTAGAAAATCTTGTCTTCAGGGAAGAGTGAATTCAGCTCCAGTTTTCCTTTTGCTTTAGAATTAGGATACACTGATGGAGAGATTAAGCTGAAGAACAAATGGGAAAACAGAGTGAAGATAGTTCTCAAGTGCAATCAGACTGCTGGGTTCAAATCTAGGCTTCACCAACTACTAAGGATGTGACTTTAAGCAAGTTTCTTAACTTCCCCCAGCCCAATTATCTTGTTTGTAAATGGGCTGAATAACACAAATATCTATCCCTTCAGGTTTTAGCGGGGCTTGGAAAACATAGGTGTGACCCACAGGCTCTCAGAGCTTTATTTTGTCATTTTATTTTTATTACTAAATGCTTCTGATACCTACCAATAGCTGGGACAATGGTCTCTCTGGGCTGTTCTACATAGTTTGTGTCCCTGGATAGGTGAAAAAGGAGTGTCATTTCCAACATGGTAAATGGCCTATCAAATCCATTATTCAAGCAGTTTTTAATGACTAGTGATTGTGGGCCTACCTAGTACTGTGCTAGGAGTTGGGATATAGCAATGAAAATAGAAATAAAATCCATGCCCTCCTGAAGCTTACTGGGATGATCATCAATAAACACAGAAAAAAAAAAAGTAATTTCACATGGCTCTAAAAGCTCTGAAGAAAACAGAGAAGTGGTTGGAGCACTGCACCTTAGAGGAGTTGGGTAGGAAAGGCCTCTTTGAGGAAATGTTATTTAAGCCAAGACCTAAGTTAGGAGTTGGCATATTCATTCAAAGATCTGAAGAAGAAGGAGAGGGACCTCCTACGTGCAAAGGCTTTGAGATGAGTAGAAAGTTGTAGTGTTTGAAAGAAAGGGAGGGTACCTGGGGTAGAATGAGCAAGAAGTAGGTTGGTAAGGAGAAAGACAGATGTGAGATCACAGCCTGCCTTGAAGAGCGCAGTAAGAGCTCCAGGTTTTATTCCCTTCTGATTCTAATGAAAATACTGTCGGCCTTCACATGTACAGAGACCGTGCTGTGGAATTTCCTCTAAAAAGCTAAATGCTTTGGTTGTTTTCCGGGCACTGGAAATCATTTTATGTTGTTCTCTCTCTTTCTCTCCATGCCTTTTAGTTATAGTCAGCCAAATAGAGAACTTAAACATTTGTTCAACAAATAAAGTGAAACTTCTACACCATTCAATCCATGACCTCAGGTGGATCAGAAGTAGGCTTCAGCTGATGTTTTCAACATGTTCACTTTTGATATTTCCCATGAAGATTCTAATATGTCCTTGGACGGGGAGAAGCAAAATTGGTTCAATTCTTTTCCATACCCTCGTCTAGTTGTTCTTTCTATAGTTTGTGATATATTAAAAATAAGGGAGATCATGAGAGGTAAATAGGATTAAAATATGTTATCTGCATGTTAAGAATCTGCCAAAATGAATCCCATTTATCTGTATTACCAATATGCTTTGATAAAAAAGTTGTAAAAAATAGGGATTTGTAACATTTCCAGTGCTTCTCACTTCCAAATTTCTTTCATAAAACTCCCTTATCAAATTTCTTCCTTCTTCCCACTTCACATTTTCTTTCCTACTTATCTGTCTCTTTCTTTAGCAAAGAACCTTAATAGACAAGATACAATTCACGGAGTCCCCAGCCACAGTGATGGATGAATTGAGACACATGATACAGTTTGTCACTGGGTGAGATGGAAACTGGGGCGAAGGATGTTAAGAAGCTGTGCTGAAACCCAGGTCGGCCAGTCTGCTTGTCAGCCCATGGATTAAAAAAGAATTTGGCAGAAACTCATGCTGTATGCCACAAGTAAGTTATTTCCTTTCTTCCCACTTGTCACTGTTATTCATGATGTAGGTTATATCTTTCCTAGTCATTTTAAGGTGGCGACTTTACAGTCAGTGTCTACTATTTCTTGATGTTTGAAACCAGACCTCGTTCAGGAAAACATCTCATGCTGAGGAAATTACTAAGGACTGCCCTCCTGCTATTTGCTAGTGACTCACAGACATGATTCTTACCTTGCTGATCCCACATGTAGGGGACTTGGAGTCTCAGTCCAGGCAGAACCTAACCTGCAGTTGCCTGGTTGGGAGAAGGGAGAAGGCAGTGGGTGTGTTTGCAGAGTGGTAAGGTTTATTTCCCAAACTGAGCATGAAAGCAGCTCCTGTGTTTTCTGGTTACTCTTCTGCACACTGGTATTTTCAAAAGAATTTCAGAGAAGAACTCTTCTGCTGAGCCACATCAGTCATAAATTTCTCCATTAGCACATCAAATGTATGCATGAAAACAGCCCCAAAACATGAGATGAAACTGTTTGCCTGTACCTTGCTCCCTGCAACCTGGACTTTTCTAGTAAAACGATTGCCATTTTATCACCTCCATATTTATCTGCCACATTTTTCAGGACTGGACTTGCCCCAGTTCAATATTACCACTTATATTTTAAATTATTTCCCATATGAGGAAAAAAAAAATACATTCACAAAGCAGGCCCCAAGAGGAAGCAGAGGAATGCAAATCTCACTGAGCACGCATCTTCATCATTGCTTAATGCAGGAAAATAGCCAGGTAATAAGAAGCCACCAAATGAAACAAACCTGAAGAAGTGTTTAATATCTATTGGGCTTTCTCTGCTGATGGAGAGAATATCTTAAATAGACTAATTTCCTGACTCCAAAATCATAATGAAAATGTTTGTCAAGAGCTTATTAAAGAAGTTTCTTCCTTTTTAAGAGATGCAATAAAATAAGGTAACAAACATGAGCTAGAATCATTTGAGACAGTTAAAAAACTCTAATATTGAAATAATTTTAGGGTTATGTAGTTGCGAACGCATTTTATATACAACATTGTTAAAAGTGTGTAAGAAAGGGTCACATGATAGAGTTAAGACAGCTTGGACATGGCCAAGCAGAATTAGTGATGATTTAACACAAACTTAGATAAGAGGGATTCATTGGTTCATGTTCATTCCCTATTGGTATGATGTGCTGCCCAGATGCCCCCTTCAGGACTCAGACTCTGACTTCTCCAGCTGCCCTGAGAGTTGGTTACTGATGGTTCACAGCTGAGTGCTTCCTTAGGAGGATTTGCCCTGGCTGAAGGGAGCTGCCTTGCCCCAAATTATCTGCTCCCCAGGGCAACTCACTCGCAGTGACTCGTACATGGAAAAACAAGGCCAGGCACTATGGGTCTGCACTGGGAGCATCTCGGAAGAGCCATCCAAGCTCAGCGTCTGTCTCACAGTTCAGCTTGTTCCTCTATCAATTCTCCCCTCACTCAGTTACATGTGTTTTTCTCCAGATCATCCCCTGCAAACTTCCTGAACACAAACCTCTGCTTCAGAGTTTGGTTTCCTGGAACAACAATTTAAGACATTAATCCAATAATTTCGAGCACTCATCCTACGTGAGTGAGGTTCTCCATGCTGGTGAATTAGACAGAAAAGTCCTTGTTAGCAAAGGGCTTACCTGCCAGTGGAGGGCAAGGAGCCTGACAATAAACAGACATTACAAAGGAAATTTCAAAGGTCGGTATACAAGATAATGTATTAGAGACTATTAGTGTGTGTGGTGTGTGTGTGTTTGTGTGTGTGTGCACATGCATGTCCGGGGAAACTCAACTTCAAGAAAGACACATCTTACTGGGAGGCTCGAATGACAAGAAAGAGCTGGTCATGCTGATAGCCCAAGAAATGCTGCTCGAACAAGTGCAAAATTGTCTTTGGTGACTCATTATGATCAGCAATGAGGATGAGTAAAGGATGCATCTTGGGGAAGAGAGTTCTAAATGTAAAATGTTCTTTAACATAGACCCTGTGTAGCAAACTTCAACCTAAAACTAATCAATTCTTTCGTTCTTGTCCCTTGTTTTGTCACTTGTGGCTCACAAGATCATTGGATTTTCCAAATTAAAATTCTGGTGTTATTCTCCATGAAAGCCATCCGGCTCCAATGTTCAGGGTAAAAAACCAGTTTCTATTGAAAGATCTGTAGCTCTTCACCTTTGAAAGTTAGGAGGATCTTGGCAAAAGTGCTGTGTTTTATTCACAACTACTTCCCACGGCATTAGGAATGAGACAATCTTAAAATATTTATTATATTTAATATTATAGAATAAATTGTTCATTATGTAATATCAGCTTCAGTCTTTTTCCTTCTCCACTATTTCTGAAAGAATCTCATTACTCTGTAGTAATTGAATATAAACAGGATAATAAATGACATTCTTAAACGTTATAGATTTTAACTTTCTTAATTCAACATTCTCTGCCAGTGGGTTAGCAATGTATTTGCCTCTGATTGAAAAATTAGTTTTTCACTAGGTATCTTATAACCAGATTGCAGAGTAGGTATGGAGGGTTCTGAAGTCTCTGCCACATGAAAAATGATGGGATGATTAAGATAGAGAACCAAGCAAAGTCTCCAAGGGCTTTCACTAAATATCAGAAGGTCTTTCTTGGGATGTTGCTACAGTTTTCTCATGTTTCATCAGAATTAGGACAAAGGGTTGGAATTCGTGCCCATCCTGATTTTAGCCCAGCATGAGGTATACCATTGTACAAGTCATAATATTCCAACAATGGAATAGGTTGCCTCTTAGGTAGTGAGTTTCCTATTGCCTAAGACATTCAAGCAGAGTCTGCACTGCTGAAAAATTCTCAAGCATTCAGATCTACTGGCAATGTGGAGGAAATGTTTCCATATTAGCTGGTGATTTGCGTTAGATGAACTTCAGGGTTGAATTCATGTTAGGTATTGTTCCATGGCATGAGATAAAGACTGTGACCACAGTGACAAAACGCCTTTGTAGGAAGGCACTGAGATTTCGGGGACCGTTTGCTATTGCGGCATCATGGAGAGCATTTTGGTTGCTACAGAAATACACTAGTTTTGCAATAGCTAAGTGACAGTGCAAGTCTCTTAATGATCATGATAATCGTAGTAACTATAAAACAGCATTCGGTTCAGTACTTCACGTATATGACCTCATTTCTTCCCCATGGCTACTTGATGGGATGTGTATTCTTTTTTTTTTTTGTGGGTACCGGGGGTTGACCTCAGGACCTTACGCGCCAGCAGGTGCCCGTGCTGCTGAACGATATTACTGGCCCTTTTTTCGTATGTGGGATCCGGGAGTTGAACTCGGGCCCTCGCGCTTGCCAGGCAGGCGCTTACGCCGCTGAGCCATCTCACCGGCCCCGGGATATGTATTCTTAATATTATACATATTTTATAGATGAGAAAACCGAGGCAGGGAGTTTGAGTGACTGGCTGAAGGTTACACAGCTGGGGAAGACAATGAGTTTGACTTGGTCATGGCTGAGTCCAGAATCCATGCTCTCTGGCAAGCTGCTGCGTTGTCTTTCTTCTTCAGCACTCTGACCCTCAAATATCTCATCTGCAAAGTGAAACTAGAAACATCACCGCCGCATCGTTTTTCCTCAACTTGATGCTGTTTTGGGAAAAGATCTGGGTGGAGAAAAGGCTTTCTGTTTTTGCCTCTTCTTCCAAGAATAAAAGAGGCAGGATCTAAAAACATGTCCCAGAGGGTGGGTAGCAGTGGGACATTTAAACCAATAGTGAGTTAGCCTTGTTAGACCTTTTCTGGCCCTACCCAAAGCCAGGCTTCCGTGTGATCTGAGAAAACACCTTGCAGGTGACCATGGCCTTGGAAGGGCTGCAGCAAGGTGAAAGGCCGGGACAAAAGCTGGCCTCGGCTCATTCAGAAAATGACCCTGAGAAAAGTGGTGTGGTCTCAGTGTTGTTGGGGACGGCTGGACCTAAAAAAGGGCACCAAAAAAACTCATCTACTCTGTGGTCTGAATGAAGCATGAGGCACCTGAGGAAAGCATGTCAGAAAATCCAGCCAACAGCCGTTTGGTTGGTTTATGAAATGCTAAGTAGATTGGAAAATGTCTTAACAAACCACCAATGACTGTTGAAATCATTGGGAACAAACTTTATTTAGAATGTTTAGAGATCAGCTGTTTTTTCGGAAATAGTCTGAAAAAATACACCCATTTGAAATCTTCAAAGCTCCAGGGAGTGTGTGGAGAGGACACTATTTTTTCCCTAGCAGCCCTACTTTCTAATAGCACTTTTCTTCACAAAAATGGCCATTTCTATGGTTTTCTTTTATAAAATTACTATGTCTACATGAAGTTTGACTTACCCATAGTATAACTGAATTGGTCCCCTCTCACGGGAGCTTATAATACTTGTATGATTAATCCCATTTACCTGGGGCTTTTTTGAAGCTTATATTATTAGATTGAGTCCAAAGTAAGCAAAAATTATCCAGCTATTTGAACAAGGGTAAATGTATCCATCTATGTGTGCTGGGCGGACAGCACAAGATGGAGGAGAGAAAAAGAGAGTGAGGGGGTTGGTGAGATAGCTCAGCGGCATAAATGCCTGCCTGGCAAGCGCGAGGTCCTGAGTTCAACTCCCGGTACCCACATTAAAAAAAAAAAAGAGAGAGAGTGAGAGCAGAAAGTATAAATAAAATATTCATTCATTTTTTTTTTATCACGCTGATTTTGACACTGATATCTGTCTGAGTTCATACCCATTCTCCTTCCTTGTCAGAAGTGCCAGGATCAAAAGGCAACAAAAATAAACAAGGGAAATGGCTCTGGATAAAGGACACAGTAGAGGAAGAATTCTCAACTTTCTCCAGGTAGTAGCAAGCGTGGTGGTGGTGGCTGCTGTTGCCCTTGTTTTTCTTCTTCTTCCTCTTCTTTATCTTCTCCTGTTATTATTATTTTAAAATTTGTGGTAAAATATGAATAAAATTGTGACTTTGGGAGTCTATAGGATAGAATCACAGTACTCATGCTACAAAGCAGCGAGGGGATTTACAGGCAAGTTGGTACTAAGTTAAGTTCATTATCAGTTCTGATAGCTTCATGGTGGTTCAGGTTTTCTAGTGCCCTCGTGCAAACCACAGGTCAGACAGCACAAGAGAAGGCCACAGACGGGTGATAAACTAACACGGGACTGGAGGGCAGCAGCACCAGTGTCTTTTCTGTAGAAGGGGCTGCTGACTGGGATTTATCCCTTGGGGCTCTGTGATGGCAATAAGTGTCAGCTATACCCGTGTTGTTCAGGTTGCATCAAATATTACCTGTAAGGCCTATTTTAATGCCCAGTTTTATAAAGTGATACAAAAATGATATTTTGACAAAATGCTATATACAAACATTATGCAACTAACTTCAGCAGGGCCACATATACCATTATCATTTTGGAGTAGACCAATGTTGCTAAGAGTGGCTAAGGAAGATGTCCTTACACTGTGTACTTCTGCAAGCATGCTTGTCTCCATGGAGGTCTTGGCTCCAAATGATTTCTTGATTTGTCCCTTGGTGTGATGTTGACCTGTGTCGGTCCATGTGACACTAGTCACTTCCTTGTCTCAGAACAGCTATACACATACATCGCAGACAGTTCTTGGTTTCTGCCTTGATATTTTCTCAGTATTTGTTACTATTTTACATTAACCCTTTTTAGTTCACCCACAGATCTTATCACAATGTCAAACTGTTTGTGTAGTCCTTGCATCCTAAATTTCAGCTCCGTGAAACAGGAAACAGGAACATGTTTCCTTGCTGTATCCCACAACCCGGAAACTTGCCTTGCAAACCGTAGGTACTCAGTAAATACATGCTGAATAGATGGATATATTTGTGTAGATTTAGTTATTTTTGTTTCTGTTTGAAACTTCACAAATATGTGCAAATTAGGATTTCTGAGCACGCAGCATTCTACTAATTTTGTACTTTAAAATGTCTTCTAAAAATATATTCTCTGAGCTCCTCTGTAGGATTTAAAAAAAATTTCCCTGATTTTTGGTAGGAGGAAGATACTGTAACTTCTGAGTTGAGCACTCATAAGAGGGCTTCCTGCTGCTTAGACTTGTGACTTCCTTCTCCGGCTGCTTCCTGTACCACAGCATCAGTGTGTGGGCTGCACTACACAATTCTATTCTTCCACTGACTCTCCAAAGCTTGCTAGTTTCTTCTATGCCGAGTACATTACAGGGCCGGGTTGCCTGCGTTGTCACTAACAATCATATATAGAAGGTGAGCAAGTTATAAAACTTCTTTGTGCCTCATTTTTCTCATGTATAAAAAAGGTATAGTAATAGAAAGAATAATTAAGATTGGTGAGCCAGGCTCTGTTCTAAGCATTTTACATGCAATAGATATTAATGGTAAGTAGCAATTCTGTGAAGTAGGAGCTGTTATTGTCCTCATTTCTAGACAATCAAATCAAAGTCAAGAAAGGTTAGCTGCTTCATCCATGGTCTCACGAACAGTAATGCCAAGGAGGGAAGGAGGAGGGCGAGGAGGGCGTGGGAAATGGGGCAGTGTTCCCATGGTCTCTGTGCCCAGTGCAACAGATGGAAGCAGAGCTCTCCATGCAGAAACGCCAGACGGAAGGGAGTGTGTCAGGAGGGGAGTGGCTTCAATCTCCGAATTGATAGACCCTCTGTTTTTAACCCTCTGTGTGCTTATTATAACCTCTATGTGCTTATTGTAAGGTGTTTGAAATTCCAGCAGGAAGATAATGGAGGTGATTTCTGTAGGGGAGAGTTAAACTTCTGGCATCTTATAGATAAGATAAGAAGATTTGTCACTTTAGCCAAAAGCAGAGAAATACATTTAAAGAGTCATAGGGTACTTTCCATATACCTTGGTGGGAAAATGTCTGGATAATTCTATAACACATTGCTGGAAAGTTGAGACCTGGAGGTGACAAAGGCACAAACAAAACAAATAGAATAAATTATTTTAAGACTTGAATTAAAAACATAGAAGTAAAGATAATAGAAAGTTCTTTTTAGGAAAGATGGGAGAGGAAGTTAACTTGACAAGATCTAAACATTCAAAAGGAAATCTTAGAAATATGAAGTGAAAAGAAACAGTGTTTGGGTTTGGGAGATGTGATGGGGAGACAGAGCAAAGCTTTTCCTTGTGATCCGACATCATCACTCTACTTCTCAGGAGACTAGAGCCTTCCCAGGACAAACATTTCATGGAGGGATCAGCTTGCCTAGTTCCTAGAGGAATATAAGTTATTTCAGTGAAGCAGGTGGAAGGTCAAGGTGGCTATCACAGAGTACAGGGTGAGGTATAGCGCCTTGTCTTTGATGGAGTCCAAGCGAGGAGATGAGATGGGGCTTCTCCGAGTTTGATGTGCATATGAATCACCCAAAGATCTTGTTGAAATGCAGATTTTGATTCATTCTGTGTGTTTTGGGGGAGAGAATTGCCTCAGAGAAGACCTCAAATTCTGTATTTGTAATAAATCAAGGATACAAGAGTCGCCTGTGGACTACACAGGAGTAGAAAGGGTAAACCATGGGATATCATAAGTGATAAGGAGAAAAATGTGAATTAGGGGAACATGTAAGGAGAGTTACAGGTGAGAGAGAGAGGGGGGTGGAGAGGGAGAATGACATAATGAGAATGAGTAAACTGATGGATGGAGACAGACAGAGGTAAAGTTGGAGAACCCTTTTCAGAGCGGTAGTTTTGGGATTTTGATAAGAGACAAAACAAATAGGAGAAAGGAGAGGAAGAGTGGGGACATGGCAGCATTTAGAGAGTGAGATCAATGCCCAAGCTGGCGTCTCTAAGCTGCATCTTTGCTGGGCAGCATTCAGTATTCTCCATTCTGTCTTGTGGGCGAGTACATCACATTCTCTCTTCTTACTTCACCCATCCCTTTCATCCTTCAGAGGGAAGTTACATTACCATGCAGATCTTCATCAACTGTTCCCATGGTTCATAGCCCTTCTCCTAATCTTTTCAGTTACAAATGTTCATCACTTTTTAAAGTACAGAAATGGATACACTTTGTTTTTTCCAGGCACATTAGCATTTAACCAATCACTGAATCTGGCATATTTGGTGCTCGCTGAACATCTTCCATAAATACCGTATATGAAGTAGTATGGACGATCATCTGTCCCAGATTCTCTGGATGTTCAGGCTATGAGTAGCCCCAGTTGTTTTGAAAAACTGGTCTCAGATTCATTAGAATACTGACAGGGTGAATCCGGTGGAAAGGAAGAGGAAGAAATAAATGGATACAGTTAGTCAACTGTAGCCAACTTAATATGGGATAGAAATACAGATTCAGCCAAAATCTGTAAGAAGAAGAAGCCACTAGGTAATTACATGAATAACACCATTTTTTTAAACACCTAGTATGGATCAGATAATGGTTGCAATATATGCAATTCCATGTTACCGAATCCTCACAAAAATGATGTTAGCTGGGTATTAGGCAATAGGAATTCTGTCCTATGCAGAGTAATAGTTTTCCCAGGTCACTTGTCAAGAAAGTGGTGAAGGGAAATCAAATTCAGAAGCCTCATATGTGTGCCTTGAACACTTGATCTTGGGATCCACCATCCACGAACACCCGGTGTCTGAATGCTGCTTCTCTGACAGCCCGTAGGCCCGGAGAGCGGGAGCGCTTGCTCAACTCTTGGCCGGGTCCTGAGCACTCAGCGTATTTTTCACATGCTATGTACTCAACAAACGTTCTTGCATGGATGAATGGCCATTCCAACAGAAATTACTTGTCCTTTCAATTTATTGCATTTATGTAGTCTGTAGGACACTAAACAGAAGCTTTGGCAAGGAGATACAGATTTCCTTGCCTGTCCTTGAGATACGTTTCTGAAAACTCCCATGTAAGTTTCTGTCTTTTTTTCAGTTTCCCTTCCACCCCCACCCAAAGAGCATTTTGAGATGTTTTTTTCCTGAAAGTTGCCTCATGCAAGTGTAATGCCTCAGTTACACTGAAAATCTGTTCTGTATTGGATGTGTGTCCGTGTCTTACACAGAATGAAAGGGAGACTCATTCTGCCTCCTTCCAAGAGCCAATTTGCCCCCTTGGGAGTGGTGTTGCCCTGCTGAGGATGCATGGATTGGAAGGAGGCACAGTGAGAGGCAAACTGAAAGTCCTTAAAGTGAAATTTGTGTTCACTTAATAGAGACCCAGTGAGATAGCGGAGACTGACAATTATCTTCCCATCTCCATTCTTCCCTTCTTCGAAAGTTACCAGTTTCAGGTATTTAGCTAAGCACACCACCATCACACTGAGGAGCTGTATTTCCTTGCCTCCCCACTGCCTTCCTGATAGCTGGCTGAGCGCAGTGACTCTGAGCTGGATGAGCACATGTCTTGACCTCCCTGGTCACCACCTTTTGCCCCCTGACCAATGAGTTATAAGCAGTGAAAGGGAAATAAATGTCTACATCAAACTACTGTAGTTTGATGGTCCCTGTTACACACAGATGAACCTAATAATAAGTGACCCAAATTCCACTTTCATTACACCCTAAATTATTAATTGTTAGTGTGTATAATTAATTTACATTTATCAGGCCACATTCCCTGTACATTTTTTTAGGATTTCTTCCTATGCCCTTCTTTTCTATCCACCGCCATAATTGTAATGAGTTACATTAAAAACTTGTATAGAAATGCAGGAAAAAACCCTAATGAGAATTTGTATGTAGTATTTGCTACAAAACGCTAAGATTGCAACAAAAGACTGCTAATTTTGAATTTGTGATCTACAATTTCTGTGCAGCTGAATCCTGCATAAAGGGGCTTCTGAATGAATGAAAGATTTTGAATGCTGGAATAATCAAGAAATAATTGGAAGAAAGATAAAACTGGAGAAAAGTAAGATTTGGTCACGTCAGGAATGATGGAAAACATTTGTTCTTTAAATTCTTTAGTGAATGAAGAAGAAAAGAGGAAGCAAGAACGTGTTTGGGAATTCGCTCTGGGTTGCTATTGATTAGCTGGAAAAATAAAGGCCTAAAGGTCAAAACACCTGTCAGAAGAAAAGTTCAAAAACTAAGCCCTGAGGGGAAGGACGGATTCCAGCCACAGTCAAGCCAAGGCTGTTTTGGATTAAGAATTTGCTCACTGACACAGGAAAGCTAGGACGACTTGTCACTTGCAGGCTTGGTACAAGAGCCGTCAATCATTGAGCTTAAAAATGAAGGGTAAGAGGTGACACCTGGAATTGGACTTTCTTAAATTTTTGTGTGCCTGTGCTGGGAATTTGACTGCAAAGTCTTTTATAGTGGTAACTAGAAGAATGACTCACAATAAGATGAAAAATTGAGCAATAAAATTGTAGACCTCTCAGAGATTTGAAAAGAAATAACAAAACACTCAAAAAACAAGGACAGAGTTTGGTTGTCCTGTGAAGCTGAATCAAGAGAAACCATTTGACATGATGGAGTGTTTTGCTTAATTTAAGATTATATAAACACATAAGTTCTCCTCCCAAGCCATGAATCATATAAAAAAAATTGTTACATATTCTGTGTGGAATATTTGCATAGCAGACATGGTTAGCATCTAGCCAATAGGCGTTCTTCTCTATGACCTTAACCAAACCCACCTTTTAGTCAAAATGGCAAAGTGCCTCTCCCCAAGGACTGAATCAGTTTGTGTAAGTCAGTCATGGACACGTTTTCCTCCTCTAATAAAAGAGATCCATAAGAGAAAAATAAATGTTCCCCTCACCCATTTTATTCTGTTTAGGATGCTGATGAAATGGTGTACTAAATGGATCTGTATCAGTTGTTCAATTTGTGACCTTGAGGTAACATATAGAAAGATCCTCAAAATGACAGAAGGCTAAATAATCCACATGCAAATCACTGAGGAAGTTGAAATGTAGAGTCTGCAGCCCAATTAGTGGATTGAAGCAATTTTCATCTAGTCTTCTCTGATACTTTGAGCCCAGCTAAGAATGGAGGAACCCTAAAGCTGATTTATAAAACACACTCTGGACCTGAGCTAACTGTACAAGGCAGTGTAACTCAGTCTTCACCCTTGGAATACACTTCAGTGCATCATAAGTTTACATTAAAATGTGAATGCTGTTCACAATTCCTTTCCGTTAGAGTGGTCACTGCAGAGATTTGTTCTGACATTTATTTTTACCATAACCATTTATTGCAGCAAAGAAGAATTATATGAATGGAGATATTATTCAGTTGCTAAATCATTCATAGGGATTGCAAACAAGATGCTGTAGGTTTGCAGATACTTGAGGAACTGAACATGAACTGTTCTAACTAACTGCGGAAGTAAGAATCTCTTTATTTGATCATAGGGAAGGACATTTGGTGTTGATGTTACTTTTTTTCAAATAATTATATCAAAGGCAGTTAGTTTGCAGTTCTGAGCTCTCCTGACACCAAATTTGGGCCCATTCTTGAGAAAAAGGAAGGCGTTAGGGATCACTAACATGTTTCCCTGAGCTGTGGTACTTTCTTATTATTTTTACGGTTTGGTCATAAGTGAAGGGGGGTAGTAAAATGAAACTACCACATTTGAGCTAATTCTAAATTATTCTCATCAATCTTTGAGTCCATACTAGTCTTTAGGATCTTGCCTAATTAAAATACCCTTATGGTTGAAGACTCTGTTACTGGTGGTCAAAAGCATTCTTAATGAATGCCAATGGTAATTCCAACAAAGATGAGTGGATCATGAAGGAGATGAGTCCATGGGAGAGACAGCCAGTGTCCAGCCAGTATCATCTCACCAGCTGATAATGATATCCACATGGAAAATTACACAAGCAAGAGTCTTGAATGATGTCCATATAGAAGAGAAAATAATGTGCATTGAACCCAATTCCATCCAAGTACAAGAAATAAAACTGTTAGAAGTTCAATACAGCAGTAAGAGAGAGTTGGAAGACTCAGGTTTAAAACTTGTTCCCAATACCTACTAGTTGGTAGATATATCAGGTCTACGAGCTCCAAATTCCTTATTTGTAAAACACAAAGAATAAGTATTCAAGGGGTTGTTGTGAAAAAATTCAAGTATCCACATACAAACATAACAACATTGTGCTTGGTGCCAGACCACATATAATATGATATCTGATGTTACTTTATATTATATACTATGGTGGTCCAGTCAGATTGTAATGGGGCTAAAACATTCCTATCCCCCAACGACACCGTAGTTGTAACACTGCAGCACAACACATTTCTCCCACACCTATGGTGATGCTGGTGTGAACCAACCTACTACACTGCCAGTCGTATGGAAGGATAGCACGTACAATCATGTACTGTATGTAATAACTGACAATGGTGGTAGATGATTACGTTACTAGCTCATGTATTTACTATACTATACATTTTACCATTATTTTAGAGTGTATTCCCACTTATTAAAGGAAGTTTATTGTAAAAAGTGAGCTGTGCCTTCCACATCTTGCGAACGTGCCTTGGTTCTATGAAGAGGCCGCACGGGGTTGTCTAGGCCGTCTCAGTGTGTGTAAGCCGATGCTGTGATACTCACGCAAGATGAAATTACTGAACAACACACTAATCATCGTGTGCCCTGGTCGTTGAGTAATACGCGACTGACTGTACTGAATTTATGGTGCCTGCTACTCACCGGATTCTCAGTAAGAGAAAGTGGGTAATGAGTTGCTTTGAAATTTGTGATGAATATAGAAAGTCCTTGGAGCCTTTAAAAAGTCACTTAAATATCTTTGGATGTATGTTTCATAGGAAGTTTGGACTAGATTTTTTTCTTTTTTTCTACATCTACGTGTCTATTTTTAAATGTATAGGAATAAATTCAGTAAACGGGAAGAGGAGGCCAGAAAAATATGAAGAGAATGAAGAGACTATGTGAGACTAGCCCTTTAAATAGGCAGAGGGCTGCAGGAAATTCCATCTTTGCACCTACCTTTGATCATCATAGAGCCATGGCTGTGCCTCACCACCGAGTAGCTTTTATTATTTTTTTTTTTTTAAAGAGAACTTCAAATGAGAAACAAGGTAAGTGGAAAGGAGGAGAGAGGCAGTTGCTTTTGCTCCAGGTTTCATGCTTGGAGATAGTGAAGCCCTGTCCCCTCATCTTGCTCATGCGCATGCATCTCAGCACAGACAAAGGCCGTGGGATGGGATTTTCATCTCTCTTCTGGATCATGGTGCTCAAGTGTTGTGACATGGTAAGTGACTACTCTGGCGTCAATAGCAGAGATTTCTCCACATGTGATGGGAACTAATGGACATTTAAACTAATGGAACAAAGTAGATTGGGAAGTAAAATATATCTAGGAATGTGTGTGTGTGTGTGTGTGTGTGTGTGTGTGAAGGTGGCTGGAAGCACCAGAGGAGAATGAAAAGAACTGAACAATACTATACCCGAAGAATGGGGGAGAGATACAGTTTAAAATTAGAGAGGAGAGCCCGGCAGAGAGCTGTGCACACTCCCTTGCAGCTTTTTGATCCAAATTCCAGTTTGGATCCATGTATTTCTTTTGGATATACATACTTTTAATCATTAAATTCACTCAATTAGCCATATAATAGTTGAGTCAAACAAATTTGCCAGTGCAAGCATCACTTTGTATTAAAAATCAAAATAAATCTTTATTTCCTAAGAGATATCTGTTAAGCATCCTGTATCTTCAATTAATTGTGGTTCAAGAAAGAAAAAATTATTCTGTTTTCTTTTTTTTTTAACTCAAGAAACTATTTTATGATGTCTTCAAAGAATCTTACAGGGGGGAAATACCACAACACATGAAAAAAAGGTTCTGTCTTTCAAGCAGTGTCTTATGCAATTATGAGCCAAGTGAACTTAATTACCATGTGAATTATTCAGAGAGGCAAATTAACTGCAAAAAGGAAAATTTTTGTCCAGTGTGTTCTTCTGTATCCTTGCAGCACAAATTGAATGGGAATAAATCCTGGAACAGTTCAAGGTTCTGAAATCTGGTTGTTGCATCCAACAAAAATTTGTTGACTTTCTTGTATGTATCCCTACCCTTAATTTCCACCAATTACTTTTGGAAACTCGGTGTTCTTGGTGCCTTGCTCCTGTTTGCTCATTTCCCTGGGGCAGGACTATAGAGTTTCCTGTCAGGGTTTGCTTCGCCTCCACGCTGTTCATCTTCTCTTCCATCCTTTACTCTGCTCAGGAGGCCAGAGGAAAGGAGCATCCAAAGTGGCAGAAATGTGCCTTGTTGATTTTGGACGGTGTCGACCATTGTGTAGCTGTGATCCCATGAATTTGACTCAATAAATATTTGTGGAGGGGCTACTTTATAACAGACTTCATGCCAGAGACTGCAAGGAATCTGAAGAAGCTGAAACACTGTGGTGTTTTCAAATAGCTGATGAAGTGATCTGTCCTTTGTGAGAAAACAGGTCTGTCCCCAAAGCACTGTCCTATAAAGAGAGGCTGAAGACTGACGGTGGCCGAAAGAATGGAAGAAAGGCAGTTGAGGAGCCCAGACATGGAAAAGGGTCCCTGAAGGGGAAGAATTTCAGGTCCATTTCTGAATAGGAAAGATAAACTATTGACAATTGAGGGCGAAGACAGGCAGGAGGATGTCACACAAGGGGAAAGCAGGACAGATCGTGTCTGGAGGTAGAGATGTGTAGCCCTAAATAAGCAAGCCTATGCTTTGTAAAACTGAAAGGTTCTTTTGAAGGCCATGAATAACACATTGATCCGGGGACAAATGAAAGGCAGAATGCTTGTTTCCTTAAAGTCCCAAACAAGAGAAGGCTACCACGCACAGGGGATAGGGTAGCGGCCTGTTGTAGCTGTGGAAGGCAGCTGAGGTTTAGCAGGCCCCCTAAGTGGGGCGGAGACTTCCTAGGGGTTGGTAAATTTGTATCTTTTTTCTTAGTACATGTTCCTAGTGCATTATGTTTACATTCCTTGTGGGGAGTTGGTATAAGCACATAACACATCTGAATTCCTTTGTTACGCTCTTTTCCTTCTCCCTCTCTCCCTGCTCCATCCATCTCTTGATCCTCTTCCTTTTATTATTGTTATTTTTTTCTTAGTACATGTTTCACATTTTAATTCTGTTTTTCATCTTAACTCAGATCTGGAGCCTAGAGGCTGTCTTTAGTTATTTAACGCCTTATCCAGGAGGAATGTGAGAGCCTCATAAGTGGGACAATTGGAATGTACTTAGGGGCCCAGGGATTGTGAATCTGATAAGAGAAGTGTATTTTTTTTTTTTTTTGGGCGGGGGGCGAGGCTTATCAAATTGCCCTCAAAGGGGAAGTCAGAGTTTCTAGTCATGACTTCAAAACTCGGTCAAGTCAGCCCTAGTGAAATATTACAGTACGGTGTGAGTGCACTGGGGCAGTGCAGGTGGGAAGATGTTAGTCAGGGCATCAGGTTATAGAACTATATGGAAAACAGATCTTGGGTAGCCCCCACCTCCTTCTAATCAGTACTGCACACACAGCATGAGGAATGTGATCTTTTTGAGGGAATAATGAAGATATCATGGGGAGATATAAATAAGGGGATGTTCTATATTTACCAATAAGTTTTCATAAGATTTACCTTCAAAACAGGCATATCAGGGATAAAAGCATTAGGTGGAATTCCGTAATCCCAGAGAACAGTATTTGATCTGTTAAGTCTGGCGCGAGTAAAGACAGAAGAGATTGAGAAAAGCCTTTATTGTCAGCGTGGGAGGGCTGCAGTAGCGTGCAAGAGACCCTCAGAGGAGGAGGCTGCGGGACAAAGCATTTATGGGGTTTAGCTGGGGGTGGAGTTTGGAGGGGCGGGCAAGGTGACGTAACGGAAGGGGATTGGGAGATTTTTGGAGCTTGCGCTAAACGGGGAGAGGCAGTTTATTTTGGGCTGGGGAAGAAGGAGAAAGTGGGTGATATGCTGTTGTTTTGGGCTTGTCACCATGTTGGAGCGCTGCCATGATGGCCAAGCAGCTTTCATGTGGGCATGAACCCATCATGATCAATGAAGACAGAAAATGTGAAAACAATATTAGGACAGTTAGAAAAATGGAGCTTAGGATGTCACTCCCTTCCACCCATTTAATTCTAAGCAACACCCTGTATCCATTCCTCCTTCCATTGTCCTAAGAGAGGTAGAAAACAAAGTAACAAAACCCCAGGAGACCTCTGCTGCTCTGGGCAACAGCATACGTCTTGGATTTCCTAGCCTGACCTTCAGTCACCTTCACCCCTGCTCAAACCTCGTTAGGAGTTCACAAATATGTGCTGCATGTCCTGCATGTAATTAAGATCAGAGGGAATTCTGGGACAAGCTCTGAGCTGAGAGTCCCTGAGATGGTGCAGCACCCTGTCAGTCATTCCTGTCAGTCACACCTGGAGATTAAGGGGAGGCACCTGGGTAGAGGTGAGTATCCTTTAAACGCTGAAAGCCTGATTTACTGGGGGCAGCTGCTGCTGCTGTGCGCTATAACCTGGGTACAGTGCTTTTGCTTTCCTGTCACCCTGCCACCACTTTTCTGCATGTGCCGCATTTTTTGTTGGCTTAGACTTGCCCTGAGCACCACTTCCTGTGATCTTCAATAAATGTAGTGGCCTTTCACTGGCCATTTGGATTGTATGACTGCAATTTTTTGCTCATCATATAAAGGAGCCTGAAATGTATCTGCTAGGTCCATTCCACAGTAACAATGGTATAGCGCACTGCAGATAGTTTGCCATGATTATACTTGTGCTAACATAAAGATGTGAAGATCAGAACTCTTACCTGAGAGATTTAAAACTTCTTATTTCTGAATACTGAAATAATATATCTGTCAAATATATCTGTCAAACTTACTTGTGATGGCGCCATTTGAAAATTAGCCACGTTAAATTACACTTAACATAGAGAATTCTGGATAAAGTTGTGAAGTAAGAATTAGTTACCTAAAAGGCATAAGGAAGTTTTAGAAAATCTGGAAATTATGTTTACTTTAAGTGGACAAACTGGAAATCGTACACCAACTGAAAGACATACAATGGATGTAACGATGTCACCCAGATATCCCCACTCAGGACCAACGTATGGTCACTGCCTCAGCTGCTGCAGACGACCCTCGCTGCTCTCTCCAGGACTTGCCCTTGCTGAGGGAGCTGCCTCGCTCGGGTCAGTTAACCTACCAGAGGCAGCTCTCATCCTAAGAATGGTTCAGGCAATATTTGATTGAACATTATTTCTGGTGTGTCTGCCAGGATGCTTCTGGATGAGATTAGTATTTGAATTGGCAGATCGAGGAAAGAAGACAGCCCTCCCTAATGTGTGTGGGCGCAGCCTTCTGAGTTGAGGTCCTGAACAGAACAAAAGATTCTCTCTCTCTCCCTCTCTCCCTCCCTCTCGCTCTCTGTGCTTGAGCTGGTGCATCGCTTTTCTCCCATCCTCAGTCTAAAGCTTGACGCCGTTACCACTCCCAGTGCTTAGGTGTTAGGACAAGGGCTGGGTCACACCATCGGTACTCCTGAGTCTTGGGCTTGCGGGTGACAGATTGTAAGACTTCTTGGCCTTCATAATCACATAAGACTTTCCTACAATAAGACAATAGCCGCCGATCTATCTACCAGCCATCTATATCTATCTATCATCTATCTATCATCCATCTATCTATTTGTCTACATATCATGAAAAGTGAAAAATTCCAAGATATCCTAAACTTAATTTCAAGGGCCAGAAGATGGAGGGGAGGATCAATAAGGGAGTTTCATCAGTTAACAGCTGCAGACCAAAGTAACACAAAATGATTTCCACATTGCTGAATACATGTTATTAATACCTTAAGCCAAACTTTAAATTGGGCCAAGACCTCTGTGGTCTTATTCTGTCCATCTGCCCCTTTCAGCTTCTTCCAAGTGCTCAGTCCTGCTTTCTCCTGTCCTCTGCAGACCACACTCCCAATGACCTGTCCAGCAAACTCCCTGTACTCACAAATCCATCCCAGTCTCTTTCACAGGGAATCCAAGCTCTGACAGCCTGTATGTATTCTAAAGGACCAAAGGACCAAACTTCCCTTTCTTCCAAATTAAGATGTGTGGTATGAAAAAAAGTATGTGTATGAACTTTTCAAAATTGTACATATCCTTTAAAATAAAAAAAATATTATTTGAATTACTGTAGATCATAGAAAAGGAACAAGGAACAAAAGCTCCTTGATTCTCTTTATATGTTAGTATAACTTTAAAACTAAAAGTCGATCAATATACTAGAAAAAACCCTATAATTTCCCATATAAATATGGTAGAAAAATTCTGTACAGCATATAACAATTGCTTCTGGCTCTGTATGAAAAGAATAGTATGACCTAGTGGGTTTATTCTAAGACCATGAGGATGGTTCAATACTAGAAAATCTATCAATGTAATTTATTATATCAACAAATGATTATATCAATAGATGCCTGAAAGGCATCATAAAATTCAAAAGTCCTTCCTCATAAAAATTCCAAGTAAGTTATAAATAAAGGAAACTACTTAAATATGATAGATTTTTTTCTACCCAAACTCAATGGCAAACAGTGTAATAAGCCATGAAATACTGAAATTATTTACATTAAAAAATAGACTTGATTTCTTGTTAAAATTAATGTGTAGTGAAATTGATCACACCTTTCTGTGCCCACTTTCTAGGATACGCCCCCAGTGCAGTGATTAGAGGGATGCTGTTAATCTCCTTCTCGCTTTAGATTGCCACCTCCTAAAGGCAGGCATTTGCCTAACGAATTTTTGCCTTCTTAGTCCTTAGCATGATTTCTGGCACAGACAAAAAATCTTGATAGCATAAAAACTGAATGAATATAATAGTAGAGTTTTGTACTTTATAAAGGGCCATTTCTTCTCCCCCATCAAAGGTTTTGTCAGTTTGATTTAAATATGAGGGACTGAGCATACCGTGAGTATAACTTGCAAAAACTGTTTCTAGTCTGTACTGGGATTCAAAGACAGAACAGCCCAACCCTTTTCACTTTCCATTACGCAGTGTTTCTTTGAGATTTTAAAATATGCATTGTTTCTCATGGTCACTTTTGAAGCCCCTTCCATGATCTTTCTAAGATTTCTCTACCATATTTAGAAGCTGAGCTGTGAAATGCTCGGAGATGTAAAAGTACAGGTCCCTCAGCTTAAGCGTATGCACCTTAGAAGGTGCAAAATTAAAAACAAACAAATGAAAACTTCCAAAACTAATTGGCAAATGCTTTCTAAAAGGAATTTCAGTTTTATGTCCTTCCCAACTTCTACATTCAATTTTTCCTCAAACATATTTTTTTCTTTCCAAATTGCTGAGGATATCCACATATTTATCTTCTTTGGAACCTTGAATTATTTTCCTTGGTATGAATGGGCCAGGCCAGAATGGTCTGCAACATTCCGCTGTGACTGGGTCACCCAGGGTCAAGTCCATGTGATGAAGAATGAAACCATGGACAGAGGAAGTAGGGTGCAAGCAAATTTATTTAAAAGACAGAGGCAAGAAAGTAAAAGATATAAAGGCAAGGAAGTAAAGCTCCTCATAGCCAGGCAGGGGTTCCGAGTAGGATACCCATGAAGGCACACTGACTCAGGGTTTTTAAAGGATTCAGAAGGAAGCTCAGGCTGTTGTGTAAGCAACATAATCTCTATTTTGTAGGAGACTACATATTTTTGGGGTTCAATCTATGTAGTGTTCATGCAGTGTCCATGTGGGGACTGTGCCTTTGAGCCAATGCCCTGCTTGATCATGCTCTGGGGAGGTCCCAGACAGCTGAAGGACACTTGGCAGATGTTTTTGTAAGATCCTCAAAGGGTCATCACTCAGTAGACTCTGTTTTAGGCTTCTTGACTTCATTTTGGGGCTGCTGTCCTTACTGCCTAATAAAATCCTAACTCTCATCTCACTAATTCTTGTTTCATTGTCAGCCTTTAGAAAGGCAATGCCCCACGCTGCTGGGTCTTTCTCTCAGGAGATGTTAGGTGTTTTACCCTTTGACAGAAAACAAAAGTCGGATATTTAGGTCTCAACACTGGGAGTGTTGCCGACCCCTGAGTTAATCCATTTATTTATTTATTTATTTATTTATTTATTTATTTATTTATTTTGTGGGTACCGGGGGTCGACCTCAGGACCTCATGCACCAGCAGGCGCCCGTGCCGCTGAGCGATATCACCGGCCCTTTTCTCGTATGTGGGTTCCGAGAGTCGAACTTGGGCCCTCATGCTTGCCAGGCAGGCGCGTACATCGCTGAGCCATCTCACCAGCCCAGAAAATCCAGTTCTTATCAGTAGAGGAACTCCTGAAATTTTGGATAGAATTGCCAGAAAGAGGCTTTATTATATGGGGTTGCTAAATTGGCACTGGAATTAAAACTGGTTTTGTTCAGTTGGCACACAGAGTGCATGAAGGGACAAAGGCAGGGGTGCACCAAGGTGACATGAGGCTGCAGAGGCTGCAGAGGCTGCACGCACAGTCAGATAATGGTGAACTTTACCCTCTAGATAAGGGAAGGCACTACTGAAGGCAAAGGCCATATCCAGATTCCATCCTAGATGTGTGTCTCTGACAGACATGTAGAAAATTGATCAAGGAAGGTGAGGCAATACAGAAGAAAAGGAAACTTCTTAGTGTGACATGGTGACATTTCCTAGCAGTGGAAGCAGGCAGAGATAAATGAGTAAATAGAAAGATTTGCAGGTGTTAGCATCAAGAGGCTTTGGGATGGACTGGGTGGTGATAGGAAAGGAGACTTCCGGGAAGATGCTGAGATGCAGGCTGGGACTCCTGGATGGTCGAGCTCTTGAGTGGGAATCTCATGGGAGAAGGAAGTTTTGGAAGAATATGAAATTTGGTGTTACAGTGTTTGGATTTGAGATGTTTGGAATATCTGAGGGGAAATGTGAGATGAACTAGGATATTTGGTCTCTATATCATGAACTATAGAGTGTTAGAGATATGAATTTGGGAAATGTGGATAAAACTGAAACCATGATTGTACATGAGATGTTTTGGGTTAAATGTGTTAGGCAAGGTGCAAAAAGGGCTTAGAGCAGAGTCCCAAAGAACACAATATGTAGGGAATGAATAGAGAAGGAATATTTATTTAGGGATTGAGTACAGGAGTAATCATCCCCAAAGGACCCTAAAAATAATTAACCGGAAGGCCAAAGAACAATGAGGGAAATATGGTGCTATGGTTTGGGTCTAAATGTTCCCCAAAGGGCTCATGTGTGGAAAGCTTGGCTCCCAATGCAACAGGGCTCAGAGGTGGGGCCTTTGGGAAGGTGATTGGATCATGATTTTTCTTTTTTTTTCTTTCTTTTTTTTTTTTTTTTTTTTTACCTGTCTTTTTGAGACAGGGTCTCACTATACAGTTCAGTCTGGCCTTGAGCTCATTTTGTAGGCTGACCTACCAGGCTAGTCTTGAACTTACAGTGATCTTCCTGCCTCAGCCTCCCGAATGCTAGGATTGCAGGCATGCACCACCACACCCGGCTCTCATGGATCATGATTTTTCTAACCTCGTCAGTGGATTAATCCATAATTTGATGGTGTTATTAAAAAGTGATAAAAATTGAGGAGTTAGAACCTAGTTGAAGGGAGGGGCTCTTGGGGGCACCACCTTGGGGACAATATCTTGTCTGGCCTCTTTTCCTTCCTGTCTCTTTCTGCCTTCTGTTTATATGACATGAGCTGCTTTGCTCTTCCACATAATCCCTGACAGAATATTCTGCCTCAGCACAGGCCGGGAAGCAACAGAGCCAAGTGGCCAGGGACTGAAACTGCTGGAGCTGATGAGCCCAGATATTTTCAACTTAAAGCTGATTTTCTCAAGTATTTTGTCACAGTGACAGAAAGCTGATGAACACATATGGCAAACTCACAGAACAAGGTGAAGGCAGAGAAGAGTAAAAAGTGCTACCTAGGGGCAAAGAACTGCTAGAAGTTATATAAAGTTATTGTTTCTGCTGGTCTGGTGGTAGCAGAATTTTATCATGGAGAAATATGGGCTTGTTGAAAGAAAAAGAAAATTGATAAACACCTGATAACAAAGCCACCCATGTCAAGAGTGAAAAAGTTAGTCTTTAGGATCAAAGCAGGATGTGGAGGTCTTTGGGTAATTCTGAAGCAGAGGGGTGAGCGAGGGAGATGGAAGGGAAAGATAAGAAAATAGCTCCAGATCTCTGGGTGATGTGACACTTTCATGATGCCTCACAACAATCCAGTAAAACTTCATAAATGCATGCTTGACTTAAATGATTATTATTTATTAGAGGAATTGGCTGATTTTTACACTGGAGAAGGTATAGTGATGAAGAGAGAGAACAGGTGAGAAAATTGAAACTGAGAACTGGGAGGGGCCTGAAGTTCAGGATGAGCAGACCTGGGTAAAGGGGAAGCTGGGCTTTCTAAGTAAGGTCTAAGCCCTTTACTTATCAGCTGCGGGTCTACCTGAACCACAGTCCCTGAATCTGCACAAATATAGACTCTGTTAATTCCCGCTTCATTGGATTGTTGTGCTCTTAATAGAGATTTCACAAATTTTCCTGGCTCTTACTCGAGATTTCACAAATTTTCACAAAGTCAAATGCAAGGACTGCAGGGTTTCACAGACCGTGCAACTGAGGGCATGGAAGGATTGAGGCAACTTCCAGTAAAGTCCAAGGTCAAGCGCAGTTCGTAAGTGATGTTTGTGCTTTATAAAAGAAGGACTGAACTTGCTTGTGGGATTTAGTCCCTGGGATGACGCTACTAATTCTGGAAAGAAGAGTTTTAATAAAGTGACCTGCATAAAGCCAAGAGACTGACTGCATTTATTCAGAAATTATTGGATGGAAATAGTGATTATTTTAAAATAAATTTGTCTAAGGAAGGCAGGAGAGATAGAGGTGTGGTTTTGGGGTAGGAGAGAGAGGTGTGGAGAGAAAAGCTAGAGGGAAGATGCCAGGGCAGGAGGAATGACTGTTCCGCGGTGGAGTAAATCTAAACCTGTTATATCTTGGTGGGAAGGAACCTTATGTCAGAGGCTACCCATTCACCCAGTGTAGGATGACTGTCCCTTCTGATAAAGGCTATTATCTTGATACCACAGTTTGCCTTCATAGTTCTTTCGTCTATGTCCCTGCTGTAATTTGGATTTCAAGCACACAGCCAGGATGTGAAATGCATGGCGTGTTGGGAGCTTAAATTTGAAGCTTGTACTTCAAAGAGGTGTACTGAACTGCCACGTTCATGAACTGAGACCTAATCTGTAGCATACAGCCCTCAGTATTTTCTTCCCAAATGGCGAGAAACATCTCAATGGCAAATCACCACTCTTCCATGGCTGGAGGCATAATAAAAAACGGAGGTAATTACCCTGAAGAGGAATAAATGCATTTTGAGTGCACAGGCTCCCACCTTGTAAAGCTGAGCAAAAGAGGATGACAAGGCTGTGCGACTCTTGGCGGCAGGAGTACGCATAAGTCATTCCTAATTGGAGGTTTCACCTTTGTTCCCCTGAGCAGCTGCCAAAGAACTTTCTACACGTGACTTGGGATAAATGAGAAAATCAGGGAAGTCCTTGTATCACTAAGATGAACGGCTGGGGTAGTCCTTTGAAATCCTAAGAAGGATGGTGGTGATTAAAGATGCACATTTTTTTTTTTTTTTTTTTTTTTTACAAACTAAAATATTAACAGAGTTAAGAAGTCCTAGCAGAAGAGTCAATCAAAGCTGAAGAAAGCTCATGGCTAGTGGTTCTGGATTCTGTATTTCACTTTTTCTTTTTATTCATGCTAGAGGGCAGCTGATGTGGAAGACAAACCATAAGGATAACTGTAGGGTACGATTCAGAGTATGAGTACTTTTGGGGACAGAACAAAGGAAGCAAAGGGAAGCTTCAGAAGGAAAAGTCCACGCACACACTCTCTTCAGCAGCTCTCTCTCCCACTCCACGAGGGAAGAGACCAAGTCCGTTCCTCACATGAGTCTCTCTAACCTCAGTCTTCACATACAGCGCATAATCGTATGATGCCGCAGGAACAGCTGTAAGCAGAGAGTCAGGGGTCTGAAATTATTGGTCCAGCTTGTTCCCATGACTACCACTAATCAGATAGCTTCATGCAAGCGTAAGTCACTCAGGACCTTCCTTTTCCCTTATGCAAAATGGTGGAAAGCAGATGACTGATGAAATTCTTGCCCATTCTACAGTTCTGGACCAAGGAATGTATAATTATATAAAGAAGCTCAAGAAAAAAGGAGGGGAGACCTCAAGATGGCGGATGAGTAAGAAGCAGGCAGCAAAACTCTCTCTAAAAGTTACCATTGGAACACGGGAATATAGCGACCCAGAAAGCGCAGGAGGGGGGGAGATGCCTCCCCAAAACCCAGAAAAGTTCTGAAGCGCAATCTGGGACCCCCGGCACCAGTGACGGGTGACTTCCAACAAAGAAGAAGGAAAGAAGGAGCAGACCGCGCGCGTGCACCTTCTAATATCCCGGGAGTTGGAGCGCCGGCGGAGGCTCAATTCTACGGACACACGGTGGCAGCTGGCGCCCAGGGAGCCCCCACGGAGGATCCTGAGACAGCGGCGGGGCAGGGGAGCGGCGGAGAACGGCGCTGACCGGCGGTGAGTGTCTCTCAGCCACAGCTGCCCCGCGCCAGAGAGCGACCGGCCGGGCGCCATTGTGGGGGGTGTGGCGAAACTCAGAGCGGCTCGGAAACTGCTCTGGGAACTTGTGCTCCGGACAGGGCAGCACGGGGCCTCTCAATTGAGCCCACGAAAGTGTGCTGAGGTCAGCAGGTGAACGAGACTGGACTCTCAGCCACACCTGTCCCGCGCCAGAGAGCGACCGGCCGGGCGCCATTGTGGGGGGTGTGGCGAAACTCAGAGCGGCTCGGAAACTGCTCTGGGAACTTGTGCTCCGGACAGGGCAGCACGGGGCCTCTCAATTGAGCCCACGAAAGTGTGCTGAGGTCAGCAGGCGAACGAGACTGGACTCTCAGCCACACCTGTCCCGCGCCAGAGAGCGACTGGCCCGGCGCCATTGTGGGGGGCGTGGCGAAAAACCAGAGCGGCGGGAACCAGTGCAGGGAACCCGCGCTCCGGACAGCAGGCTGAGCCTCTCAGGCCCAGGGATAGTGAAAGGGCGGCGAGAGCGGAGGCGAGCTAGACTGGTCTCTGCCTGAAAGTACGCGCCTCTGCTCACCACCCACCAGAGGGCGCTCCTGGCTTACTGGGATGGACCTGCACAGAACAGGACTTTGTCACAAGGTACCTGCCTACAACAGAGTCAACACCTGGAACTGATTCTTTTTATTTTTTTTTATTTTTATTTTTATTTTTATTTTTTTTCTCACTGATTTGTTTTTTTGTTCTGGCGAAGGGTTTTTTTGTTTTTGTTTTGTTTTGTTTTGTTTTTTGGTGGGGTTTTATTTTTGATCTGTCTGTTTTATTGTTTTTATCTTTGTTTTTGTTTCTGTATGTGTATTTGCTCTTTCCTTCATTATTCTCTCTGGTTTTTTATATGAGTGTAAACAGCGCCTCTAACTTCTTTGTGATTGTGGTTGTGATCTGTTCTTCCTTTTATCCCTTCCTTCTCTTTTTACCACCTGTCCTCTGCACTAGTGTCCCAATTTTAGTGGGATCCCTCTTGGTCCTCTAACCTTACATCTAATTCCTTCCTCTTCTCCCAATACTCTATTTCCTCCTTAACTCATCTTAAATTTAAACTCCTCAAGGAAAAATTGACATACATAGGACTTGTATACTGCATATAATTTTTCTGGTGTGTTTTAGATTTTGTTATATAACCGCAACTCTATACAGCTAAAAGTGGTAAATAACTGGTTAGCTCAGTCTGTCATTTTTTAGGCTGTGTTTGATGCTTTAGTTAACATTATAGCCAAATGTGAAATAATTGTTCTAAACATCTTTCCTTCCTGATATTTCATGATTGAGATTGACTAAGGGACACAGAAAATACAGTGGCACAGTACCAAAGAATCAAGGACTGGGCCAAACAGGTAGCAACTTCGCATACCCAACGAATTGAAGAGGTAGGATCTGGCAGAAAGCTCAAAACCTAAAAGCAAGCTCCACTTGGAAGATACTGCAGAGAAGTAGTCATCTTCTAAAGATCTTAAACACTAGCAATAAAGTAACCTACTATAGGTAATTTGCAAACATCACCCCAGGAATTAAAGAAAGAAAAAATGAGACGACACTTAAACAAGATGCAACCCCACACATCCAATTCACCAAAGGCAAACCTAGGGAGCAACGAGGTGGGACAATCCGAAAGCCACCCACCTGGCCTATCTGAAGTGGTAACAACAAAGCAACTGAATGAGGTTCTGGAAAAAATTAAAACAGAAATAATCTCACAGATAACTGCAGAGATAATGTCTACAATGAAGACCATGCTTAAGGACACTATAGCTGATACAGACAAAAAAATAGATGAACTTAAGAAAACTATAGAAACCATGAATGCTCAGCATAGGAAAGAAATGGAATCTATAAGGCAGATTCAAGCAGATATCCAAGAGATAAAAAATTCCATTGAAAGTATTTGTAGCAGAATAAGCCAATGCGAGGACAGGATCTCAGATATAGAAGACAGGCTTGCAATTAGTGATCATGAAATGGAAAAATTCTTAAAAATAGCAAGGGACCATGAAAAATCAATTCAGCAGCTGCTAGATGACTCAAAGATAAACAACTTAAGAATAATTGGAATAAATGAAAAAGCAGGAGATAGCATCAACGACATTAAAACCTTGTTCAAAGACATAATCAGGGAGAACTTTCCTGGAAGAGAAAAGGAATTTGACACCCCTATAAGTGAAGCTTTTAGAACACCAACTAGACATGATCAAAAAAAAACTTCAGCCAGACATATTATAGTCAAGATCCCAGAAATTCAACAGAAGGGCAGAATCTTAAAAGCTGTTAGGGAGAAGAGACAAATCACCTATGAAGGAAAACCCATCAGAATCACAGCTGACTTTTCAGCACAAACCCTCAATTCAAGAAGAGCTTGGAATGATGTATTGCAAGCTCTAAAGGAAAATAATTTTCAGCCCAGATTGATGTACCCTGCAAAACTATCTTTCAAAATTGATGGAGAAATAAAATACTTTCATGACAAAGAACATCTGAGAAAATTTATGACCACCAAACCAGCACTCCAAAACGTTCTGAAGGACATTCTAGAAAGAGATAGGAACCCCAACAGAAGGAATCCACCAGGCAGGGCAAATAATTAAATAGCCGGAAAGCGGAAAAACAAAGAGTGGGAACCAACAACAGGAAAATATCATGACAAGTCAATACATATCAGTTTTAACCATCAATGTTAACGGTCTCAATTCACCAATCAAAAGGCACAGACTGGCGAAATGGATCAAGAAGCAAGATCCAACAATATGCTGTATACAAGAAACACATTTAATTCAGAAAGAAATTCATAGACTGAAAGTCAAAGGATGGAAAACAATACTCCATGCCACAGGAACCCAGAAAAAAGCAGGGTTAGCTATTCTTTTTGCAGACAAAGTGAACTTCAAGCCAAGAAGGATTCAGAGAGATAAAGACGGTCATTACATCCTTGTAAAGGGAACAATCCGAGAGGAAGAGATAACGATCATAAATATATATGCATCAAATACCAATGCACCCAGCTATATAAAACAAGTACTAAAGGACATGAAAAATCAAATAAGCACTAATACAATTATATTGGGAGATCTCAATACTCCACTGTCACAAAAAGATAGATCAACTGGACAGAAAATCAATAATGAAATAGTAGAACTGAACCAAACTTTTGAACAAATGGACTTAGTAGATGTCTACAGAGTGTTCCATCCCACAACATCAGAATACACATTTTTCTCAGCTGCACATGGGACGTTCTCCAAAATAGACCACATACTAGCTCATAAAACCTGCTTAAGTAAATGCAAAGGAATTGAAATTATCCCATGCATATTATCAGACCATAGTGCAATGAAATTGGAAATCAATGGCAAAAGATCCCACAAAAACTCCCTAAACACATGGAAATTAAACAGCATCCTCCTGAACAACCAATGGGTCACAGATGAAATTAAAGAAGAAATTAGTCACTTTCTACAACTGAATGATAATGACAGTACAACATACCGGAACTTATGGGATACAATGAAAGCAGTCCTAAGAGGGAAATTTATAGCATTAAACACTTATATCAAGAAAATAGAGCAAGCGCAAATAAACAACTTAAGGGTGAACCTCGAGCTTCTAGAAAAAGAAGAGCAGGTTAAGCCAAAAGCCCGTACAAGGGAGGAAATTATAAAGATCAGAGCAGAAATTAACGTATTGGAGAATAAAAAAACAATACAAAGAATCAATGAAGCAAAAAGTTGGTTCTTTGAAAGAATAAATAAGATTGACAAACCCTTATCCAACCTTATTAAAAAAAGAAAAGAAAAGACTCAAATCCATGCAATTGAAAATGAAAAGGGTGATATCACGACAGACCCTGCAGAAATCCAGAAGATCATCTATACCTATTTTGAAAATTTATATTCTACTAAGATGGAAAATGCAGAAGAAATGGACAGATTCCTAGATTCGTATGAATTACCAAAGCTGAATCAAGAAGATTTAAAAATCCTAAATAAACCAATATCAGCCAATGAAATTGAAGATGTAATTAAAAACCTCCCAACAAAGAAAAGCCCAGGCCCTGATGGATTCACTGCTGAATTCTACAAGAAATTTAGAGAAGACCTAACGCCCCTACTTCTCAAACTTTTCAATGAAATTGAAAGGGAAGCAATACTCCCAAATTCATTCCTGGAAGCAAGCATTACCCTGATACCAAAACCAGAGAAGGACCCAACTAAGAAAGAGAACTACAGGCCAATCTCCCTAATGAACATAGATGCAAAAATCCTTAATAAGATACTGGCAAACAGAATCCAACAAATCATCAAGAAGATTATACACCATGACCAAGTTGGATTCATCCCAGGGATGCAGGGATGGTTCAACATACGTAAATCAATAAATGTAATACAGCATATTAACAGAACCAAAGACAAAAATCACATGATCATCTCAATAGATGCAGAAAAAGCTTTTGACAAAGTCCAGCACCTTTTCATGATAAAAACCCTACAGAAAATTGGAATAGAGGGTCTTTATCTCAATCTGGTAAAAGCTATCTATGACAAACCAACAGCCAATATTATACTAAATGGCCAAAAACTGAAAGCCTTCCCTCTAAAATCAGGAACAAGACAAGGATGTCCACTGTCCCCACTCTTATTCAACATAGTTCTGGAAACTTTAGCCAGAGCGATTAGACAAGAGAAAGAAATAAAAGGAATAATGATTGGAAAGGAAGAAGTTAAATTATCATTATTTGCAGATGACATGATACTCTACACAGAAGACCCCAAAAACTCCACTAAAAAACTGCTAGATTTAATAAGCAAATTCAGTAGTGTAGCTGGATACAAAGTCAATACTCAAAAGTCAATAGCCTTCCTGTACACAAATAACAAACTTACTGAAAGAGAAATTAGGGAAACAATACCTTTCACAATAACATCCAAAAAAATGAAATACCTAGGAATCAACCTCACGAAGGATGTAAAAGACCTCTATACTGAAAACTACAGTACTCTGAAAAAGGAGATTGAAGAGGATATCAGAAAATGGAAAGATATCCCTTGCTCCTGGATAGGAAGAACCAATATAGTGAAAATGGCCATACTTCCAAAATTGTTATACAGATTTAATGCAATTCCAATCAAAACTCCAACAGCATATCTCACAGAATTAGAGAAAACAATCCTAAAATTTATTTGGAATCAAAAGAGACCTAGAATAGCAAAGGCAATTCTGGGCAACAAAGGCAAGGCAGGGGGCATCACTATCCCCGACTTGAAATTATACTATAAAGCTACTGTGATAAAAACAGTGTGGTACTGGCAAAAAAACAGACCTGAAGATCAATGGAACAGATTAGAAGATGCTGAAACAACCCCAGACATACTAAGCTACCTTATCTTTGACAAAGGTGCCAAACACATTCGCTGGAAGAAAGATAGCCTCTTTAATAAATGGTGCTGGAAAAACTGGCTCTACACATGCCGAAGATTAAAACTAGATCCATATCTTTCACCATGCACTAAACTAAATTCAAAATGGATCAGAGATCTAAATATTAAAACAGAAACATTAAATCTGCTGGAAGGTAGGATAGGTAAAACCCTTGGAGACATTGGTGTAGGCAAAGACTTTATGAATAAAAACTCAACCGCACGGGAACTATCCCAAAGAATCAATAACTGGGATCTCATCTTATTAAAAAGCTTTTGCACAGCAAGAGAAACCACCAACAGAGTGAAGAGACAACCCACAATGTGGGAAAAAATGTTTGCCAGCTGTTCCTCAGACAAAGGATTACTATCGAGAACATATAAAGAACTCAAAAAAATCAGACCTCCCAAATTTAAAGACCCACTCCAAAAATGGGCATCTGAGATGAATACACATTTCTCAGATGAAGAAATACTAATGGCAAATAAATATACAAAAAAATGTGCAACATCACTAGTCATTCGAGAGATGCAAATTAAAACAACACTGAGATACCATCTCACCCCAGAAAGAATGGCTACTATTAAGAAATCAACTAATAACAAATGCTGGAGGGGCTGTGGGGAAAAAGGAACCCTTCTTCACTGTTGGTGGGAGTGTAGACTGGTACAGCCACTGTGGAAGTCAGTGTGGAGATTCCTCAGAAAACTAGGGTTGGAGGTCCCATTTGACCCAGCTATTCCCCTTCTGGGCATCTTCCCAGAAGAATTAAAAACATCGTACCACAGCGATATATGTGCACCCATGTTTATAGCAGCACAATTCGTAATAGCCAGATCTTGGAAACAACCCAAATGCCCATCAACTGAGGAATGGATAAGAAAGATGTGGTATTTTTATACAATGGAGTACTATTCAGCCATAAAGAAGGATAAACTGGAGACTTTTATAGGTAAATGGATGCAACTCGAGAAAATACTCATAAGTGAAATAAACCAGAAGCACATGTGTAAGCATCGTATTGTCTCTCTAGTATGAGAAACTGAAAGAGTAAATAAGATCCAAAATGTACAATAGACATGGTGAATCAAAAAGAAACTGGTCAAAAGGAAAGAGAGACTGGAATAGGGAAAAGAAAGAAGGGAAAGGGAAAAAAATTGTATATATATATATATAAGATGGTTAAGATAGATACACTACCATTTTTACTTAGTTCATTGAAGAGTAAGGTTTGTGCCAATAATGTTTGGACAATTGAATGCTAATGTCTGGTGTCCTGAATAACTAACTTAAAGATAGTAATACGTAATGTATTAACCATTGTTACCCTCCTATTATGTTTGTTTGAAAATTTGTTCTTCTTTTGATTTGTTTTGTTTTTTCTTCTCTTTAAAATTAAAAAAAAAAAAAAAAAAAAAAAGAAGCTCAAAAGAAAACAGCTTTTTGCACATTTTTCTTTCAGAATTTTATTTGCCATTTGACTAATGTGGGAAAAGGAAGAATGGATGTGAAACCAAGACATCTTGGGTTGGCACATGCAGGCAATAATATTCTTATTTAAAATTTGGATAAACACTTATTATACATTTGCTTTCACCCCAAATATTTGGCTTTCTGTTTCTTAATCCTCTGGAATGCTGGAAATTACTTTTGGTATTTTTGCTCTTCCTGAGGTACAACTGTATGCTATTTGAAACAGGAATGGTTTCAGGCTCAAAATAGCACAGTTCCTGCTAATCAATTCAAAGGCTTCCAAGTCACACACACACGATCAGAAGCCAGAACCTATTTTTCTGGACAAGGAATATATTTGCTCAGGCTATGAGATTGAGATTAAACTTGAATATTATTTTCCAGGTCCTATTCTTTGGAAAACAGACCAAGAATACCCCAATGGCATGAGATGTTTTGTGAGCAGCAAACTATTGACATTATCTTAGAAAACACATCTTGCCGTCTGAATAAATTAGGTAGTTCATAGGTATATTTTCACGAATGTATTTTTACTTTGAATCCCTCATGCTTAGTGTAAAGCATGGCACATAGTTAGCATTTGCATATGTTTTTAAAAAATATACGGAAAAAAAGAGGAATCAAGATATATCATGTACAGGTACAAATTCCTTGTTTTGAATGTGATCATTATGTATATGTAAATTGTACCAATAAATTTAAATAAACTAAAAATAATAAATAAAACATATGAATGTGCATATATATATATATATATATATATATATGATATTTGAAAGAGACTGTGAAATCTATCATTAGGAATTTTCCTAGTTAAAATTTAATTATTGCTATCAATTTTGATCTATTATGTATATGAGAGGAATGACAGTTAATGAATTTCTGAGTGAATTCTTCTGAACTCATCTTGAAATACAGCCTTATTAACTTTAAAAGGCTCTCACAGCATCTAGATTTCTGGAAAAAAAAAAAAAAAAACCCAAAGAGGAGAACCAGCCTGTCAGGTTATCCAGACATCAAAGATCCAGTCAGGAAATGATTTAAGTTGGGAATAGCTTCCACCAAATGAGGTGGAGTGTAACAGAGGCATCTGTCCATTAAAACCTTCTCCAGTTCCTGGTGGTACCGTGTGAATTATGGGTACACTTAGATTCAGACAGAGATACGGAAAGGGACACGATTGATTAAAGGAAAGCACAATAACTTTTGAGCATACTGAGATGACTAGGAAGGTACTGACTAATGAGTCATTAGTTATTCTGGCCTCTGATTAAAAATATGAATGGAGGCATTTTTATCGGTCTCCTGTGGGCTGCAACCTGGCAATATTTACTTCTGATCAACTATCTTCATTTTTGATTAAGATAACTTTTCCTGGAGGCATTGCCTGTGAGAAGCAAGCTCCACCATCCAGGGCAAACACTGAGGCTTCCTCTGATCATTTTGTCTCCTAATGAATCCGCTAAGTGTGTACACTATAAATAACTGGCAAATTGGGACTGAACATCTGAAGCACCTCTTTCCATCTTGATAGCTGACATTTGTAGGTTGAAACATCATTCCAGGTCTTTTTGATCCCTCATATTTATTAGAAGGGTAAGATATGACTTGTTTCCTAGCAAAGAGTTATAGATCAGTCAATCCAATATCTTTATTTTATGAAAAGAAATGGAGACCAGGAAAGCTGAAGTTGCTTATCCAAGGGCACTATAAGGTAGAATTGGAATTCAGTCTACTGTTGTTTTTGAAATCTTTAACAGGCAATGTTGTCACATCTTGGAAAATTCTATACATGTTCTATTACTTCTGTTGAGGTCTTACAGTGGAATAGCTTCATATGTGTGACTGTTCTTCCTCTAAGACCTTTTCCTAATCAGTCATAAGCACACATAGCTCAGGAGACCTTCTTTCTCGCCATATGACCCTAGGTCATAAATGCAGTGCCAATCTGTGTATCATTGCAAGACAGCATCTGTTGTGGATGTCAGATCCCAAGGGCATATAGATGCACAAATCTGCAAGCAAACTTGGGGGCAGTAAACTGGTTTGCATCATATTCGGTTCTGGTGTGCAGGGTGTTAGCATGATCTGTCTCCGCATTTATCACAGGGGCTGGACATGGCTTTCAAGGTTGGTAAGGAGGTAATTATTAAAGCGGCGAAGCTGCCCATAGCCTCTGAAGGCATCTAGGGAAAACTACCTTGTTTTTCTGTGCCTCAGTTTCTTCATCTGTATATAGGATAATATTCCTGTCTGAAGAGTTGGGTTACGTGGCATGATAAAGAAGATTATCCAGAAAATGGCAATAAGAGGTTATACCAGATTGTCTTCACCCCAGTGGGAAAGTCAGGTGGCCTCAATCTCAAAATCTCACGTGACTGGTGACTTCCTACACCCAGCAACGTGCAGGTGGTGTTACAAGCCCCCATGCATTGCAGAGCCCTTAGGCACCGAGTAGCTGGCTTTCCAGAAATTGATGTGAACTTCTGGCACCTAAGCTCAGACGACTGCATCACCATGCAGTTGTTTGCGTCAGATGGGTGTCGTGCCTACTCCATGATGAGAAAGAGCAACAGGGAGGGAGTGTAGTCTCCTCTGCCGGAGCATGGTTCTTTTATTAGCATGTGCTCCCTAATTTCACATGAGCCCTCTGTAAAATGCTAAGAAACCCAAGACAATATATCTGTTGCCCTGGGTTCCAGGCTGATCAAGCGATGCTTCTTGTGTTTACTTCTGGTGTTGTGAATATTAAATGTATTAGTAAACACGAGCACCTGAGGTTGGTGCCTGATGTTCTTAGCTCTCAAATGGGCATAATCACCCAATTAAAAGATCCTAGTGAGACAAGGTATGTGCGATCCACATACATAATATGTATGTAGAGCACATACATATTAACTATCATGGTTATTGGCCATATCTACCTTTTGTACCATAATATCCTTTCATCCAACATATAAAAAGAAATGAAAGCCATGTCAGCATTCCTTAGAAAATGGAAAGTAATGAGGTGTATATAACCGTGAACAATGAAGCAGGAAGAAATTTCAATTTAACCAGATTTTCTCTTACATCTTTAGCATCTTTATTTTTGAAATGATCTAGAAGTGTTAGAACAATTAGATTTGTCTTCTGTGTCTTATGAATGAGGGATGCATTTCCCTCTGTGATAACTACCAAAAATCACATCTATGCCCTTTCACAGACAGTTGTTACAACCCCAGGTTTTTTCCCCCTCACATTTTCAGGAGAATACATATTTCTTTATGTATTCTACCATAATCTCTATGTAAATATGAGAAGAGTTAATTAGTGTTAAAAATACCAGCAGGTAGCTTCTTCCTAGAATAAGAAATGATACATCAACAAGCCACAAACACCAATCTGATGATGTCAAGTTTTGTGTGCATTAGGGCTTGACCACGAATGTAGTAGCAAGGAGAACATTCAATTGGCTGTAACCCTTGAATGACACCTCCAGAAACTGAACTGGCCTTGATTCCCATCTCTCACTCTCCACATCCAGTTTAATTTCTGCTTTCAATCTATCTTAAAGCTGTTCACTTCTTTCTGTTACCCTCACCACTCTCTTAGGCTAAGCACCATCATTCCTAACAGGACCACTCTAAGAAACTTTCATCTTGTCTTTCTACTCTTGTCCCACTCCATTCGTTAGTCTACAAAGAAGTTGGAGTGATCTTTTAAAATATAAATTGGATCAGGTCTCTTCTGAGCTCCATAGCCTCTTGTTGCACTTGGAGTAAATCCAAACTCATCATCATGACTGCAACAGCCTGAGAGAACTCACCCCCTTCCCCCGTTGTGTGGGAAGCTGGAGCTAGCTTGGTTTTCTTCTAGTTTGTCTTTTAGTACCTGAAAATGTTAGGCACTGAGAGCATTTGCACAGGCTGATCTTTTGTGCAGGACCCTTCCCTCTATTCACCCAAGATCCCCTTTTCCTTCTCTGCTCTCAGCTCAAATACCTTGTTTGATATGTGTACGTGAACATGCACTCACACACACTTCCATCTAAGTATACACTTCAGCACACACACTCACACACAATAAGGTCTCCTTTACTCTCTCTTAGAGTGCTCTGAGATTTTCATCCACTACATTTACATAGCAATATGCAAATGCCTCTTGTGATGGTTCATTGTGATGGTCCACTGACTTTTTTTTTTTTTTTTTTTTGGTGGGTACCGGGGGTCAACCTCAGGACCTCGCGCGCCAGCAGGCGCCCGTGCCGCTGAGCGATATCACCGGCCCTTTTTTTGTATGTGGGTTCCGGGAGTCGAACTCGGGCCCTCGCGCTTGCCAGGCAGGCACTTACACTGCTGAGCCATCTCACCAGCCCAACACTGACATTTTTTTAATTGGTACACTTTAGATATACATAATGATCACTTTCACCATAGGGAATTTGTACCTGTACATGACATATCTTGCTTCTTCTTTTTTCCCATTCTCCTCACCTCCCTTCTACCCCTCTTCCCTTCCTTATTTACAAAAGCTTCATTTCCATTTTTTCCTCCTAGTCTCTTTTTATTTTCTTATCCCTTCCTTCCTTTCTCCCTAGCCCCTCCCTTGTTCCCCTTCTTGTTTGAACATTTTTTTCCCCCATCTCCTAATATTCTGGCCTTATTTACACTTTTAGTTTGGAAGTATTGCTTCCCTTTCAATTTCATTAAAGAGTTTGAGGAGTGGCAGCATTTGGTCTTCTCTAAATTTCTGGTGGAATTCAGTAGTGAATCCTGCAGAACCTGGGCTTTTCTTTGTTGGTAGGTTTTTAATTAAATTTTCAATTTCACTGACTGATATAGGGTTATTTAGAATTTTTATATCTTCTTGATTCAGGTTTGGTAATTCATATGTATCTAGGAATCTGCCCATTTCTTCTGTATTTTCCATCTTACTAGAATATAGGTGCTTGAAGTAGGTATTGATGATTTGGATTTCTGCAAGATCTGCTGTGATTTCACCCCTTTCATTCCTAATTGCATGGATTTGAGTCTTTCCTTTTTTTCATAAGGTTGGCTAAGGGTTTGTCAATTTTATTTAAACTTTCAAAGAGCCAACTCGTCGATTCATTGATTCTTTGTATGGTTTTCTTAGTCTCTATTGTATTAATTTCTACTTTGATATTTATAACTTCCTCCTTTGTACAAGATTTGGGCTTAACTTGCTCTTCTTTTTCTAGTAGCTTGAGGTTCAACATTAGGTTGTTTATTTGAGCTCACTCTGTTTTACTGATATGGGAATTCACCACTATAAATTTCCCTCATAGGACTGCTTTTACTGCATCCTATAAGTTCTGGCATAATGTGTTGGTATTATTGCTTAATTGTAGAAACTGTCTAATTTCTTAGACCCATTGGTTGTTCAAGAGGGTGTTACTTAATTTCCATGTGTTTATGAAGTTTTTGTGGTTCCTTTTGCCATTGATTTTCAGTTTCACTGCACTATGGTCTGATAATATGCATAGGATAATTTCGGTTCCTTTGCATTTATTTAAGTATGTTCCATGAGCTAGTACATGGTCTATTTTGGAGAAGATCCATGTGCAGCTGAGAAGAATGTGTATTCTGATGTTGTGGGGTTGAGCACTCCGTAAAAGTCTACTAAGTCCATTTCTTCAAAAGTTTGTTTGAGTTCTGATATTTCTTTGTTGATTTTTTGTCTACTTGATCTATTTGTGACAATGGGGTATTGAGTTTCCCCATTACGATTGTATTAGTGCTTATTTGATTTTTCATGTCTATTAATATTTGTTTTATATAGTTGGGTGCACTGGTATTTGCCGCATATATGTTCATGATTGTTATCTCTTCCTCTTGGATTGTTCCTTTTATAAGGATGTTGACCTTTGTCCCTCTTCATCCATCTTGACTTAAAATCTACTTTGTCTGCAAATAGAATAGCTACCTCTGCTTTTTCCTGGGTTCCTGTCACATGGGGTATTATTTTTCCATCCTTTGACTCTCATTCTGTGAATTTCTTTTTGAGTTAAATGTGTTTCATGAATATAGCATATTGTTGGATCTTGTTTCCTGATCCATTTTGTCAGTCTTTTTTTTTATATATATTGATATGTATTTTTTTAAACTGATATGTACTGACTTATCCTTGTCATGTTATTTTCCTGTTGTTGGTTCCTTTTCTTTCCCGTCTGTTTAATTACTTGCCTCGCCTTGGTGGATTCATTCTGTTGAGGTTCATGGAATTATAGTCCTCATTATCTCTTTCTAGAATGTCCTTCAGAGCATTTTGGAGTGCTGGTCTGGTGGTCATGAATTTCCTCAGGTGTTTTATTGTCCTGGAAGTATCTTATTTCTCCATCAATTTTGAAAGATAATTTTGCAAGATACATCTATCTGGGTTGGAGATTTTTTTTTTTTAGGGCTTGAAATGCTTCAGTCCAAGCTCTCCTTGACTTAAGAATTTGTGTTGAGAAGTCTGCTGTGATTCTGACAGCCTTTTCTTTATAGGTGATTTGTTTCTTTTCCCTAACAGCTTTTAATATTCTGTTCTTGTGCTGAATTTCTGGAATCTTGACTTAAATTCCTTGGTGTAGATTCTTTTTGATCACGGCTAATTGGAATTCTATATGTCTCACTTACCTCTATGTCAAATTCTTTTTCCATGCTTGGGAAGTTTTCTGCCATTACTTCTATGAATAGGTTTTTTATGTCGTTTGTTCTATCTCCTGCTTTTTCATTGACTCTGATCAATCTGATATTGTTCTTCTTTGTATCATCTAGGAGCTACTGGATTGATTTTTCATGGTCCCTTGCTATTTTTAAGAAATCTTTCTTTTCATGATTGCTAACTACAGTCCTGTCTTTTAGATCTGAGATTCTGTCCTCACATTGGCTCATTCTGTTGTGTATACTTTCAATGGAATTTTTTATCTCCTGGATACCTGTTTGAATCTGTTTCATGGATTTCATTTCTTTCCTATATTTGGTGTTCATGGTTTCCATCATTTTCCCAATTTCCTCTATTTTTTAATCTGTATCTGCTCTAGAGTCACTAACCATGTCTTTCATTATGGTTACCATCTCTGTAGTTATCCAAGAAAAGTTTTTTTGGAGACAGGGTCTTGCTTTGTAATTCAGACTAGCCTTGAACTCACTATATAGTCCAGGTTGGCCTTGAATTTACAACAATCCTTTTGCCTCAGCCTCTAAGTGCTGGGATTACAGGTGTGCGCCACCACACCTGGCTGAGAATTTATTTCTGATTTGATTTTCTGTAGAGACTCATTCATTTACTTTGTTACTTCCACTGTAACCACTTCAGAGAGCCCAGGTGTGTGTCTTTCAAATTGTTCCACCTCATTGCATCTTGGGTTTGCCTTTGGTGACCTGGAGTTGCATCTTGCTCAAGTGTCTTTCCATTTTCTTCTTATTTATTTTTAGTTTAATTCCTGGATTTATGGTTGTAAATTGGTTATGGCAGGTAGCTTTACTGCTGGTGTTTAGAACCCTTAGGAAATGACTACTTCTCAGAGATGTTTTCTAGGTATAGCTGGCTTTTGGGTTTTGAGTCTGTTGCAAGATCCTACCTCTTCAATTTATTGGGGATGATAAGTTGCTGCTTTTTGGCCTAGCCCCTGAGTTTTTGGCACTGGTCTATATTATTGTTTATGGCCCTTACGCAATCTCACTCTTGGTATACCAAGAAGAACAACTGATTAGAACAATTATGTCACCTTGACTAAAAGACTACAATCATTAATAACAATAGCATCAAACACAGCCTAGAAAATGACAAACTGTTTACTATTAATTTGCCACCTTTAACCATATGAATTAGATTTGTAGTTATATAACAAAATCTAAAATGAACCAGAAAATTGAATACAGTAAATATGCCCTCAATATGGTCATTTTACCCTCAAGGGAGAAAACTTTAAAGGAGTTAGGGGAGAAATAGAGAAATAGAAGAAAAGAGAGAGATTACAAGCCAGACTGGAGGACAAAGGAAGATTACGTGAACTTTGAGAAACTGGTGAAGATGACAGGAGGGAAAGAGAGAAGGAAGAAATGAAAAAAGAACAGAACAACAACAAGAAAATGTTTACACCCATATAAAAACAAGAACAAATATATCAAGAAAAAAGAAAAGAAAAGAAAACTAAAAGCAGAACAAAAAAAAGTCTCTGCTCTCACTGACAGACACAGTAGGACAACAGCTACAAATATGCTCTAGATGCTAAAGAGACTTAGGAATTTTCTATTGAGCTGGCAGCCTAGTGTATAAAGAGGGAACTGTAAAAAATGCAGTTAGACCCTGGAGTTGAGATATATCAGATCTTAGGCAAGCTGTTCAACTTTTATGATCTTATATTTTTTGTTGTTGTTGGTACCGGGGATCGAACTCAGGACCTCATGCTTACGAGTAGGCACTTGTGCCGCTGAGTGATATCACTGGTCCTTTTTTCCTTTGTACATGGGTACCAGGAGTCGAACTCAGGACCTTGCGCTTGCCAGGCAGGCACTTACGCCACTGAGCTATCTCACCAGCCTTATGATACTATTTTTATCCATGGTAAATTGAGGAAAATAAAGAACGATACTTGTTTCCTACCCCTCCTCCAAGAATTCTGAGGATCAAATAAGAAAATCATATTAGTGCTCTGAGATCTTAAAGTATCTGTACAATTTTATGTTGCTGTCATTCTTTTTTTTTTTTTTTTAATGTGGGTACTGGGTGTTGACCTCAGGACCTCGCACTTGCCAGCAAGTGCTTGTGCTGCTGAGCAATATCACTGGCCCCTTTTTTCCTTTATGTGGGTTCTGGGAGTTGAACTCAGGACCTTGCACTTGCCGGGCAGGTGCTTATGCCGCTGAGCTATCTCACTGGCCCTGCTGTCATTCTTAAATGAAAAGTTATATCTGAAAGCAGAGTAGGAAAAGAAGAAAACACACACAGAATAAAGAGAAAAGACAAATGAATGATAGTCAAACAGTTGTTTGCAAATGAATTCAGTGGTCTGGAATTTATTGTCCATCCTTTTAAATTCCAATATTTGAGAAAAGCTAAACCAGTCAAAACAATCATAAAGTATTTATAATCTGCACATTTTTAGGCTGGTTGCATCTTTGGCAAATGAATCCTTATTGATTGACAGCAGATGTTATCTATATTTTTAAGTTTCTTAGATCTTCATGATTTTGAATATTGCATAAACATTCAGTACTTACTTTTGTCATACCTTATTTCATATCTTCCCCAATTTTCCTTTCCTTTTGTAAATGATATGCTAATTTCTAAAGCTCTATGAGTTCTTTTATGATGTTAATAATTCTTTTTCTTATACCCATTTAATTTTGAAATTCTCAATTCATCATGCAATTTAAGCAAACCTTATAAAACATCCAGTAGAACCTGTCTCATTGCATTTACTGTGGATGATTTTGGCTCAGGGGTGTTAGTGAGGCGTTAGCTGTAAGATTTACTAGTGGCATCGTTTGACTTCTGATTCTACAGTGGATTTTATAAAATGACTATCTTACTTGATTCTGATCTGAAATATATAGCTTGAGTGAGGTGAAAAATCCTCTTTGATTTTCAAGTGAAAAAGAACTCACTCCTAATAAGCACTCTAATTAGCTGTCATTTAAAAAATAATAGATCAGGGAAGTGTCTTGTTTTATTCAATCTGAATTTCAAATCTTTAAGGAAAATGCATATTTGGCACACATTAGGTATTCCCTGCAGGCTCATGAATTTATCTGTTTATTTAATAAGCTACTATCTAGGTGCTACTCATTTTTAAAAAAAGACCCTTCACTATGATTTTACTTTCCAATTTATTTGCATCTTGACTTAGATTTCAGTTATATAAAACTCAGACTTTGTATTAAGACTCCTTATAGTCTAGAGATTATGCTTGATGGCTGATTTTCAATGCTGGTTTAGCAAAATGGGTTGTTACTATATGTGCACACACATGCACACATACACATGTGCATATACTCTCAACCACTCACTTAACCTCATTTTAACTTTCTAAAAATATGCATGCAACACAGCACCTTGTTGATATACTAGGCTAGTTAGGATATTGACTTTGATGCTTTAGCAGAAACCATGAAAACATTAGCTTAAACCAGATGGGAGTTTCTTACATATGAAAAAGTCCAAGTTGAAAAGAGTCTGGCTAAAGTGCAATCCTGGTCCATGAGGTTATCCAGGGACCTGGGCTTCTTCCTGTTTCGATCCTCTGCCATCTCCTGGGGTGTTGCCTTCATCAGTGTGGGTGTTTGTGCCCTGCCAGGATGAGGGAAAAAAGTTAAGGACACAATTTCCTTTTGAGAATATAATCTGGGGGATGCACAGGCTACATCTTCTGACCTCCCATAGCACAGAGCCATATCATTTGAACAACACCGAGCCGCAAGGGAGGGTGGGAAAGTTAATCTTTAGCTGGGTAACCATGTGTCCAGAAAAACTCAGGAAAAAAGTAGAATGGATATTGAGGAGAACCCAGTAATTCTTAGGTCTATAAAAAAAAATATATACACACACATATACATAAATATATATAAATAAATAAATATATATATATATTTCAACCCAAGGCCTTGACATTGAACTGCATCTCCAGCCCCTTTTGTTTTTGTTTTTTGTACTGGGAACTGAACCCAGGTCCTTCATATTAAGCAGAAATCCCAGCCCATTTTTATTATTTTATTTTATTTTTTTATATGCGGGTACCGGCAGTAGAACTCAGGACCTCGCACTTGCCAGGCAGGCGCTTATGCCACTGAGCTATCTCACTGGCCCTAGTTTTTTATTTTGGGAGAGGGTTTCCTTAAGTTGCCCAGGTGGGACTAAAATTTTCAATCCTTCCAGAGTGCTGGGATTTTATTTATTTATTTTTTTGTGGGTACCGGGGGTTGACCTCAGGACCTCGCGCGCCAGTAGGCGCCCGTGCCGCTGAACGATATCACCGGCCCTTTTTTTGTATGTGGGTTCCGGGAGTCGAACTCGGGCCCTCGCGCTTGCCAGGCAGGTGCTTACGCTGCTGAGCCATCTCACCAGCCCAGTGCTGGGATTAAAAATGTGTAGCATCAAGCCATGCTCTAAAAATAACTTTAAATATGAACAGATAAATAGAATTGTACAACACTTATGAACTTAACATCCAGAATCTACAAACATTTCATCCTATTTCTTGACTGAATCCCAAGACACAACAGTTCAACCCCCCAAATGATCCAATTCTTGTCTTCTGTCTTAGCAATTAGTAGTATGTGAATTTTTTTCTCTCACTCGTCAGAAATGACTTCAAACGAGATGGCTAAGCATAAGCAGTTTACCAGTGACAAATTCCAGAATTTTACATATTTGTCATCAGGTAACCCTGAAATCAACCCTGGCTTCTGGGACTATTTAAATCCTCATTTATTCATTCACTCAATCAATATTTATCGAATAGCTGCTGATGCAAGGCACTGTGCTGGCTGGTAGAGGATTGGGGATAAAAGAGTGAGAAAGAATACCATCTTTGCCTCTAAGGCATTTGTAATCAGGAAGGGAAGATGCGGGACCTGTGTGCCTAGCTGATTTCTCCTGTAAAGTGTGAGAAGGTTGAAGCTGTCGAGTGGTGGGTGTTCAGAAGCGGACTCGGTCTTACTCGGTGAGGACATTTTTCAGAAGGACAGGGCTGGTTAGGGTGTGTAGGATTTTTAAGTAAGAAGAGTGGAGGCCTTTCTAGGCAGTGAGGACGGTGTAAGGAAAGCTGTAGAGACAGGAAAATGCAGGTGATATTACCCAGGCTATTTGTTCTAATCTGGGCAAAGGGTGGATGACAGGAGTAGCCTGGTAGATACAGTGCTGACCTCCTAAGCAGCTGCACGAACTGGTTCTTGTCTAAAGCAGACATCTTTAGATTATTATCTACTCCAAACTTATGCTGCCTGTCTCTTCCACAGGCTCCATGGCAGCAGTGCCCATTACAGGGTCATGCGAGGACAACATCCACATCCTCACAGGCCCTCTCGCTGTCCCTGCACTCTTTCTCCCTTCCAGGGTAATTGGGATCTTTAATTCCTTGCATAAATGAAAATAATTCTATTTACTTGGCTTTCCAGGTCAACTTCCTAAGATCGATACAGTCCAATAAGTGTCTTCTTAAAACGTAGACGATTCACTGTGTTGCACTGGTGTTCATTTTTTTTTTTTTTTTTTTTTTTGTGGGTACCAGGGGTCGACCTCAGGACCTCGCACGCCAGCAGGCGCCCGTGCCGCTGAGCGATATCACCGGCCCCTTTTTTGTATGTGGGTTCCGGGAGTCGAACTTCAGCCCTTGCGCTTGCCAGGCAGGCGCTTACGTGGTGTTCTTTTTTTGATGGTTGTTGTTTAACTAGCAAGTGGCAAATCTTCCTCTACTATCAGTGATGGAAGGGCTGCCCCTTTGCACTATTTGGGCTAGAACTGGGAAAACAACAGATGAATAAGATTTCGGATTGTACATTACACAAAGAGTAACTTAGACGTTTATCGAAGGAGACTATAAGTTTCCAAGGTTCCCAAAAGTGCGGCTCTTATGGGTTAATTTTTCAGATACAGGAAAAACACGAAATCTTTAGAGAATCTGACAGTTTTAAAAGTTAGATAAAAGCATTTGAGTTTTTGGTGCTGAGCATAGAAGATTTTGCACAAGGCTCTTGCCTGAAATAGTACTGCAAGTGAAATAGAACAGAGACAAAATTTAAAAATGATATTAAAATGTTAATTTCTCTCCAATATTTTCACTTATGATCTCTGAACTCACTGAGTTGAAAAGAATGGTTTCGACTTTGCCACAATAGAAGAATGTCTGACTGAACTGTGAGCATTACAAATCTGGAAGTGTTTTGATTTTGATTTACATTTAAGTAAGACTTGCAGATGGAAGACTTGAGAGAATTTGTACCCCTGTTCTTGCCAGGAGATATAACGCAGATTCTGGCTGAGGAGGAATCCAAAACCCAGAGAAAGGATCAGAGAACCTACCAAGAAGCTGATGACCTTTGTCCTCCTTTCTCATTCCAACAGGGATTAAATACCAGTGTAAGGGAGAAGATCTGGTCTCTCAGGAAGCCTGAGAGGACAACAGCCCCAGGTGGCGTGCATATCTGCATCACTGTTTATAAAGGTTAAAGCTGGAGAGAAAGCAAAGGGAAATTTTGATGCAGGTCTCTTTTCAGGTGGGAAATACATATCCAACTAGGAAGTGGAAACGGCTAAGTGCTCTTTTTCAACTCTGTGACCTAAAGTCCTATTTACTTATTATTTGTTGGTTTTCTCCTAAGTATGTAAGACTAAATATGTAGATTTTTCATAGGATAACTTGGCAAATCACAGACTCATGAATAGCTTGTCAACAGTGTTTCTAACCCTTTCTACTCCTTTATTTTCTTAATTTTTTTTTCTGTCTCCCAGAATATTACTGTAGATTAGAGAAAGGTCTTTTTACATATGTATATATGTGTATATATACATATACACATATATACATACATTTATTTATTTATTGGCCAAAGTTTATAGACTATCAAAACAGACTCATTTTTTAGTTAGGTTAGCATTATTCAACCCAACTGAATATCTAGGAAGAGAAGGAAAGAATGTAGCTTTTGAGTTGCAACTGACCTTGCTCTAAGTTGACTCCAGGTACCCATGGGATGAGTGGCAAGCAAATATCTTGCTTTGATTTGATGAGTTTTAGAGAAAAGACGCATGTCTCATGCTGCTTGCTGCCAGGCCCATGTGAAATGCTTATAAGCTGCTTTTAACAGTAGCAATAGAACATCAATACCTAAGAGACGTAGCGTGAACTGCAGACAGCCAGGAGATGCTGCATTTGGATGTAGCTGCTCAACCTTTGAATTGATTTCTAATGGTCAATTCCAGTATCTTCGAGAAACCCACAATACAGTTACTGACAGTATTTTTCTTCCATTCTAACTAGATTTGATCTGTACAACCTTCTTTAACTCCTGAGATTGACATGTTCAGGTTTATTAGCCCTAGAATAGGTAAATGCTTGCATCCATTGGGAAATGTCTTTCAATAAGACAGCGGAATCAGCTTCTGGGAAATTTTGGGGCTTGCTTTTCATTATTGGCCTTACACTATCACTTTGGCTGACAGTTGTGCTAGAAAAAAACACTATGGGATAAGAGGCCAAATAGAAAGTGACTGGAAAACATTTCCTTTTATAACCGTAGCCTAAGGAAATCCATTCAAACTGCATTAGATAACCTGGGAACTAGTGAGTGCATACACTTGGTATCCTTGAACATAGCTAGAATGAACTTTCCCTTGCTGGGTGAGTCACACACCCATTCTCTGAGCAGAAAATGACTGTTTGTGTGGTTATTCTAGCATTTATCCATTGTCTAAAAGGACAGTGTGACTGACTGCACTCTCCTTATGGGACAGGAAGCATTACTTGGCTAATACTGCAGAAGATTTGGGGTCACAGCCTGGTGTCTTGATTGTGTGTCCAGCTGACTGTGGGAATCATGTAAACATCCATGTTATCTCTGTAGCATCTTAACCTGCAGCTCCTCACCAGCTCTGGGGACTCGCCACCTCCAGGATGATGAAACCAGATTCACAGACCTGCCAACCTCTATTCTCTCTCAGTCTATGGAAATCTCTTTCTCTCACTTTTTCCCTCTATTTCTTCCCTCTCAGAAGCACCTTCCCACGGCCACCATTACTTTCACTCTAGAAGGTTATCTCTGGAGAAAGTTTAAGCTTTAGTACATGGGAAAAAAATCCTTGAGTTGAAGAGGAAGCGTATCCTTTCTACATTGATAAAATATTACCAGAACAGTGTATTTCAATGAGTTTGCACTCTGCTTAAAATAGAGAAACATGGGAAATACAAAGAAAACAAACCAATGAAATCTCTCAAGAAATTGTTCTGTCATGTCAGTAAATTATTGCGACTCAACAAAAACTTACTTTCTTCTGTATATGAGCCAGTCAAACAGACCGTGCTACGTGAGTGAGAGTGAACAGGTTGTCCCCGCTGGTCAGGTGGCAGTGGGCTGAGGGTGAGTTTCTAAAAGAAAAGGTAAGCAGGAGGACCAGGAGTTTGATTATGATGTTGTAAGTGATAAACTCCATGGGATATTTTAAATCAGAGAGTTGCTAAGATTGTGTCTACATTTGTAAAGTATGATGGGTTTACAGTAAAGGTGCACTGAGAGGAAGCAGGAAGTCGTGAATCTGGTTAGGAGGCTTTATTCTTGAGCAATGGTAGAGGCAATCTTCCCACAATGTTTATTTCATTCACAGGGCCTGGCACAAGAGTACAAATGGAAACTTTTTCCCTACCCCCAGTTTCCACTGTTTCAAGCTTTATTTTCTTTCTATCTGCAGTTCATGATACTCACACACCTGAATTCACATGGCCAAGTTCCAACTTTCTGTCCCCTTGTTTCCCCACCCTGGGACCTGAATATGGACCGTACTGCCTGCTACCTTAAGGATGCTATGCAGGGCCAGAGATACATTCCGGGCTCTTTGGGTTAGTGATTGCAGGGTTCTGGGTGCACAGACCATATTCTAAAATTATGGGCATGGCCTTCGTAAGAACATGGATATCAGGTGAACACGTACTCTTGGCCCTGTGTATTCTTTTCTCTAGCTCTTTATGAAGCCTAGAGCGAGGCCTTCTAAAGAACAAAGGCCCATGGCAGGTGTTCCAGTTGGCCGGACTTAAAGGAGATACTACAGAACTAGCCAAAGATTTTTCTTAGGAGACATCTCCCTTTCACCAACATATAGAGAAACCACAGAGAAAAATTACACCATGCCGGAGTATGTAGTGGATATAAAAAATGATGACTCTGAGCAAGGTCCAGATACCTTCATACTGTTGTCATGTTATAAAAAGACAACACCAGAGAGATAAAAACAAAGACTCCATGTTCTTCAAACAGACTAGTTTCAGAAGAAAGGGTTTCAGTTTCTTTTTCTTTAATTTTAATTGACATAAGTGTTCTCAGACCAAAGTTCCCCTTTATTGTCTTGTGGCCTGAAATCAAACCAAGAATTCTTTCAAAATGCAAACAGACCTCAGTGAGTCTATGCCCCACGTATCAGTGCAAGACATTACCTGCCTTGATCCATATCCAGCAACTCTTATCTCTCTTTATGGAACTATTGTTGTAAATATATGAAGTGTGTGTATAATGAGTGTGTGTGTGTGTGTGTGTATGTTGTGACATAAGGAAGGACAGAGAGCAAACGAGAAGGGACCAAACAAAAATTGCTTCAAAGAAGGGAGTTTCCTCTGTTCTCCTCCTTTGGCCAACAGGATTACAGGCCTGAGGCTGAGGATCAAGAAAGCTGAGATCTGGTGCTGAGACCTGTTAACTGCCAAGTAACCTGAACCAGGCACCCAGCTTCTCTCTATTTCAACTTCCTCTTTTGCAAGTTGCGGGTAGCATACTGAATCCAGTGCAATGTAAAACGGCCTTTGAGTACCAAAGAAAGCCGGAGCTCTGAGCAGTGCCTTTAGGTCTTCCCACTAATGCCCTTTGTAGCTTCCCGTAACCAAGCAGCTGAGTTGGGACACTGCAGTGGAAAGGCAGGGGAAGGTGCAGTCCTAGATAATGGAATGCTGTTTATCTGCAGGGCAGACACTCCCTCGGGTGCCAGAACAGCCTTCTGCTTCTAGCCTCAGGCAACCATGTTGCAACGCTCTTTCAAGACAATTATATTTTTATATTCCCCAAACTCATTATTTTTGTTTTCTAAAATTTTTATTAGTACATATTTGATCTACATGATGATTACAATCCTTGTGGGGAGTTGGTACATGTACACAATACACCTCAATTCTCTTTTCATCTCCTTCCTCTCCCCTTCATCTTTCGGCCCCCTTTCCTTTTGGAGCAGATCTATCTCCATATTTCCTATTGTCTATCTTTCATTTTGCTCTTTATTTATATTTTGGGGTTCTCACATACATAAGAGAAGCCACGAGATACTTAATCTTGTGTGACTGATTTATTTCACTTAACATTATGGTCGCACAGTGCATCCATTTTTCTGCAAATGACAAGTTTATCCTTCTTTATGGGCAGAGTAGTACTCCATTGTGCATAAATATCATACTTCCTTTATCTGTTCATTTGTTGATGGACATATGAGTCACTTCCAAGATTTAACTATTGTGAATTATGCTGCTATAAACATGGGTATGCATGTATCACTGTGATACGATAAAACTGGATAACCAGTTTTCAGCACTGTTTGTTAAAGAGGCTATCTTTCCTCCAGCAGATGTTTTTGGCTCCTTTGTCAAAGACTATGTATGTATATATATATCCATCCTTTCATATATATCATTTCATATATATCCTTCATGTATATACATGGCTAGATATATTCCCCATATATATATATCTATATCTATTTATATCTCTCTCTCTCTCTCTCTATTCTTTCTTTCTTTCTCTTGCTTGATTTCTCTGGCTAATGTTTTGAGTTCTATATTGAACAGGAGTGGTGGTAGTGTACATCCTTATCTTGCTCCTGGTTTTAAAGGGGAAGGCACTTTGTTGTCTTTTCTTCTTCTTCCTTTCTTTCTTTCTTTCTTTATTTATTTTTGTGCTGAGGTTTGGGGGTTGATTATAATGGAGAGAGTTTGTTGCTAGTATGAAGATCTCTTTAGTTGATCCCTGCTCTTTAGTGATGGACTGTGGGGCACGGTTAACTGCAGCGCTTTGCTGGTGTTCCAAGATCTGAACTGTCACTATGAGAGGGAAGGACACAGTGTAACTGACCCAGCACTCAGTTCTCCGGGAACGGACTGAAGTGTTGTTAATAACACAAAGGCCTTCCAGATATTGGCAGAGAAAATTGAATTAATAGCAAAGACTACGCTACCCTGGCAAGAGCAATAATAATAGTGTCAAAGACCAACTGAATATCAACATACCATAAGAAACAATAATACACTTCCTTTAACCATAGGAAAGCAATCTATAATTATAATATAAATGCTAAGACAACTACATATCGACACACAGTAAGTATCTACTAAATGCAACCACTATACCTTGACTAACAATAGAAAAGAATTCAAGTATAATAACATGGAGTTAACTACCTAAAGATTAATAAAGCTTGTGGTTATACTAGTAAAGGTAGAATGAGGAATGGAAGAATGAATGAAGTAAAATTTGACAAATTAAGCAATGGAAGATAAGAATGGGACAAAATAAGGTAAAGAATCCTATTAAGGAGTAAAAGGAAAATAATGAAGTTAGATAAAAGTAACAGAAAAGAATAAGAAAAAGAAAAAAACAAAAAACAAAATAAAGAAAAGATTAAAAACAAGAAGAAAAAAGAAGACATTAAAAGAAAGAAGGAAAAAAAAAAAAAAAAGAAAAAACAAAAAGAGGAAAATTCTCCAAACCCAAAAACTAATGAAGGAAGAAAAATGAGTCCCAAAACAAATTTCTGGTCTATTTTAGAATAAGTGGCTTCTTTCCAGGATTTGCAGTCTTGAACTCTAGCAAGTCACATTTTTCTCCACCTAGCTTTATGACCAGTGGGTTTGTGAGGCACTCCCTCTCCACCCCAGAGGCCCCTCTGTCCGCACACCCTGGGCCATGCCAATCGTTCAAACCAGGGTGTGTCTTTGTTCACTTTGGTAGGTAGGAAAAGCAGTCAGATTACTGATCTTTGTGCTGTGGGCAGTGGGACAGGCAGCACTGCTGGCCTGGTCCATTGTTTCTCCCTGGAGCTGCTGACCCTCTGGGCTTACCTTCTCTCCCCAGGCATTGGCCTTGTCCACAACTAGGTTGGTTGGACAATTGGCCTCTTTGCTGTTCTGTGCTAAGCAGAAACAAAACACAGAGTGAGGCTGGAGTTGGCTGGTGGCCATGGCCAAGGCACGGAATCCGCAGGCACAGAGTTGGCTGAGGGCAAACACAGCTCTGATGAGATTCAGGGTCTCAGGGTCCCCAGGCCAACTCTTTTAAATCCTGTACACATTTTCTATAACCATTTCATACAGCTCTCCAGGCCTTCAGCAGAAATTCTCTCCAGGGTTTGTTAAAACTTTTCAAGGATCTTATTGAAACAAGTGCCAGGTATACCAAATAAGAAATCATTCTTCCTTAGCAGTATGTGTAAATCTGTGGGCGCATGCAGCTCACTCCCTTCCTGCCACCATGTTCCAGAATAAATTCTTATAAGGGATTTGAATTCCTTATCTTCCCCTCAACAAATCAGTTCTTTGTCTAGGTGTATTTTATCTCCTGCTTGTGATCTATACTCCTTGCTTTCATGATAAACACCCAGAATTGAATTCGCTAACATTGTGTCCCTTCTCCTACACAAACTGCCTTCTAGCCAGCCTCAGCCTTTCAGTACAGTACTGAGTCATATAGAGAGGGTTTATGATTTCTCCAGGGATTTGGGGGAGAGGTGCCAAGTCAGCATTCAAAAATGAAATTTTGTTTGAAAGCAGTCTTTAGAAAAAACAGTATTTTTTTTCTTCCAACTCCACGTGGGTCTCACATTATAGAGGCTAGAAAACTAAGCCCCTCCTTGTCTTCTTTATAATTATCAGAATGTGGAATGGAAAAGGAAAGAATTTAAATTCTGGCTTCATAATTTGATATTTGCTACTGAGATTTTTAGCCTCTGTGAACCTAAGTTTTCTTATCTATAAAATAAATTTTATAATTTATATCTTACAAGGTTGTTGCGAAGTTTTAAATATATTACATGTATATATGCAATTATGAATTGTATGTATAAAATGACAAATTAAAAATAAAAAAATTAATTTTAATAAAATAAAAATAAAAATAAATTATATGTATATATATGTAATTACATGTAAATATGCATGAAAGTCCAAGTAATAATCTATGGAATCCCTAGCACATTTCAATAGCTATGTTAATTTTTAATTCTATCTTTTCTGCTAATTCTCACTTCCACCAAATTTATGGAGCAAGTAGTAATAATGCATGCTGGAGATAGTGACTATTTCAGGGACACATAATAAGTCATTACTTATGTACGTGTGTGGGGATGCTCTAATTTGTGGTCTTATAATAGCAGTATGTTCCACTCTTGCTGGAACTTGGTTCTTTTATTTTTCCATTGTAGTAAAAGAAGTGACAAAGATTCCTCTTGCTCATTCTGAGATGAAGTCACCTTTGACATACTTGTGTTGGCTCTTCCCTGGAAAAGAGAGTATTTTTCCTTCACACTTTATACATACATCAAATCATTAGGGTACACACCTCAAGTGGTGGCTGACAAAGCTTAGAAGTAGATATTTTGTGTTTTGAATCTAACGGGTCTTCTAGAGGCAATCTGGGTAGTACACTTAGGTGTAGATAGCAGACCTTTTGTCCACCAAGTGCACAGTGAGGCCCTTTTCAGATCAGAGATTGTTATGCCTTGTATGTTCTCCCAAAGTTTCATGCAGTCATAGGTGGGGCCTTTTGGAGGTGACTGGATCTAGAGTGTGTGATGATGCTGGGATCAAGGATGTGATGTTGGGATTAATTCATGGTGTGATACTAGGATTAAGGCTGCCCCACCCTGAGTGTGAGAGCTATCCACCCTAGGGTAGCCTGGATAGGATATAAGCAACAGAAAGAGGCTCACTGCTTGCTGCTTGTCCTTTGCTGTTGCTGCTTCTTTGCTACTTTGCTGCCTTCTGCCCACCATGAACTATTTCTCTTTTGCAATGTCCCTCTGCCGTGCCACTCAGCTTTGGAGCTAGCCCATTATGAACCAAAGCTTCTAAAAACTGTGAGCTAAATAAACCTTTCCTCTTTTAACTTTGGGTGTCAGATATTTTGTCTCAGCAACAAGAAAAAGTAACTAAGACAGAGATTAAGAAGAAAGCTGCCTGATATTAGGAAATAAAAAAATAGTGGCTCTCAAGGAAGGAAAAGAGATAGTGGCTCTGCGTCTACCATGGGCTAAAGCATACACCACTGTGGTGATGCTGGGAAGTGGTGTGGTCTTTGTAGGGATGGCTATAAAGGGAAAAGCTGAGAACTCGGACCTCTGATTCTGGAAATAAAGACATTGTGGATCAGACGCACTTGTGAGGGAACAGGATCATTTTCTGTGAAATCCAGAGTGGGTTCTGTAGGGACTTGGCTGGGCAGCTGTTCTGGGTGACAGGGAGGACCGACGCAGTGACAGCGAAAGAGGAGCAGCACTAGGGCTCTGTCCTGGGTGGGGGCGTCAGAACCATTCCGCACCTCTGTTTCTTTGGAGTGCTAAACTCCTAGGACTTTTGGATGTTTTAAAGAGGATAAAAACGGGGTGATATCGGACATTCTACTAATTTGTCACTGCTTCCTGACAGACTTATTTAGGGAAGACAAAAGAAATGTGCTATTAATTGAACTTAAGAAATGCAGGGCAATTTGTTTCAGTTAATGCGTGTGTACTAGAATTTACTCGGCGTTTTCTTTGGCCCATGGATCAATTTTTTTGGTTTGTCTGTGTTCTTTTTATATTATGAAAAATACAACAAATTTTATGAGAAAGATAACAAATGAAAGAATGGCCAGTCTGGCAGACAGATCAGGACAGGGAGGCAGGATATGTTTTTTGGTCAGTTATTATTGTCTTTCACCAATGCTGGTAATGGATTCTGACCCGTGCTCTCGGATTTTGCTGGGAAATTACTCTTGCAGACCACGTGAGCAGCCTTGTCTCACTGTTCTTCCCTGTGTGTTTTAAGGCCCACATGTTCCCAGGAAATTCTTTTGTTCTTCATACCTAAACCATATTGTATTTCTAATATATATATATAATAAGCCTTTTTTATTACATTGCAAATTGTATTGTCTATTGGGCATATTTTTGGTGCTACCATTAAATATATTGAGTCTCCTAGGACAGAAATATCAGACACAGAAATAAGTAGGGTTATACTGTGAATAAATTATTAGGCAACAAATGATGTTGGCTAGCAACTGAAGAAAGTGTCTCACCACAAATAAAATATCAATTGCAAGTGTAGCCAGGCGGGGATGGTTGTTGCTGCTTTGGGGCATAATGAATGATTTTATTTTGCAGTTGTTTCTAAAATGTGAGCATCTTCAAAGCAGTGTTGCAGCATTTGGCCTCAGGAGAATAGCGAGGAGTTCTAAAGATAGTTTTACTTTCCAAGTACAGATTGTTTGAAGAGGAACATGATGTACTGCACGCTGGGTTGGGCCCCTGGTGCCCTTCCAGAAGAGCAGACTCGATGTTGATTCCCTAAAGTCAGAGGTGCTGCCCTAATTCATCATGTGAGCTTGGGCAAATCACAGAACCTTTCTGTTTTTTTGTTTGTGTATTTCTTTGCATATCAGTTCACTTTGACCTTTGGGTAGACTGGGGTCTTTTACAGATCGGTACAAAATATATTCCATTGGTGGAGACAGAAAACATTCTCTTGGGAGATTTTCACTTATCACTTAGGCCTCTGAACATAAAGTTCAGCTGCTCTTGTCTTCTTCCCCTCTCAAATTGTGTGGGGCAAATTGTAAGAGCAGCAGGACCACCGGGCCTGCGCTAAGCCTGCTGATCCATGTGGGCGGGGTGACAGCGTTTCCTCCTCTACTCCAGGAGCGAGGTGATTTGGGTAGCTCTGTAGGGAGGGGACATGCCCGGGCGTGATCATTCAGCCTGGGGGACGGAACACGGAGACACACGATCATCTGTCAAGGGTCTGAGTGGGGCGTTTTGCCTTTTCTACTTGGATCCTCAAAAGAGATCCTAGGATAATGATCCTTGACAAAAATGAGATATTAAAATTTCAGTAGTTTTATGTTTAGAGTAGAAAAATACAAAATAAATAAAGACCTTTATTGTTTTCTTTTTGTAATCTCCTACATGTAATTTCTTCTTCTTCCCATGCCTTATGCTAGGGTGGAGGAAAGGAGAGAGAGGAGGGAGATCATCAGTATTTACTAATTTCTGCTATTCTGAGCACTATAGCAGACATTTAACAAGATTTTGCAATATCTTGCAATATCTATTTAAAGTAGCCCCAGTTATAATCTCTATCTCATAGGTAAGTTGAGGCTTCAAGCATTGGTATAATTTACTATCACAACTAGTAAGAAGCAGCAGATTAAAACCATATCTGCGTCAATCCTTGATCTTTTCATTTTACTCCATCATGGTTCTAAATTTTTCTTCGTTTTTTGGGTAACCCCTTTTTCTGCAGTGACTTTTGCTCCCCTTACTCTGAATCTGTCTTGGCTTCCTAAGAGATCAACATTTCTGCCTCTTCCATCGTCTTTGCTATAGTGTTCCTGGCTTAGCTGGTTGGCCAGCCATTCTGCAGAACTCATGTCCGTCAAAGCTCTTAATGATAGACATGCATGTTTTACTCTTCCAACATAAAGCTGGCATTATATAATAATTCTCAGGTTGCATGAGAGTCTAGATGTAGGGCTGATCCTGACAAACCATAATAACAGTTCAGCCTAGTGAGTCCACAGAAAAGAGTAGCTATTTTCAGTGATGCCTGCAGGGAGATCCCCTGATCAAGAATGGCATGTCTTTCTGCACAGAAGTCCATGAAATGATATGAGGTGAGCTCTCTAGTGTGGACACACAGATGAAAGTCCTTTCTAAGCATGTAAAGGGATTTGTCCTCTAGTAGGACTTCCTAATTGATTTTGCTTGACCCAGATAACATGTCATCCAACTGTATTTGGGTAGACCATTCCTAACTCTGGTCTATATGAGGCACAGGTGTTATTTTTTATTTTAATTTATTTTATTTTTTGTAGTGTTGGGGATTGGCTCCAGGACCTTCCCATTGAGCCACAATTCTAGCCCTTTTTCTTTCTTTTATTGTAAATGTTGAGATAGGGTTTTGCTAAGTCACTAAGATGCCCAGGGCTGGTCTATATGAGGAATGGGTTTTAAAAGAACCACTCTCCCATATTCACAAGAAGATTACTCTACTCCACTTTGTGTGTGATATGGAGTAGATATGAAAAGCGTTCAGTGTTCAATTTCCTTTTTCTCAACTACATGGTCTGAGTGTAGTATTTTGAATTCCATACCTCCTCTGCTTTTATGGTTTGTGTCTAGATGTCCCCTCAAAGTCTCATGCAGTCATAGGTGAGGCTTTTCAGAGGTGGCTGGATCTCGAGTGTGTGATGCTGGGATTAAGGGTGTGTGATTACTAAATCAGTCCACTGATTGGCTTGGCAAAGTTCTGGGTATGGATAATGGGAAGGCCCATCCTGGGTGTGAGTGCTACCCACTCTGAGGGCATGTAGCATGGATAGAATATAAGGGACAGAAAGAGGGCTGCTGTCATCATTTGCTGCTTGCTGCCTCACTACTTTGCTGCTTGCTGCCTACCATGAACTTTCTCCTCTGTGATGCCCCTCTGCTTTGCCACCCTGCCTTGGAGCCAGCCAACTATGAACTGAAACCTCTACAGACTGTGAGCTAAAATACGCCTTTCCTTCTTTAACCTGTGGGTGTTGGGTATTTTGTCGCAGCAATGAAAAAAGTAAATAAGACATCTACAAAAAAAAAAAAAAGAAAAAAGAAAAAAGAAAAATAACTCTTTAGCCTCTGTGTCTAAGATAGGTATTGATGAACAGAGATTATCTTTGCCATTGATTCTCCTTCCCTTCCACACTGCTTGTAGGAAATTCTAAATTTAAGAGAGCATTTCCTAATCTAGGGGCCTTTACCTCAGTCTACAACAGAGGAACAAGGTCAGTAAGAACCTCAATATCAAGAAAAGCCTCTTACCAACTTCATCAACTTTCATCTTCCCTTACTCCAGTAGCTCTCAAATGTGAACATATGGAAGAATCTCTTGGAGAACCGTTAAACCCCCAGAGAGCCTGAGATTTAGGAGGTTTGGGGTAGGGTCTGAGAATGTATATTTATAACAAATTTCCAGGTAATGCTGATGCTGCTGGCCTGGGAACTTCACTTTCAGAACCACTCCTTTAATCCTTTCTGCATGTGGCATCCAGAGTAATCTTTAAACTATAAAACAGATCATGTTTCCTTACTTAAATCCGTTGAGTGTCTTCTTGTGTCAGTTAGCTTTCCATCACCATGACAAAAATACCTGAGAAAATCAACTTAAAAGAGGAAAGGTTTATTTTGGCTCATGGTTTCAGAGGTTTCAGTCTAGGCTCAGTAAGTTGCATTGTTTTTAGGCCTATGGAAGTGTATGAAGGGGGAAAGCTGCTCACCTCATGGCAATCAGGAAGCAGGGAGGGGGAGAGAGAGAGAGAGAGCGAGAGAACATGTACTAGTAGCTTTCCTCCTTGTTCCGGTTTTGTTATGTCTGGGCCCACAGCCTACTGGATGGTGCTGCCCACACTCAGGGTGGGTTTCCCTCTGCAGTTTGCTGGCCCACATGCTAACTGTCTCTTGAAACACTCACAGACTCACACAGAATGTGCCTTACTAACTTCCTAGGTGTTTCTCAGTCTAATAAAGTTGGTGATCCAGATGTACCTCCTGTTGCAAAAACTACAGTGCCTTGTAAACCTCACGTGCTCATCTTTTCCTGTTTGCTCCCCTTTCTTATAAAATATAGGCTCCCGGGCCTCCTCTCAGGCTGCCCTGGAAAGTGCAGAGCTCTGTGTTTTCATCAAGGCCGTGAACTCTTCTTTCCTCCTCTCTAGCCTACAGCATTCCTTTTCAGCCTTCAAGTCTGGGGCCCATGGGCCCCTCCAGAAGCTCCTGCTGGGAATGCCCTCGGATGCGGACCCTTCCCACTGCAGCCCCTCTCTGCGAACATATTTGCTCATAGCACTTTTTGCCATCTGAAATGATCTTCACTGAATCACTTGCTTGCTGCCTACCTCCCCACTAGAGTATCAACTGTGACAACGGGGTCCTGATTCACTCACAGCTGTAGTCTCAGTGCCCACAGGAGGTGTTTGGCACATTGTAGGCACTGAGATGGCTTTTATTTTGTGAAGTAGTGGACTTAAACAAGGGGTCTGAATTGCACTCCCTAAGCGGAGTGGTCTTTGGACCACAGAACCTCATAAAATGTCATTAGAGATAGTCTGACAGTGAGAATAAGTGAATACAGCCCTCCCTCTGTAACTAAGGGTTTTGTATCTGTAAAATCAACCAACTATGCCTTGAAAATATTCGCATCTTCACTGAACATGTCCAGATTTTTTCTGACCATTATTTCCTAAACAATAGAACAACTATTTATGTAGCATTTACATTGTATTGTGTATTAAAAGTAATCTAGAAAAGATTTAAAGCATACAGGAGGATATATATAGGTTATAACCAAATACTATACTATTTTATATAAGGGACTTGAACATCCACAGATTTTGGTATTCACAGGGGTCCTGTAACTAATTCCTCAAAGATCCTGAGGGATGTCTGTACTTTTTAATGTTGGAACAGATTGCAGGCAGAACAATCTGGAAGCTAGTGTGACTTTTGTGATAGTGATGCTAGCACTGAATTACCACTGCGATAGAAAGTCTACCAACCTGAAGAGGGAGACACAGAGCCACAGAGTCTGTCCTTTCTTTTTTTTTTTTTTTTTAATATGCGGGTACTGGGAGTTGAACTCAGGACCTTGCACTTGCCAGGCAGGCTCTTATGCTGCTGAGCTATATCACCGGCCCATGTCCTTTCTATCATCAACAAGTCAATCAATAACAAATGCTGGCAGGGCTGTGGGGGACAAGGAACCCTTCTCCATGGTTGGTGGGAGTGTAGACTGATGCAACCACTGTGGAAATCAGTGTGGAGACTCCTCAAAAAACTAGTACTAGAGGGGCCATTTGACCCAGCTGTTCCCCTTCTTGGTATCTTCCCAAAAGAATTAAAAACATCATACCACAATGATATATGTGCACCCACGTTTATAACAGCACAACTTGTAATAGCTAAATCTTGGAAATAATCCAAATACCCATCAACTGATGAATGGATAAAGATTTTGTTAATATAATGGAGTATTACTCAGCCATAAAGAAGGATAAACTTGAGACATTTATAGCTAAATGGATGGACTTTGAGACCATACTCTCAAGTGAAATCAATCGGACACACATTTAAATATTACATTGTTTCTCTGGTAATATTTAATATTTCAGTGAGAACCTGAAAGTGCAAATAGGAACCAAAATGTACTGTAGATATTGTGATATGGGAAGTAACTGTTCAAAGGGAAAGGTGAATTGGTTGGGGGGATGGAAGGGAAAAGAAAAAAATGAGAAAAAAAGACTTTGTCCTTTATTCTTTTCCCGGGCTGTTGATCCTGTGCCATGGCTGTGTGTGAGTCCCTTTTAAGGAGGGAGTGCTATGAAGTTATTGATAAAACTCTACCATCTATGATGGCATTGGATGGAAGATCCCATTCTATTCTATTGTTTCTCTCCTGGGCAGAAAGAATGTTAGTGTTAATGTTTATTTCTGCCACCGAATGGGAGCCAGGCTAAAGCTGGGGCACCTCACTCTAAGTGAAGAGAACATAAGAAAATTCAAAGTAGACATAGGACCTTTTGCTTTGCTTTGACTTTCAGCAGATATTGGTTTATCTGCTTGAGTCATTACTTGATAGCACTCTGAAATGAAGATTTTTTTCAGTGATCTTGGGTTGTCCCTCTCCCCAAAAACACAATGAAATAAAAAAAGTGATTTTGCTACCCATGGGGCCTCAGAGGTCAACAGACTTTCTGTTTCTACTTCTTCTCTTTCACAGGAACTATTCAGGGCAGCGGTTTGCAGCCTGGGCAGATGAAGTGGCTCTGAAACAGCTGTGTTAATATGTGAGTCTTTCACCAGAGAAATTGCTGGAGAGCAACCCCCTTTTCTAGCACTTGGGTGAGAGGAGCCTCATCTAGGCCTGATCCAGGGAAGACGCAGATCTGAATGTGGGCCAGATGCAGTGTCTGGAAATAGCACAGCACCAAAAGGAGGATGCGGCTTCACCTCAACCTCGACGCAAGCCGGCTCCTGGAAGGGGATCACTGTTTTAGGCGGTAGTCCTTTCAGAGGCAAGTTCTGGCTCTAGTTGTGGGCTCTAGCTGTATCTATGAAGGTAATAGACACAACTCCAGTGAGCGCTCCTCAAATTGAAATTCACCCAGATGGCACCCCAGAAAGAATGCACTGATCAGGTGGCGATGCATCTGGGTTTGTTATTGATAGCATGATTATTGGTAGTTTTCACTCTCTCTTATGCTCAGATATTCATGTATTTATTTGTTTATTCATTATTTTGGTGCTGGGCATTGCATCCAGGAATTCATGCATGCAGAGCTGCATTGACCCCTGAGTGATAGCCTCTCATCCTACCATAGTTGTCAGTGACTCCCTTTTCTCTCCTCGAAGTACTTCTGTTCGGACGGTGAGGTATGTTGTCATGTCACTGGTAATACATACTTGGCTCTTTCCCAGAAGCTTCTAACTGGACCTGTCTTTCTATGTGTCTGCCGCAGTACCGTCCAATAGAACTTTCTGGAGCAACAGACATGCTCTGTGTCTGCGCTGTCTTACATGGTTGTTACTAGCTCCACATGGCTATTAAGCACTTTGAAATGTGCCTTGTGTTTGCTCTTTAAAAAAATGTGACAAGTGCTGCCATTAAAAAATGTCTTAAAAATGTGACTGTGGTGACTGAGGAACAGAACTGTAGATTTTATTTAATGTTAATTAATTCCACATTAAATGTTTATAACTACATAATGCCAACGGCTACCAGTGGACCGTATACTCCAAAGTCTCCCCGTTGAAGGAGACTTCTCTCTTGTCAAATCTGGCAGCTCAGGGGATCATTTTCCCAGTAATCCACAGAGACGAGCACGCAGACCCTGCCACAGTAGGAACAGTAGCTTTGCTGATCAGCATTAGACAGAGGGCAGAGAAGAAATGCCAGCCATGGCGGGGGAGGAAGCCAGGAAGGAGCGGAGGTGGAACAGCCACTGCGATGCTCCAGTACGAGAAGGGTGCATGGAAAAACATTGTCTCGTTGCACGGAATCTGGTAAGGATGATGCAGTATACTTTTTAATGGCTTTTGCAATACATTCATTTGGAAAAAAAAATTTTTTTTCAGGGAAAACCACTATCGTCTCCCTTTCCCTCCTTCAAAAAAAAAGAAAAAAAAGAAAAAGTTAAGAGCAAGAATGTAAAGAGAGTAGAGAACAGTAATATTCCTCTGGTGGGTGGGAAAAGAGACTGAAGAGATTTGTTACTTCCATCACGTTACACATTGGTCACCGACAGACCACTTAGATGATGATGGCCCCAGACGATTACAATGGAGCTGAAAACTTCCTGTTGCCCAGCGGCATTACAGCTGTCTTAGTTAGTGGGAGTACACTATGATGTTCATACAGTGACTAAATCACAACTATTTCTCAGACAGTCTCTGTTGTTAAGTGATACCCAACGGTATTTTGGCATGTCTGGTTTGAGTTGGGAGTAGCTGCCAGCTGAAGCTGGAGGAAAATGCTTTGCCAGTGTGATAATTCTACACGTGAGAAGGTGGGACAGGGAGCCCAAATGAACTCTATTTTCTCTATGGTTCTGATTCTCCTGAGCCAACCAGAATCGCTAAATTGAGGGACAGAAAGGGGGGAGGTACAATTTTGTTACCTGTTTTATTTTTTTTTTTAATTTTTGGGTAAAACTACTAAAAATTGATGGATGAATGGGTATACAAAATGTGTTACAAATTATTCAGTTTTAAAAAGGAAGGAAATTCCAAAACCTGCAACAATGTGGATGAATCTTGAGGATATCATACCAAGTTAAATAATTCAGTCACAGAAGGACAAATTCTATATGATTACACTCATATGAGGACCCTACAGCAGTCAAATGCATAAAAGCAGAACGTAGAATGGTTGTTATCCGGCACTTGGGGAGAGGGGAAAATAAGTTAATGAGTACAGAGTTTCAGTTTAAGAAGATGAAACATTCTGGAGACAGATTTCAAAAAAATGTAAATATACTTAACAGTACTGAACTTAAAAATAGTTAAGATGGCAAACTACTTAATATATGTTTTTACCACAATAAAATATTAAGAAATGTGATAGTTCTGAAATGATTTTGTTTCTCAAATTTGAGTTGGTTTATTAGAGAATTTGAGATTTTTTTCTGATTTTGGTTTGGTTTTGGTTGTTGTGATCTGTAGGGCATGGTAGACAAGTACTCTCCCACTTGGTTATATCTTCAGCCTTGGATAGTTTTTAGAAACTTTCCAGTGAGCTGGTACTGTTAACTTTGTTTCTTTTGTCAATGAACTTGCTATGACAGAAACGTTTTTTAGGGGATGGTAGTGAAGGGGGTTGTTGTTTTTGTTTTTCTTAGCCATAAACCTGTACTACTTAAGGGTAGGGAAGAAAATATTTATTGAGCACCTACTTTCTGTCTGGCACTGTGCTTGGCCCTTTTACAAATGTTACCTCATTTAATATTTATAATAGCACTTAACTCAGTCTATAAGTAAGTAAAACTGAGGGTCAAGAGAGGTTCAATTATTTGCCCAAATCACACAGGTGTTGCTGCTAGTAAGAATGAAAACAGTTAGAGAATTTGACATTTATTGAGCATTTACTTGTGCCAGGAATGACTGCAAGGCTTTTCGCTTTGCTTATTTAGGTAATAGAGGCCACATTAGACAAGTACTTTATCTTCAAAATGCGTTGCATATTTGTAGATAATGTGCCTTGAAACTTGCAGAGGTTTACTGACATGCAGCATCGGGGCTATCTCACTGCTATTTCTAACTCATATGCTTTGCTCTTCTCACTTGGGGAAAAGAAGTATAAGCTCCATTTAGCTGAGAAACACATTTTTTCTTAAGTTAGACGTAGCTTCTTCCATGGAAACAGTGAAGTTTGAACCTATTTTATGGATTGACATCTCCCTTTGACATGCTCTCCATCAATGTCATCTTCACCAAGAATAAAGCGGGAAATTATCACCGCTCTGGATACAATTTCAACTTCCAAATGGTGCATTCCATTTAACTTCACAAGTAGGCTGAATTTTCTGGGTTAAGGTGGTAATAATGGTGTGATGAATCAGACTTGTATTAGAAGGCATTTTTCTTTTATGATCATACTGGCTTGTCTGACTTGTGGGAAGCCACCATGATACAAGAAAATACCAAAGCCGAGGCCTGGAGTTCTTATGTACTATGGATAATTTTCTAGGGTTCACATTCTGTGTGGTGACTAACACTCTTTAGTTTTTAGTAAATTCCATCCACTCTTAGTCATGAGCTAGGTTGCTTGCTCTTTCTTTGCTTCTTTTTTTATAATCTTTCCTGCTTCTCTTGGGTTCAGGATGGTAACAATGTGCTTGAATTTTATGACACTTTCCTGGTATCAGAGCCAAACATACAATGCAGAGAGATTTCAATTTTTTCTTTCCAGTCTCCTGCTGGAATGAAGAAAAATTCAGATTTGAAATCCATACATGACAGGTCACAAAAGAATTAAACAGAAGGGTTGGTACTTGAAGAAAAAAATGTCTCATCCCTCCCTAGGGTTTAACTTTGTCTGTAGAGTTCATAAAAGGGGGGACTTAGCAAAGGTAGTCAATTCACCCCATTTCCATCTGGCACAAATGTCAACTTGTTTTACAACATAGGTTGTAAGGTGAATTAAACCAATGTTATTTATTTCTTTCCAGCATGAAAAATGTATCTGTCTGCTACTAAGGTGATTATATGCAGTATTTTGGTGGTGAGGTCACTCTGAAATATCATCTTTTTTTTTACTTTGAAACATGTCATTGCCCTTCTTTCAGAGAAATAAAGCTTGTGCGCACACTCACACGCACACACTTACGTGTTTTATTAGTTAGCCCCTCCCCTCTCCCTCAACACACCAAAAGGATATATCGACATTAAAATATTATCCACACAACTCAGCAACCTTCACTGTGGGCTTCTATTAATATTCACTACTGATGAGTCCCTGAGCCTCCTCTAAGACCACTCTGGCCTCTAGTCAAAAACCTTTGCGTTCTGACTCTAATTTCAACACTATTCAATTTCCTAACCATGGAAAAGGATTTCTGCTAAATTTCCCCTCCATCAACACAAGACTGTCGTGAATACATATTTTATTCTCACTAGCTCTGACCCCAAGGGCCTCCTGGTATCTATGAGGACTCAGTGATACTTGTGAGAGAGCTTGAACCTAGGATTATCTCTTGTAAGAGTGAAGCTCAGGTCGTTTGGTTTTTCTGCTCTACTTAAATACTCACTCCCTTGGATCAAAGCGTGGATTTGACCTCTCAGAGATTTAAGTTCCTACCCTGAAACATGGCTCTTGAGTAAGAAACACTACTGCTGCATTTGTCAAAAGTCAATCCTGTTGCTGTACTTCTTTCAGTTTTGATACCGCCCATTCGGGCTTACATTTATGTTTCTGTTACCTTTATGTATTAGTCAGTTTTTCATCACTATAGCGAATACTTGAAATGATTAACTTATAAAGAAAAAAGGTTTTTTGGGCTCACAGTTTTGGAGGTCCAGTCCATGATTGGTCAGTCCTATTTCTCTCAGGCCTGTGAAGAGGAAGCACATCACGAAGGAAATTTATGGTGGGACAAAACTCACTCCTTGGCCAAGAAGTGAAGAAGAGGAAGAGGAAGGGATGGAGACCCATAATCCTGTTCAAGGTCATGGCCCCCAATGACGTAAGGACCTGAAGACATCCCATGAGGCATCACCTTCTGCCCTCACCAACATGGAGAACAAGCAGTTACATGGACTTTTGGGGAACACTTGAGATCCAAGAGAGAGCACTTGACATCCAAGGTTATATCTGAAATAAGACCAGATATTTGCTCTTCTAATTCCTTATTCAGTACTGTCTCCTGGCTCTGTGTCAGTGGTGGGGGAGGAGATTCAGAAAAGGCATATGCCTGATCCTTAAAGTCCTTCTTGTGGCAGAAAAGAAATATTAAAAATAAAGATAATTCCTTCAAAACAGAACATCTGATTGCTTTGACCTCTTTTCTGGATTGTTTTTTCTTTTGAGCAAGGACAAGCTATGTTGGTATTCAAGCTCCATAAACATCAAAGAATAGAAGGAAAAGAAACAGCCAGAATGAGAAGAAACAGTGTGAGGCGGAGGGCCTGGATTGTAGCTTCCATGTGGCGCAAGCTAAACTTCACGGACACTCAGAGGGTCAAAGTCAACATTCCCATAGTTTATGACAATATTCTCTTATTTACTGGTGTCCTTAATTCCAGTCTTGCCTTTGTACTATGGGATTACAGTCATTCTGCTGTTAATTCTTGCAGTGGCTTCCAAGGCCTTAGATCAGAGCACCGGATTCTCGCCACAACTGGATGGCCTTCCGTTGTGCTGTCTCTGCCTGGTTCTGCAGACTATTTTGTTTTTTTCTTGCTTATTACTCTCTAGTCACATTAACTTGCTTTGATTTTATTGCATTTGCCAAATTGTTTCTTGCCAGCAAATTGTTGGTCATGTTGTTTTTCTTGCTTGGAAAGCTCTTTGTCCATGTGACTCCCACTAAATCTTCAGGTCTTAGCTTAATGTCACTGTCATGGAAAAGCCTTTCCTTTTATCTATTTCACAACATTTTGTTCTTTTCATGGTACTTATCATAATTAGTAACTATATGCTCTTTGGGATGTGTGGTTAATATCTCTTTTCATCACTAGATAGTAAGGTTTGTAAAGGGAGAAAGAGATTAGTTTTGCTTACCACTGAACTTCCAGTGACTGGCATGGGGTTGGTACACCCCTACTCTGTGAGTGTGTAGCTTGGGGTTAAGATCAAGGTGAAGAGCTGGGCTCAGATCACATACAGCACTGAGCCAAGTAAGAAGATAAAACCAGGCAAGCTGTTGAACAACTTTTTCAGAAGCACGTTTGTATATCAAAGACCTGGCAGATAGGGCAAGAGTAGGAAGTCTGCGTGCTCTAGACACAGAGGAGGAATCCAGATAAAAATACTTGGGAAAGTTCATAGTGCCAAACAGGATTTGAACCTTAGCAAAATAGTAGGTAGCAAACACAGCACCAGCAACAAGACCACAAGACAGAAGCAATGTCCTGCCTCTGTAAGCATTTGGATCTCACTGCAATAATTCAACTTGCAAGGCCTCACTACAGGTTTCCTGTAACGGCCACCAGCTCTGCAGTCCCCTTTGCCTGACTGACTACTTGGACATCTACATTTGATTCCCCATCCTAGCCGCAGACGCTCAGCGTGCATATTCCCTCATCTCAGCCGGAGCATGCTGTGTAAATGGCATGTGGCAGTTTTTGGTATTCACCATATAGTTCGTAATGATGACAACTCCCTTCTGTTCCCAAAGGCATTTAGATCAGGTGATAGAACATTCTCATCCATTTTATATGAGCTGTGTTGGATTAAAAGATCCCGGGGCTGAAAAGCCCACAGAAGTAACAAAGAAGGGGAAAAAAATAATTCAAGGTTGCTTTCACAAAATGGGTTTTGCTTTGTAAGGGTTGCTCATCCTGATAAGGGGGACACAAAGGGTTGTGCTGGCCTCTTACTGGGATTATGCAACAAAGGCTACGTGACTAGCACATTGTAGACTACTTTTCAATAATTTTCCTTTATTAGATATATTTATCAGCTTTGAATGAATGGATTATTGTTATTATTGTTGATCAAACTTTTCTCCTGAACGATTTTTCTCATGTTGGGAAAGACACAAAAACTAAGACAAAGTCAGCCCAGTTTCCCTTTCCAATCCCTTCTTCTTAATTTAGTATGTATCTCAAGTTGATTGGAGAGTTAGAAAGCTTTTCTCTTCCTGACATCTATGTGCCTGGGTAAAGTGTATCCCACATCCTGCGGCTCTACTTTTCACCATTTGGACACATTCTGGGGAAGCAATGTCCACTGTAAAAAAAATAAATTCCATAAGTCAGAAAATAGAATTGACTTTCTCAGTGTAATTGTCAGCTTCATGTTACTGTGACAAAATATAGGAGATAAATTGACTTAATGAAGAAATGGTTTATTTTGCCTCACAGTTCATAGGTTTCAGTTCATGATCACTTAAGTCTTGTTTAGGGGCCTGTGGAGAGGTAGAATATCATGGTGGGGAGCATGCAGTGGAGCACAACTGCTGGGAAGCAAAAAGAGAGACATGGGGGGTCCCAGAACCTCTCCAAGGACACACCTTTAGTGATCTAACTTCCCCTGGCTGGGCTTTACCTCCTAAAGATTCTACAGTCTCCCAGTAGTGTCACAGGTTGGCAGCCAAGCTTTTAGCACATGGGTCTTTTGGGGACATTTAAGATCCAAACCATAACACCCAGGAACAAGTTTTTATAAGAGCTCCTCCATGGCAAAACCAGAGGGGAAAAAAACAGCCATTAAACTTTGGTCCTAAGTGAGTTGAAAGTTGTAAGGGCTGGACAGAAATCAGGAAACAGCCAGGGTGACCCAGCTGAGTTGCATGTACGATCCGTAGTATAAAAAGCAATTGTGGAGCTATGGGTGCTGATCCTAAGTGCTTCCTACTGAAGCCTGGCTTTACATGGCCATGTAACTTGGCAGGAGAGCACCCAAGGCTTAAAGTGAGTGGCACCACACAAAAGCAGGTCTGACTGAAGTGGGTGATGGGGAGGGCACGTATTTGTAAAGAAAGGTAAAGGCAATTTCAACGCAAGGTAATGATGCCTCTCTGATAGTTGGTGAGGCACAGAGAAGAGGATGACAGAAACTATCCCACTGCATGCTAAACCCAAAAGGGAGGAAGACACCCAGCAATCACTTCTGGAAACAGTGCATGCTATTTGCTTACTGCAGGTTCATGAGTGTATCAATCAGCTTTCCTGTGTCATACCCAACACCCACAACTTAAGGGAAGAGGTTTAGTTTGTTCAGTTTCACTCCAGCTTGCTGGCTCCAAGGCAGAGGACGTGGTGGAGCAAAGCTGCTTAGTTCATGATGGCTGGGAAGCAGAGTAGGGAAAAAGCCAGCGAGGAAGGGGCCAGAGGCCAGCCATAGAACTTAAAGCCACACCTGTGTGACACACCCAGGCACACCTGGAAGTGAGTGCCACCAATCCCCCGGTGGACCCCAAATCCAATCAAGCTGAAATTACAGTGTGCGGTTGTAGAATGCTTCATAATGAAAAGCTTCCTGAGGAAATGGATACCTTCTTATTTTGTAATTTAACATGTGGCTTTTCAGCTGCTTCTGAAAATCGCCCAGTGTTAGGGATGAAGCAGTCATTTCCAACAATTCAGCTTATCAGGAAAAAAGGACACAGGGAGGGAGGAACCAAGAAAATAAGCAGAAGCCCATTTGAAGTTTTTTTATTGAAAGGCAGACAAATCTTCCCCCTCCCTCTAACAAAAGAACTCCCTCAGACACTTTTCCTTTGCCTGAGAGGGCTCCCTTCCCTGTAACTTGCCAGGAGGCTTCAAAGGGAATTTTCAGCGTTTGCTCACCCAAACATAATTTTGTACTTAAAAAAACTGCCTGTAAAATGACAACTGAGCACATGGAACAATGAGCCCTTGGAAAGGATAGTTCTCACCAGTTCAGAGGCCCCAATCTAGACTCTTTGAGTTGAGGCTGAGGGTTCATAAACCACTGCTTTGTTAGACTCTAAAGGAGAGGGGAGGTTTCTTAAGCAACATCCCCTCATGGAAAACATTGTTTCTGTAACAGCCTGTCATCAAATTGGGAATAGCCAGCAAGAATTCCACTGGCGGTGTTCTGCTTTCTGGAGATTATGAAGTGAGAAAGGGATCCCTCTCACCCTTACCATCTCCAAGATGCGGGGGAGGGGCTGGGAGTCTGGTGCGCATTCTCCACCTCAATCATTTTGGAAATGTTCATTGGAGCAGATGGTATGAATTGTAGCCAAGCCTGCCTTTGTGATTAAAAATCCTGAGGTCCCAGGAAGCACTGTTTATTTTATTTTATTTTATTATTTTATTTTTTTAATCAGGGCTACCCACCAGGTGGCCAAAGATAGAGATTGGAGGCTCAGAGGAGCTGCAGGCCTCCAAAGATCTTGCTTATATGCTTAGATAATGATAAAGCATCATGTGTTTTGTTTTGTAATGGCAATTATTTGTGATGAAATAGTCCCACTAGGATATTCTTAGAACAATTTGAAGTAAAATCCTTAGGAGACCATAGTCATAGGCATTATTCAATCATGAGGGGGTTCTTGAAGCCAATTGTTTTCAAATCTTATTTTAAAAATTTGAAGAAATAACCTTTAGCAAGTTTGGAGCTGAGAGAATCCAAATATAAGGAACTGGGGTGGTGATGAGGGACATCAGCTGGGAATGAAGGTAAATCTGCAATGAGAACTCTCCAACTACATAAGAAAACCCCTTAGCCGCATTCCTTCTGGAGTTCTAACATCCACCCCTGTCTGGGGGATGAGTCAGGGAAGGGGGACTGAGTCCCAGCAGTTAGAGATGTCTGGGGTTTCTGTGCGTGTTACCTGCGGGGCTGCTTTTAATATTTGCATCAACAGCGGATTGATACAAAATGGCCAAGGCCTTCCAAGTGGCAGAGGGCAGGGCTGAGCTTACCCTGGGGCTCCTGGGACCCTCACTGGTGCAAGGTGTCTGCTCAAATAATATTGGCTGGCTCAAAATATGAGAGAAGGGGAGGGGAGAGAGGGAGGGAGGTAGAGAGAGAGAGAGAGACAGAGAGAAACCTAAGTATGTACATTGAAACTCATTTGACTTAATGACCAATTTTATGAGTTATAATTTCAAAGGATCAAAGAAGTGGACAGAAACTTTAAAATATTTTAAAAATCCTAATTCAGCCTCCATTAATATTTTGAATTTATCCAGTAAAAGAATCTTTAAAATGTAATTTGTGAAGTACCTAGGGTTTTAATGTCTACTATCTTTCTTCATTTATTCTCTTATGTGTAGCCTGCTACCTTCATCCCAGTGGCTCCCAGATTTGGGAGACAAAGAGAGTAGATTCTTAAAATGAAGTGATCAGAGTGAAGGATCTGAGATGTCCCTTTGGGTGCCGCTAAGTAGCTCTCATCTTTCATATCCTCTCATCCTTCAGTCCTAACTTGTGCTAAAACCAGAGTGTACCCTATCGTACCAACTGACCACCATGTCCAGGGCAGTTATAGAAGTTCTGTGGACTTCTCAAGGACAATCGAGAACTGTTTCAAGCTGGGGACAGGAGTGACATAGGAGTGACGGGGTCAGGGACATAACTGAGCAAGGGAGGGATGGTGTCATCTTTCATACTATATTGATTTTCATGTGACTATTACCATACACTACTAGTTTTCAAGTACTTTGTATCACTTGGATTACAAAGTTGAAGGTGTGACATTTTTTACTACAGACTTTTAATGACTGTTTCTGTGAGGCACTCTCTATTCTTAGATATGAGATATATCTATTTTGTAACAAGATTACCAGGTCTCCTTTTCTGGGAGGGGAGAGTTAAGGATGTCAATGGGTGAATACTAAACTTTGCATTGACTCCTTTCTGGGCCCTCAGTGTTGAAGGTGGGCTGGAGAGGAATGCCTGCCAAGAATGAGGCTGGTGGGCTAACGTTTCACGGAAAACCTGCTGTTGATATTCTGGGAGACAAGAATATTACATTCCACCAATTCCTTTCATCATCACAGCAGGATGAAAAATGAAACACCCAGAATTCATCTGAGGTAAAGAGAGGAAGAATAAGCCACCCTTTTAAAAGCAATACTGTGAGGAAATTTAACACTAATCTTGCTGTCCTCTCTTTGATTTGCTAACAGCCTGGATCATGTTCACGGCTTTGAAAAGTCTCTCACTGATCATTTGAAGAGGACCTCAAGCCTGGGCGACGAGCCATGTGCTATAAAAGGCCCTGTGATGGTAGCACTCCGGCTTTATCTTTCGCTGTCTGAGTGCTTCAGGCACATTGACATTTTCTAGGATCCGAAGGCGTCTCGTCCTCCCCTCACACCCTCTGTCCTTGCTGTGTCAAACACTCATGCCTCGCCTGTCTCCTGGTTAATTCTAGCTCATTCCGTGGTCTCTGGGAAGCCTTTCCTAACCTCCAAGTCTAGGCTAAAAGCGCTGTCATAACCCCATGTTATCCTGCGTCCCTCAGCCAGTGCCTAGCCCGCTTGCTTGGTGAGGCTTGCTATAGTCCAATAAAAGACTATGGGAAATTATGTTCATCTGTGTCTCAGTGTTCTTCTCTATAAAATGGGATGATTGGGTGTACTGATCACAGGGTGTGTGAGGATTAATTGAGTTCATGTATGTTCAGCATTAGGAAGAGCTTAACTACTGCCAGCTATTGTTTTTATACTTGAAGGCAGGGCCCATATCTGTCATTTTTATGTCCCTACAGCCTGCCTCAGAGAAGATGCAGAGTAAACTCTCCTAGTGCATTTGTTAAATACTTAAGAGAGCCTCAAGAACTCTGAGGACTGAGCCATGGCCTTAGGAATGTTGATGCCTCTGGTAAGATTCCTGTGGCTTTGCCAGTGTCCAGCCTGCTCAAGCCACCTCCACCATACATAGAGGGAACAAGGCCCTTGACTTCAGTAGAGGTCCAGCGGGTGGCTTCTTGAGAGTGACAGAGCTTTTCCTCCCTCAGCACTCAGGATTCTGTTGAATGGTACATGGTGCCCTAAATGACCAGAGTCTGAAGCTTAAAAAGCACTGAGAGTTGGCTTACACCCATCTGTCTACTCAGAAAATTTTAAGACACAGAGGTAAATGCAAGAACCACCACGGTTCCCTTATGGGAGAAGGCTTTACTTGAAATCAGGAATATTTGGCTTTGCTTTCCAGCTGTGCTCTCCAGGTGTGGTCTAGTTATTAACTTCTCTCAGCCTCAGTATCTTCACCCAGAAAGTGGGGACTGCGGGCTTCGGAGTTAGTAAGATTTGACTTAGAACTAGCCTTAATATTTGCTAGCTGTGTGACATTGAAGCTGTTACATAACCTCTCTAAGTCTTGGTTTTACTCATTAATAAAATGGTTGTTAAGCAGATTCAGCAAGATGACTTATACAAACAAGTTCGAGAGCCTAAGGGCTTCATGATGGAAGCTCTGCTTGTCTGTAGTGCTGTCATAAATTATTCCTTGAAATACAGCAATTGTATACAATGAAAATAATTTTGATTTGTTGTGCAGAAGCTTACCGCCATGTCTTCCAAACTTCAAACAACACATATTCCTTGCAAGAGATGATTTCATTCCAAAGAATGGGAACCCAACTAGAGGTACAGACAACCAATTTGTTTGAACTCTCTAGAGCATTTAGAACCCTCTGTAATATTCCACTTGTCCTAGATACATTTAGCAAGAAGTGTTTTATCACATAGAGAAATATCAGTGACCATCTTCTCCTTAACCAACCATGTCTTTAAACACAATATTGTTCAATATTATTACAAGCCATTTTGGAATGTTCTTCTTTCTAAGAAAAAGCAATTTTAATATTGCTTTAATATTTAATATTGGACCAAGCAATTTTAATATTATTGGGACTTTGCCTGGCTCGGATGAATCCCAGTAATACTTCCCTTTAGAAAGTGCCCAGGATTGGCTGGCAAATCTGGTTGCCAGTTCAGCTCAACATTCTTTAGACTACATTTTTACATGTTTCATACTTTGGAACCAAAAGCCTTTAAATTGTTCCATTTTTAACTGCTGGATTGCATTTCATCTTGAGATCATGCTGAGAGAAGACAAAAAAAAAAAAAAAAAAAAACAAACTTTAGCAAAATTTTTGCTAAATTTCCTCTGCTTTACATTTTTTGCTTCACATTCCTCTGCTTTACAATGAAAGTATCTCATTTATGCCTCCTTGAGATCCAAGGGTAGAATATTGTGTATTTAATGGAGCCCTGAGCTAGCAACAATATAGTGCTATGGGTAATTTATTGGCAGTTTCTCTGCAGTGAACCTGGGCCCTAATTTCTAACTCCAGTGTTTCAGTTAGAAATGTCTTCAGGACACAGTTTCTAAGACTGAAGAAAAAGAACACCTTTTCCCTAGAGCCTTGAGGACAAGGAAGGACTGAATATAAAATGACTCAGATTGCGTATGATATCCCCACCCTGTCATAATATTCTTGTATTTACCTTCTGGCACTCTGGGCCCAGCCTTTACAAAGTTTGTAAAAAAGTTTCTACAAAGTTTCTACAAAGTGTCCTGTCTCTAAGCCAAAGATGGCCTGTCTTCAGGCAAAACAGTCCAGGGTAAATCCACCGTTGGAGAGTGCTTTCATTCGCCCAAATATTTCCTTGCAAACAGGACCACTGCTGGGCCCCGAGGATTCACAGGTGAAAAGTGTGGGACTTCTAGGCTTCAGGGACCTTACTGGGGACCCACATCCATGGAGCTAGAGCACGGGGTGAGCTGTGCCAGAGGAACTGATGAAACACCTGGAGATGCACAGGATAGAAAGTAATTCTTTCTGGAAAACCAGGGAGGCCATCCTTAAGGACATGGGATCGTTAGTTAGATATCAAAAGGTGGTCCATGCTTCCAGGAGTATTTGAACGTGGCCTGTCTCTTCTGTTAGAATCACAGTGTTTGGGAGGGACACATGGAAGTTTGTAGAAGCAGACACCACATTTGGAGAGGTGCAGTGATTAATCCAGGTTCCCATGGACAGGCAAAGGTAGGGCTAGGACAAGAGGGTAGGTCAGAATTCAGAAACCTGGGGCTCCTTGTTATCCGCTCTGTTGATGGGTTCCCACACTCAGTGCCCATGAAAGGACAAGGTCCAAGTGTGTTACGGGCTCTGACAGCCAAAGAGCCCTTCCCTGCTGTGCTTCAGGTAAAAGTGCAAACCAGCTCGTGGCCTCCACTGGGCCAGCCCAGGCCAGAGTCCTGCGTATCTGGAGCCTGCTGAGCAGGTAGAATGTCCTGAATGTCACCAGCTCCCTGTACTTCCCTCTGTGAGCCTCCAACCTTGTGGAGAGAGACTGTGAGCAACCAGCGCCAGAGGAGCGTGTTGCCATGTCATTCTGTGAGCTGTTTTATGAGCCTTACAACAGCTCTGTGATGCAGGGTGGACAGATGGGACATTTTCACTGAGACAGGACACTGGAGTGCAGAGGGGTTAGGTGGCTTGTCCGCATGACAAATCAGTTATATAACTGGAGCTGGGATTCAGGTACACATGGAGTTCCACTGGCTTTCAGCCTGCTGAGGGATGTGATGTCTCTTGAACTTCATGGAATTCCTTTGATAGGAAACAATGTCTTTTACTCTATAATTGAGTCATAGTTTCAGATGAAATATTTGTTGGCCTTCAAACTTTGCCAAACCATAATTTGCTTATATTAGATCTTTTCCTGAGAGCAATTTTTGGTGAGGGGAAGAGCAGAAGGAATTAAAAAAGGGGGGGGACCAAGAGGCTGAAGGGATGGGAAGAGAAAAAAAGGGAAAATATGTCTTTCCTGCCAAAGTGGGTGTGTGGAAACAAGACCCCAATGCCCAACACACCTCAGACCCCCACTTCCTGTGATGCACTCTGAACTGGCTCCCCTTCCTCCAACGTGGTTCTGTGGCTCTGTCTTGAATCTGGCTCATACTTTTTCTTTCAGCATCTCTACTTGTAAGCATGACACCATCTTCCCATATTTTAAGTCTTTTTCAATGCTCCTGCCTGGATTCATTCTTGTTTTGCTTTGCGTTTGATACTAAAAGTCTGTCACTTGGGAGTCTTCTTGGATATTGTGCCTTGAACTAGAGTCGAACAGCTTTCTTACATAATTCTCCATGGAGTACACAGAAAGTAGGGCCTGGGCTGGTGAGATGGCTCAGCGGCTTAAGCGCCTGCCCGGCAAGCGCGAGGGCCCGAGTTTGACTCCTGGAACCCACATACGAAAAAGGGGCCGGTGATATCGCTCAGCGGCACAGGCGCCTGCTGGCGCGCGAGGTCCTGAGGTCAACCCCCCAGTACCCACAAAAAAAAAAAAAAAAAGGAAAGTAGGGCCTGTGTCTCAGTCTTTTTAGTGTATAGTATTGCAAACACACATCCACTTACTTCGAGAGATAATAGGTAAGTACTCAAAGTAAAAGGGCAGTCCCGAGTGTTTGAATAGGACTCATAATGCTTAGGGTCCATCCTGCTCCCAGGAGGGCCAGTTATGAGGCCATGAAAGCACCTGGATCTTAGCAGATGAGTTCAGTGTTCCGAGATTGACTGGGCCACAGAGAAAAGTCGGGCGAAGGAGAAAACCTGTGGTATAAATAGTCGAACATCAGTAGCCTCTCCTCCAAGTCTGTAGCACATTCTATTGTAGACAGCTCCTGCTCAGGACTAATAGGCTGTGGTGACCTACCCAGGGCAATGTAGTTAAGAGGCGAGAGAGGCCATCATGTCCCTAATTTCCAATTCTGAAGTGTAGCTGCTCCTGTTATCTTTACTTGTGGACACATCTGCTTCTTTCCAGAGAGTATTTAGAAATCTAACTCACACGAAGAACTTTTCTTTTCAAATGACCTCAGCGTAGTGGATGAGACAAGGCAATTCAAGGTGTAGGTGTTCCTGAGTGCACACCAGGATATCCTAGGATGTCACGGCAGCGCACTTAATATGCAAAGTGCTTGACAGCATACAAGACAGTTTCACACATCTTACCTGATTTGGCTCTCACAGTTACCTCCAGAAATAGGCAGGTGAGGAATGACTATTTTGTCTTTACAGATGGGGCTCAGGTAAAAGAGCTTGCCTGTGACCATGTGGGAATGAAGGGTAAGGAGTGTTCTTGAACCTTGAATGTCATTTACTAAGCCGAGGGCTATTTCTACTATCCTGAGTGCCATCGGTAGCAACCACCACTACCAACAAAATGAACAATAAGAATGGCCAGAAGTGAAACAAACATGTAGAAAGGAGAGAACCAAAAGCAAAGGGGCTAAGAATATGCAAGCCAGTTGGGGGAGGGGGGTATTGATTTTATTTTGGAGGTTATTTTTTGTTGTTTTATCGAGAGAGAAAGAGAGCAAGAAATATGCAGAAGCAGTACATGGTTGTCGGCCCCATACTTTTTCCTTGACTCCACCACTTATTTCCCACTGAAGGCGCTGGAAATGCCAGCACTGTTTTCTAGCCTCCCTTAAAGAAAGGATAGGTTCAGTGGTCAGCAGGACCACACAGTGTACCTTCTGAGAGCCTTCTAGTGACCATTTTCCTCCCTGATAAAAAGGAATACAAAGGAATAGACTGCGCTCTGCTTTGCGGTGGGGCTGTCTGCAGATCCGATGTCTGCAGTTGTAGCAGCTACTTTGGGATAACAGAAGTGCGAGGATGAAAGGGAATGTGGGAAAGATGATAGAGCAGAGAAATATCTTCTTGCAGGATTTTGGTTTTTGTCTCACCTGATTTATTCATGTAATCATCATTCTCAGAATCTTGTCCATCTTTAGGTAACTTTATGATAGATCTTAAATTGTTATGACACAATAACCCAAGAATCTGAAAACCTCTTTGAAACCACCATCTTAGGCTTCTTTGCTACATTTCTCTAGAAGGAAGTAAAAGTTACTCTTGTTTTTTCTCCAGTAGTAAAAGGTTACCAAAAAGGTGAAGCCTGTGGGGACATGAGAAAAAGAGCTTTTAGATCTCCCAGGCTTATGACTGAATATCCCCTACTTAATCAACAACAAACACCACATTTGCAGAACAACAACAGCAACAACAAAACAAAAATAAGGAAAATGGGATTTCCCATTGATGTGATAAACTATAGCTTGCATGTGTTAGTGTGTGCAAGGAATGGTTTCTGGAAGGTCTGGAACAACCCACAAAAACAAAAGCAACAAAAAATCCCCAATATTCTTACTGCCCTAGCTCTGAGTTTGCCTGGAGGATTCACCAATAACACAAAATACAAGGTTTAGCTTGTCTGAGATGAATAAAAGTACTTGCACTCCCGAGGTGCTTTAGGTCTGTGTTGCCTTTTCACAATATGTGGTTTGGCAGGAAAGCCTTGTGGACATTTGTAATGTCTGTGTGTGTATGGTGGGAGGGATGCATGCCTGAGGGTACATGTGAAAAGAGCTCATTGTGGCCCACAGGAAGCCAACTGACCAAACAGAGGCTTTGGAGTAGGGAGCTAGGATGCTAATGAACACGCCTCCTGGTAGATAATTTTTCCTATTCTTCTATTTGGCCTATAAAGATGGCTTTCTTGAAAGGTGAGGCCCTGCTCCTTGTCTTATCTTTATCCATGAGTGATGCTGTTGCAAATGTCAAGGCTTCAACAGGCTCATTTTTGTTGTAGCAAGCGGAAGACTGATAAGAAACAGTCAAGAGTCACTAATAGCTTTGGCAGCAAAGCTGACCAGGTGCATGTCACTGGAGGCAATTACACGTATCTCAAGGGCATTCAATAGACTCTGACACTTTAATGGCCTGAGAATCCATTTGCCCTTTCCTTTTTCTCTATTATGTGCAAGTAATGAAAATATTGAAAAAGTTATAATAACGATAAAATTGCAGCAGAGTTCCTTTTTAAAAGGTAAAGTTTGGCTCATCCTTTGACTTGGAAAATGGCTCATCACGCTTCAGTTCAAAGGGAGAATGAGATTAGGCTTAGTGGGTAGGGGGGACCTGTTCACTGCGCTTGGGTTCCTCAGGCCCAGTGTGGGATGGGTGTGCGTTCTCATTGCTACATTGGAGGAGGGAGCAAGTTCGGAGAGCTCCTAAAGACCAGTGACCGGCAATCGTCAACTGATGCTGCTTCTAATAGATTTTAGAAAGGCTTTCCCAGTTTGGATGAGAAATATTCATTAATTATCATTGTAATCACCAAACAATTCCCCACACAAGTAGGTCTCTCATTTTCCTCAAGCGACTACATTACTTGTGGTCTCTTTAGTGCTACTACGCAGTCACACATCTAGAAGGGACACCACTCCTCAGGCTCATCTGCCAGTTATTCTCTGGGGAGGGCTCTGACAGATCCCACCTGAGCTCTCTCTCTCTCTCTGTACTTCAGTGGCACCTTTTCTACATATATCTGTAATAGAATTTTTCACATTTGTCCAAAGACAGCAGGATGGGCATGGGTTTGTTACTTGAGGAGGTAGGAAGGGAGATAGGGAGTCCCACAGATAAACTGAGTGAACAAGTAGTTAGGTGGTGAGAAAAATAAGCAATCTGGTTAAGGAAAGTAGAAGGAATCATCAGGGAGCAGGAATGTCCTCTGCAGGGAGCAGGTTCACCACTGTCTTTGGATGGGTCGAGATTGCAAGCGGGTTGTTGTAGACTATCCAGGCACCCTATTGCTGAGAGGCTTTTGGCAGGGTGATACCTAATTGCACCTCACTCCTTCCAGAATGCTCTTTCTCTGGGATCTCCTAAAAAGGAAAAGGTATTGTTCATGTGGGATAGCTAGGTTCTAAACACGATATCCATGGGGCGGAAACCACATTTCCTTCCTTAGGTAAAGTAATGGTTGCTAGTGATGGAAAGTTCTTCCTGAGTGCCGAGGAGGAGGATGGTGATGTGATGTATGTATTGGAATGGAAGCTGGGTGGTCTAGGGCACGGGCAGGGCACAAACAGACATCTCTGATGCGATGCTTACAAAATGTCATGGTGCCCAAGAGGAAGGCAGTTTCTGGGTATTGACCTATGATGGGCATGTGATGCTTTGAATTTTAACTATAAAATTTCAGTAGAGTTCTTTAAAAATAGTCTGATTCATCTTTTGTCTTGGAAGATGGTTTATCACACTTTGATTCATTTATAATGCTGTTTGCATTCTAGATGAATAAATACTCTGATGGATTTCACTAAATGCAACTAGGTCCTGGAAAGAATTACAACAAATAGTTTTCAATTTATTGCTGAGTTTACTACAAAACCTGGAAGTCTCCAAGGGGTGGTGAATAAGAACAGTAAGCGAGGCCTCCTTATGTGGTTGTACAGACCATATTTGCCATATAAAGTTCTGCTGTAGTTTTCAAGATTGTGGTGCTGTGCATAGTGAAAGAGGAAAGTAAGCATTAAAAGAGCACAACAGCAGTGTCACCCTAAGGCAATGCCATGTCAGTACAGGGAGACCAAGTGCAGCCAAGAAAAGGGAGCTCAGTCGGAGCCTATTATACTGAGCTGGACCTTCAAAGTACACTGAGTAGAGTTATATTGGTAGATTCTCCTGGTTTTCGGTAAAAGCAAACACATTATTTTTTCCTGGAATAAAACATCTCTCTCTCTCTCTCTTGTTTTTTTCTAGCTTTTAGAAATCCCAGTTTAAATTTCATAAATCATGAACTCATAATAAAAATTTAGTGAAATAAAGATAGTGGAGAGTTATTATCAGCAGAAACAATAGAATTAGACCTTCTTGCATATGCAGATGTTAGAATTATCAGATGCGGGGTATGAAGAGAGCCTGAAGAATTTAAAGAAATATGAGGAGACTAAACAAATGAGCAAATGAACAATAAATCTGAGCAAGAAATAGTAAAACAGGAACAAAAATATCCAGGAAGATATGAAATTCAACCAAATAAAAGTTTAGATAAATTAAAAAATTTATCTAAAAATTAAAAGCTGACGTGAGAATTGGTGCCCTAAAAGGTAGAACCAAAGAAATTATTTCAAATGTATCACAGAGATAAAAGGAAGTCTTTAAAATGTGGAAGAAAAATTAAGAAACAGGGAAGATAGAATGAAAAGATTTAACATACATCAAACATAAAAATTAAATCAATCTAAATAAAACTGTCAAAAGAATCCAAGAATAAACAGAAAGAAACAAAAAGAGAGAAAACAAAAGAAAATTAAATAGCACATTAATCAAGAAGAAATCTTGATAGAAAACATTTTTAAGTTATATAAACCTGAATTATAATAAAATGCTACAAATTAAACATATGGAATGCATTAAATGTTAACATTCTACTCCCTTAAATGATTATATTATGATTGAATTGTCAAAATTTAATGAGTTAAGACATTGAATTTAAAAACTGTAAACATAGCAATATTAAAATTTTTGCAGAGGGAAGATAATGAGGGTAAGATGTAAAATTTAATAAAATGGAAAGAACAATAGGGTTATAAATATCAACAAATTAAAAATTGTAAAGATTATTAATACAGATATATTTGTTTTTAGATTGATTAAGAAAAAGAGAAGACATAAGGAATAAAAAAGATGATGGAAGTAGAAATATAGTTAAAAACCAGCTAATTAGAGACTTCTATGTTAAACTTCTGCCAATTCACTTGAACAGAGACAAAATATAAAAAATCTTACAAAACAACATACCAGGGGCCGGTGAGATGGCTCAGCAGCATAAGCGCCTGCCTGGTAAGCAAGAGGGCCCGAGTTCGACTCCTGGTACCCACATATGAAAAAGGGGCCGGTGATATCGCTCAGTGGCACGGGCACCTGCTGGCACGCGAGGTCCTGAGGTTGACCCCCGGTACCCACCAAAAAAAACAAAAAAACAAAAAAACAAAACAAAAAAAAACAGTTCTAATTTGAAGAAAAAAAAGAAAACTAAAGTAGTTAATATCTTCCCAACAAATAGAATATCAACCTCAGCTAGCTTCTCAGATGAATTCTATCATTTTCATGAGAAATACATTATTCCATTAGAATATAATTTTTCTTAAAAGAAAAAGGAAACAAGGCAGTTCATATTTTGAAATAATCTTGATATCAAAATCTGATAAATTATAAAACAGGCAAATTTTACTCAAAAAAAGAGGTAAACATTTTAAACATAATATTAACAAGAATGCAGCAGTGTATAAAATATTAATATAGCATAACCAGGTTGAATTTTTACTGGCAATGCAAGAATGGCTTAATGTTCCCATTTTATCCTTTCTTTTCCTCATTTTTTTTCTTTTCTAGAGCTTTGTAAATAAGGAGAGGAAGAGGGGTTGAGGGGAGGGAAGGGGAATGGGAGAAAAAAAGAGTAACTAAGACATACCATGTACAGGTACAAGCTCCCTATAATGAATGTGATCATTATGTATATCTAAATTGTACCAATAAACTTAATAAATTTTAAAAAAGGGAAATAAAGCTTTTGTAAGTAAGGGGTGCAAAAAGAGTTGCAGGGAAGGGAGGGGATTGGGAAGAGAAGAATCAAGATATTCTGTGTACAAGTACAAATTCCCTGTGATGAATGTGATAACTATGTGTATCTAAACTGTACCAATAAAATTAATTGAAAAATTAAAAATCAAAAAATGAAAAAAATGGGTTAATATGAGAACATGGGTAAAAATAACTTTACTACAATAAATTGAAAGATAAAAATGTCGTAATTTTAATAGGTGCCTATAAGTGACAAAAAATTTCAAGGGTAATTAGCAATACATGGAAAAATGTAGTTTGATGAATACTGCGGTATCTACCCAAAATATAACATCAAACATAATTCTTAGTAATGAGGTGTTAATAGTATTCACTTTAAAATCAGAGTAAGACAAGGATATCAACTCCCACTGCTTCCATTCATTGCTAGAGGTAGGTGCCAGTGTAGTAAAGATACGAAAATAAAATGAAAGGATAAGGGTTGGATTTCTAATGTCAGCAGCAGACAGAAAATATAACACAATGCCAGGGGCAAGAGTTCAACAATACATTTAGGAAATGATGCCTAAGATCTGTGTCTTAGTTACATTTCTCTTGTTGCTGAGACAAAATACCTGACACCCAAAGTTAAGGAAGGAAAGGTTTGTTTGGCTCATAGTAGAGGTTTCAGTCCATAATCAGCGGGCTCCAAGGCAGGGTGATGTGGCAGAGAGGCATCACAGAGGAGATACAGTTCATGGTGGGCAGAAGGTAGCAAAACAAGCAAGAGAGGGACCTTCACAGCGTCTTTCTGCCCCTTTTAGTTTATCCAGGCTACTCAGGGCAGTAGCACTCATACCCTTAATCCTAGTGTCCTTGAGTTTAGCATTGCACCATGAATCAGTCACACACTTTAGATCCAGCCACCTCTGAAAAAGCCCCACGACTGCACGAGGCTTTGGGGGAACATCTAAACATGAGCCATAACAATCTATAGAGAGAAAATTGTTGTTTACATATCAATAAAACCTTACTGAAAATCACCAAGAACTAAATAAATCCAGAAATATATTATTTTGAGTGTAGAATGCTTCAATATTTTAAATTTAGGAAATTACTGTTTCCTAAATGAATTATAGATTCAGAGTTGAAAAACCAACTTTTTCAGTGATTTTTGAGGAACTGACAGGTTAATTCTACTATTTATCTGAAAGAATAAAATCTCCAGGAGACCCAAGACCCTGCTGAAGAAGAAAATATCAGAAGGACTTACATTACTAGGCAACCAGACACAAAGCAATTATAATGAATATAATGTAACATTTTTACAGGGAATTATAAATTCAACTAAATAAGAATACACTCTCCAGAAACAAATTCACATATGGAATTTTATGTGATAAGAGACCAAAGTCTAGGAAAAGAGGTGGTGTTGAAGAGATGTTGTTGAGCATTAATTATCCACATAGAGAAAATGAAATTCGTGTTCTATTCACTCTGTAAAGAAAAATAAATTCTAACTGACTTAATGCATATATATGAAAGGCGAAATGTTTCTAAGAATATATACGATGGTCTACACCCTTCAGATAGGAAGCATATTCAAAAAATATACAGAAAGCACTAAACTAACTTTTTGAAAAAATGCCATAAGGTAAATGAAAATACAAGGAAGTGGCCTTTGCCTGACATACAGCAAATAGGATATACTTCTAGAATATATGAAAAATTTTACAAATCAATTAAAGAGTTGTGTAAACCAATTAAAAAGAATAAAAGAAAGGGTAAAGAACATATTAATGAAGAGGCAACACGAATGTCAAATATATATATGTCAGAACCAAGCAAAAGTAAGCAATATATTGTGTACTTATTAACATACACACTAAAATTATAAGACAAATCAATGACGACCATACACTGTGGCACAGTATTCATCTGTAGAGGGAGAAGTTTAAGGAGAGGAGCAAATCTACAAGTGGATTCAACACTAAGACTAAAACTTTATGTTTCTTGATGAGTTCATAATATTCTTTTTGTTATTATATTTCATAATTCACACATTTGCTGCATACATTAGTATTTATCATGTATTACATGATTTTCTGAACTCAGTGAGAAAAGGAAAGAAACAGAAGAAAAGACCGTGGATGTAGCCTTCTCTTTGCTTCTTCACATCTCCATTTCTGTCATTAAGGGTGGCCCTTTGAAAGGGGATGTGAAAAACACCTTCTGCGCCGTATCTTTTTCAGGTGCTAGATAAGAAAGAGCACGGGGCCAATGAGATGGCTCAGCGGCATAAGCGCCTGCCTGGCTAGCGCAAGGGCCCAAGTTCGACTCCCGGCACCCACATACGAAAAAAGGGCCGGTGATATTGCTCAGCGGCACGGGCGCCTGCTGGCGTGTGAGGTCCTGAGTTTGACCCCTGGTACCCACAAAAAAAAAAAAAAAAAAAAGCACATTCCTCTGGCCTCTAGTGAGATCTCTCTCTCTGTGAAGGGTCCTGGCTCTTTGGCCTCTGCTCTGTAGGTGGAGGAAGGTGACTTGTTGCTTACTGAGCAAAGCAAAGAAAGGTGAATGAGTTGCAGCCATCGAATTATAAGTCCAGAATAAAAATACCCTTGTGCTGTATTGTACTCAGCATCACCTGCAGATGAGTGTTTAATAAATGCTTTCGTTGATAGCCATGATGGGGAAAATATTCCCTTGAGGGAAGGCACAGTCTATGCTGGCAGGATCGTGAAACATGTCAGTGCTAAACCTTTCTGGCATTTGGATAAAGTCATATGAATTTAGAAAGCGTGGCTATGGACTTCCTTGATTTGCCACAGTTGAAATTGCTCCTGGAGGCCCAGTGAGCAGTTTGGTCTTAAAGACCATAATCCCCAGAGGATCATGGGACTATGGAGCACTTCTGTGTGGTACCAAACACCTCTCTCTGTCACTTACAGTTCTCAAAGTCCAGGTGTGAAATAGAAAGTAAAGCAATCAGCCCTGTTATACCTTCCTCAGGCTGTACTGAATTCTCAGAAGAGCGTCAAGGGGAGGGAAGGAGAGTTTTACCTGATATTTCAAAGGAAACTTGAGTATTCTCAGGGTAGTTTATGGGAGAGAAATGACTCTCCTGAATTGTGTATCCAGGACTAGAAGCATCAAGGTGATATGTCGGATGACCTGTGATTCCTTCACCGGGGGAACGGCGAGACCACTCGGCAGCCTATCTTTAGGATCAGAGTTTCTGCCCAAAGCTGGCTGTCAAAGGAAGAAAAAGAAGCCCTCCATAAAAGGACATAGGATGTGAATTCTATGAATCTAAAATAGGGACCCCAAACTCTTAATGGGAAAAGAAAACGAAATTTAAATAATGACTTTGAAGATAATGCTTAATTAACTACAAGCTTGAATTGTTTTCACTTGCTGGTTTTAAATTTCTCTTCTCTGCTGCTCGTTCACTGTCTTTCCTGAGATTTACTAAGTATGTGGGAGGTCGGAAATCTGTCACTGCCTCTGTCCTGCTCCTCTCAGCCTTTTCGCAGCTGCATTTAATCCCACCTCCTCTCGGTCCTTGAATTCATCAAAGTTAAAGTGAAAGTCTCCCTTCCTTTGTGACCATTTATGACAATTGTTCTTCTGGATCTGAACGACATATCTGGTGCCATACTTTGTTCCACCTTTGGATTTGGATCATTGCTAAGATGTGTTATTTTAAGGCGAGGCATGATACAGTAGATGGAACATAAGTTTTTGTGTCAGTTTAATCTAATTTATATAGACCCTGTTTTTACCAGAAAGAAATTAAAAAGCATAAAAACACAATTGCAATAAAATTAACCACATAGAAAAATGTGCCAATCCTAAGGATCAATACAGCTGAAAGGCTGGTGCTGAATTACTGTCAACAGCGTGAAAGGAGGAACATCATGAGTTAGAAGGAACTCATTACCTCAGGAGGGGAAATGGCAGCTCCGACGGGGACTAAACTCTGAAGGAGTGTTTACACTGGTCAGTCTGGATTCAAATCCCAGCTCTGTAATTTACTGGCCATGTATTCCTAATCTGGGTTTTTTTTTTTTTTTTTTTTGGTACCGGGAACTGAACTCAGGACCTTGTGCTTGCCAGGCAGGCGCTGTGCCACTGAGCTATATCACTGGCCCTGCAACCTGTTTTTTTTTTTCTGTGTGTGTATGTGTGGGTACTGGGGGTTGAACTCAGGACCTTGCGCACCAGCAGGCGCCTGTGCCGCTGAGCGATATCACCAGCCCCTTTTTTCATATGTGGGATCCGGGAGTCGAACTCGGGCCCTCGCGCTTGCCAGGCAGGTGCTTATGCCGCTGAGCCATCTCACCGGCGCCCCCCCAACCTGTTTTGAAAACATCCCCAAGATAGATTTTTGATGAATCTGTAAAATTGGCATAAATACATAACTGGGTTACTGTGAAGGTTAAAATAAAATAAAATATATGGGATACACTTATTAGAGTAGACAGCACATAATGCAGGTATCTATCTATCTATCATCTATCATCTATCTATGATCTGTCTGTTCATAAACCTGACATCATTTCTCCCACTTCATAGTTCGTCCGTATTACTACATTTTCTATGGTTTCAGTGCTTTGATTCCATAAGGGTACAAACTTTCTTTTTTTTTTTTGAACTGGGAATCAAACTCAGGACCTTGCACTTGCCAGGCAGGCAACGTGCCACTGAGCTATATCCCTGGCCCCCCAAACTTTGAAAGGCAATGACTACATCTTTTCCTCATTCTTCCCTTTAAAGGGCCGGTCATACAGCTGGCATCCACTGTGCCTTCATTGGCTTGGCTCTTCCCATGCAGGTGTTTTGGGTTCTCCTTGGCTTCCATTTCTTGGGAACAGCTGTCTCGTGCTTCCCTTTCTTTTTGATTTCAGCGATGAGAAAATGTCCTGCTTGCCTGGCCTGGACATCTGGGCTAACTCCTCGCATGGCGATGATTCTCCATGCTTTTCAGGCTGTTTGCATAGAACGGTTACATACTGGGTACTATTCTGCTATATATACCGCTGGCCTCTGTGGATGCCCATTCCACTAGAAAAGGGAAAAATGGCAAGTGGGTTCTTCTAAACTAAATTCTGGACCATCAGAGCTGCTGCCTGCGAGTGACCTCTCCACAGATGTGTGAGAACACACTTCCCTGAAAGAAATTCAGAAGTCTTCTGAATCCACAGGAGTCACTGTTCGTTTTGCATAAAGGTGGACTTCTTTTGTCAGGAAAAACTGTGAGAGCCCCTGTCCCTTCTCGGTGGAGTAGCTGTGCATTCGGAGAAGCCTTGGGGAACTATTGCATCAATCTAGATGCACTGGCGTTCTGATCTTCCCACAGAGCCAGCTAAACCTTATCGAGATTCTCTAGACTCTGAAGTTCAGTTCCCCTTTGAAAGCTTCATGCCACGGCCTCCCTAAGACCCTACACTTTGGTTTGGAGAGTTGCTATGGGAGCCACCAGCCAACACGAGGGAAACAGAGACCCTCCTGAATTGTCTTAAACTCTACTTTCAAATGAGGCTCAATTCACTAATTTCTCTGGTGCTCTAACTCAAGCCTACAGAGATGTCCACCAGTTACATCTTCCGTATCATACAGTACTCACAGCAGCTCCCCCGGGCCAGCAGGATCACCCCAGTGTTACAGAAAAGAAAACCAAAGTTAGCAGATAGTAGTCTCAATACATCATCTTTTTCACTTCAGAGTGCTTGCTTTTTCTGGTGAACTGGAAATTGTTCATTCCAGAATATAGAAATTTAATGTTTATTTAAAATCATTTTAACTCCTACACTTAATTAGCACTCCACTTTGGGGGTGCATTTTTTTTTTTTTTTGGCTTGGATACCATATGACGACTAAAGTCAAAGATGTTTTGGAAAGGCCAAAGTTGGAAGCTTATTTAAAGAAGCAATGGTGTATTTAGAAACACAACAACTTGGCAGTGAAAATCCAGAGGAGGGGCAGGAGGACTTCACACCGATGCCAGTTGTTGGGCCCCTACTGACTCACACACACTCTCTTCCAGATGGTCCTCTCCAACTCCTAGAAGATGTGAATCCGTCACACACACAGGACTTCTGTAAATAAACTTTAGGTCTTGTGTGTAAGATGTGTAGTGTATTAATTGAAGAAAAAGAGAGCTTTAAAAAAACCTATGTGTACATATTTTTCCTTATCCTTATATTTAGTGAGTCAGGTGTAGTCATCATTTGAATTCAAGGAGTTTCCAGCTTGGATGCCTGTTCTCTCCTTCTCCTCCCCCCTTGTCTTCCCTCTCCCCATCTTTCTCCTCCTTCTCCTTTTCCTTGCTTTCTCCTTCTTCCTCTTTCTCCTCCCCCTCCCCTTCCCCTTCATCTTTTTCCCCTTCTCCTTCTCCTCCTCCTTTTCCTCCTCCTCCTCTTCCCTCTCCTCCTCCTTCTTCTTCATGGACTGGGGACTGAACCCAGGGCCTTCACACTGAACCTCATTCTGAGTCCATTTTCATTTTTTGTTTTGAAATAGGGTCTCACTAAGTTACAAAACTGCCCAGGTTGGGCTTAAACTTGAAATTCTCTTGTCTCAGTTTTCCAGAAGGCTGTGATCCAGTTTAGATTTCGGTCTTTTATTTCTATTAACTTGACATCTTTCTTGATAAAGGGGTGTATTATCAGGTGACCTTCAAGTATGGATATCATGATTCTTAAGTTCAAATAAAGTTCAACAAATAATTTGAATTATTGGTTGGCGTATTCTACTTTGTAGATGAACACAGTTCTTTCCAATGCTGTTCAATGCAAAATACTACGATGATGAAAAGTAATTGAAAACAAACACAATAAACCAGGAGATGAAACACAAGAGTGTGATAATGAACATAAACGTATTAGTTTACATAATTCTTATTAGAAAGAAAACATGGTATGAATGCTATAACCGAGATTTGTTCTAGTGACATTGAAAAATTGTTAATAGCAGTCATATATTGGAACAGAAAAAAGTTATATAATAATTGTCATTATCAAATTTTATTAACAATGACTGTACCAGACTTCAGGGTCTGAATTTTTCTTTGGTTTGAGTTGAGGGAAATCAACTATTTTCTTTGTCTCCCTTAGGGCAGTGCCTATGGAGTGGGTGCAGCTCACTGGTTTGCTAAGACATCTCCTTGAATAGAAGAGCAGCCCTTTTCAGGTCCTGCGTCTCCTAACATAGGCAGGCCTTGGAAAAATTTCATTGGCTGATTTTTATTTTCTAGCTCTACCTGGTCATGTAGATACAATTTTGGTCTTCAGTTAAATTTGGCAGCTCTGTGGAGTTTGAGGCTCTATGTAGAGCCTCCAAATTGGCAACTCTAACCACAGAGTTGGACTAATATCACACTGAATAAGTATACTCCGGGTGAAATGAATCAGGCAGAATTGCTGGAATCTCTACAATTTTCAAACATACTCTCAATTTCCCCGAACTGAAAAACTACTTTTTAAAGAAACCCATTATTTATAATTGGTCTTTTCTTCTTAATTTGTTTCCCTTATATTCTTACATAGCTATTCTTAAATGTCACCTCACACACACACACCCAAACTCCCATTCACAGCCATTACTGAGATTAAACTCTGTCAAATCCACTATCCATTTTGCTTTGCTCTCCATGTCCTTGTGAAAAGAAAACATCAAAAATCACCCTTCAATTCCTTCTCCCAGTGAAAGAAGTGATTTTGAAGAAAGTACATTAAGCAGCAAGCAATGAGGAGGCTCACTGAGTTGATTTTGGAATGAAAGTGTCGTAGTGGATTTAGCGTGTGTTATTCAGTTCTGAGGATGTACTGAAGTCAACCGTGTCGGTTAGACCGTGCAGCTAGCCTTAATCAGGAAACAGAGCCACTTAAAACCAAATTTAGCAAGCTGCTAAATTTTGTTGCTCTCGTTAGCTATTGTAACTTTTTATAAAGTCTTTGCAGGAATGTTGTTTCGTGGGAGTGCTTTCAACACATTCATCTCCCTTTTCTATAAGGAGACAGTATGCATTCTAAATTATATATCTGATACACACGCGAGTATATATTCATACTTTCCCTGTAGACAGATGCCCAGATGTTTTCAGACACAGCTAACTTCAGATCTAACTTCAGGCAATGAGATCAAACTGGGACCCAGATTCCCATTTCAGTCTGGTCAGTCAGTGGTGGGGTTGGGGGATCGTTTTGATGCAGTTAGAATCATGGATGGTAGAAGAAGCCCTGTGTTTCAATTTGGGCTACAGAGAGCTGTTTGCGCATTGTCACAGCCAGCACCTCGATGCAGACTATATTACAATAGCATCAGGATATTTGAGGGTTTTGGTTGATCTGGTACCTCTATATGCACACACACTTGAAGAAGAGTTCTACTGGGAAAATGGTGGTGCTTGCCATTGGGATAGGTGGGATACATTAACTATTGAGCTGTCTGCTTGCAAGACACCTTTCCTCTAGAATTGACAGGATAATTCATCACTACTTTGATCCACATTTAGTCTTCATTTTGTATCACAGCTATATGCAGTCAAAATCGACCTATGTAAGTGTTAAGTCAATTGTTATACAATATTGAGTATGCAATTCTATTAACAAAAAAAGAGAATTAAGTGATGGTTGCATGTAATTGACTAAGACCATTGATTGTTTTGTAGTCTTATGGACTTGGGCTGGAAACAAGAGACCAGGGATCTCAAATTCAATTTCTTAAGAAATTAAGCATGTAAATAGATGAAGTATGTTGTTTGACACGTTGCCACCCAAAGGGACACCCCACTGAGTTCTGGCAGTTACTTCCATATGCAGTGTGACCAGAGCTTCTGACTGTCAAAGGTAATGCCTATGTCCTACCAACTTAGCCACTTATGTGGTATGACTTATACTCCTCCTTTAAATTTTTGTTTAAATATTATCTGTTCTGAGAAATATTTCTTAATTACCATGGTAATTACCATTTTTGTCCTCATTCACTTTCTTCACCAAACCTGGTATGGGAGACTTCCAACTCTTCCGCAAAGTCAAAATGGCCAAGGAAAGGAAACGTTTTGAGTGGATTTGGGGCATCCAGACAATTTAGGACAGTGCAACTAATGACACTCATGAAAGAAGACTTCCAGAACTGCTTCCTAAAGCATCGAGAATGATGGAATAAGTGTGTTCAAAGCAAAGAGGAGTGTCTTGAAAGGGAATAAAGGCAACGTGTCTTTTGCCATAATACATTTTAAAAACTTAAACATTCACTGCGTATATTTTGATAACACCTTGTAAGTTGCAAGTCTGACAGAGATACATATCAACTCTACATTGCTCTACTTTAACTCCCTTGCTTGTGAGATGGAATCAACGATACCTTTCGCAAAGCCACTTGGGAGCCACTGGAATATCAAAATGAGCTGATGGTCATGATGCCTACTGAGACTCTAAATTGGCGATGTGGCTATGACATTTTGCCTCAGGTCTGAGCTAATTCAACACAGAATGTGTTTCCTCTGGGGCAAAACAGCTTGCTGGTGTGTAGCGAACTATGCTCACTCCTTGGCATGAATCATAAACAGATATTTCTTAAGCCACATCACCCCCATTATGAAAAACATTATTGGATTTTTAGTTTGGGTGGGGAAAGAAAAAAACAGCCTGCAGCCACAGAGCAAAACAAAAATGTCATTGTCAATTTCTGGTGCTTGGGTGATGGGTTGATATTACTCACTGCTACTAAGACTAGTAATTATGTTATAATATTGTCACTCTTCGTGCCCTAAAACAGAATCCTATGAGCAAAGGAAGGGTGACTTAATGGTCTGCTATGCTCAATCTGTCTGGATTTTTATGGTTTTTAAGTACCAGTAAGAAAAATTTAATTAAGGTATAGTTATAAAATAATGATACTTGTAAAAGTGGAGACTGAGTTCAAATTTTCCCTGCTTTCCTGTACACACAAATATGTTTGTAGGAGACTGCTTATTGGAAACAAATATCAACTTCAAGAGATTATCACAAAACTCCGGTTTGTCCAACCTTTTTGTGCATAGTATTGTGAATTTGAATTTGCATGCTTAACCATAGGACAAAACTGGAGTATTATTAATAATCCAAAGAAAAGAATGGGAAATCAAGACATGCTTGTATAATTGAACAGAGCTCTATGGTTGCATGTTGCTTTAATTTTTACATCAGTTTTCTTATCTGCAATCTCCTTTGCTTATTCTTCCACCAGCCCTGTGAGTGGGGGTAGAGTTAGGGTCAGTGTCTTTTATAGACAGAGGAATTAAGCCGCAAAAACATTAAATGACTTGTTCCAGGTCGTCCACATTGTTACTGGAATAGTGAGGAGGAGGAGACCACTGGTTGGTATCCACACACACAGCTGGTGTAGATGTTGTTGCAAGTTGAAAGTACAGAGGAATGGATCATTTTTAATAGCACATTTCCATCTAGAGTGGTCCAGGGATATTGCTGCCCAAACAACAAAGCATAGCTGAGTGACCTAGCCCTGTATGAAATCACAGTCCTATGTTATTCCATGCAATGTTGATGTACTGACACGTTAGCAAAGGCTGCATGGGAACCTCGAGGTTCCCCACGAGGCCAGTCTCCAGAAGACGAGTATCAGCTCAGTGAGTCAAAGAATGAAGCTTTACCTCTCCTCTGTTTTGGTGTGAGCTCATCAGGTCATTCTACCTACCGTACTGGATGTTACGGTCCACCTGGCTCCCTGTGTGTTCTTCATGAGAATTGCTGACCATGGTTGAATAAATAAACCACTGTTGTACTTATTGCTCTGTTGTGTTTTAGAGAAGCAGCTTCTCTATAGAAGCAAACTGCCACCCTATATAGAGAGCTCTGCTCTTGTAACTTTTAAGGCCCGTATTTGAAACTTTCTTTTTTTTTTTTTTTTTTTTTTGTGGGTACCGGGGGGTCGACCTCAGGACCTCGCGCACCAACAGGCGCCCGTGCTGCTGAGCGATATCACCGGCCCCTTTTTCGTATGTGGGATCCGGGAGTCGAACTCGGGCCCTCGCGCTTGCAAGGCAGGCGCTTACGCCGCTGAGCCATCTCACCGGCCCGAAACTTTCTTTTTAATCCATGGCATCTCTTTTCTGATTGGCAGTTACATGACCTCAGTTCCCCCTGATTCTCAGTCTTTAGTAGGGCTCCCAAAGTGGATTTCATCACTACCGTGCAGCCTATAGTTCAAGTCAGAGCATCCCGATGTGAACTCTAAATGGGGTGAAAATCTTCTTTATGTGACGTGATAAGACAGAGATGGAAGTCTGTTTTTATTTATATAAATTGTAAGATAAACATATCTTGTACTGAGTCCTGGGTGAGCTTTAGGTATTTTCTGGTCAGATTCTGTCTCTTCATCTGGACTCTCTTTTTCAAACCTTTAAATTTTTGAGTTTGTTTGTGTGGCCACCCTAACAAAATTAGTGTTTCTCAAATTGGAGTCTGATTAATTCTTGGGTATCTAGGAGCCAGTTTTGTAGGATCTGAGTGTTCTTTACAATAAGTTTAAAATTTGTGTTCGTATTTTAATCATAATTTAAAAAATGCAAGCATGTAGTAGATAGTTATTGTTAGTCGTTTAGCACATCTATTTTTATTCTTTCCTTCTTTCTTTTTTTTTTTTTTTCTGTCTTTTTGAGGCAGGGTCTCTCTATGCAGTTCAGGCTAGACTTGAATTCACTATGTAGCTCAGGCTGGCCTTCAATTAACAGCAATCCTCCTGCCTCAGCCTCCCAAATGCTGGGATTACAGGTGTGTGCCTCCATGCCTGGCTTCTATTCTTTCTTAATAACAGCACCATGCATTTCCTTTAGAACCCACTTCTCGGGCCGGTGAGATGGCTCAGCGGCGTAAGCGCCTGCCTGGCAAGCGCGAGGGCCCGAGTTCGACTCCCGGAACCCACATACGAAAAAAGGGCCAGTGATATCGCTCAGCGGCACGGGCGCCTGCTGGCGCGCGAGGTCCTGAGGTCGACCCCCGGTACCCAAGAAAAAAAAAAAAAAAGAACCCACTTCTCTTTCTCAGGCACAAAACGGTGAATAACATGAGTCCTGTCCATGGTTCCTGGAAGTCACCTTGATCACGTGTGGTCAGCAGATCCCTGTCTACTGTCCTCAGGGATGAGCTCGTGGCACAGGTACAGCCAACGGAAAATGACTGCCAGGGCTTCTTTCAGATCTGACCCAGTTTAAGTTGGGTTTTCTTTTGTTTGCAACTAAAAGAAATCCTGACAGGTACATAGATCATTTGAATGAATTTAGTGCCTGTGTTTATGCTTTGTTTCCAGCATCTTTCTTGCAAAACAGTACTACTTTATTTTGAGCTAATAAGAAAATAATAGAGGCCAATTTAACATGTAAATGATGCACATTTTATAAAGGAAGTTTTTTCAATAATCCAATAGAGAGAAGTGAACCATTGAATGATGTCTATTTCTCAAGGCTGCAGAACCTGAAAGGACCCCTAGCACAGGTGGACGCTGGGCCCAGACTGCAAGCAGCCAATAGCACGCTACTGCACAACATACTACCAGCCATCACAGCAAACTAAGTTGGCTAATTAAAAACTTACTGGCTTGAAGTCTCATTTTTATTTAATTTAAGACATTTCTGTTCATGAACCATAAGCAGAAGAGTTTTTAAATCTGTAAGTTTGGGTCATACAGATTTGAGTGACATTAAAATAAAATTAGCACCAGGGGCTCAAGGGGAAATATGTTTTTTTATTACAGAGAATCTATTCACTTCTTGAGTTTTAGAAGTGTTTCCATAAATGTTAAAAGGTACATTTATGTTAGAAAAGATTCAGACTATGGGATTGGATAAACATCCTCCTGTCTGGAACATTACTGAATTGTACCAAACTATATAAAAATCTACCTTTAAAATTCCACCCCTTAAAAAGGAGCTTCTCTCTTCTTAGGGAGACTAAATGTTTTGAAATCTTAACTGCTCTCATTTTCAACTCGCCTGTGTGTGAGTGCATTCAGCAAGCTCTTGGAACAGATGTGAAAAGGAGCCCAAGCTCAGCAAGTTCAGTTCTGCTGGGGACAGGGACAGATCATGCTGCCCCAATCTCCCCTGTGAAACTGAGCTCTAGAGAGAAGCCAAGCACCACCGAGGATCAGCGAGGGTGAGATGGGTTCGTCAGTGCTATGGGGTATGAGGGCGACTACTCCTTTCTCTGTAAGGGTTTGACTCCTATGGGGTAGGTCCTCAGATCTTGATGTCTACTTCAACCTGAAAGTCACAAATTGTCCCATGGAACAGGCTAAACTTTGATTTCCTAGTACCTGTACAATGTCACAAGGGAGCCACCTTTTTCTAGAAGGAGCCTCTGGGCATATACATCGGTGGCAGTTGGCAGCCTGTGTTTACCTGTTGCAAGAATAAATTCAGGTCAATTCAGGTCAGCTTAAAATACTGTACTTTCCAAAATCCTATTTTATGGCCAACATTGTGCTGTATACTGGGGCATATAACAGAATACTATATTGTAATCCTTTCCTTCAAGATTTTTGTGTTACGGGGAGAAGGAAGATTTTAATGCAGTGAGAAAATGTAATGACAGGGGTATTCTGAAATACTATGGGAATTCATCTGCTTATTATCTGATAATTCACTGGGATAAAGGGAAGTAAATTAGTTTTTGATTATTTTCACTACCACACACATACACATAGTTGCTCGACTAAATATTTTGGCTTTACAACTAGTGACACCAGTATCTCCCTCAATAGATTCAGACAGACTTACAACACTCGAATATAAATAGCCTTCCTGTACATGAATAACGAACTCACTGAAAGAGAAATTAGGGTAACAACACCTGTCGCAACAGCATCCAAAAAAAATGAAATACCTAGGAATCAGTCTAGCAAAGGATGTAAAAGACCTCTACATTGAAAACTGCAGTACTCCGAAAAAGGAGATTGAAGAGGATATCAGAAAATGGAAAGATATCCCTTGCTCTTGGGTAGGAAGAACCAATATAGTGAAAATGGCATACTTCCAAACCTGTTATACAGATTTAATGCAATTCCAGTCAAAATTCCAACAGCATATCTCACAAAATTAGAGAAAACAATCCTAAACTTCATTTGGAACCAGAAGAGACCTAGAATAACAAAGGCAATTCTGGGCAACAAAGGTGAGGCAGGGGGCATCACAATTCCTGACTTGAAATTATACTATAAAGCTACTGTGATAAAAATAGCTTGGTACTCGCAAAAAAAACAGACCTGAAGATCAATGGAACAGATTAGAAGATGCAGAAACAACCCCAGACATACTAAGCCACCTTATCTTTGACAAAGCTGGCAAACACATTCACTGGAAGAATGATAGCCTCTTTAATAAATGGTGCTGGAAAAACTGGCTCTGCATATGCCAAAGATAAAAATTAGACCCAGATCTTTCACCTTGCACTGAACTAAATTCGAAATGGATCGAAGATCTAAATATTAAAACAGAAACATTAAATCTGCTAGAAGATAGAATAGGTAAAACTCTTGAAGACACTGGTGTAGGCAATGACTTTATGAATAAGAACCCAATTGCACAAGAACTATCACAAAGAATCAACAACTGGGATCTCATCTTATTAAAAACTTTTACACAGCAAGAGAAACCACCAACAGAGTGAAGAGACAGCCCACAATGTGGGAAAAAATGTTTGCCAGCTGTTCCTCAGACAAAGGATTACTATCGAGAACATATAAAGAACTCAAAAAAATCAGACCTCCAAATTTAAAGACCCAATCCAAAAATGGGCATCTGAGATGAATAAACACTTCTCAGATGAAGAAATACAAACAGAAAATAAATATATGAAAAAATATTCTGCATCACTGGTCATTGGAGAGATGCAAATTAAAATAACACTGAGATTCCATTTCACCCACAGAAAGAATGGCTATTATTAAGAAATCAACCAATAACAAATGCCGGAGGGGATGTGGGGAAAAAGGAACCCTTCTCCGATGTTGGTGGGAGTGTCGACTGGTGCAGCCACTGTGGAAATCAGTGTGGAGATTCCTCAAAAAACTAGGATTGGAGGTCCCATTTGACCCTGCTATTCCCCTTCTGGGTATCTTCCCAGAAGAATTAAAAACCTCATACCACAGCAATATATGTGCACTCATGTTTATAGAAGCACAATTTGTTAATAGCTAAATCTTGGAAACATCCCAAATGCCCATTTACTGAGGAATGGATAAAAAAGATGTGGTATTTTTATACAATGGAGTACTACTAAGCCATAAAGAAGAATAAACTGGAGACTTTTATAGGTAAATGGATGCAACTCAAGACCATACTCACAAGTGAAATAAATTAGACACACATGTGCAAACATCGTATTGTCTCCCTAGTGTGAGAAACTGAAAGAGTAAATAGGATCCAAAATATACAATAGATATTGTAAAACGGGCAGAAACTGTTAAGAAGGAAAGAAAAACTAGGATGGGGGAAGGGAGAAAAGAAGGAAGGGAAAAGCAAAAAAAAAATATATATATGTATGTATAAAAGATAGTTAAGATAGTTAAGATAGATATACTACTAATTTATCTTAGTTCATTGAAAAGAAAGTTTTGTGCTAATATTGTTTGGACAATTGAATGCCGATATCTTTTACTCTGAGTAACTAATTTAAAGATAACAATATGTAATGCATTAACCATTGTTACCTTCCTATAATGTTGTTTTGAAATTTTGTTCTGTTTTTTTCTCTTTAAAATAAAAATTAAAAAAAAAAAAAAGTGGGCCAGTGAGATGGCTCGGCAGCATAAGTGCCTGCCTGGCAAGCGTGAGGTCCTGAGTTCGACTCCTGGTACCCACAAAAAAAAAAAAGAGTCAGACAGACTTAGATAATGATAAATGAAAGGTAGAGATTCAACTGTGCTGCAGGATACATGAAGATTCTTGCTGCTTTTTCATTCTCATATTTTAAAGCTGTTAGCAATGGTTTTGGCCATTTAACTCTGCTATTTAAGAAAACATATTTGGCGAGACAGCTACAGTTTTTATTTCCACACCTGCATGTAGTAGAAAGTTACTCTTTCTTGCCAGCCAAGCTGTAGCGCCATATTCCTGTTGGTACCCTGGCAGGTGGAAGCTAAAACTTGAGGTGAGTATTTATTAGAATCCAGCATCCCTTGCTCACTAGTCCTTGGTGAAATTTAATTTGTTGTTCCTCCAAATATGGAAGCCCTTAGGCGCAGCAGAAATGACATGGGGAGGGGGTGGTTGTCTATATGTTGGAACCATTTGGAGGAGAGTAGAGCTGGCTGGGGGTGAGGCTGATGAAGGAAGGAATCTGAAGCCTTTAGGGCACTGTACTATTTTCCCTCAAGCATCACGAAGAGACTGCTGTAGTTTCAGAGCTGAATTCTTCTCTGTTTTTTTTAATTCATAATTTGGGCCAATATGTCTGGGTTGTCAAACCACATCCTCTTTATTTAAATCTTTTCTATTTTTACCTTTTACTTCCTTGCCAGCTAAAAGCTTTTCTTGTTGCTAATTCTATTGATTCCTTCCATTTTTTTTATTTGGAGAAAAACACCTTAAAATTCTTTTCATACAGTGGGGATAGCATGTGTCTGAGACCGCCCTATAAAATTGAGAATTGCATTAAAAGTTGGATGGGTACTAAATTTATTGAGAAGTCCAGAAAAAATACAATTTAATCTAATAAAAATTTAATTATACTGAAAAATAATGAGGTCTAGAGATCCCACTGGAGTGCTCACTGAGTAATTTGCTCCTGTGACAAATTTCGTAGCATTGGCATAAAAAAACCATGGAGACATTCTCTGTGTGTTCATTCATCTTTGGAAGAAAATAAGAGTATTTGCATGCTTGTTTCCATAAGTATTACTTAAAGCCAGTGTTTGTAAAACAATAGACATACATTTGTATAGTCTTTGGAAAGGTGCCTCAAATACTCCAAGATTAAAGAGAACAGTCATAGAAAAGCAGCTCTCGTTTGGTAAATTAGTAATTTATTATCCCAGTATGTACTGCACGCATTGAGGGGGAAGTCAGAGCAGTGCAGCCTAAAGTAGTGACTGCCTGCTTTATTAACGTTCTTAGTTCAAAGTTTTGAAAATGATAATCATTAATAGATTTTACATAAAAAACAAGGGAGAGGGTGGTACAGAGAATCTATGGTCAGGTATTAAGAAAACTGTTTACTTACGGAGGTTCTGAGATATTTCTCCCATAAAAAGGTGTGTTCATCTTATTTAACGTAGAGATTCTAGTATTTATTGGACCATGGAGAGCCTCTTTCCACCCAGTGAATGTTTATGCATCTCATGGAACACAACACCAGAAAAAAATAGCCACGTGGGTGGCTTTCATTGTCTCCAATGGCCACTGCTATGTTGTGGTGTCATGGTGACACGATTACTCACAAAATAGTGTTTCTCGGATCATGATAAATTTGTGATAAAATGAGTAGTCTTCCAGGTCCCAGTTTCTTACTCCTGTGTTAAAGTCCTGACCGGGAGGAGCCCAGCCTCCTGCTCAGGGTGGAGAGGCAGCCCGTGGTCATGACTCTTTTGCCGAAGTACTCGCTGCCTCCCCGCATTGCTCACCTTTCGGGTTGCGATATTCAAAAAGTACAAAAAGGCATAGCCCTGGCTTTTGGTTGTTCCAGTTTTCTGAAAAGACAACTATGGCCCATTGTTTCTTATTGGTATTTCCAGGGATGGATTATAGTAATAGAAAAATGTATGTGTGTGTGTATTTGTACATAGATTAAAAAAAAGTAAATGGTAGTGTATTAGTTATGGTGCTCTGTACATTACTTTTTCCCCTATAGCTATGTATCTGGGGGTTCCAGATACGATAAAATATGAAGCTGGTTCATGGAAGACCAGTCAACTGATTATGCCATGCTGTCTTTTTCATGTTCCCGATAGGTGAAAACAAGACATGTTGCTGAAAATTTTACTCCAAAAATAAAACAAGATTGAGTAAATGAGCACTAATCAGTCATATGACTTTCACCTCCACATTTTCTCCTTTCACTCTTTATGTTAAAGGAACAGACCCTTTCATATTCAGCAGAGAGAGCTGCAAGGAGGGAGCCGTGTTAATGAACTCTTTCATCCCTTAATGGTTTCGAGGAGCCTAGAGCATGAATCAAACTAACAAAGGAAAGGGAAATGGTTTTCCCTAATGGCTTTCTCTGCAGAAAGCAGAGGTAGATTTAACAAAAGATGCCAATAGTCTGATTTGCTGAGGTCCATGAAAATCAACCCACAAATTGCAGCCACTGTGGAAAACTGTTCTATTTAAGCCATACAGAGTCAACCTGACACAACCTTCGGGCTCACCTGCTTTTGGCCTCTCCTAATAGACAAGCTTTTTAAAAAATACTGATAGGTCTTCTCTGAAAATATATTTGGACTAAATATAAACAATTTTAAGCCAACTCAGATGCCAATTTCTATGAATTTCAACACATTCAGCCTCTAATGAGTATGGTTTCCAAAGAAGGTTGGGAACAGTAGAGCATGTAGTTAGCATGCTTGAGGTCCTGGGTTCAATTCCCAGGACCAAATATCCAAAAAACAACATAAACCACAACAGTAACAGCTTAACGGTGGTCTGCACTGCTTGCCTTAGCTCTTTAGTGAATGCGGCCAAGGTGGGGAGTTCCAGGGAGATTTCTCTTCATGTGGGGCAGAGGAGAAGCTCCTCACCTTGCCCCATGACATCATGGTTCTCAGCTCATTTTCCTTGGAGCGCAGGGGATGTTGTCACAACCATTAGAGGTTAATGACAGGTGACATAGAATAGACACCTCCCCACCAGAGGGAGAAAGAATCCAAGCAACCAAGAGTACAGGTGATTAATAGTTAAGCATCTCCTTAAAAGTTACAAAATAGTCTACTAATTCCAACAACTATCCTGATAGAACACTAATAATAATAATACTAATGTTGCTTATAATTATCAACTTCATTTTATAGAGATCAGGAAGACAGGCCTCTGAGAAGTTTAGAAGTTTAAATACATTCATACAATTAAAGAGCAAATCCTAGCTCAAACCAAGGTTCTTTGACTCCAAATCATGAGTCAGTACCCTTTCCTTCATCCAGACAAACAATCACTCTTGTTAAAAGATTGTTCCAGTCGACCCCTGTTAACATCTGTGTCCTTTAATGTTATGTCCTTTAATGTTATGGTCCTATGTGAAAAATTCAGGTGAAGAGCAATTGTATGTGAATCACAGTACAGGTTTTATTTATTTTTTAAAATAACCTTATAGATTGTTTAAATATGTTGAATTATCACACTGTACTCTGTAAATATATACAATTATTGTATGTCATAAAGAACAAGCTCAAATGGTAGCACGCTGGCTACCCTGCTTTTAGCAGTTAAATGTGTTTTGAGGGTACTCATGGCTGGATATGGAAAAAATGTCGTAGCTGGTGCGTGAATGACTGAAAGTCCTTCAAGTCACATCTGCTAAAATGTTCAAAAGACGATTCTTAACTTCCTCTGCATTTTTGTTACCAAGGAGAGACACCGTCCCAAGGAGGTTCTGGAGCTATTGAAGGTTTGAGCTCTTTGGTTCTCAAATATGACACTTATGAAGTGGTATTCAGGGCCCTCATTTGTGTTCTAGCTGTTGGAGCTGAATCAGCTGTTTCCATGGAAAGGATTACAGTGTGGCAAGCCCATGTGCTATAAGAAAATACCAGAGAACAACAATGAGATATGGCAATGATATTCCCCATAAGTAATGTTTCTTAAACTAGGGGCATAAAGATGTCTGCAACATGCACAATACTAGGGCCAGTTTTTATGTGTCAGGGAACTAATTCCAGCTGTGAGCTGTGTCCTCCTCTGCCAGAGTCTTTCCCCAAAGGTAGTGTTGGCTCCAGGAGCTCTGTTGAATACTGCAAAAGACAGCTAAGATGCCGACTGTCTGGGAGTTTCTTCAGAGACAGACAAATGCACTCCAGCTACCAAGTCTCTTCTACAGTGAACATGAGTTTACCTGCATCTTGCACTTTATGGATAAGAACACACGGCACTGGGTACCCAGCTCCTTCCTTGACCACACTTTCCTCAAGACGGTCAATTGTAGCAAAATATAAAGGCATCAGTCCAAAATATCTGAGGCCGACTCAAAGGCCAGATAAATGGTGTCATGTTAGTTTTCTGGAATCAGGGTTAAGGGGAAGATTTTCCCCTGTTTCAAATCAAGTTTACTGGAAGTGAAGCAATCATATTTCACATAAAATTGCTGTTTGTCTGTCTCTGTGAGATATCTGGCATGCTATGAAGACTTTTCAATTGTCTCACCTTTGAATGACATAGGCCCAATTTATTTGTATTCCCAGACGCAGTATTGCAGAAAGGGGACAAAAACTACCAATTTGAGCAAGGGAAGTTGGCTTGAGTCTCTGGTTGTGGACAGCTAATAATGCTGGCAAACTTATGCTTATTAAATCCAGAGTAAGTGTGTACCCGTCATTCTGAAGTTTGCATCTTTGTAGATGTTTGAGTTATTTTAATAATTCTCTAGAGATGAGAACAAACTTGGGGCAGTAAATGATTTTAAAAATAAACCACCAACTCATCATGAGAATGTTAACTCATGTGAATTACATCAAATTCACAAAGTAAGGAGACTAGAAAAGTAGTATAAATCATTGTATCATTGGCTTCTCACCCACCTCCATTAGACATATATGTATCTCAGCTAACCCTAAACCCCGTGCACCACTGAACCAAGGACTTCCCCGCTGGTGAATGGGATTCATTATTTCCTGACAACATGATACTCTTTACCGTGTTTTGGCATTGCACAATGTGTTCCCTCCTCTTGAAATTCTTCCCCTCTTACTTCATTTATTGGAATCTTTTCTTGGAATAATCTTATTTATCCTCTAATATCCTTTCCCATATCTTACATAGTAGTCATATATGAAGCTGGACACATTTCTACTCAAAATGAACACTAGATTTCCCAGATTCTTTTAAATCTAGGTGTAATCACATTGCTGGGTTCAGGCTAGAGGGATATGAACAGAAATGTTGGGTAGTAGCCACTGGGAATCTCTTCTGCCTTTCTTTGTGCCTTCCCTCCTGTGCTGCTGATTTGCATCGAGACGAGATGGCCACTGCAGGAGAGGCTACTAGGGGCCTGCGGTAGCACGGAGCATGGAGTTTATGTGTGGGGCAGCACTAAGGTCAAGGAATCTGAATCTCTGATGCAGTGGAAAGCCTGCCCCTTGGCTCTTGCTGTAGAGAAACGAACACTTCTAAATTATTGAAATCATTGTTACATTGGGTTTTCTGTCACTCATGGTAAATTTAATTCTAACAAATCCACTGCCACATGTGGTACTGCTCACTTCAATGCTGGTGCAAGAATACAGAGCTGTGGGTGAAGGCATTTGATTGCCCTGTTTCCCTAACACACTGAAGGTCTTTTTAGTCCTCTGTTCTTTCCTCATAGGGTCCTTGAAGCCGCCTCTTCTCCTGGATCCCTCCTAGTCAGTATTCCTATTTTCATAGCTGGGCGTCATAATTTTTCAGTGGTTTGCTGGAATATCATAATTTCTACTTTAAAATAGTAATGTAACATGGCTGCCTAGTGCCTCATCTCAGAGCTCATTTGAGTTCTTGCCTACAGTATTCTGTAGGCTGTTATAAGCTTGTGTTCTCCAATTTAACTGGTTTGTAACCTGTATCTTCACACATGATTCCAGGTCCCATGGTCCCAGGACCCTCGGGGGCCCGATGATGTGCCCTGGCACTGTTTCTCACTCCTTATGGCTTCCACATCCATACCAGTGCTTTGGTAAGTATGTATACTCTGCACCTCTCCAGCACTCCTGAGCCGTGGCTGTGCCAACAACCAGTGCAAGGCACCCTTTAGACAGGTCCCTGGGCTCCAGGCTTCACCCACATTCACTCCACAAAGGCCATTTCAATGCAGAAATTAATACCTGGCTCCAACAGTCTTGACGTTTCTATACAGTCAATTTAGCTTTATGAGAGTCAATTTTTGTGATCTTTGTTTTGATAGATTATAAAAATAATACTACTGTAGAAAATCTGCAAATACTGAAACATATAAAGAGGAAAATAACAGTTTCTCGTAATGTCCTGATCTAGAGGGAAGCATATCTAACATTTATTTCCTTGAAGCTTCTTTTCATGTATATTTATGCATATTTAATTTTATAGAGGTAATAATCACACTTTCTGTAGAATTCTGCATCTGTCTAGTTACCTATCTATATATCTATGGCTACAAAACACTATTTTGTGGATATTTTTTCTAGCATGAAAAGTGTCTTGTTATTTAATATTTAATTTTTTCCTCTCTTTTATCTTGTTATAAATAATATTTTGATTAATATTTATATTATTTTCATCTAGTTTTCAATTTGCCCTTTATTTCAGCTCATATTTCTTGCATTAACAACCACACAAATGATTATGAATCAAGTAATTATTATGGCATTTTCCATAAATTTTAATATTGGAGAATCTTTATCCATCTTTTACCTCAAAAGCTTATCAATAGTAACTGAAACATTCTCACTTTCTCATACTTACAGTGATGCTCTCATTAAATTCCTCTTCTCCTAAGGATCTCCTTTCAATTTTTATTCTGTGTTAGTGGTTTATCTGTTCTTGTATTAGTATTATTTTCTTCCTCATTATAGCTCTATAATAACTGACTTCATTCCATATTTGCTGGACACTCATCATGTTCAGAAACTACCCCACAGAGGTGTAGCACGGTAGCAGTAGGATGTGGTTCTTGCCCTCATATTCATGGTTTTTAGTAGGAGACAGGAAACTTGATTTGTGCAACCCAGTGAAACATGGGTGATGGGGAGACAGGCACAGGTGCTGGGGGGGTGACACCATAAGGGATGAAGCTTCCTAGATGAGTGACATCTAATCTACATTAGTCCTCAGGCTTATGGTGGGAAGGCAAATAGATGAGGGAAAAGAATGTTGACAGTCGATAGAGCTTCACCAAGAAATTCCAAGAGTGAGTAAAGAGGCTGATGGATTTCATAAATTGAACATAATTCTGTGTGACTGGAGCAGAGTATGGAAGTTTAGTTCTGGAAAGGGGACAGATCAAGAAGGGCCTAAGGCATGTTAAAGAGCATGAAATTCACTTGGTGATCCATAGGGAACTGTTGGAAAGATTTAAGTTAGACAGCAACTTGACCAAATTCATCGTCAGAAAAGATCTGTCTGGCTGTAATATGAAGGATCAATTGGAATAAAGGCAAAACAATTGTGGGAGGAGCATCAATTGTTCTAATAAACCAGAGATAAAAAAAATTGATGCTGGCCTAGGGCAGGGTAGTGGCACCAAGAATGGAGAGACACAGACAGATTTGACAAATGTGGTATATTTGGAAGATATTTAGGATATAAAATTGTCAGAAATTGGTGGTTGACTGGGCATTTAAAATAAGGGAGAGGGAAGGATCAGATATAATGTAACAGAGCATTCAGGCACACGTTGGTTCCATTCACTGAGAGAGAATACAGGAAACATGGGTAGGAAGTGGGATGATAATTATTTTGTATGTGTGTGGTAACTGAAAACTGCCTACCCAATAGACAACTGGCTGTGCTAATTTGGAGCTTAGATGATGGTAAGATGAGCTGAAGATGCAAATTTGTATATTAAATGATAAGAGTAGGCATAACCTTCATGCAGGTCTACAGAGTGTCTAAGAATCACCAATACTTAAGGTGCAAACAGAGGATAGGGAGCCCCAACATGAGACAGAACAAGAAGCCAGGGGGGTGGGCAGAAAGATAGGAGAGGGTGGAATCTGGGAAATAGAAGAAATCTTTTCTTTTTTTAAAGGGGCTGATGGCAATATTATCAAATGCTCCTTACATATTAGGAACTATAATGACTGCAAAGGTGTCACTAGCTTTAGCGACAAGTATGTTACACAGTAGAGAAGTTTCAGTAGCTTAAAGAAGGCACAAAATACATTGTAGTCAATTGAATAGTAAATTCAAGGTAAGGAAATGAAGATGGGAAATGTTGACTGTAAAGGTATTGACCGTGAGGGGAAAAACAGAATAGAGTGTTGATAGCTGAAAGGACATGTGAAATCAAGGTAGTTAAGGCTTTCCACCCAAATATCTTATATAGCTTTTTTACTTACTCAAATATTTTACAGTTCTCTGGAAGGTTGTTAGCTATCTGTGTGAATTTTGTAAATTTCTTGTTATGGTTGTTACTGGTTAATAAAAATTTAAATGTAATATTTTTATTCTCATTCTTTATAGTTACAGCTATTGCTAGTATATGGGAATCATGCTGATTTCCTATTTTTGTATAACTATCTTGTTTCTATCTGCCTTACTAAAACATCTAATATTATTTTGTACAATAATATTAATAATAAATTACATGAAATTATGTAATGTTATAATTATTTACTTGAGTTTCCATGTATATAAGTACTTTATTGATGCTTTATTCATTTTTTTATCATTATGAGCATGAGCATCATTACTTCCTAGAGTCTAAAGGTTGCAGCTATACCTTAGGATATAAAATTAAGAGACCTGGGACATCACCCATGCTAACATTTTTATTTTTAAAATGGGAAACTCAAGTTAAAAGAAGCTAAGTCTCTACAGTCTTATTCACGTGTGTTTTCTCAGATCCTGTTATAATGCCATAAGATAGATACGCATTTCATTTTTCCCCAGATTGCGTTAATTTTAGAACAGGGGAGAGAATATTAAAGGCTTGTATCATATTAATTATTATAGTAAAATGTAACTCGGTAACATCTCTAGCAATATTCTCAGAAGCTAATTAAATTTTGCTTTTGCCACTGGTGCCAAAATGCTCTCCTTTGTGCTCCGGATGGGCTCATGCTGCTTCTCTCACTTTGTATGACCACAGAGGTAGGTTTTTTGTCATTCCTGCTCTTTTGTTATTGTCTCTTATGGGACAAAAGTGTTCTTGCTCTTTCTATTAGCACTCATACCATTTTTGTCGGATTTCTAAAAGTAGCCTGGCTCTGTAAATTCATGGTTCCAAATGTCAACAAATATGGTAGTGGGTCCCAGGCCTAGGTTAGAGGCTCTTTGAAAGACCCTATGTGCTTCCTTTCAAACTTGAAAAACTGAAGAAGCCAACATTATTGAACCATAATTTACATATAATAAGGTTTCTTATTTCATCTCTCTATCTCTATCTCTCTCTGTCTCTATCTACATCTATATATCTATATATCTATATCATTACACATTATTATCCCATGTGAGTAAAGAGGCTAAGAAGTTCCACTCTCTGCCCTCTGCACATCTATAAGCTGGAGATTTAGGAAGGTCTGTGACATACACAGTTCAAATGTCTGACAGCTTGAAAGCCAATGGTGTAGATTCCACTCCAGTCCGAAGTCCTGAGAGATGGAAGCTCTCCATGCAGAAATTTGCTGTCATAGCTCAGTCAAGCAGAGAGGGCAAATCTTCTCTTCTCCATGCTTTTGTTCTACTCAGGCCGTCAGCAGATTGGATGATGCCCACCTGCTTGGAGAGGTAATCCTCTCTCGTCAGTCTACAGATTCAGCTGCTAATCTCTTTCAGAAATACCTCACAAACACACTTAGAAATGCTGTTTAACCAGCTATGTTGGCATCTCATGACCAAGTCAAGCTGCTAACTACCACAGAATATTTTCATGAATCTGGACAAATGTCTAACTATCAATGAAGCCATAGGACACTTCTGTCACCACCTCCAAATTCTCCCATGGCCATTTGCAGCAAATGCCCTCTTTCTCCATAACCACAATGCTTCCAGGAAACGATCTGCTTTCTGTCACCATATATTCGTTTTGTGCCTTCTGTAAACTTAAATGAAAGAATCATACAGTGTGTGCTCTTTTGTGTTGGGTTTTTGTACTCAGAACGAGGATTTTAATTTATTGATGCAAAAGGTTCAGTGTAGCTTTCTATTTAGGAGTACACCCCAACTTGTTTACCCACTTATCTAGTGATAGATGACCATTAACTTTTTCTAGTGCTTGGTTACTCTGAATAAAAATTTTATGAGTAATCGTGTACAAATACTTTCTTGTGGGTAAATACCTAGGAAAGAAATTGTTGGGTCATAAGTTAGCATACGAATTTCATACATTATTCTCCCCCTTTCCTCTTCCAAATTGCTCATGGGTTTTTAAAAATTTCTTTATGTGATTCTGTCAAATTATCAACTGATTCATTGTACTGTTTTTTAAAAATCTATCACTAATTGTCCTTCACACTTTTCCACGTAGTATATGCATTGAAAAAGCTGCCAGTTCCCTTTTCTCTTTGTGATACACTTTATGCAATCCTCCATCCTTCTACATCAGTGTGAACTCTTGGGTCCAGACAGACTTCCTTGTGATGTCTTTTTTTTTCTTTTTAATCTTGACATTGGGCTTTCTGATTTATTCTTGTGCTGTTTTATACTTCTTTTGAATAGGGTTTCTTTCTCCCTTGGGCCCATAACACACTACTCTAACTTTTAGTCACTCAGTTAACCTCATATTCCTGGAATAAATACAAATCTTCTTCTTTTTTGTTTTGTTTTGTTTTCAAATAGTAAGTCACTTTGAAATTCTTGAAATAAGTACAAAGCCCTTTTCCTCACTTTTTGTTTTGAATGGCAAGTAACAATGGAAACAGAGAGAGTAAAAAGAACTTTTAAGGATTGTGAGCAGGGTGGGAGCAAGTGCATCAGGATTATGTTTAAATCCATCACTGGGTGCAGTGTGGAAAGCGAAAGGGTAGCTGCAGGTCAGTTATTACAGTGGTGAGGTGACAAGATGATGGCCCTCACTTGGATGCAGTGATGTGGAAGGGAAAGTAATGAGCATGCGTAGAGCTCAGTGATGGGTAGCTGATGAAGGAGGAGGTAGGTGAGTCCTGGCCTTCCACTTGCATAGACGTGATGCCTCTCACTGAGATGCAGGGTGTTGAGGTAACGGAGGAAAGAGGAAAGGTCTATTTTCAGGGATAGTGATGTGACATATTGTATATGAGCTTTTTTTTTTTTTTTGCATATACTTTCTAAATGTGCTAAACTTTTAAAAGCAGTGAATAACAGCAAAATGTAGACCAGCCTAGCAGAAGTAGGGTGAGAAAGCATGGTACCCTATCTGGCCACTTGTTGGGAGCCACAAATTATAAATTGAGTCTAGGGGATGTCCGTGCTTGTCCTTGTCCTGCCTTTTGAGCCAGATTGGCATGAGGAAACACCTTGCTCTCTTCTGGTCATAGCTGGAAGACCTAGGGCTAGTGACTGCTGTAGCACTCATGATAAGAACTGCTGAAGATGATAAGTCACCTGGCCAAACTACAGTTTCCTTATTGCCCCCTGTCTTGTCCTTGCAAGAATACTTTGTTCTGCTTACTAGTCCACCATTGTCACCATTACTGTTCCTGGAAACACCCACTGCTCTTCACCCATTAACCTTGACTCAGATGTAACCAATAAATACCAAGGTTCTGGCTGCCTCGTGGCCTTCTGTTCCCCTTGAACAATGGGTCATCCCAGATCCCTGCTGCACCTCTATTTCGTCTCTTGTTCTTTCTTCCTGCCATGCACCGTAACTCTAGGCAGGAGTTACTGCAGGTGTCTCTTATAGCCACTGTGACTGACTCCCAGTAAAACTCCATTGTTTTTCAAAGACCGAATTTCTAGTACAATTGAGTACTTTGATTAGTTGTTCCTGTTCATTTTCTGGGATGCAATTTCACACTGATTTTTTTTCTCACATTCTTTCCTTCCAAGAAGAAAAGACAGGCTTTTTAGGGAGCAGATGCGGTTGGAAACTGAGTGGAGCTATTCCAAAAATATCAAGATGGAAAACAAAATGTGAAAGGGTGCAGAGCGGGAATTGAGAAAAACAAAACAAAATAAAACAAAACAACCCTAGAGAGAAAAATGCAATAAGTTTGCTTAATGAGCCAACCAATTTCAATAAGAAATTATTGGGAAAATAATATTTTTTGAAGGACATGTAGGGATATTTCACCTCCACAGAGCAAAATGCCAAAAAGGATGCTGGGGGGAAAATGTAAGCCTATTCAACAAAGGAGAAGGGAGACAGCAATGAAAATAGGACCATCAAGGCTCTAATCTCCCGCAGCTGGAATGAACAGAATCAGTGATTCTTGGATTTCATGTTCCTAAGTCACAGAACCATATATATATGTAACTTGCAACACTGGAAAAGAGAGGACAAAGAGAGAGAATTTAACATTGACCCTAGAAGCATGATTCAACTCATGAAGGATATAGAAACACATAAGAAAATGTGCCAATTCCCCTGTTGAACCCTCACCATCATGGGAAGACTTTAAGGACATTTTTTCTCATTCTAAATCATGGGCAAACTAAATCACATATTTACTAATAAATTTAGGATGGCTTTCGTGTCTGATAAATTTGTAAGGAGTAAGAAGCAATGTTGAAAGATAAATCTACCTCTACTAAATTTATGCTTTGCACACACATTTCTTGACTATTACTATTAATTTTAGTATTATATTATTATTAAAACATATATTCCCTTGCCAATTCATTATATGTTAGTGAAGGTAATTGTCTTTTAAAGTAGAGAAAGAATAAATCACTATTGCCTTTTTTCTTCTTAAGAGTTAATATAAAATGATTTGTTGATCAGCAAAAAAACACTAATAAAAGTACTCAGATACTGTTCTACCTAAAGGCCTATTTGGTTGCAGGCTCTGTGCAGGTGACGCTATACATGTTGCAATATGCACTGAAATTAGTATTTTCAAAGTCTGAGCAAACTCTGAAGCTTCTTTACAACTTTTGGTTAGAGTTTCCAAGAGTTGGAAATTCTAATTATGCTAAAAATGTTAATGTCCACATCATCATCGAGGGAAATCACATAACTACAATCAAACTGAGCTTCTGCCTTACTAAGTTATTCCACAACAAAGATGAAAGGCAAAATGCATTCCATCATACCATTCAGTCTTGTTCCTCACTTGGGATTAATAATCAGAGATGCCTGGCAAACTCCTCTCAAAGTTCAGAATGTGATGGGGAGGCAAAATATTCAAGCAATATAAAATACTTTTGGTTGTTTCTGTGACACACAAACACATCTACATGATGAAAACAATAGTTGCCAAAATAGTTAATTTATTTGCTTATGAGATGGCTTTAGTAACGCTCTTAAGGAGATGCTGTGTTGGTGTGACTGTAGTTACACTGCTTTCAAAAAGCAGTGTAGAATCGTGTAGAGGCCATGATATTAACAGCCAAACGAGGGTGCCAGGGCAGGCACTGCCATTTGAAGTCTCTATGAGATTGACAAGTATCAATTGACCTCAACTAAACAGGGCCAGTAATAATGCCTTGCTTCTACTTTACATAATACCATGAACATCCAGTAATCCAGTGTGCGGACTTGGCAAATTATAGTCAGAAACATATGTTTCCTTGATATTTCTATTTTCTTTTTTTTTTGTGGGTACCGGGGTGTCGACCTCAGGACCTCGCACGCCAGCAGGCGCCCATGCCGCTGAGCGATATCACCGGCCCTTTTTTTCTTATGTGGGTTCTGGGAGTCGAACTCGGGCCCTCGCGCTTGCCGGGCAGGCGCTTAAGCCGCTGAGCCATCTCACCGGCCCATATTTCTATTTTCTGAGTGGGTTTTATCTGAATTATGACCAAAATGGTGAACTGATTCTATGATGGAATTGTCTGTAAGGTTCATTTGGAAATGAATATTTTTATTCTCTATGTTTGGTGTGACTTTAGCCAAGAAGGCTACTTGGAGGGAAGGAAAGAAAGCTGATTTTTTTCTCCATTCTTATAGAAGGTGTAGGCAAGTTATGGTACTACATGTGTTAATTTTGCAATAATAATTGAAATCCTTCCTCAAGAGATGGGAAGTTTATGTTGGACACATTTGCCTCCTCAATTTCATATTCCAGAAAGGCCCTGTGGAGTCCATACATGGAGACAGAGAAACTCCCAGGAAGCCCATCTGTGCTCCCTGACTGTAATCTCTTTGCTTCCCTTGTGGGAATCTTCAGAATCCCTGAGCAAAGAAGCGATAATTCTGTCATCACCGCACACCGCAGGAGCAGGGACTAAGACCTGATCCCAGGAAGCTGTGCAGGGAGACTCATGTTGCCATGCTGGGATAGACTTGGTGGGACTTGGGCCCAATGCTGCAAGAGCCACTGTCCCGCGTAGCCGTCAGAAGTGGCCATGCCTAGTGCCTGGCTGCAGTTGTGCTAATGATGTTCTGTGGACACTCCGATCTTCAGGGAAGGGAGCAAAAAGGCCCTTGCTAAATCTAAGGGCTCAAGTAGGGCGCTTTCTCAGCTCTCTCCCAGTTTGTAGGAGATTAAATTATATGAGGTTTGGATTTTCCTGTAAGTCTTTTACTATGTGGCTGGGATGACTGAATGAGTGAGGACTAAAGTGCTGATGTGACTCACTGAGAGGACTGTGTGTGGGGGGGGGGACTGTTCTGTCGTGTGCTAGGTCCCTACCCTGCTCTGTGCCCTCTGTATATCACCTGGCTCCCTCACCCTCTGGCCTTTGGTTAGATGGCGCTGTGGGAGCCCTGGCAGGAGCTCAGTGGTGCAGTGGAGCGAGGCCAACTGTTTGTTTCCATGGCTCTGTCCCTATAGGGTGGCCAGAGGGAGGCCACAGTGGCGTTAAGTACTCCTCCCAGGCAGCCTTTTCCATCTCTACTTCCAGCAAACTTGTCCTGTCCCTGCAGGTGTTGGGAAGTGACGGTGCACCTTTGTCATCAGCCCCGAGTCAGTGCACTCTTTTGAGGTTCCCTACTCCTACTCATAAGTAGGAACCAGTCCCATTACTAAATTCTCCCTGTACTTCCCAGTTTGACAGTACCAGTGTTTTCTCTCCAAATCTCAGATCAGGCAAGCTGGGTTGCCACTAGCTTGAAAATGGGGCAAACTTACAGCAAGATGCCAAATAGCTGTTGGGTAGAATGCCTTTCAATTACAGAGACAAAGGGGCCTCTCTGCTTCCAGTATCTGCTGGATAAGGATTAGTTTCTCTTAGTGCTCTTTGTAAAATATCATTTTTAAAATGTCTACTTTTATTATAGATATTAAAGTCACCTATTGAAAGAAGGTCATGAGTATTGTTGCTTAACCTAAAGGATGTTTTACTTGACACATTTGTTTTGGGTGGGATAAAAAACAAGGTGTGACATTTGTTATTATGAAAAAATAAAGTTAAACCTTCCTTTCCCCCTCTCATTTCCTTGTTTGTACATTTCTCTCCTTATTCAATTTCTATTGTTGATAACTTGAGTACAGGTCTATTATTCAGAATACCAGATTTAGATAAAAAATGTACTCTGAAATGAAAGAAGGAAAAAAAAATCTTACCATTTTCAGTGTTTCAGTATGAAAACATTGGAACACTTTTTTTTTTGATGGCAGGGCTATGCAGATCAGCTACACACAGGCAAGTGAGTTCTTAGTCAAATGAGCCATTTATGTTGGCTCATTTGATTTATTTGTGAGATAACATCATATTTTAAGAGTTTCAGCACATACTGTTATTTTCACAAAAGTATTAATATTGTGTGTCCCTGCCATTTTTGGAGATGGATTTGTCCTGGATTTTTACTCCCACACCATGCTCCTTTGAATACTCTACACATGCAGACATAAAAATAAAGTACACTAGAATGAACTTTATTTTGTTTTGAGAACACTGTGACACCCTCTGATCACAATGAGGTAGCATATTCCACCCTGTCTCTTCTTGCCCTGAGGAAATACCCCATCCCCTTGGGAATTGCTTCTTCCCAGCTCTGAGGGTGCATTTGCTCAGGATCCACCCTGTTCTTCCTGGTGCGGTCTCGCTCTGACTAGAACTGGTCTAGAAACGGACACGTGGCTGGAGTCCAGACAACAGGAACCCTTCTCTGGGATTTCTGTTAAAGGAAGAAGACAGAGAATCAGTTTCTTTCTACCGATGGGAACCACAATTTGTAGAACTCAGGGACCCTTAGCGTCCACTTTCTCTCCCAGTTGAAGGAAGCCCATTTTCAGAGAGAGAAATGAAATTGGACCCTCAGAGGCAGAAATGAGAATCAGAGAGTGACTTTGTCACGTGCAAGTCCTTGGCTCCACTTGCACCAGAAACCCAAGAGCCTTTCTACATTTCTCAAGTTGTGGTTGTTTAGATGCCTTTCAGTTATGTAAGATATACCCAATATTGTCCTTAAGAGTTTGCTATTTGCCCAAGCTAGTTGATTATTATCTCTATTAACCAGAGTCAAATCATCTTCACTAAAGCAAAATGCTATATCCGATTTGAATTCATTTAAAAAACACTTGAGTAGTTTTTTTGAGCCAGATCCTCCAAAAGAAGTGATGTAGTATGAAACCTTATTCCTACGCCCTTTGAGTTTATGATAAAGCAGGGAAGGTAAGGATGATGATGATAGAATGACAACACTTACAGTTCAACCACAACAATATTTTGGGTACTCTTTAAGGACCAGATGCTCCACTTAGTGTTTTTATGTGAAATGGTTTTATTTAATGCTCATAATAACTTTGTGTACAGTAACATCCATCACATTTTGAAGATAATGTAAGTACTGTTCAGCAAGCTCAGGTCACATGGAAGTTAAGGTCAGAGGCAGAATTTGTACTTAGGACTGTTGGGCTTCTGGTTCCTTGCCATTGTTCACCATTCCTGCTTTATATTTAAGGAAAAATATGTGTAATTTAAAGGTAAGTTTGGAGTAAACACAGCATTCATTTGACAAAACCTAGATTAGTGTAATGGAGAAGGTGGTATTTATATGGGCCTCGGGGAGGAGCAATAGGATGTGGTAGCCATAGAAGACACAGCCCAAAAAGGCTCTCTCATGCTTCCAGTAAATTCAGAGCTGAGCCTGAACCAAGGATGAAAATAGGAGATAACATCAATTCAAGTCCCACGGGCTGCATCTTATAAATGACCGCTAGTCCTTTGCCCCTACTTGAACTCTCCTGCCTAATATTTCTGCTAAGTAAGGAATTAACCTGCAATTCTAATGATTCACAACTGGAAAGATTTGATTTTGGGACACCGAAGTCATGAAAATTTAGTAGCTCTAAGAGACCAGATCTAGGAGCTCATGAGCTTGCAGTGAATGTGGGCTTCTGGGACTGACGAGCTCTGTATGAGTGGTAATGGCTGTATTGTGTTGCTGTTAGACAGTCTCTGTGTTGGGACACTTGTTTTCCCTTTTAGCTCCTTGAAAGCAAAGGCTGATAGATCCTCCCTCTCGGACACTGTTCTCCTTCTGTCTGACAGAGAGACACAAGCACCCATTCTGATGCACAACAAATCTGACCCCTGGAAATACCTTAGAAGTTATAAAGCAAAGGATGTAAATGTTCTCTGCGCATTCTGTCTTTCCCTCCCCAAGGTAAAACAGACATTGTCGTAAGTAACCTCAGCTCCCTTTAAGAAATTTTCAGATAAAAGTGGTGCACTGGGAACTCTCAGTGATCCTTCTCTGTAGTTTTGTAGTATTCCTAGGCCGATGACTTCCAAGTGCTTCATAAGAAATTAATAGTTGTTGATCACCTACAATGTGTCAGGCACGGAGTTACAAGATTTGTCTCTCCTCTACTTAACTCACACACGCATTCAGTAACACTTATGAGAAACTGAAGATTTGAAGAGGTTAAGAATCTTCTGCAAGGCCACACAAATGGCAGAGCTGAAATCAGATCCCTTCTGTATGTCGCAAAGCCAGTGCATTCACTTTAGCGAGCTGTTGGTAGGCATCGGTATTATTCTTTAGCAGGTTTGGAAGCTAAAACTTGGACGTTTAATCATTTGTAAGGTCACATTGCAACTCAGGAGTAGATTTATATAGTGTATATCCAGGCACAGCAGTACATTTGTATCAGAGCAGACTTCTAACAATGTGGAAGGTCATATACTGGTCAGTGACAGGACATGTAAAAATGGAAAAACACACTATTTGGAGGAGACAAGTTCAAACTTTTAGAAAAACAATTGAGAGTTTCAATTTAAAGTAACTTCAGGAATTATAATAATTTGTCCAAATTGGCCATTTATTTTTGAAGGTATTCATGTCAGGCTCAAAATATATCAACCCTAAACAACTTTGAAATAATCAGTGGGACAAATGTTCTGTAAGCTTTTTGCACAGATACTCTGTAAAACACAAAAGTCCTGAGCAGGAGAACAGCCTCCATTGCTATCTTTCTCTGAAAACAGCTCAACAATTTTTGGGGTGAAAATCAGGTACTTAGCATCCTACCCATAAATGATGATGATCCATTCATTGTGGCAGGCGGTTTTATCTTACACAGATGACTATATTGAAAAGAATGACACTTTGCCTGTATTGTGTAATGTGCTCTTGACAAGTAATTAATGATACATCCATTTTAAATCTAAGGTCAGAAAGAGAGTTCTTCATTTTAAAGCAATAAAGAAATAAAAAGATCCAGCTCAGAAATAACTAGGGCATGTCATCTTGGGATGGAGATGCAGTTGAAGATTCATGTAAGATAAACTGTAAACATCTGGATGTCATATGATAAGCCCTGTACTTTCTTGAAAGTTTCTAACTTTAGTGAAGTGGGAAAATAATCTGTCTTATTTAAGATTTCCTCTATGTCAAATACAGTCCTGTCTTTATACTTAATAGCCATGAAACCACGGTCAGATCTTATCGGATAATGCTGCATGCCTCCTGGGTTAAAGCAAGAGTGACACAGACAGTCCTTTCCTACCCTGGCTGCCATGAGAGTTTCCGGGGAACTTCAGTGAGCTGGTGGCTCTTTGCGCAACTCTTAGGCAAGTATGGTAATCAGTTTTTGGTAAAACCAAGTGGATTTAAAAACCAGGGGACCCTAGATTGCTCTGTAAGAAAAATCTGTAACAGTTACACCACATTACGTAGGCTTCTTTTGAGTAAGGTAAACAATGTTGCAGCAAAAGTAAACTCCTAAATTTCTGTGGCTTTGTGCAATAAAATTTGTATCCTGCTCATGTCCTCACCTGTGTCAGGTTGGGTGTATTTTCTAGGCAGTTCTTTCTCCAAGCAGTGACTTAGGTTTCTGGGTTTTTTCCATTTTATGTGTGTATCATCGGAAATACTCTGGTTCCTTTTTCATTGATGGGAGAGATAGCTTACGATCATGTAGGAAATTTGAAAGACCACCCACAAGAGTGGCATATCTCATTTCTATTTATGTTCCAGTGGCTGGAATGTAATCACATGTACAACCTAATTGCAAGTTGACCAAGAAAATGCAAAACAAACAAGTGGGAAACCATATACATACTGTTTTAGGAGGGCTGAGGTAAGAGTGAGAGTGGAAGTAGATAGGCGAGGTCTTTTGTTTAGATTGGTGGAAGATTTTGTAGGAAGAAAGCCAGGTGATGTGAAATCTGTAGAAATCACCATGCACATAACAAAAAACTGAAATCCATGGCTTTGGCCACTGGAGATGAGCAATGCTAAGTTTGGTTAGCCAGATTCTATAATTTTTAAAAATGGGAAACGTACAAAACATCCTTTTCAATCTTGATCAAAGTGAGACACATCATAGTCGTAGAACTCTTGGGGCAATCACCTGCTTGGGGGGAGGCTTTTGGTCAGAGTATATCATTATACAAATGCATCATCCAGTCGTCTAGAAAGTCTGAAGAAATAAAGCTTCGTTAAAGGGAGATTTAGTATCCTAGGCATATATATTAAAAATTGTATACTCCTATTGTCTGCTGCCAACAATCTATTTCCTCTCTTGTTTTGTTGTGGTGGAACCGCATAACAAATCTAACAAACATTTAAGTGTGCAACACAGCATTGTTAACCATATAAGTTGTCTAGCCGATGTCCAGACTTTTTCATCTTTAATGACTGAAACTCTCTACTCACTGAACAGCAGGTCCCTTTTGTTTCTCCCCTCAGTACCTGGCAACCACTATTCTACTTTCTGCTGCTATGAGTTTTGGCCACTTCAGATTTCTCATAGAAGTGGAATTACACAGTATTTTTCCATCTGTTACTGGCTTATTTCTCTTAGCATAATGCTCCCAAGGTCCATCCATGTTGTAGCATATGGCAGGATTTCCTTTTTCTAAGGCAGAATAATATTTCATTGTGTGTATATATGACATTTTCTTAACACATTCATTGGACAATAGACTTTCAAGTTTTTTTCTACCCCTTGGATATTGCAAGTAATGCTGCAATGAACACGAGAGTACAAATCTCTTTGAGATTCTGCTTTCAATTCTTTTGTATAAGAGCTCAAAAGTAGGATTGCTGGGTCATACAGGGGTGACTGAAAATATGGTGAATGTTTAAATTTAAAAAACACTTATTACAATGAGACATATTGCCAAGAATGATGGGATAAGTGTGTTTGAGGTAAGAGAGAGTATTTTTGAGTATTCTAAGGAGGATTAATGGCAATGTGTTTTTTACTGTAATGAATCTTTAAATTTAAACATCCACTATATTTTCTGATGACCCCAATGTACTAGTCTCAGTAGCTGTCACTAAGATGTTCTTATCAAATGTGATTGATCAATCAATTGATTGATAATTACCCACTTATTTCACAAACTTTAAGTGAAGAGCTTCTGGTAATAAAGAAAAGAGTATAAGAATAAATGTGATGTGGTTTCATAGCATAGAAAGTGTATGTAAAGTTATAAACAAGTATATTACAGTTATAATTATTATAATCCACATTGATAACATTTTTTCTCAGAAGATAAATTCTGTTAAAATCTTATAGGATAACTTGAAACAATCTCATCTTAACCTTATCCACTTGACCAATAATTAAAATCAATTTTATTTCGAGTGCAGGGTTTTATTAGAGTCCATCAATTTGTCAGGTTCTATCACCTCACAATAGGTGTTCTGTGATTTAAAGAAATTTACAAGATCCAGGCCATTTCTAAGAGTGCCAAATGCCAAGCGTAACAAACTGAAGCAGGAGCTTCCTTGGAGGAAAAAGACAGCACGGGGAGTACGTCTCTGTTGGAAAACTCTGCACTTGTGATTTAGGGTGTGTTTAAGATAGGAACTTCCTGACTTTTTCAGCCTTAAGCACAGGAACACAGAAAGCCTCTGACCAGTTTCCTCTATTGTAGTAGACAGCTTTCCATTCCTGTGGCAAAATACCTGAGATAAATAACTTCAACTTTATTTTAGCTCATGGTCTCAGAGGCTTCAGTTCATGATTTCTTGTTTCCATTGCTTTGGGCCTGTAGCAAGGCAGAACATCATAGCAGGGAGTGGGTGGAGCAAACCTGCTTATACCATGGTGATCATGAAGGGAAAGAAAGAAAGGAGGGGCCAAATATTCTCCCTAAGGGCACACTCCCAGTGGCCCAATTTTCTTCTGCCAGGCTCCATCTCTGTAATGTTCAACCAGTTTCCAGTAGCACCATATACTGGAGACCAATCCTATAGGGGATACATAAGATCCAAACCACGACATATATGAAGGTAACTCCTTCAGAGCAAGGTCAAGATTTTCTTTCTTTTTTTTTTTTTTGTGGGTACCGGGGAGTCGACCTCAGGACCTTGTGCACCAGCAGGCGCCCATGCCGCTGAGCGATATCACCGGCCCCTTTTTCGTATGTGGGTTCCGGGAGTCAAACTCGGGCCCTCGTGCTTGCCGGGCAGGCGCTTAAGCCGCTGAGCCATCTCACTGGCCCAAGATTTTCTTTCAATTTCTGGCTATTGTAGTGTACTCATTTTTTAAAAATATACTCTTTTTTTAACCTCTTCTTGGTCTTGTTCATCAATTTTTACCATCTATATCAGTCTGCGAGAACTGCCATACCAAAATATCACAGACAAGGCCGCTAAAACCACAGATACCCATTTTCTCATAGTTCGCAAGGGTGAAAGTCCTAGGATTGAGGTGTCAACAGAGTTAGTTTCTCCTGAGGCCTCTCTCCTTGTGTTGCAGATGGCCACCTTCCTCCTATGTCTGTTCTTTTGCACACATATCCTTGGTGTCTTCGTATTCTTATAAAGACACCAGTTGTCATTTTAGATCTAGAATGTCCCCCAGAGTGTCAAGTGTTCAGAGCTGGGGCTTTTGGAAGGTGATTGGGTCGTGGGGGAATGACACTCACCCACTGATGAGCCCGAAGCTGAAGGTGCTGTTAGGAGCTGGCCCTGGTCAGGAGAGTTGAAAGAGGCAGGTCACCGAGTGTGTGACCTGGAATGGTACATTTCCTTGCCCTGCTCCCCACTTTATCCTTTGCTTTCTGGCCACCATGACGTGGGCAGGTTTCCTCTGCCAGACCCGTCCACCACACCCTTCCAGCCTTGGAGCCAGCTGACTATGAACTGAATCCTCTAAAAACTGAGACAAAATAAACTTATTATTTAAATTGTGGGTATGGAGTATTACATGTTAGTGACCAGTCAGTGGCCAAGACATCAGTCATTTCGGTTTAGGGCCCCATCCTAATGATTTCTTTTAACCTTAATTACCTCCCGAAGGGCCTAACATGACTATAGTCACATCCTGTGGGCTTTCAATGTGTGAATTGGGAAGAGTACTACTGTTCAATCCATAACATCATCTGTCTCGGCTTCTATTTTCCTGTCTAGGTTCTGCCCTACTTCTCCTTTTAAGTGCTGCTTTTGTTTGTTCTAAACTCTTTGGGATAGATTCACACATTTACACAAAGCCCGAATTGTCATGCCTATTGCTCCCAGTTGAGCATTGCAGATCAATGCTATGCATGCAGAGCGAAAATGAAATAGAATTATGGCACAGCATGTAGACCCACATTAGGGGGTGTTCAAAGAGAGGCTTTTGCTGTTAACTCTTCCTTTCATTGAGGGAGAAGGAATTACCTTTTCACTTAAAGAGCTGTTATAAACTATGTGATTTACAAACAAAAATTGCTAACAAAGTGCCTAACTCTTATTTGTTTTTAATAATGTTACTTCCTGTGCTCTGCTTTTGCTAACTTTGTTAAGAGATTGTTGTTGAAAGATTATTGAAAGAGGTGTAGGAAAAAAATTATAATGTCTTCTAAAGCAGAAATGGACATCGCTGTTGACAATGACCAGCCCATCATTTCTAAACATTCCCAGTTTTCTCATGGCCTATGCCCCAAATCTTCTGGTACTGCAGAAAGCTACTGTCAGCTTCCACCAGGATTCTACGAACCTATGAGGATTTCATGTGTGTTTTCTTCATTTTTCCTCAGCCTCAAGTAAGTGTTTGGTTAATTCTATCATATTAGGCTCAGTGACATATTTCCTTTCTTCTGCTCTACAGGCATTAGTTGTGTAGCAACCCAATATAACCTCATCCTTTTTTCTTCCTTGTTCCTGATTCTGCCATCACCAAGAGAAATTCAGAAATTTGAATGAACCGGATCTGTGCAGCTTTGTGCCTACAACCTGTCCCCCTGGAGCCGTCAGCTCAGCTGCCCATAATTCCTGGGGAGTTTCATGGTTTTTATTGTAAATCAGCTTGTTTATATCTTTTGTTTTAAACATAGAAATCTGATTACAGCTAGCCGGTTTTGCTAGATTGTAGAAATTACCCTGAAAAGGACTAGAGGGGACAAAGGAAATTTATCTGTTGGCTGAACTTTTTAAGTAGCAGTCTACAGGGGTAATTTACATTAAAGAAAAAGCAGTGTGAGGCTGGCTTGGGATTTACAGGCACTTTTGTTAGAAATGAAAATATCATACTTCCAACCAAAATGGATTGAATGGTTCAATGCACACAGAGTTCTTTTCATCTGTAAACAGTTTGAAAAATCCAGCAAGTGAGAAATAAAACACTGATTTGGTTTAAAATTGAAACCTCTCAGATAAATTTAATACTTATCCCAAGTATCAAAGTATTTTGTGTTCAAAATACAGAGCTGTGGGCTGTAGGTATGGCAGCAGACGTACTCCAGATCTGGTTAGTTGAAATGCCTGTGTTTATGAAGGCTTGCAACTCAGTGGAAATGGGAAAAGAATTCTTGGAATGCAACAATTTAAACTTATAAAGAACACATGTACTAGAATACACATATATGTCTTCAGACATGTCAAGGGGGCGGTTGCATAGCAGAGTGAAGCCATATTTGCTGGCACTTGATACCCACAAAACTCTGAGGATAGGTATGTCTAACAAATTCTGGAGACTATGGGTAAGTACACTGTTAGGAGAGACTGCTAACTGGAACAGAGCAGGAAGTGGATTGGTCATAGTTTGCCAGTGTTTAGAAGAGTAAAATAGGGGCTGGTGAGATGGCTCAGTGGCATAAGCGCCTGCCTGGCAAGCGCGAGGGCCCAAGTTCGACTCCCGGAACCCACATACAAAAAAAGGGCCGGTGATATCACTCAGTGTCACAGGTGCCTGCTGGCACGCGAGGTCCTGAGGTTGACCCCCAGTACCCACACACACACAAAAAATAAATAAAAATAAAAAAATAAAAGAGTAAAGTAAAACCCTTTTAATTTGTTTGAGTGGTAACTAGCAGGCTTTATGACTCCAGGAGCCTACTTTGTAAGCTATGATGATTTACAACCAAAGTTGCTAGCACTTGCTGGCTTTTAGTAGCCTCTTAATAAATGTTAATTTCTATCCCTGTGCTCTGTTCCCGTTAGAAATTTAGATATTGTAGAAGCTATTATAAGTAACATAAATGAACTCAGAGTCTATGTAAGTTTTGATTGGTAGATGTTTCCTGTTTATCATATAATTTTGAATATAAATATGCATTCATTTATTTTATTCATATACACATACATGGTGTGTAATTTGTGAATGCATGTCAAATGCTAAAATAGAGTTTTGACCATCTATATTTTTAATTGAAAGGAATAAAATTTTTAAATGATAAATTATACATTTTCTTGATGTGAGACCTCTAGCACAGGGTGACCAAAGGGATTACAGAATCACAGAGCATCACTCTAAAAGAGGGCCCGGAGCCCATGTGTCTGTCTGTTCCTTCCTCATTGTTCAGATGGGGAATTGAAGCCTTATAAGGTAAATTGATTTACTTTAGCTTGTTGATTCCAGTGACCTCAATGGCATCAAATCCTTATTGGAAACAATGAAAAGTCATTTGGATCTAGGTCCAATGGATTCATTATTGATCGTGTTGGATAATATCCATCTTGAAGCAAAAATTTCATGAGGCTCATAAACCAGTTAGTGAGACAATATCTTGTCCTGCTTTCTCTCCCTGAACAACCCCCATTTCTGGAAGAAAAGGGTTGCAAAGACCTTTAAAATGATAATTGTATTATTAGAAGAGAATGTCCAGCTTTCTAGGTCTATTTTGAAAGATGCTTCTCATTTGGCTGTGTAAGTGCCAAAATATGTGCTTATTTTTCATTTGCTTTAATTAGGAGCCTTCCTTGAGTTTTACCTCATGTATGAGGGTAGCCTTAGACCTTTGAGCAAATGCTCCTATCATTATTGATTTCTGTAGCATGACCTTTGTGCAATCCAGACTCACGGTATTAAAACAAACAGTGCCAAAATTGTTTTTATAAACCACGAAAGAAACAAAGTGTTATTCTTCTTGATAATTTTAAATTATATAAGTAACATTCTTATTAAGGAAGACAGAGATCAAAAGAAATATTCAATTTGCATGTTTTTAACAATTAGCATTGAAAGTCTTCTTAGTATGCAATTTTATAATTATTCGCAACTCAAATCATATTTATATGTAATTCAGGGAATGTATAATATCTTACTTGAATTTCATCTAGTGAGTCAATAGTATTTATACTTCCATCTGAAAAAATCAGTTCTGTGAGCCTGTCATAGTAAATTTATTTTGCCATTAATTCATCTATATTTACCATTTCTGGGCTGGTGATATGGCTCAGCAGCATAAGCGCCTGCCTGGCAGAGCATGAGGTCCTGCGTTCGACTCCCAGTACCCACATAAAATAAATAAATAAATAAATAAATAAATAAATAAATAAATAAATTTACCATTTCTAACTGAGCAGCAATAGCTAGCTGCTTACCCAATGTTCATGTTTTCCCTGTTTGTGGGCAATGTGCCCAGTTGGGAAAAACAACAATATTTCCTCACTTCAGTCAAAGAGGTATAAGTAACAGAACATCTTCAAAGGCTGGTGTCCTGCTCTTCTCCTTTCTACCTACTGGTTGCCTGGAATGTATTCATGACAGCAGTTCCAGCAGTTACCTTGCAGCAGGAGGTAACCTTTACCACAGACACCAGTGCTAAGGACGGTAGCGCAGAAAGATGAAGGGGTCTTGGGTCCTGGTGACAGTCTTGGTGTGGTTACTTTCATAAGAGAGAAAAATAAACCCCTGTGCCTCCAGGCTGCCTTTACCATACACTTCCGGTTCTGTGCAATGGACTGTAATCCCTTCTGATAAACTAAACTTAATTTTCCCAGCTTTTTCTCAACTCAAGAAAGTTTTATGGCTACATGCATCTGTGCTCAAACCAGGGCATCTTCTAGAAAAGTTTTGTCGAATAATTAAAAAAAAATACAGTGGAAATAGTGTCATCCAGAGGAACATAATTTTGCGTCTCAGTGTGGGTCTCACATATTATAGTCATTAGTGTCAAAGCTTTATTTCACATAAAGAGCACCTCTGGAGTAGTACAATACTATTTCCTGTATAGTGAAATTAAATATAAAATATCTATGATGTAATTATATGTAAATAAGGCACACTTTATAGAAGAAGACAAAAGAAGAAGAAGAAACAAGTACTGAGATGAACAAACAGTAAACAAAAGCAAAAAGTCAACACCAAAATGTGCAAGAAAATAGAAAATCAAGAGTTTTCTATCAGGAAATAGGCCTAGAGGTGCAACCAGCCTGCCTGCCTTCTGGGAACAGGAAGTTCAAAGACGATTTATGAAGCTGAGGGGAGAAAGTAGGGCGGAACCTAAAGTGAGTACAGACTTTTGAGAAATAGTAGAAAGTATATTTGGGCAAGAGTTGGCCAAGCTTAGGTCAATGAGAAGATTTTTGCAGAATCCAGAACATTTAAAAAAAAATTGTGGGAAAAGCATGATCATGACATAGAATTTATCTTCTTAGCTATTTTAAAGTGTATGATTTAGTAGTGTTAGTTGTATTCACATCGTTGTGCAACAGATCTCTGGAGCTTTTAATCTTGCAAAACCAAAAATCTACCAATTGAACAATAATAACTCATCTCCCCCTTTCTCAAGTCCTTGACTACCACCTTTTTAATTTCCGTGAATCTGATCTCTTTAGACACCTCGTATGTGTCCTTTTGTGGTTGTCTTATTTCACTTAGCATAATGTTTTCAAGGATCACCATGTTTTAGTATGTGATAGTATTTCTTTCTTTTTGAAGGCTGAGTCATATTCTATTATATGTATACACTGTAATTTGTTATTCCTCCATCAGAGAACATTTGGGTTGCTTCAACCTCTTGGCTATCGTGAGTAGCGTGGCTATGAACGTGCAGGCACAAGTATCTCTTTGAGAGCCTGCTTTCAATAGTTTTAGATATATAATCAGAAGTGGATCAGATAGTTCTAGTTTTAACTTTTTTTGAAACTTCCAAATTGTTATCTATCACAGCTGCACTATTTTACATTCCCACCAACAATGTACATTTCTTTTCTCTATATCCTCAGAAACACTTGCTATGTTTTGTCTTTTTTGATGATAGCCATTCTAACAGGTGTACAGTGATCTCATCATGGCTTTGGTATGTTTCTTAGTTAGATTTCCATCACTATACCAAATACAATACCTGAGATACCCAGCTTAGAAAGAGAAACAATTTGGCTCAGTTTTAGAGGTTTTGGTCTATGATCCATTGGCCCCACAAGTGGCACCTGAATGTGTGGTACGAGTACCCAGTGGAGCAAAACCATTCATTTCATGGCGAAGATGAGAGAAGGGGGGGGGAGAAAAAGCTCTGTAGGGTCCACTATTCAGAAAATTATAATGTTACAATGTCCTTTGAGAAAGTATTTCCTGAGTGTTGACGATTCTGGATACTAGGAAACAAATGGACAGGATTTACAGGAAATTCTTACTTTCATAGAGCTGACATTCTTGTGAATGAGGAAAGGAAGAAATGAATTATTTTTAGATAGTGACAACTTTTGAAGTAAACAGAAACAGAAGCATCAGAAAGACTTAACTACAAGAAGGTCTCTTTCATACGCTGTGTCCAGGGACCACCTCTATAAGGGTGCGGTATGGAAAGCGGTAGCTGAACTAAGTTATGAATATGCAGCAGCCGTGCAAAGCATCATGGAGAGGAGCAGCTGAACTAGAGTAGTTACAAAATGCGCCTAAAACATCATCGTGGAAAGGCCGGTGTCACAACAAGCACAGCAGGTTTGAAGAGAGGACAGCATGGTTAGATGATTGTGAAGGATGGGGAAAGTTTTAGGAGAAGGTGAAGAGGTAAGCAGGGATCGGTGTTCCTAGGTGTTTGAAGGGACATCACAGATTTGGGTTTTGTTTTAATACAAAGCTACTGGAGGATTTATGCAGGAAAGTAAGTGACTTATATTTCAATACATCACCTTGGCATCTGTATGAGACATGGACTCTAGATGGAAGTATGGAAGCAAAATCAGTTTGGAGGCTGATATATTAGCCCAAGTGTGAGAATAATGGTGGTTTGGAGTAGCTCCTCAATGGAGACATAGATTTCATTTGAATGTGCTTTATTTGAGTAAATAAAGTTGTACAAAAATGATCACATTCAGTGTGGTTTACTGCTGACCCAGTATATGCAAAATAGAACTGTATAATCCCAGGGCTCTCATTTTCAAGGAGATGCAGATGGCACCAAGAAATAGTGACCATGGGTGTGGCAAGGAAGACTAAGCCTAGCTTTTTGTCACTCAATTAACGTTTATGGGGAACAAAGCAAGAGTTTCTGCATTTTTTCAATTTAATATTTGTAATGCCTTGAAAGGAACTAAGGAGGAGTCCTATTAATTTACATAGGAACAAAAAAAAAAGAGAAACAACAAATAATTAAGCTGATTTGCACTTATGGGTGTTCTGGAAGAGTAATTTGGTATGAAGGGATTATTAAAATTCACACATCCGGAATATATGATCCATGTCAACCCACTTGTAAATTTCTGTCTCAGCTGAGATTTTTCTCAGGTTCATTTTTGCCTCACAAATTCTGTCCCACTTGTCAAATGGAAGTAGATTTGTGCTGTCTTTTAATATGAGTGAGTTCAAATAGAGTGGTATACTTAAAGGGAATAAGCATTGTCAAACTCCTCCACATTTCTGCAGGGAAGAAATGTTCCCTCATCCATTCAGCCACAATCTCTCCCTGGTATTTCTCAGTTTATAAAAAGGGAAACTGAGTAGTAATGCAGGTTGAAGACTCTTTTGAATGAATGTCGTAGGTTCTTCTTAAACAGAATTTAGTTCCATTGACACATCAGCCCTGAAATCCAGGCTTTTTTTGCATAATTCATTTATTCAGTCCATTTTTTTAAGAAACCACAAACTTCCTTGTTATACTGCCTTCCAGATATTTTTAAGCTGGTAGCAACAAAGTAAAAGAGGCCAATATAAGCATAGTTTATGATTCAAACCCTCAACTATTTATATTCCTTTCTTTGGAGAGAAACTGGGATATCAAATGTTTGTTTTCCTTACCTTCCAAGGAGAGAAAAATCTGACAGTTATTTTTTCTCCAATGGAGGCACGTTTTATGATGACTTCTAATTAATTAAATTAATTAGACAGGAGGCAAAAAATTAGTATTTGTTGAATTCCTATTTTTGTGTTAAGATATTTATTTATATATTATATATTATATGTTATGTTATATGTTATATGATGTATGATATACGATATATAATATATGGTATATGATATATTATATTGTATATCTCTTTAAAAATACTTTTCCCTTTCCTCTTTCCACGTAACTAAAAAAATTTGCAAGAATAGTACAGAGAGCTCCCAAAACCTCTTTCCCAGACACCTACTATGCCAAATTTGCTTTATAATTCTTTTCTATCTCAATCTATCTCCTATTATTTTTTCTGAACAATTTGAAAGTGGATTGCATGTTTAATATTCTTTTAACTCTGAATAGTTCTTCAAGATGCTTTTCTAAAAACCAAGAATATTCTCTTACATATCCATAGTTACTATGATCAGGAAATTTTGCACGGATACAATCTTTTTATCTAATCTACAGTCCAGATTTCTGTCTCTACTAATTGTCCTAATAATGTCTTTTGTAGCACCTTCGTTCAGAAAGCCTAGGCTCTAGCAATGCATTCAAGGCCAGAGTCTCTTTCATCTCCTTTATTAGAAACAATTTTTACCTTGGTTTTGCTTTGTCTTTCACAACTTTGCTATTTTTTCAGAATATAGTCCAGTCATTTCATAGAATGTTCCCCAGTCCAGATTTTGTTTTTTGTCATTTCCTAGTGAGTAAAATCCGTACCCATGCTTGGAACGCTATGTGAATTCGTGCGTCCTTACCAAAGAGCCTTATCTGGGTGCACAGTATGTCCACTTTCCCTCCTCAGAGGGATCATCTACCTAAGATATTTCCGTCTTTTTTTTTTTTTTTTCATTGTAAAAGTTTGCACTCTTGCAAACAATGAGCTATCTCTCGGGAGACACTAAAGACCATGAAAATACTGCGGTTTTATTAAACTCCAACCTTAATGGGTTTTTAGCACCTCTTGATAATTTTCATGGGAAACAGTCCTAACTGATGATTGGGAAGTAGTGATTTTCTAACTAATGCTCCCTTCACACTTACTGGTTGGCCTTTTACAGAGAGGATGCGCTCTTCTTTTGCCAGTAAAATACTATCAGTGCAGACTCATGGATTCACGTTTTATTCATCAGGTTATAACCCATAACTATCCAGTTCTAGATTGTCCCAGTGGGAGCCTCTTCAAGCCAGCTTTTATTCATTTTTTAAAACTTCTAATTTTAGAATAGTTTTACAGAAACATTGCAAAGATAACAGAGAATATCTGTACATCCTACACTTATTTTCCCGTTATTGGCATCTTATATTATTTAAGCTCATTTGTAACAACTGTCGTTGTGCCTCGCTACTAACTAAACTCCATGTTTTATTTGAATTTCACTAGTTTTCTTTTAATGCCCTTTTCCTGTTCCAGGATCCCATTGGGATGCTACAGTGAATTTAGCTGCTCTGTCTCCTTAGCCTGTCACAAAGTACTGTGATGGTTTCTCAGACCTTCCTCGTGTATGATGGACTTGATAATTTTGCAGACTGCCCTGTTCCTCTTGACATGTAGGTATGCTTACTTATTTAATGAGCACTGCCTCACTTTCTGGAGCAAGATGATGTTTTAGGCGCATTTTGTAACTACTCTAGTTCAGCTCTGGAATCTGCTATTCCTCCAAGAAGCCCTTGTTCCCTGTAATAGAAAATGACAGTTAGGGACTAATATATGCAGGCACTGCATAGGTGCACTGATAGAGGGCTGTCAAGTGTCATTGATTCTAGGTCTATCAGGAGATGAAGCTAGGAGATACAGATCAGATATAGATATAGACGTATCTATTGATTCACAAGGATGCCTATAGCTTTCACCAAGCCCCACAGGGATCTTCTTTGCCTTCCTCCTTTCCATTTTGTAGCTATTTCTTCTATAATGATGACTAATACCATTAACACTTTCTCAGTCACTTGTTCATGGCCCACTTCTATAATACATAGAGATTTGCTTCAGAATTTCTACATCAATATTACTACAATGAATCACGCTGACATAAAAGAGTTCAAGATTTGTTTGCAATACTCTTTTATCCCTAGACTGAAGGGGTACAGTAATATACCAAGTTCAATAGGTACTTAATTAGTTTTTTATTTTTTCCTTTCCATTTGAATCACAGATTTGTTACTGTTTGCATGCAGCTTCAGTTCGTTATTGTTTTTTTCTTGTTAACTCTGTGGATTGATTGATTAATTAATTAACTTTGACTTTCTAGTAACAGGGACCAGCAAATTTTTTTTTCTGTGAAAGGTCAGATTAATAAAGGTCAGATTTTGTGGACCACACAGTCTCTTTTCTACTCAATTCTGCTGGTTTTGAAGGATAGTACCTACAGATTATACATAAACAAATGTGCACTCTGAGTTTCAATAAAACTTTATTTATAAAAATAGGCAACAGGTATATCTTGTCTGCAGGCTGGTATATGCTGACCCCTGTTCTAGAACATTAAAATGATTCCCCAAACCAAAACTATAAAAAAGGTATTTTCAGAGACACGTTACCTGTTGTTTTATATCTTCTACCATGTGGCTTATTGTATTTTCTAAAGGTGATCATATCTTTTACCCCCCAAGCTCTTCTGAAATGCAACTTTGCTATTCCTTCATCCAGATAGAATATATTTCTCTACCCCCTTGAATTTGGGTTGGCGCTGATAAATACAAGGTGCAAGTGACTCCCCTGATTGATATAATATGATGGAAGTAATGCTGTGCCAATTTCAGTTTACCATTTTCTGCCTGCCTCTAAAATGCTCATTCTGAGAGAAGCTAGTCAATATGTAATAAGTCGAACCACCTAGAGATGTCCACATTGTGCGGAAGTCCAAACTAACTACATAAGAGAGAATAGTGGCTGAGACTAGTGGTGCATGCCTGTAACCCAAGAGATCTGGGTGGCTGAGGCAGGAAGCTCACAAGTTCAAACCTAGCTTGGGCAATGTAGTTACTTAGTTGGACCTTATCTCGAAAAAAAAAAAATACAAAAAAGGGCGGGGGATGTTGCTGAATGTGAAGGTCCTGGGTTATGTCCCCAGTATAAAAAGAGACAGAGGTGTGAGAGAGAGAGAGAGACAGACAGACAGAGACATAGAGAGACAGACTGAGAGAGACACAGAGACAGAGAAAGATCATACTGCTGCCAGTCTTCAACTACTTCAGCCATCAACTTACAAGTTCCAGACATGAGAGTGAAGAAGCCACTGTGGACACACCTGCTCCCACAAATGTCCCTTGAAGAATACCCAGGCATATTGCCTTAGTTAAGTTTTCTCAGTCCTCCAGCCATTCAAGTCATCTCATCTGAGGCTTCAGATACTGGGGAATACAGATGAATGGGTGAGCCATCAAATAAAATAACTTTATTACTCCACTAATTTAGGCAAGGATTGTACTGTTGTTTGGACCTGGAAAACTCCCCAAAGACCATGTGTTAAAGGCTTGGTCCCCAGCCTGACACTACTGGGAAGTGGTGGAATCTTTAAGAGGTGCACCTAATGGGAGGACTTGGGTCACTGTGGAAGCACCTTCAAGAGCGATTTTGGGACCTCGGTCTATTCGTTCCTCTGTTTCACTGTTTTGCACCTGACTGTAAGGTTTGGTTTTCCTCTGTCACATGTTCCTGCCTTGATGAACTACCTTGTCAGAGGCCTAAAATCAACACAGTCAGCTCACCAGGAACTGAACCCTCTCAAACTGTGAGCCAAAACATACCTTTTCTCTTCATAAGTTGATTATCTCAGATATCTGTTACAGGAATGGAATGCTAACTAGCACAGCTTGTTAAACAGTAATAGATAACCCAGAACTTTCCCTATCTTCCTTACCATCACCATCACCACTGTATCAGTTTCCTGGGGCTGCTGCGACAAAAATTGACTGTCTTAAGCACTAGGAATGTATTGTCTTATGGAAATCTTTTTGTTTTTTATGTTTTGGTAAGGGGAATCAAACTCAGGGCCTCGCACTTGCCAGGCAGGCACTGTGCTGCTGAGCTACATCCCCGCCTCTGTCTTATGGAAATCTTAAATTGAAGAGTTTGCAGGGTTGATTTCTTCTGAGGGCTCTGAGGGAAGGCTCCATTCTGGGCTTCTCCCCTTGGCTTATCTGTAGCCATCTTTACGTGAGTTTTCACATCATCTTCCCTCTATGCTTGTCTGTGTTTAAATATCTCCTTTCGGAAGACACAAGTCACACTGAATCAGAGCCCATCCCCATGACCCCATTTTAACTTGATTGCCTCTACAACGAGCATATCTCCAAATAAGGCCACATTCTGAGATACTAGGGATTAGTTAGGACTTCAGTATATGAATTTTGGGGAACACGATTCAATTTATGACAACAATTTCTGGAGCTAGTGAATTTCATTTATTTTTTTTAATCTTCCTATATTTGTATAAAAACTAAACAGATAGATATTTTCCATATTTCTCCTCCTTTTATTGACTTATTTTTTTGAAAGACCAATTGATTTTAATGTAAAAGCACAAAAAGTTCACTGATGTGGTTTTAGGTTTCACATCTTTAAGAAGCTAACATTTTTGTGCAATATCTAAAAAGAATATATAATATTATCTGAAATGCTATTAAAACACTCTTCCCTTTTCCTTTCCCTAGGTTCTTCATATACTTCAACCGAAACAACAGATGGAAACAGACGGCGTGCAAGAGACTTGGTTTGATCGCATTCTTCTATTGAGCCAGAAGTTAAAGAGCTTTGAAAAAAAATGTAAAACAATGCCTCTCTTTTTTGTTAGTTCTTTTTATTGTTTTAGAAAGTATAATTATTTTATTGCAAAAGTTCTTAATGTCAACATGTAAAGGATTTTTAAATTTTAAATTTATTTTTATTGATATAAAAATAAAAAGTTATACACATTAATGGGGCACCATGTGGTAGTTCAATACATGTATGCATTGTGTAATGTTTAAATCAGTCTAAACTTATCTATCTCCTGAAACATTTGTCATTTCTTCATGGTGAAAACATTTAAAATCCTTTCTTCTAGCTTCTTGAAATATGTAGTACATAATTGTTATTTATAGTTGCCCTATGTGCAATAGTGCACCAGAACTCCTTACTCCTAAGTGGCACTTAGGACACATAGACTGGCCTTTCCTCACCCCTCACTCTCCCTTCCTTTAAGTTTTTCCCCCACTTTGCTTTGTTCAATTAATGATACTGTTATGGTATGTATTGTGGTTTCGCAATGTCAAGGAATGATGTTGCAAACAAAAAGGGGGAAGTTGGGAGAGCTTTTACTGGAAAAAGAAGACACAGAAGGAGAAAGAGAAGGAGAAAGAGAAGGGGAGAAGGGGAGAAGAAGGGAAAGGGGAAGAGGAAGAAGAAGAAGGAGAAGGAGAAGAAGAAAGAGGAAGAGGAGGAGGATAAGGAGGACAAGGAGAAAGGGAAATCCTCAATTTCCGGGAAGGGTCCTGAGTGGGTGGCCGCGTGACCCCTTGGTCCATCTAATTATGGATAAGCAGAGTACAGGAATTGCTCAAATGTCTAGTGGCCAGCTATCACAGGTGGCAGAGCAGATTTGAAATGACCAATTGGAATTCAGGCCCTCTAATGCAGTTCTTCAACATGCAGAGTTTAAAGGAAACAGGGATTTTAGAGAAAAAACTGTTATTTTCCATTTTAAGTTCCTTAGAACTCAGGAACTTAGAGAGGATCTGCCCTTGCTACGTAGGAAGAGGGCTGTATTTTATCCTTAGTTCAAAGTCCCAGCACTGCACTGGCTCTCTTGCAGGCCCTAACACTCTGTGACTACCTATTAATTTCTATCTAGCTTAACTGTCTAAAATAATATGACTGGGAAGATATTCCATATCAATTCCTAGACATTTTTCTCATTCTACTTTATAGCCGCACTACATATTAACATGCGTATGCACAGTAGTTTATTTAATCCATTTCCTGTTCGGGTATTTAGGAACTTCCAATATTTTGCAATTACAAAGAATGCCGCAATGAATGATCATGTGCATATGTATTTTCATATTGTTTGAAGTGTATTTGTAGAGAAAATTCCAAGGCGTAAAATTTTGGGCTCAAAAGGCAAATGTGTACGTAGTTTTGTGGATGCTGTGGAATGTATTAGAATTGTGTCCTTTTTCATTTCTGCCAACAATCAGTGTACAAAAGTTCTTATTTTATAGTTTCTCTAATGGAACTCATTGGTGGTATTTTTAACTTTTACCAATCTCTTGGGTGAGAAAGAGTATCTGAGTATCGTTTAAATTTTAATCTCTCTATTATGAGTTAATTTGAGTATCTTTTCTATGTTTAAAAGCCTTTTAATGATCCCAGCTGCTGGAGAGGCTAAGGCAAGAGGATCATTGTAAATTCAAGGCCAGCCTGGGCAGCTTAGTGAGACTCTATCAGAAAACAAAGAAACAACCCGAAGTGGGGCGGGGACGTAGCTCAGAGGTATAGGGCTTGCCTAGCATGTTTGAAATCTTGGGTTCAGTCTCCAGCACTGAAAAAGAGAAGGGGGCGGGAGGGAAAGAAGAAAAAAGTAAGGGAAGAAAAGAGAAAAAGAAAGAAAAGAAAAGAAAGATTCGTCATTTTTTCCTTTGACTTTATTGTAGTGGTTTTTTGTTTGTTTATGTTTTGTTTGGGTACTTTTTGCTGTATGTTGAAAAAAGTATACCGTTAAAATTTTCAATCTTTTATTGCAGTTGCAGTCCGAATCATGGTTAGAAAGTCTGTGCACAAAATTATAGAGGAATCCAGTTATATTTTCTTATTTATACTTTTATTTCATGACATTTAGATCATTGATTAATTTTAATTCTATTCTTTTTTTTTGTGTGTGGGTACCGGGGGTCGACCTCAGGACCTCGCACACCAGCAGGTGCCCGTGCCCCTGAGCGATATCACCGGCCCTTTTTTTCCTTTATGTGGGTTCTGGGAGTCGAACTCAGGACCTTGCGCTTGCCAGGCAGGCGCTTATGCCGCTGAGCCATCTCACCAGACCTTTAATTCTATTCTTGCATACGGTATAAGAAATGAATCTAACTTTGTTCTTTTAAAACATCTATCCAGTTGTCCCAACCCCATTTTTATAATCTATCTTTGCTCCAATGTTATGAGATGTCATTTTCATCATATACTCGATTTGCATACAATACCGACTCTGCTTCTAGATTTTCTATCGCATTGGTGTGGTCATTTCTCCATGCACCATTGCACTGTTTAATAGTTGTGGCTTTATGATATCTTAAAATCTGATAGAGGTAGGTCCCTTTCACAGCTCTTCTTTTTCAACATTTCCTAGTTCCATCCCTGCATCTTTATTATTCAGTACAAACTTAGTTGTCAACTTCTCAGCACTAGAAAGAAGCTTTGGACTGGTGATATAGCTCAGTGGCATAAGCGCCTGCTTGGCAAGTGTGAGGTCCCGAGTTTGGTTCCCGGTACCACATAAAGAAAAAAAAAAAAAAAATAGAAGCTTCTTGGTTTTGGACCCAGGGAGAATTGGCATCTTGATGTTGGAATGCCACATAGAATAAGGTGGGAAGGGGCGCTTATGTCTCACAGTGTTACTTATGTGGACTTTGGACACTATTTGTTGAGTTTCTTTCTAAGTTTTGGTGGCTTATTTTCTGTTAAATTCTTTTTACTTCTATTACAAATCGAGTTTTTCTTCCATTAGATATTGTATGTATGTTCTTCTATTTAGTTCTTCTATTTAGATATTTTATGTATGTTATCTATTAATTTTTATGTCACTATTATATTTGTTTCATTGTATGAATTAGCTTTATCATTAATTATCTAACATTTTCCAGGTGGGAGATCCAGTCATCTGAAAATAAAATTCATTTGTTCTCATAGCTATACTAGTTTTATCTTGTCTGGTTGCATTAATTAATAACTCTAATATGAAATTAGATCGTAATAAAGTTAGTGTGTACTCTTGCCCTGTTCCTGATCTCAGTGGGAATGGGTCTAGTGTATCCTGATTAAGTAATATTCTTGATTCAGGATATACATGGATCTCTTTGTGTCATGGGTAGATCGATGCAGATAGGTGTAGGCATATGGGTGTGGATGTGTGTGTACACTTATTTTAGGATCGATTTTAGCACTTTGTCTTTAGCATGTGAGTTCTCCAGGAATTCCTTTTGGAGCACAGCCCTCGCTCCTTGGCCTCAGTGCCCGTGTTGTATATATGATGGATATATATGTTTAATACAAATGTTCACATTTGTATTATGTTTAATACAAATCAGCAAAGGTGTGAAGGGGAAGATGGCTTAGCTCTTTTGGATGTGCATCTCCATCTATTTACCTTAATTACTGCCTTGGAATTTTCTCTACTTTCTTGTCTTCATTTGTTTTGACTGTTGATTGTCCTCAAACTCCCCTATCCTCACATATGTAACTTTCAAAGGGGTTGTGAAGTTCTCTAAGCTAGTTTTGTTTACGTTTTGGTTATCTTTCAGGAATTTTTTTTTCCTCTTATTTCTGTTTTTCTGAACAATTACAAACTTGTTTTTTCTTCTTTTTCTTGGAATTCTTTACTGGGAATCGAACCCAGGGCTTCTGCACTGAGTTACTACTCCAGCCCTTAAAAAAAATTTTTTTTTTAAATTTAGAAATAGAATGTTCCTAAGTCATTAAGTTGCCCATACTGGGCTCAAACTTGCAATTTTCCTACTTCAGCCTCCCAGATGTTGTATTTTGTCATTTTTAAACACACTTTTCATCATTTCATGGAATTTAGGTGCAAAGAAGATTCTTAACTGCACCTTGATTTGATTTCTGGTTTACATTTTTCATGTAGGCCAATTCATTCCTTTTTGCTCAGGACTTTTCCAGGTATAGTATGGAAAGCCTAGTGTCTGTCAAGCAGAAATATTTGGTATCCCCATCCAGCAGTACCTTCTCCCATGTACCCATGCACCCATTTGAGGACAGTTCAGATAATTAATATGGTAAGAGTGGTAAAAAGTTTTTTTTTTTTTTTTTAATTTTATTTTAAAGAGAAGAAAAAACAAAACAAATCAAAAGAAGAACAAATTTTCAAAACAACATAATAGGAGGGTAACAATGGTTAATACATTGCGTATTACTATCTTTAAGTTAGTTATTCAGGACACCAGACATTAGCATTCAATTATGCAAACATTATTGGCACAAACCTTACTCTTCAATGAACTAAGTGAAAATCGTAGTGTATCTATCTTAACCATCTTATATATATATATACAATTTTTTTTCCCTTTCCCTTCTTTCTTTTCCTTATTCCAGTCTCTCTTTCCTTTTGACCAGTTTCTTTTTGATTCACCATGTCTATTGTACATTTTGGATCTTATTTACTCTTTCAGTTTCTCATACTAGAGAGACAATACGATGCTTACACATGTGCTTCTGGTTTATTTCACTTATGAGTATTTTCTCGAGTTGCATCCATTTACCTATAAAAGTCTCCAGTTTATCCTTCTTTATGGCTGAATAGTACTCCATTGTATAAAAATACCACATCTTTCTTATCCATTCCTCAGTTGATGGGCATTTGGGTTGTTTCCAAGATCTGGCTATTACAAATTGTGCTGCTATAAACATGGGTGCACATATATCGCTGTGGTATGATGTTTTTAATTCTTCTGGGAAGATGCCCAGAAGGGGAATAGCTGGGTCAAATGGGACCTCCAACCCTAGCTTTTTGAGGAATCTCCACACTGACTTCCACAGTGGCTGTACCAGTCGACACTCCCACCAACAGTGGAGAAGGGTTCCTTTTTCCCCACAGCCCCTCCAGCATTTGTTATTAGTTGATTTCTTTATAGTAGCCATTCTTTCTGGGGTGAGATGGTATCTCAGTGTTGTTTTAATTTGCATCTCTCGAATGACTAGTGATGTTGCACATTTTTTTGTATATTTGTTTGCCATTAGTATTTCTTCATCTGAGAAATGTGTATTCATCTCAGATGCCCATTTTTGGAGTGGGTCTTTAAATTTGGGAGGTCTAAATTTTTTGAGTTCTTTATATGTTCTCGATAGTAATCCTTTGTCTGAGGAACAGCTGGCAAACATTTTTCCCCACATTGTGGGTTGTCTCTTCACTCTGTTGGTGGTTTCTCTTGCTGTGCAAAAGCTTTTTAATAAGATGAGATCCCAGTTATTGATTCTTTGGGATAGTTCCCGTGCGGTTGAGTTTTTATTCATAAAGTCTTTGCCTACACCAATGTCTCCAAGGGTTTTACCTATCCTACCTTCCAGCAGATTTAATGTTTCTGTTTTAATATTTAGATCTCTGATCCATTTTGAATTTAGTTTAGTGCATGGTGAAAGATATGGGTCTAGTTTTAATCTTCGGCATGTGTAGAGCCAGTTTTTCCAGCACCATTTATTAAAGAGGCTATCTTTTTTCCAGCGAATGTGTTTGGCACCTTTGTCAAAGATAAGGTGGCTTAGTATGTCTGGGGTTGTTTCAGCATCTTCTAATCTGTTCCATTGATCTTCAGGTCTGTTTTTTTGCCAGTACCACACTGTTTTTATCACAGTAGCTTTATAGTATAATTTCAAGTCGGGGATTGTGATGCCCCCTGCCTTGCCTTTGTTGCCCAGAATTGCCTTTGCTATTCTAGGTCTCTTCTGATTCCAAATGAATTTTAGGATTGTTTTCTCTAATTCTGTGAGATATGCTGTTGGAATTTTGATTGGAATTGCATTAAATCTGTATAACAATTTTGGAAGTATGGCCATTTTCACTATATTGGTTCTTCCTATCCAGGAGCAAGGGATATCTTTCCATTTTCTGATATCCTCTTCAATCTCCTTTTTCAGAGTACTGTAGTTTTCAGTATAGAGGTCTTTTACATCCTTCGTGAGGTTGATTCCTAGGTATTTCATTTTTTTGGATGTTATTGTGAAAGGTATTGTTTCCCTAATTTCTCTTTCAGTAACTTTGTTATTTGTGTACAGGAAGGCTATTGACTTTTGAGTATTGACTTTGTATCCAGCTACTCTACTGAATTTGCTTATCAAATCTAGCAGTTTTTTAGTGGAGTTTTTGGGGTCTTCTGTGTAGAGTATCATGTCATCTGCAAATAATGATAATTTAACTTCTTCCTTTCCGATCATTATTCCTTTTATTTCTTTCTCTTGTCTAATCGCTCTGCCTAAAGTTTCCAGAACTATGTTGAATAAGAGTGGGGACAGTGGACATCCTTGTCTTGTTCCTGATTTTAGAGGGAAGGCTTTCAGTTTTTGGCCATTTAGTATGATATTGGCTGTTGGTTTGTCATAGATAGCTTTTACCAGATTGAGATAAAGACCCTCTATTCCAATTTTCTGTAGGGTTTTTATCATGAAAAGGTGCTGGACTTTGTCAAAAGCTTTTTCTGCATCTATTGAGATGATCATGTGATTTTTGTCTTTGGTTCTGTTAATATGCTGTATTACATTTATTGATTTACGTATGTTGAACCATCCCTGCATCCCTGGGATGAATCCAACTTGGTCATGGTGTATAATCTTCTTGATGATTTGTTGGATTCTGTTTGCCAGTATCTTATTAAGGATTTTTGCATCTATGTTCATTAGGGAGATTGGCCTGTAGTTCTCTTTCTTAGTTGGGTCCTTCTCTGGTTTTGGTATCAGGGTAATGCTTGCTTCCAGGAATGAATTTGGGAGTATTGCTTCCCTTTCAATTTCATTGAAAAGTTTGAGAAGTAGGGGCGTTAGGTCTTCTCTAAATTTCTTGTAGAATTCGGCAGTGAATCCATCAGGGCCTGGGCTTTTCTTTGTTGGGAGGTTTTTAATTACATCTTCAATTTCACTGGCTGATATTGGTTTATTTAGGATTTTTAAATCTTCTTGATTCAGCTTTGGTAATTCATACGAATCTAGGAATCTGTCCATTTCTTCTGCATTTTCCATCTTAGTAGAATATAAATTTTCAAAATAGGTATAGATGATCTTCTGGATTTCTGCAGGGTCCGTCGTGATATCACCCTTTTCATTTTCAATTGCATGGATTTGAGTCTTTTCTTTTCTTTTTTTAATAAGGTTGGATAAGGGTTTGTCAATCTTATTTATTCTTTCAAAGAACCAACTTTTTGCTTCATTGATTCTTTGTATTGTTTTTTTATTCTCCAATACGTTAATTTCTGCTCTGATCTTTATAATTTCCTCCCTTGTACGGGCTTTTGGCTTAACCTGCTCTTCTTTTTCTAGAAGCTCGAGGTTCACCCTTAAGTTGTTTATTTGCGCTTGCTCTATTTTCCTGATATAAGTGTTTAATGCTATAAATTTCCCTCTTAGGACTGCTTTCATTGTATCCCATAAGTTCCGGTATGTTGTACTGTCATTATCATTCAGTTGTAGAAAGTGACTAATTTCTTCTTTAATTTCATCTGTGACCCATTGGTTGTTCAGGAGGATGCTGTTTAATTTCCATGTGTTTAGGGAGTTTTTGTGGGATTTTTTGCCATTGATTTCCAATTTCATTGCACTATGGTCTGATAATATGCATGGGATAATTTCAATTCCTTTGCATTTACTTAAGCAGGTTTTATGAGCTAGTATGTGGTCTATTTTGGAGAACGTCCCATGTGCAGCTGAGAAGAATGTGTATTCTGATGTTGTGGGGTGGAACACTCTGTAGACATCTACTAAGTCCATTTGTTCAAAAGTTTGGTTCAGTTCTACTATTTCATTATTGATTTTCTGTCCAGTTGATCTATCTTTTTGTGACAGTGGAGTATTGAGATCTCCCAATATAATTGTATTAGTGCTTATTTGATTTTTCATGTCCTTTAAGTACTTGTTTTATATAGCTGGGTGCATTGGTATTTGACGCATATATATTTATGATCGTTATCTCTTCCTCTTGGATTGTTCCCTTTACAAGGATGTAATGACCGTCTTTATCTCTCTGAATCCTTCTTGGCTTGAAGTTCACTTTGTCTGCAAAAAGAATAGCTACCCCTGCTTTTTTCTGGGTTCCTGTGGCATGGAGTATTGTTTTCCATCCTTTGACTTTCAGTCTATGAATTTCTTTCTGAATTAAATGTGTTTCTTGTATACAGCATATTGTTGGATCTTGCTTCTTGATCCATTTCGCCAGTCTGTGCCTTTTGATTGGTGAATTGAGACCGTTAACATTGATGGTTAAAACTGATATGTATTGACTTGTCATGATATTTTCCTGTTGTTGGTTCCCACTCTTTGTTTTTCCGCTTTCCGGCTATTTAATTATTTGCCCTGCCTGGTGGATTCCTTCTGTTGGGGTTCCTATCTCTTTCTAGAATGTCCTTCAGAACGTTTTGGAGTGCTGGTTTGGTGGTCATAAATTTTCTCAGATGTTCTTTGTCATGAAAGTATTTTATTTCTCCATCAATTTTGAAAGATAGTTTTGCAGGGTACATCAATCTGGGCTGAAAATTATTTTCCTTTAGAGCTTGCAATACATCATTCCAAGCTCTTCTTGAATTGAGGGTTTGTGCTGAAAAGTCAGCTGTGATTCTGATGGGTTTTCCTTCATAGGTGATTTGTCTCTTCTCCCTAACAGCTTTTAAGATTCTGCCCTTCTGTTGAATTTCTGGGATCTTGACTATAATATGTCTGGCTGAAGTTTTTTTTTGATCATGTCTAGTTGGTGTTCTGAAAGCTTCACTTATAGAGGTGTCAAATTCCTTTTCTCTTCCAGGAAAGTTCTCCCTGATTATGTCTTTGAACAAGGTTTTAATGTCGTTGATGTTATCTCCTGCTTTTTCATTTATTCCAATTATTCTTAAGTTGTTTATCTTTGAGTCATCTAGCAGCTGCTGAATTGATTTTTCATGGTCCCTTGCTATTTTTAAGAATTTTTCCATTTCATGATCACTAATTGCAAGCCTATCTTCTATATCTGAGATCCTGTCCTTGCATTGGCTTATTCTGCTACAAATACTTTCAATGGAATTTTTTATCTCTTGGATATCTGTTTGAATCTGCCTTATGGATTCCATTTCTTTCCTATGCTGAGCATTCATGGTTTCTATAGTTTTCTTAAGTTCATCTATTTTTTTGTCTGTATCAGCTATAGTGTCCTTAAGCATGGTCTTCGTTGTAGACATTATCTCTGCAGTTATCTGTGAGATTATTTCTGTTTTAATTTTTTCCAGAACCTCATTCAGTTGCTTTGTTGTTACCACTTCAGATAGGCCAGGTGGGTGGCTTTCGGGTTGTCCCACCTCGTTGCTCCCTAGGTTTGCCTTTGGTGAATTGGATGTGTGTGGTTGCATCTTGTTTAAGTGACGTCTCATGTTTTCTTTCTTTAATTCCTGGGGTGATGTTTGCAAATTACCTATAGTAGGTTACTTTATTGCTAGTGTTTAAGATCTTTAGAAGATGACTACTTCTCTGCAGTATCTTCCAAGTGGAGCTTGCTTTTGTGTTTTGAGCTTTCTGCCAGATCCTACCTCTTCAATTCGTTGGGTATGCGAAGTTGCTACCTGTTTGGCCCAGTCCTTGATTCTTTGGTACTGTGCCACTGTATTTTCTGTGTCCCTTAGTCAATCTCAATCATGAAATATCAGGAAGGAAAGATGTTTAGAACAATTATTTCACATTTGGCTATAATGTTAACTAAAGCATCAAACACAGCCTAGAAAATGACAGACTGAGCTAACCAGTTATTTACCACTTTTAGCTGTATAGAGTTGCGGTTATATAACAAAATCTAAAACACACCAGAAAAATTATATGCAGTATACAAGTCCTATGTATGTCAATTTTTCCCTAAGGAGTTTAAATTTAAAATGAGTTAAGGAGGAAATAGAGTATTGGGAGAAGAGGAAGGAATTAGATATAAGGTTAGAGGACCAAGAGGGATCCCACTAAAATTGGGACACTAGTGCAGAGAACAGGTGGTAAAAAGAGAAGGAAGTGATAAAAGGAAGAACAGATCACGACCACAATCACAAAGAAGTTAGAGGCGCTGTTTACACTCATATAAAAAACCAGAGAGAATAATGAAGGAAAGAGCAAATACACATACAGAAACAATAATGAAGATAAAAGCAATAAAACAGACAGATCAAAAATAAAACCCCACCAAAAAACAAAACTAAACAAAACAAAAACAAAAAAAAACCCTTCGCCAGAACAAAAAACAAATCAGTGAGAAGAAAAAAAAAATAATAATAATAAAAAAAAATAAAAATAAGAAAAAAAAAAATTAAAAAGAATCAGTTCCAGGTGTTGACTTTGTTGTAGGCAGCTACCTGTTCTGTGCAGGTCCGTCCCAGTAAGCCAGGAGCGCCCTCTGGCGGGCGGTGAGCAGAGGCGCGTACTTTCAGGTAGAGACCAGTCTAGCTCGCCTCCGCTCTCAGCGCCCTTTCACGGTCCCTGGGCCTGAGAGGCTCAGCGCGCTGTCCGAGCGCGGATTCCCTGCACTGGTTCCCGCCGCTCTGGTTTTTCGCCACGCCCCCCACAATGGCGCCGGGCCAGTCGCTCTCTGGCGCGGGACAGGTGTGGCTGTGAGTCCAGTCTCGTTCGCCTGCTGACCTCAGCACACTTTCGTGGGCTCAATTGAGAGGCCCTGTGCTGCCCTGTCCAGAGCACAAGTTCCCAGAGCAGTTTCCGAGCCGCTCTGAGTTTCGCCACACCCCCCACAATGGCGCCCGGCCGGTCGCTCTCTGGCGCGGGACAGGTGTGGCTGAGAGTCCAGTCTCGTTCACCTGCTGACCTCAGCACACTTTCGTGGGCTCAATTGAGAGGCCCTGTGCTGCCCTGTCCGGAGCACAAGTTCCCAGAGCAGTTTCTGAGCCGCTCTGAGTTTCGCCACACCGCCCACAATGGCGCCCGTCCGGTCGCTCTCTGGCGCGGGACAGGTGTGGCTGAGAGTCCAGTCTCGTTCACCTGCTGACCTCAGCACACTTTCGTGGGCTCAATTGAGAGGCCCTGTGCTGCCCTGTCCGGAGCACAAGTTCCCAGAGCAGTTTCCGAGCCGCTCTGAGTTTCGCCACACCCCCCACAATGGCGCCCGGCCGGTCGCTCTCTGGCGCGGGACAGGTGTGGCTGAGAGTCCAGTCTCGTTCACCTGCTGACCTCAGCACACTTTCGTGGGCTCAATTGAGAGGCCCTGTGCTGCCCTGTCCGGAGCACAAGTTCCCAGAGCAGTTTCCGAGCCGCTCTGAGTTTCGCCACACCCCCCACAATGGCGCCCGGCCGGTCACTCTCTGGCGCGGGGCAGCTGTGGCTGAGAGACACTCACCGCCGGTCAGCGCCGTTCTCCCTAAAAAGTTTTGATAGAAGTGGAAGAATAGAAAAACCTAGTAAGAGTATAGATTTCCAAGAACGCTAAGATATCATGAAGCTCAAAACAGCTGTGATGTAACTACTACCATTAGGCTATTCAGGCAGAAAGAACACTTTGATTTTTCTTCATATCAAAATAGTATAAAAGGAAGGGAAGTGGCATATTCACCTTACAAAAAGTACATCATACTCTCAACTTGAGTGTTTTATATCTAGGTACACAATGTTGCCATGGTATGTAACAGGATGTGTATTTCTTTGACTTGTGCCAAACATAGGTTTAAAACATTTTTTGCATATATGAAACCAATAGCATTCAGAGAGAAATCTACTATAGAGATTCATTTGTGCTTCTTCAGCCTATTAAAACTATAGAAAATTTTTATTTTTGCAACACACAGTAATTCACATAATTGCTTATCAAGGAAGACAAAAGTAAGAAGATGCCACCAACATGAAAATTAGGAATCAACTTCTTCTCATTCAGTGTTTGTTTTGCCCTACAGAATTTAAGTTAATGATATGGTCTACATGAATGGTCCCTGGGTGTTCTAGACCAAGCATGATTTAACTCTATGTGACTTATATTGATCTATCATGTTTGGGATTTGAAAATATAGAGACAGCAACAAACTAATGCCAAAATAGCTGTGTTCAGTGCTAAAATTGTGAACAACACGGGATGTCTTAGTGGCTATTCTCTATCTTCTTTGCAACATGTTCTCCTTCTTGGCTTCCATGTCTTCCTGTCATTTGCCTAACCTGGGTCAAGTTCCTTCCACTATGATGTCTTCTCATGCAGGGTTGTCTTCTGAGCCAATGTCAATATCAGATGATAAGAGTTCAAAACCACCCAAGAGTTCTTGCAGGCAATAATGACTCTGAGAAGTAAAGCAAGCAACCAGACTAAACAAACAAATCAAGCAGTTTTTAGGGTGCATGAGAAAGGAAAAGAATGATGCAGGCTATAGCCACCGTGGACACCGTATCCAGGCCTACCACGTGATTGTGCAGCTTGACAACTAGGGCAAACATTTTACGCTCATAAGGATTGTGGTAGCTAGACTTTTATGATTAGCTGAATTAATTGGGAAAATAAATTAAGAAAGTATTATTGGGGGAGTATTACCAGGCTGTGGAACACGGACTGTGGTCAAGATGGAGGAGTAAATTGAGTTAGGTGATAACACCAGTAGTGTTAAGAAACAGCCAGGGTAAGATATGAGAACAGGTCAGAGGGTGGGTCAAGTTTGGTGTGTGAAGGATGTTACTACAGTATAGTGGTTTGAGAGTATCCTCAAAGACGTGGGTGTTAAAAAGGTTAAGTCCCAGAGTGGTGCTGTTGGGAGGTGGTAGAACCGTTAAGAGGTAAAGCCTAGTAAGAGATCTCCAGGTCATGGGGGGCAGGTCCTCAAAGAGGGCAGCGGGACCTTGGCCTCTGCCTCATTTTCTCCTTTGTTTCCCAGCCCTGAGCTGAATGGTTTTGATCCACTGTGTGCCCACACCATGATGTGCTGCTTTGCCACAGGCCCAAAAGCAGAGAGGGTAACTGATCATGAACTAAAGCTTCCAAAACCGTGAGCCAAAATAAACATCTTCTCTGCATAAAGTGATTATCTCAGGTGTTTGTTACAGTGCTGGAAAGCTGACGACACAGCCGTGCACAAGGATGGAGCCGGTCCTGAGCCTTAGCGCTGTGGAATGCAGTCAGTGCCCTGGATAATTCCACACGAGGGTCACAGCTCAGGTCACAGCTTGTTAGCTTTCCTCATAATATTGATGTTGAAATTTAAAAATATTGATACTAAAATTAAAGAGTTCATGTGCCTTCGTCTTTGTGTTGCTCAATATAAAGGAAAGATCTAAACTTGTGAAAGCAAGAGCTTAATAATGAAAAGAACGCCTGAAATTTTTCTTCTAGTCACATTTTAAAATTCATCATGTACTTTTTGTAGGGTGAAAATGCCACTTTCCTACAATTTTTCCAATTGGTAATACTACTTTTTATACTTTTTATACCAAAATATAAAAATGATCATGGAAACGGTCATTTATTTTGAAAAGCTTTGCAAGGGCTGCTGTAATAAGTCACAATGATAACTGTTGAGTGCTTAGGGTAATGGCAAGCTAACAATTGAATTTATGCTCACAGGTCTATCCCCAAAGACACGAAAAATTGATTGGATGTGAGAATAGATCCAAAAAGACATCTAAGACAAAAGTTTATATATTAGTGAAAAGATAATAACACAGGCACATAAATAACTTTTCATGAGCCAGGCACTTCTCTAAGCACTGTGTATACACAAAAAGGTTTTAAAAAAAATACTGTTCAGCAAGAGTGAAGATTCAATTCAAAGAATGATAGATGATATAATCAAGTTATTCAATAATGTCAGGTTACATAAGTAAGAAAGGAGAATCTCAGAGCCCAACTCCATGTTCTGAGACCAGACATGTCCAGGAATATTTATGGAGCGTCTTCTAAGTAGGGAGCGAGACAGAAAGACAAATAATTCAATGCTCCCTGATCAGTGCTGTGGCAGACCGTTTAGGAGGAGGAGCTGAAGTGACTCACTCTACGTGGGGGAGGGGAACACAGCCTGCGGAGGAAATGACACCTGAAAAGACAATGAATAAATACGGAGCTTCTTTAGCATCCCTGAACTGTGTATCAAGAAATTAAGGAAATAGTATCTCTTGAAGGCACTCCTTTGAAATAGAAATGTTTTGAAACCAGTTTCCCTTGAATTGTGTGTGCAAATCAGGTGACATTTTCCAGGCTCTGTGTAAGACGTGTCTGTCTGACATGGGCTCTGGAGAACCTAGGTCCACACAAGGCTGAGCGAGAGGTCGTGCTCTAGGGCTCCTATCTGCAGTGCTGTAGCGTCCACGCACGCCGCTGCACTCGTACCCTCACCAAAGTCAGTTCCTTTGGTTCGTAAACCTCAGGTGGCCGTTGTACTTAGCAAATCACATAATTTGATTAAGTACCTGTGTGGGCTGGACGTATAATTATGCCAGCTGCAGTTACAATATTGACTGTTGTATAAAGCAATGAAATGTGAATTCTAAAGTTTTTAACCCCTTGAAAATACAAATGAATGCTTTGAGAAGACTCCTTAAAGCCAATCACAAAATAAAATATGTTGTTATGTCTGTAAAACAATAAAAGTTTGGGGAGAAGATTATAAAATTAGGAAGATTCTGAACTCAGATTGGACCAATATTGTATTTACGTGCCATGAATATCTTTAAAATGTCTTGCATTACTTCAAAAAAAAAAATGAAATCACTGATTATGCATGTGTAGTGTGATTTATGTAAGAAAAATACAGAACTTCAGAGTTTCTATGTACAAAGGAATAGTTATGGCCCTATATCAATGAATGCAGGTTTATAGACTTTAGAGTATTTGTGTATTTTAAAAATAATTTCCAGGACCGGTGATATCGCTCAGTGGCACGGGTGCCTGTTGGTGCGCGAGGTCCTGAGGTCGACTCCCGGTACCCACACACACACACACACAAAATTTCCCTACAATTAGATGGAAGGAATAAGTACCAGTATTCTACAGCATAATAGGGTGACTATAATTTATAACAGTATATTATATATTTTATAAAGAATTAAAAGAGGGGAGTTTGAAGGTTCCTGACACAAAGAAATAATAAATGTTTAAAGAAATTAAAAAGCTAGTTAATCTCAGTTAGTCCTTACGCATTGTACGTATGTGTGTATAAAGTAATCACACTGTGCTCCATAACTTAAATTTTAGAAATTTATAAAAAAATATAAAAAATGAAAATATTTTTCGTTTGAAACTTTTTTTCTTAACCAAATAACAAGTCCCAATTGTACTTGAAAAGAGACACCATACCATATCACACACACAAAAATTTTATTTCTCCTCTTTACCCATAGGTAGCCCATTTGAATTATGGTAAATGAACGACCATGGGAGGTATGTGTATGTCTTTGTTGGTGAGTGAAATGGATGATTAAGAAATCTGTGGTGATCATAATTCTGTTTGCATTGTTAATGTATTCACATCTTCCTATTTTTTGGTATCGGCTTTTGGAAAGTAACGTTTTTGAATAATCCCTCTAGAGTGTAGGAGGCCGGGACTGGGTTCGTGGGGTTTGAACTGTGCAGTCTTGCGGCACCTCCCATGCAGAAGAGCCCTTACCTGGTTTAAAGTTTTGCTGCCACTCCCTCGAAATTCTTAATAATTTTGTCTTTGAATTTGTGATTTGTGCATGAAGTCTACTGGTACAGTTGGAGCATGTACTTGAATAGCAGAGATACCTGAAAGATGTAGTTCACCTTTCCTAGCTGTCTCTCCGGTGTAGAGTGTCTGTGTGCCCACGAATATAGCATCCTGGCATATCCACAGTGCGTGGAAGTTGGGTTTAACCAGAAGTGGGTACCAGGCAGATGTATTATGTTCACAGCAGAGTCAGCAGAGGTACTGACAGTTCCAAGAAGCCATACTTTCCCTCCTACTGGAACCAGAACTTGCTTTGAATATAAAACAAAGCCAATGGCATTCTAAGAAGCAAGGGCCACCAAGGAAGCGGATTGATGACCTCGCCTGACAAGGAAACCCACATCCTATTACCTGGGTACAGGGCAATCAACAATGCTTATTAGCTAACAGTGGGATGGAGAGATTGTCCTGGATTATCTAAATTTACTCAACGTAATCGCACGCCTCCTTGTGGGTGAAAACAGAAGAGAAATAACTGGAGAGATGGCAGCAAGGGTATTGGTCATCCTGACCTTGCTGGCTTTGAGGATGGAGCAATGAGCCCTGAGCAAAGAGTGAGGGTGGACTCTCTGTAAGAGCTGGAAAATGAAAGGGCGTAGTTTCTTCTCTGTTCCCGCCAGAAGGAAGGCAGACCGCCAACACCTCGCTCTTGGCCTAATGAGACCTATTTCAGACTTCTGACCTCTAGAAGAATAAGATAATAAATCTGTGTTACTTTAAGCCAATAAATTTGGGTTAATTCATTACAGCAGTCATAAAACAGAAGCATAACCCTTATCACCCTTTCTCAACTCATGTTGCCTTCCTGTATTAGCCAACTATTTGTGTTGACAACAATGAAGGAGAAAGTAAGGTGGGACAACTCATAATTTTCTTAATTTCAGTCCTTCCCTCTTCATTGATAAGCTGAGGGTTGTGTTCCTAGAATGCAAGTATATCGAGAATAAAATAAAAATATTTGAGTTACTTTTGTGAAGCATTTCCACTGTCCTGGTAAAAACTGAAATATAGATGTACACATGAGCTGTGGAATGCAAATTCTGTGATTTTGGTGATTCTGAACATGAGTTAAATGCTGTTACATTTGCATTTAAACCTAGAATTGAGAAATTTAAGGGTAAATAAAATTCGTGCTAAAACTCAGAATTTAACATTTATTTAGATGGAACATTAAGTAGCAAATTAAGGGCACTAGAAGAGGTTGAGAGACCACAGGAAAAAAAGTTTATATTTTAGTAGCACTAGCAGAACTTTTTCTTGCTTTTTGAACAAGCAATTCCACATTCTCAATTCTCAGAGGGCCCTGCAATTTATGAAGATGGCCTGGACCCTGACACCAGCAATAGCGCCTGGCACTCTATGTTACTCCAAAAATATTGTGTGAAAACTCAATGAGGAATAAAATAAATATAGAGTCAAAAGTGGAATGAGTCTGGTCTCTCCAACACCAATCTGCCCAATACGCAGTTTTATGCTGGACAGACAGCCCACGGGAAACTCAGAGGTTCCTCTCAGATAGCATCTAGCATGTGGGACAACTCTCATTATTGTTAAGTGATTACTGCCCTTGGGCCCAGTGCAGTAACACCCCTAGGAAGACTGGGGAAGGTAGACTGGTCTCAGAGCCTCTCAGAAGCGGAGATCCTTGTACCCTGAGAACTCTCAGAAAACTACTAAATACATTTACCCCCCACCCAAGAAATGAAATGCAGTTACTCTTTGCATTTCGCTTAGGGATGGATATGATATTTCCCACCTCATTTAATCCAGCTAAAACAGCCACTCTAAAAATTCTGGCCTTCTGAGTTTCCTCCAACCTCAGGAACTCAGCTCCACATCCTTCCTCAAGTCCCTAAAGCTCCTGCTACTCTTTTTTTTTTTTTTTTGTGGGTACTGGGGGGTTGACCTCAGGACCTCGCGCACCAGGAGGTGCCCGTGCCGCTGAGCGATATCACCGGCCCCTTTTTCGTATGTGGGTTCCGGGAGTCGAACTCGGGCCCTCGCGCTTGCCGGGCAGGCGCTTAAGCCGCTGAGCCATCTCACCGGCCCAAGCTCCTGCTACTCTTAGAAATCATCCCTTCTTTTAGTCCAGAGGCTCTCCACCAGACTCCATTTATTTTGTCTCAGGACATCCAGACAATTCCTCTCCTATGGTACAACAGAGCAAGGACCGGGATGTGTAAGAAGTGCCTAAAACTTACTTAAAGGTAGAAGAAATAAAAGCCATGAACATACCATGAGACTAGAAGCCCAGAAATTTCTAGAAGTTGAAAAGAGAATGTTAGCTCTGTGTCAGTCTGGTGTCTCCTCTGTAGGGAATGGGGACAGAAATTAATAGTCCAGTAAGTTATCCTGTGACAAATGTAAGTTACTTGAAGCTGGTTAAGACTAAAAGTTTCTACAGGGAGTAACGCCACCTCCTGCTATGCTCAGCTTCAGCTCCTCGCTGAAGAGTGGTCACACTCTGGAGCCTGCATGACAATCCACACTGTGCCTTCTCTGTGTGCTCATCTCCAGGTGCTTCTGGGCATCACAGAGGAGGAGCCCGGCAGCTTCCATATTCCTTTTTGCAGGGCCTCCCTGAGAGATGCTAAGGTGTGTGGATAGAAACAAGCTCTTGCAGGAGAAAGCTACAGGAGAAAGGAGTGGGAATGAACATGTGGGACCCCAACTAAGCGTAAGGTTGCACTGGGGGGCTAAGCAGTCAGTGCCTGATAGTGTAAGGATGAGGGGGCTGACTAAGCAGGACTCTCCTGCTGCCTGGAAGGGTATCTGTAAGGAACCAACCTGCTAGTTTTTCACCCAACTGGGGCCAAACGAGGATGAAAGACAAAAAGACCCAGAGTTAGTTTAGAATGCAGTAGCCAGGGGGCTCTGGCCTCTAGTGGACAGAGAGCACTGAGCATCTGGCTCGCCTTACCTTTATTCACTCAGACATGGGTACGGGGAATTAGAATAACACAAGATTCATCTGCCTCCCACCGTCCACAGCACATGTCCGGGTAAACAGCTGGGTCTCAGCTGTGTTGACTTTTCCCTGGAACCGGTAACATGCCAGCAGGCCTGCACGCCACCTTTCTCCTTTGTGCTCACAGAGGAGGCCAATTAGGCCTCAGTCCTCCCTATGTGGTCTCCCATAGGTATCCACATTCATAATTTCTATAGTTATTGCCAAAATGCTCTTTATGTGGGTTGTACCAATTTATACTCATGTCAGAAGTGCCTGGTTTCCCACGGCCCTACCAAGAGTGTTATTAAACTGTTTAGATTTTTACCTGTCCAAGAGGTAAAACGTGGCATACAGGTATATGTAATTCCTTGTATTTCTCAATGTCTTCCTCCTCCTTTTCCCTACACATGTACACAACACACACACCCTTGTTTGCTGAGATTTTTCAGTAAGTGGAATAGGTCATAGCCTTAGATAAAGCAATGTCTTGCTCTCAGGAGATATAAGAAGTTTAGTGGTCTGAAGCCTATCCTTTGAGAAAGGGAGATGAATGGCATGATGTTCCATTACAGAGCTGAGCACCGTGGCCTCCAAACCCAGCAAGAAATGAGCCACCCATCTGCTGATGGGAACCTTGGAAAGCACCAGACTGTAAGTCACTGAGAAAGAACCACCTCCAGTATTCAGTTTTATACCACTGTCTAGTTGCTTTGACCATAAATGTTGACACAAATCTGTGTCTACCAATAAAGCCATACATTTTCAGGAGAAGTTAATCAATGTCATTACAAAAGGCCACATATGATGGTGATTTGAGGAAGGAGAGGCAGTGTGAAACAAAACCAGAGCAGATCAGTGCATTTTCTGTGAGCATAATTTGCATCTGTAATTTTATTCAGCAACTCCCAGATGGAGTACAAAGAGATTTCCGTTTTTATTTATCTTGTCATAGATCATGCTTTTGGTTAAATTAGCCTTGCAAAAAGTTTCCTTCACTATTTTTGTCCATCAACATTACCCTTGGTTTATAAATGTGTGGGAAACTGCTGACATATTACTAATGACACCTCTGTTTAATTACCCTCCACTTCCTGCTGCATCCCACCACTCTAAATGAAGGTGCTTTGGTAATTTAAAATTAAATAGAACAGCTTCCTGTCGTACCCTTGTTTCCAAGATCCCAAAAGAATTCATGCTGTACTGAAATTATAATAATACTTCACCTATATTGACAGTTACTAAATATCACACTCTTTACCTGTATTAATTTTCACAACAATTTTCTGAGATTAGATATGGTTATCATTTCCATTTCAAGATAGGAAAGTGAGGTTAGATGACGATCCTGATATTTCTTACCTGGACTTGTAGAGTCTGGTTGTGAATGCAGGTAAATCTTACACCAGATGCTGGAAGGCTAAAAAGTAAGAGAGAGAGAAAGAAGAGAGAGAGAGAGAGAGATTTTTTTTTAGGTCAAGCAACTGATTTTGCTCATGCTTTATTTAGCTGACTCAGGTCTCTCCCCTTACCCAAAAAGCTTCAATAATTTTAAAGGCACTAAAATAAATCTCATGTTGAAAAAATTTTCTTTTAATCTTACCACCATAAAAATATTTTTATCACTTTTCTATATCCTCTTTCCATCTTTGAACACATACATATTTTATGTTGTTGGAATTACAGCAATCACTAACTTTATTTTCTGTTCTTTTCAATTAATAGTATATCATAAACGTTTTCTGTGCTTTTGCATAGTATTCATAATTATTTTTAATACTTGCATAGTATTCATAATATTCTATGCAGAAAAATGATCCGACTGATTTAACTATTTCCCTATTGTTGGATTTATAAGTTCATTTAAATTCTACAGTCATAGGTTGTAGAGCAATAAATATTTCAATGCTTATAGCTTCATGCCTCAATTTGAATTATGTCCTACATTGAGTAAGAAAAGTGTATGTGTCTGTCCCAATTGCTGCTGCCATGGCAATGAAAGAGCATGCTGCTTTCCTCACAACCTCAGCAGTGGCAGCAGCAGCAGCAAAACCTACTTTTATTTTTATTTTTTTATTTTTTTGTGGGTACCGGGGGTCGGCCTCAGGACCTCGCATGCCAGCAGGTACCCGTGCCGTTGAGCGATATCACCGGCCCTTTTTTTGTATGTGGGTTCCAGGAGTCGAACTCAGGTCCTCGCGCTTGCCAGGCAGGCGCTTACGCCACTGAGCCATCTCACCGGCCTAAAACCTACTTCTGGATAGTCGAGTTAATTCAGCAGAATACAATGCTATCTGAGTATGAACTGACTTATTTTTATTCTGCTAATAAGCTGATGGATAGTTCATTTTAGAAATAACAATAAATGCATAAAAGTATATAAGTGAGACTTTTAGATTATGTCATTCAGGGTTTTATTCCCTTCCTATCTCGATACCTAAATTAGGTTTTAAAAGCACTGAGTTTGATCTGGGAGAAATGTGAAGCCATTAGGTTTAGTGAGTTCTGCCACAGGTTTCTGGTTAGGTTCCAAATAGAAAACAGTTTTCTTAGCTTTCCGTGCCATTAGGAAATGGAGCATGATGTTTTGGCCTGGATGACCTTCACCTGGTGCCCACTAAAGACCCGGGTTGTGTTTTCATTGCCGAGATCTCAAAGCACATTTAGTGATACCGCTTTTTTAAAAGGAACTGAGAAAATGGGTAAGAACTTGGCACAAAGGTGAAAGTAGACACACATTACCCTTAATTCAATCTGAGAAAGGATGCAAACACAACTCCAAATTGGCACCAAAGTGAAATCTACACTTTCCTCCATGAAAAACCATCCATATCGATTTTTTCCCCTGTGCCATTAAAGGTCAGAATGAAAAATACCTTGCCCTTTAAGACTGTCCCATAAATAGGCTATTTTTTGCTGAGAGTGAGGATTTCCCATATAGCTCTAATAACTTATTCATCTCCTCTCCTCAGCAAACACAAACAGATTAGGCTTTATAAACAGGCCCACTACGAAAGGAACGCCACATGGGGGAATCTTGGTACTATAGTTCACAGAAGCAAAATACCTTGATATGTACTACTTAGACTAGTTATTGTGTAAAGCTGATAGTTTTATCATTTTGCTCAAGACACATATCACTTTGCCTGAATCCTTTTTTTAAATAGGGCATAAATAAAATGCAACAGGAGATCACTGGACATTGAAAAATCTACACAGGGACAGCATTACATGTGATGAAATGGACAAACGAGACACACTGGTGACCATTTTCTTCTTTACACATCAAATAAAGACATCTTCAAAGTAGTTATTGTGGTGTAGACTGCTATATTTTTGGTAATTAATGAGTAAAGTATAAGATCCAGAGGGAATTCCTAGGAATCTGAGTACTTTGAGAACCTGTATGTGCCATAAATCACTGCCTTAAATTTTCATAGGCCATTTATATTTCAAAATAATATGTATGCTAGGATCTAGAATTCACTTTTTTCCCTCTCTGAATTTTCAGGTTCATAGGTTGTAGTTTTTAAGAATAGAGTTAGTCCAGAATAGCTCATACAGCAATAAAAGGTGATTTTATTGAAGGCCTGCTTTATTGCTGCTGAACACAATGCATTTATTATCTACTTTTATTTTCTCTGAGGTAAGTCTCAGAGCAATAAGGAAATCTTTGCAAATCTCTGCATTCCAAAAGTTTACTTCAGTGCAGTAGGAGAACCACGGATAGCACATTCACATTTGTGAAGAAGTTTGAACCTGCAACTAGTTTTCTGGAAATTAGCCCTCTTTTGCCCTTCTCCGTCTTCTCCAATTCTCTAATAATGTCATCATAAAATTTCTATGTGTACAGGATAAGTAGTTCAGGCAATTTCTCCAAGATATTTTTGTTCATTATTCTTTGCATAAAATATATCACAAAGGTCATGGGAGAATTGAAATGACAGTAATTTATGATATATTATCAAAGTTCAGCATACAATTTCTCCCCTGTTTTCAGTGAGTTACCTTCTTACCTTCACACTGATGAGTAAGGCAAAGGACAAAGGTGCGTCATTAGAGAAAACTTATCAAGGCAATTAGCGGTGGTGGAAAAGAACATACGTGGAAGAAGGAAAGTGCAGTAACATTTAACAACTAGCAGAAAATTCTGGCAATGTGATACTAATTATAGTTTTAAGGACCTGTTTCATCCTTTAGTCTTACACAGATTCTTTTGCCCAAGCAAAATGAAGGGGGCAAGTCAAGTAATTATAAGAATAATACAAAAACTTTTTCTTGTGGTTCTGTTATTCCTTTAGGGAAAAAAAGAAAGGTTATTTCTAAACTTTCCTTTGCACAAAGATCCATATATATGCGAAGAATTATATATCCATATATTATATCCATATATATATGCATATATATGCAAAGATCCATACATCCACAAATATAGATATATATCTAAATATATCTTCAAAGACAGTAATTCTGAAGGATTGACGAGATCCGTGAATACAAGTGCACTGCTTATTCCAATTACACGGAATAAATATGTGTTAACAGAGTTCATACTTCCCTCACTTCCTTTACTTAACTTTTAGAGGCTTAGCATTGTAACTGACAACTCTAAAATATTTTGAGAAGAAAAATTTTCATCCTTGCTCTTTAGGACAAAATAATACCCTATTTTCAGGGTATATGGAACTATAAATGATAGAGGAATGGGTTTGATTCAGGTGGACAAGAATATTGTTTTCTTATTCTTGCTTTCACATATTTTTAACTGTTGAGATAAATACAAATTTAAGAACCGCACTTAAAATTCCGTAAGTCGTATTGCATTATATACGACTGGGTGGGGTTTTTGAATAATAGTCAAAGCAGACGGGTTCTGAATGCTGGGCAAACGCCTTCTGGCCCAGCCCTCTGCTGATTGGAGCCTGTGTAGCTGGAAAAGGTCATTTACATGGAGAGTGATCAGTGTCAGTGGGACCCCTCAGGAAGCACCCAACAGGGTGATCATAAGATCAAGAACCCGTGATTTGTGCCTTTCATGGAAATGTCACTGTCACAGAAATTAACACAGACTACAATATCCTTGAAAAGGTATGACCTTAATCAATGCAAGATGAGGAAAAAATGCTCTTTTCTTCTTGCTATGAACACAATAATATGTTACTAGAGAAAGTGGTTCACTTGAAAAAAATCAAACTAAATTAAATACTCATGGAAGACTTCTGGTTATTTGAATTTTGGGGACCACTTTATGTTTTTTTGTGTGTGTCTGGGTACTGGGGGTCGAACTCAGGACCTCACGTGCCAGCAGGCACCCATGCCACTGAGCGATATCAATGGCCCTTTTTTCTTGTGTGGGTACCGGGAGTCGAACTCAGGACCTTGCGCTTGCCAGGCAGGTGCTTATGCCACTGAGCTATCTCACCAGCCCTGGGGGACCACTTTAAATGGTAGACTCTAATTCTTTTTTTTTAATTTTAAAGAGAAAAAGAATTTCAAAACAAGATAATAGGAGGGTAACAATGGTTAATACATTGCGTATTGCTATCTTTAAATTAGTTACGGAGAGTACAAGATATAGGCATTTAATTGTCCAAACAATGTTAGTACAAACCTTTCTTTTCAATGAACTAAGAGAAATTAGTAGTATAACTATCTCAACTAACCTGTATATATGTATGTATGTATATATATATATATATGTATTTATATGTATATATATATATATATGTATATATAAAATGTTTTTCGTTTTGCTTTTCCCTTCCTTCTTTTCTCCTTTCCCCCATCCCAGTTTCTCTTTCCTTCTTAACAGTTTCTTCCCGTTTTACAATATCTATTGTACATTTTGGATCTTATTTACTCTTTCAGCTTTTCACACTATGGAGATAATACGATGTTTGCACATGTGCATCTCGTTTATTTCACTTATTAGTATGGTCTCAAGTTGCATCCACTTACCTATAAAAGTCTCCAGTTTATCCTTCTTTATGGCTGAGTAGTACTCCACTGTATAAGAAGACCACATCTTTTTTAACCATTCATCGGTAAATGGGCATTTGGGATGTTTCCAAGATCTAGCTATTACAGACTATATTGCTATAAACATGGGTACACATATATTGCTCTGGTACAATGTTTTTAATTCTTCTGGGAAGATACCCAGAAGGGAAATAGCAGGGTCAAGTGGGACCTCCAATCCTAGTTTTTTGAGGAATCTCAACACTGATTTCCACAGTGGTTTCACCAGTCTACACTCCCATCAACAGTGGAGAAGGGTTCCTTTTCCCCACAGTCCTGTCAGCATTTGTTATTGGTTGACTTCTTGATAATAGCCATTCTTTCCTGGGTGAGATGGAATCTCAGTGTTGTTTTAATTTGCATCTCTCAAATGACCAGTGATGTTGAACATTTTTTCATATATTTACTTGCTGTTTGTATTTCTTCATCTGAGAAGTGTTTATTCATCTCAGATGCCCATTTTTGGATTGGGTCTTTAGATTTGGGAGGTCTGATTTTTTTGAGTTCTTTGTATGTTCTCGATAGTAATCCTTTGTCTGAGGAACAGCTGGCAAACATTTTTTCCCACGTTGTGGGTTGTCTCGTCACTCTGTTGGTGGTTTCTCTTGCTGTGCAAATCTTTTTAATATGATGAGATCCCAGTTGTTGATTCTTTGTGATAGTTCCTGTGTGATTGGGGTTTTGTTCATAAAGTCTTTGCCTACACCAATGTCTTCAAGAGTTTTACCTATTCTATCTTCTAGCAGATTTAATGTTTCTGTTTTAATATTTAGATCTTTGATCCATTTCAAATTTAGTTTAGTGCATGGTGAAAGATATGGGTCCAATTTTTATCTTTGGCATGTGCAGAGCTAGTTTTTCCAGCACCATTTTATTAAAGAGGCTATCTTTCTTCTAGTAGATGCATTTAGCACCTTTGTCAAAGATAAGGTGGCTGAGTATTAGACTCTAATTCTTGACAAGTTGCCTATTTTGAATAATTCTATAAACATGGACAATCTGGTTTGGCATATGTCATTATCCATACTATTATTTGGGGTGGCTTCTCATAATTAGCTAACTCCTCATATACCTCCTCCAGTGTGTGTTAAAACAGGCTTGGTCACCAGAAACTACAGTCCAAGGGAAATATAGAGTTATTTTAGTAATAGTGAGGCAAGTTTTCAGTGCCCTCTCTGCAAAGCTTTTCTGGCAAATCATGCTGGAGCATGTCACCTAATTCAAAGTTCAGTGTCCACTCTGCCATTCAGAGACAAGGATGCACAGACTTTCAAAATACTGCAAGAGCTTTTCTTACTGGAAGAGAGCATAATGGCATCAGACACCTGGTCTCTTCTAGGAACTTGAAATAAAGTAGAGAGCAAAAGAAGTATTATCCTTTCCCTTTACACATCTTACAATCTGGGCAGGACGTGCAGGATAGAGACTTCATCCACTAATGTGTAGGACTGTACCTAAATGTGCAAGAGGCATGGTGTAAGATCCTAGGATAGTTTTCCCAATTGCCTCAATGCAACATTTCTGAGCCCAATTGTAGGTAGTTGTCATACTCCCTTCTTTCTCTGGACTCAAGTTGCTGAAAATAATCTATACCTGTGGTTCTCAAAAACGCTTCCCAGAATCTGGATGTGGCGACACAGGACTGTAATCCCAACACCCTGAGAGGCTAAGGCAGAAGGATTGCAAATTCAAACCCAGCCCAGGCAACTTAGCGACTTAGTGAGACATTGTCCTAAAATAAAGCAATAAGAAAAGGGCTGGAGATGTAGTTCAGTACAACAGCCCTCAGTTCAATCCCTAGTACTGAAAAAAAAAAAAAAAAAAAAGCTTCCCACACCAGCAGCTTTAGGATTACTTTGCCTGGGAATTGTTTTTACATACAAATTCTAGAGCCTATAAACTTCCTGAATCAGAAAGTTTGCAAACTGTTTTAATAAGCCTTCCACGTGATTAGTGCACTGACATTTGAGGGTCACTGTTATACAGCTGTGCTCCTCAAGAGTCATTGATAAATGAAACCTCCAGGGATTTTGTTGCAACGTGGACTTTCAGTCAGCAAGTGAGTTTCGTGCTCCAGGGAGCTGCCAGCGCTGCTCGTCTGGGCACAGTACTGAACAGGGAAGCTTTGATTGTCCTGTCACACTAGCTGTGTGTAATTTGGAGGATTTCAACTTGGTGATAAGGATCGTTCTTCTCTTAACACAGACACAATAAGCTTTCTTTTGGGGACCTATTGAAATCTGCTTCTGCTATATCATATGAAAATATTATACTGTAATTATTTATTCTCTTGTCCGTATTCTTCATTAGCTTCTCAACTTGTTGAGGGCAGGGAGTGAGTCTGTATGCACAGCCACTTTTAATTGCCTGGCGAAGCCTCTTGATAATGGGTGATGACACAGCATAATTCTGATATTTGCGGCTCTCTCCGCGTAGTCTGTCAACATGAGAAGGCACTGAAACTCCTTGCCAGAAACTTCTCTGATGTTTGTTTGTTTGTTTTGCTTTGTTTTGTTTTTCGAAAACCTCTGAGAGTTATTTCCTGCCAGCATAATGAGCTGGTTAAATCCATGAGATTGGAATTCTTTAAGCACAGCCAAATTAAGATCAACATTAACTCTAAGTAGGGTGGGAGTAAAACAAAGCCGACTTTGGCGCCTGGGGAAATGTAGCTAAGGGTGTTTGGTTTGGTTTGGTTTGCGTTAGAGATTGTCAGTTCACATAAGAAAACATGACTCTGACACGGACAGTTCAGCATACTATCTTGAAAGATGAATCTCATTTTATCTGTGCAGAAGGGGGAATTCGTTTCAACCTTTGTTCACAATAACAGGATCAGTACGGTGGATTATTTCTTTTTTTATGCTACTTCCCCCTAGTAAATTCCTGATGTGGATAAAAATTTGTACCAAGCCTGTGAAACAGCTGACGTCATATTCTGAAGAACTCTGGCTGATGAGGGCCTCTCTCCCTGGTACCGTTTTTCTCACATGCTCACAGGAATTACCTCTAATAGTATGAGGGTTGACATTACTAAGGGAATGACACTGGGCCAAGCTAAAAATGTTTGGCAATGCCCAATAGGAAGGATCTTATCTTCACCCCAAAGAAAACCTACTGAAGGGATTGAACCACATCTGTGTAGAAAGCAAGCCTCACACTGAAAGTAGCCAGTTAGTCAGAATTTAGTGAAGAATATAAAGTAAAACTAAGTGACTTAAACTTAACCTATCTTGAGTTAAATGAATGTTAAGGGTCTGAAGATACATCTAAGGATGTACAGATCATATTTATTCCAGTTATAGGTATCCACGATGCCCAATAAAAATCTCCAAATTGAAGAGCAGTGCCCAAACTATTATTTACTCAGAAACCAAAATAAGTGTGTTTTTTCTTCCATGTACTAAAGAAAGCAGTAGGCAGTATTGCATTTTCATTAGATGTTTAATTATCATAGTCCTTCACAAAACATTTTCGCTACAATTTCTAAATTCATTTCACTTGGAATCACAGGAGTTAGTCTATTGGAATGATTTTCAGTAAAGTCTAGTTTTAGATTAAGACTGTCTGGCTTCCGCAGAGCGTGTAGCGGGCAGGAAATCTATTGTGCCATCCTGATCACGAGGACTGTAAATTGATTTGCAGCTCTGGCCCTGGGCAGCTGTCCAGAAACCGCAATAAAGAGGGCAATTACCTTGTTTTGTAGTCATTCTGGCTCACACCAAAACATTTCATTTTAAAACAAAAACGTGAAAGCATCATTTGACAAAACTTTATCATGGTTATCAATGGCTATTTTGTTTTTGGGAAATTATCAATCAGGGAATGAATCTGAAAAAAAAAAAAAAAAAACAAAGCATTAAAAATCTTTGCTTTGACCTCTGTCCTATTATTAGTCTTTGAGCTTGGAGCTGAGAATGGAAGAGGTAACCTTCCTTCCTCATGGGGTTTCCAAAAAAGGTCTGGAGTGTGGAAGACTCTGTCTTTCTGGAAAATATATATAAGCTTTATTTATGGCCCAGGGGATGAAAACAGTGGCTAATTATGAAACAAAATGATACTATAAACAGACACTGCCTTGTCCATGTGAGGTCAAAGATCAAGGTGGTTATTTAAGGTTTAGGTCTTCAAAGTAGTGGATCATGGAAGATCTTATTCTACCTCCTGCTGAACAGGGTGCAGAGCAGATTGCTCATTATGAGAGGGCCAGATGAACCCATGGTGTTCGGTTAGTTCCGGAAGACATCATTCATTCATTCTACAAGTCTTATTGAATAAGCAAATGGAAGAATCTCAGTTGGATGGCATCATCACTCTCTGTTGGTGTTCAGAATCCATCTCGAAGCCTTTATATATCAGAGTACTTCTCCAAAAAACCTATCCAGTCAATAGGAAAAACCAAGAAAACTTAACATCTGCTTAAATTTGGGCAGGTCCGGATGATTTATTCTGATGTAACAAACAATGGAATCTAAATGAGGTATGAGAGGAAAAGGAAAAAAAGAAGCAAAGAAAGTTTGGCAACTCTGCCTATCTGGGAGCCTCTTCTCAGTGTTAATGTGAGAAAAGGAAATGGTATTTTTATTTTCATTAAAATGCAAAAGGCAGCAAAGTCAGAAAATAGATCAGCTTTCCTTGTGGCTAGAAGCAAACAGAAGCAGATGAGCATGTGCATTCCGCCCGGTGTTCTCTAACACAGATCCGTCACTCGGCATGGAAATTCAAGCTTGCAGTGAAGAGGAGAGGAGACCTGGGGATGGGATTGGTTACTGGATATGCAGGACAGACAGACACTCTGGTAGTTCTAGAAGATGTTTCATTCATTCATTCATTCATTCATTCATTCCAGAAGTCTGTACTGAATGCCTTTCACATACTAGTGGCGTGTACAAGTTCTAAGGATAAAAAGGTGAGCAAGACGTGGCAGTACCTCATGTTGCTCACAGCCTAATGGAAGGCACAGAGGAAGAAGCAGGGCCAGTGTTTCAGGATCATATAAAAAAGCTTTGAAAGCATATGCAGCAAAGGTCTGCACTTCTATCTTGGATGTTCAGGGAAGGCTTCTTAGGGCAGTGTCTGACATCTAGATCGATACTTGAGGGAGGAATCAGCCTGGTCACACCGCAGCAGTGTGGAGGCAGAAAGGTCAGGAGAACAGAAAGGAGGTGGGAGATGATATGATCAGGTAAGTTTCCAGCATGTGCAGAGGCATGGAGGAGAAAGAGGATATCTCACACTTTAAGAACCAACAGATTGAACTGTGTGGCTGAAGCATCTTCTGGAAGGAGAAATAAGGTGAAGAGATGAGGAGAAAGATCTGGATAAGCCACGCTAAGGAGTTTGAATTGCATCAGTCAGTCTTGAAGGCTCTACTCTGGAGAGTTTGGGAATGTCTGTAGAATGCAGATTCCATGTTGGAGAAGCCACACCACACATGGCACTTCTCACAGGCTCCAAGACACTGGAGTGCTTTATGTACATCTCTGTTCACTCCAAATTGAAGATCAGTTCCTGGATGCAAAGAACATATTTTGTAAATGTCTGTATTTCCTCACTATTGGGGGACTAATCCAATGGCAGCTGTTCCATTGAGGACAGAGTCAAAGGAAAAAGCCTTAATCTCATCAAATGACCACCAGGACATATGAGTAGTGTAATAATTGGTTCTTTGGACAACAAAGCATATTTCAAGGCATTTCTCTGCCCTTCCAGTATATAGCAGTGCACCAATATCACCTTTGCAAAAGGGCAAGCATTTTCTATCACATGGAAACCAGGCATGCCAAAGGCGCAAGGAAAGGGGTGGGAGGGGAAGGTGACCTGAGCTCAGCCTGGGAGTATTCAGTGGGTTGAATGGTGCCCCTCAAGAGTATGTCCATTCAGAACCTGTGAATGGGATTTTATTTAGGAAAAAAAAGTTTTTTTAGATATATTTAAGCATCTTGACTAATCTAGAATTAAGATGGCTTTTAAATCCAATGACTATTCTTATAACTTCCAGAGGAAGAAAAGACAGAGACATGGAAAAGGTCATATAAAGACAGGCAGAAATTGTGGTTTTGCTGCCAGAAGTCAAAGAATGTCTAGAGTCATCAGAACGTGGAGGAGGCCAGGAAAGAGTCTCCCCTTGAATCTGAAAGGGTAGGGGTGGCCCTACCAACAGCTTCATTTCAGAGTTCTGGTCTCCAGAACTGTGAAAGAAAAATATTTTGTCTTGTAAGCCACCCAGTTGATGATATTTCATTAGAGTATCCACAAGAAACTAATGGGAGATGGAAGCTATGAGAAGTCAAGGAAGATTTCTGGAAGAGACTGCCTCTGTGAAGTCTCAAAAATAGAGTGACCAGGTATAACAATTAGGGTGTGGGGATAAGAGGGTGGAGAAGATGTAGAAATTGAAGGGCAAGTGACATGGTGTTCTAGGAATGGTCTTGAATATTAAAGGAATGACTGTATTCAATAACCTCATGGTTGGGTTGATGTGTCCAAAGAGAAAAGGGTTATACATACACACACACCTTAAAAAGGAGTTCATTGGAGAACTAGGCTTGGAAAATGTGTACAAGTATATTCTACTCACATTTTAGAGAGTCAAAGTTCACATAAGCATATCAACAGCCTGGGGAAATTCTGTAACCTATTTCCCCCAAGGTGTGTCATACTTTTCTGTGTTTGGCTGTTTGTGTGTGGAAAACAAATTGAACAGAGTTTCCAGAGCATGTTTGGGAAAGATTGTCCCAGACTGGGTGATGTTGGAAAGCTCCCCTCTTTGCTTACTCACGTGAGATAAGACCATTGGATTGCATCTTTTTGTATTGGTATAAATTTCTAATTATGTAACTCATAATTTCTTGATGATTATCCATCTTTTGTAATTATTTGCAGTGGTGACTGCTTTGCTTCTGGGAGTTTGCTTTTAGTCTGCGATTCCTCGTCAGTGCCTTAGAAAGTGTGAAGAACCAGTACTTCCTGCGGGTTAGGTTTAAATCAGGACTAGTGTGGGTGGCCATGACAGGTCCTGAGATGAATACGAAGGTCAGCCTCAAGGTCGGGATGTGGTGGACAGGCAGTGATGATGCAGAGTCCTGGAAAGACCACCAGCCAGTTCTGGTTTTGATGGTCTGGCCCAGCTCCCAAACCTCCATGTATTTGCCCTGGCACGGGCCCACTTTTGACTGAGTGCAGTTGGCCTCTAGATCTGTTTCTCTTCTGTCCTTTCACTCTCACTGTCCCTGACCTTCTGATTTCTGGCCAAGCAGGCAGCCCCCTTGAGTGAGGGGCAAGGGCTAGCTCCATGATTAAGTCCAGAGGGTCCCAGCCATCTGGCCCAGGCTTTTCTAGAATACTACATTTTTCCTTCAGGTGGAGCAGAGAAAGATGAATGACTCTCAGAGGAAGAACTTTACTGATGAGGTGTGTTTGATCAAAGCAAATCACAAGCATGCAATCATCAAGCCAGACATAATTGAAAAGAGAGTTTTATTTAAATAACAAACCATCTGCCTCTACCCTGCACAACCAATCAGTTCCTGAAACTTACATTTTATGGTGGTAACAAATAGAAAAACAAATGATGCTTAGCACCTCAGGGTAACTCATGAGTATTTCTGAACCACAGGTCCTGATTTAGTTCACACTGGAGATTTTACAATCTTAACCAAAAGCAATTTACCTCCATAATTTCTTCTCTGACAAGTATTCAAAGTGATAACAATTTGATCTGTTCGTCCTCCTCTGTCTCTCTCTCTCTCTCTTTCACCTTTAGTTTTGTGCTTGTTTTATAGATTAAGCTATCTATAAATCTCTCCATAAGTAAAGGACAGATTACTGATCTGTATGCAAATGATAGACTCGCCTGCCTTAAAAATTTAAGATTGACTTTGAGCTGACCCCATGCTTTAGCCCTCAGTAGGGATCTATGCAAGGATATTTATAACACCTGTGGACGTTTTGTATGACACCAGTGGGAGTTTCCCTCAACAGTAGATGAATAACAGAAACATGGGTAGACTAAAATGTGGCAGATATATGTAAAAGGCAGAATGAAACTGATTTACATAGCTGGGCCTTATTGTAGCTCTCTGTGCTTTCTCCCTCTTAGATACCTAAAAATGCTATCATTTTCTGTAGAAATAAAGAATACAAAACAAGAAAAACACAGATAATAATATACAAGTTGAGTCTTCAAAAGTTGATAGTACAAATTTTTCTTTTTTTTAAGATAGCATAATTTTGAGGCCAACTTAAACAATATTTATATGTCCTTTCTCCCACCTGGGGGCAGGCCACAAAACTTATTCATGTTGGAAATTCATATGCTTCAAAACAAACATCCTATTTCATGTCAGTTTTCAGCATTAGCAGAAACTTTCTTTGTTTTATTTTTTGAAACTCTTTTCACATTACCTTAAAAATTAGAATAGGCAGAACAGAACGCTGACCTGGGATGAAATATGGACTTTTTTTATGCTTCTCTCAAACTCAGATTTTACTAAAGTTACTGAAAATAAGATCAGTTCACTTAAAAATGCCAAAGAAACCCAAAGGATAGAATTGCATCAGATTAGCACACCTATTCTTAAAGCTGTGTTTTTGTTTTTGTTTTTTTTTTTTGTGGGTACTGGGAGTCGAACTCAGGGCCTCGCACTTGCCAGGCAGGCATTTATGCCACTGAGGCATCTCACTGGCCCCTTAGCATACCTATTCTTATTCTACAACAAGCATATCTCACTCCAAACCTCAGCAACTTCTTGGACCACAGTATTTCAGAGTTACATTTCTTGGTGTTTAGTTTTTATTTCCACAGTAGCATGTCCTGTGTTCTTACATGAGAATGGTGAAAATTGCCACACTACCAAGAAAATAGTTGGAGACAGGGTCTTTACATCCTTCGGTCCTCTGTTAAATCTTTTCACTAAAATCTTTGCATTCATTGGCTGACTGTGGAGCAACAAGAAGGGCTAGGCTTGAGCATCCCAGTTGGGACCTTGTGTGAATAGAAAAGTCAAGAAAGATGACACTTTCCTTTCTGTGCCCTTTGTCTCCATCCATGTCACCCTTATCTTGTCTAGGACTCTCATGCACTTTTCTGTTCTGTTTATTCATTAAGAAACTATTTGATATATCATTTACTGGGTGTCTAGCCCATAAAAATGTCTCAATTGTGAATGAATGAATGTCTTATTTTTGTTCCATTTTGTGATAGCTCATTAGGGAAAAAAAAAGAGAAAATGAATGAGTCACACAGTAAGAATAGAACTTTTGGGCCAATTAAGAAAAAAAAGAAAAAAATTTCACTTGAATCTCCCAACTATACAGACAAACAGGAAGGACAAATGATTAGGAAAAGGGATACCTGTTTGAGGAGCAGAAGAAAAAGGAGACATGGCAGGAGAAGGGTAGAATCTCCTGCTAAAAATTGGATGATTGCAATACTTTCTTATGTGTTTTGGCCTGATGTCACTTTTAGTGCTAAGAACTGTTCAGAATGGACATTAGAACAACATGCTGATGCATTCTATAGCAGGAGGGAAAGAAGTGAAGTTCGTAGCAGAAATCAAAGAGGTAAGTTTGTGGTATGCACAAGAGTAGCTTTGCAGGCCCCTACACTGTGTGGGAGATGATTTTGGCTTTGGTGAGCCTGTTGCCTTTTCTGCCAGCTCTGTGGTGTGAGTAGCTGTATTTCCTGGAGGCAGGAACTCACTCTCCTGGTCCCAGGTTAGCTAATCTGACCAAGTGCCCTTGCTTTCTGTCTCAGACCTCCTGGGGATCCCTCCTGAGGTGGACAGGAAAGAAGACCATGGAGTCGTTAAGAATTAAGTTGCCCCTGTGTGATATAGAAGAGTTTGAGAATTTTCTATGAATGCTGTATGGGTGAAAGAATGACATTTTTTCATACTTCCTTTTGAAGAAATAATCAAAATACTCTTTGTCTCATGGGATTCCATTTCTTTATTGGGAGAGTAGATAGTTGAATGAGTATTGTTTTTCCTGAAGCAATTTGAATTATATGACATTTCTTTCGGTAGAAAGTGAGAGACTTTGATCTCTGGTAAAGGGATTTTTCACATCATTTTACAGGTCCAGAAAACTAATTGGATTCTATAAAAGTCTTCTTAGCTCTCTCCAGACAAATTAGGAGAGCAAGTTCCTACCCTTCCTGTGCAAAGAGTGGCTGCTGAGAATAGCAAGGGCAAATTCATCCTGAAAGGGTCCCAGACCTCTCACTTTGATGTAGATCTTTTAGCCTCCTAGAAAAAGAAAAACCAAAAAACACCACTGACACCTGAGAACTAGACTGATGCTCACAGCTGGCCTTGGTGTTGGTAGAGGCTGGCGTGGCTCTCACAGCTGGCCCATGGTATTCTCCTGCTGGACATAATGTCATAGAGCTAGTGTCAGACAAAATCGGCCTCAGCCCATGATGAAATGAGAAAACTCAAGACTACTTCATAATTTTGTCCAAGCACAGAGCACAGAGAAATAAGGTCCTTGAGAAAACCACAAAATGTCAAATATCAACCTCTCCCTCTCTTGGCTAGTTATGAATGACTAATGATTCTTTACCAATTAAACTGTATTTCCCTGTCTAGTCTTCCTTCCCTACTGTTGTAGTCAGGGTTTGCAAAGGAATAGACTTACTACGGTACACATAAATTTATAAGAGTATCTCATAATATTCACCCAAAAAGTCAAATACACAAGACTGCAAGAGACCTGTCCATGCGCTAGAGACCCAAAGAATCCAGCTAAGGGCTCAGATCCCATGGCAGTGTCCCACAATGTCTAGTTGAAGGACTAGAGCCCATGGCTATGTCTGCCACAAGTCCAGCCACAGGCCTAGAGCCCACGGCAATGTCTCATGCAAGTCCGTATCAAGGATCTGCATTGGGAAGGCCCAAAGGTCAGTGGTGGAAGCTAGAAAGTCTGCGCCGGTGGGGTGAAGGATCTGTGCCAGCAGGCTGAGGAATCTGCACTGGAGCCAGAAAGAGAATGCTAAGACAAAGGTGAAGACCAGAGCTCCCCTGAAGAGAACAGCAGTCACCCCAGTGACAGCGAAGACCTGAACTCCTCGGATGATGAGAACAGCAGAGTTCATATTAGGGAAACCAGCCACAGCAAAGCTTCTCCTGGGAAATCAGCAGCATACCATCTTCCCCTCCTGTTCTCCTCTTACGCCATTGTGGAGTAATCCTCAAATGGGTCTTCCACGCCCAGAACAACACTGACTGAGTTTAGCTGGGGATTCCCACTCAAATTAACCATTAATTAACCCACCACACCTACAGACTGAATTATTGGGCACTATGGCTTAGATCTGGAATGTCCCCTAAAGGCTCATTTGAAGCCTTGGTCCTCAAGGAAGCAATGTTCAGAGGGGGAGCTTTAGGGAAGTGATTGGATCATGCGAGCCCTGACCTTAGCCATGGATTAATCCACTGGTGGGTTTATGATCTGATGGGGTGTGGCAGATGACAGAAATTTAAGAGGTGGGACCTAGTTGAAGATAGTGTGCTTGGGGACTGTATCTTGCTCCTGGCCCCTTCAGTTCTCTCTTCTCTCCCCCCACCTCCTTCTCGGACACTATGAGGTGAACAGCTCTGCTTTAACACAAACCATGGAGTGAAACCTTGAAACTGTGAGTAGAAATAATTATTTTGTCCTTTACGTTGTTTTTCTCAGGTATTTTACCACACCAACACATTGAGATAGCCAATTGTGGAATTATTGCTGCTTTCTGCCTTCAATCCAGAGTGTGGGCTTCCTTCATCCCTCTTCCAACCCAACAAAAATACTTTCTAACACTCTTTCTTCGAGATACTCCACCACATGATGTGTCTTCTTTCTCCTTGCTAGTGTTCTCTAACTTGTTCAATCACAGGTGTGTTCTTGGGGCATTTGCTTAGAGGGCCCTGACACCTCACTGCTTCTGAAGTGTGATAATTTTGCTTTTTGTTGGGAAGTTCAGGAGTTGGTCAGTACTTTTTGCACTGTGTGCACAGTGCACATATGGATGGACAATTGGCGCTATATATTCCACACAAAAACTCACCAAGACAAAAAGGGAGAATTCATTGTATCTCATTTAATAAAAAAAAAAAAAGTCCAGGGATATACTGACTTCAAGAAAGTCTGTGTTGAGGACTAAAACATTATTTAAAATTGTTCCTGTACATCTCTCATTCTTTTTAATATGATGTTGGAATTTTCTTCTTTTTTTGGTTGTTGTTGGTTCTCATGTAAGTCCATCATAATGGATCCAGAAAATGTACTGCTTTGGCTCATCTATAGTAGTTTGAAGAAAAAATGTGTCCTAAAAGCTCTCGTGTTCAGAGGTGGGGCTTTGGGAAGGTGATTAGATCATGGGGCCCTAACCTCACTGATAAGTTCATAGCTGAATGTGTGTTAAGTCTTAGGACTGGGTTGGAGGAAGCAAGTCACTGAAGGTATAAACTGAGAGGCCATATACTTGTCCCCATTCCCTTGCCCTTTCTTTCTGGTTCTCCTCCTACATTCTGCTTCCTGGATGTCAAGAAAAGAGCAGCTTTCCCTTGCTATGCCTTTCTGCCTTGGTGCTTCTTCCTTGGAGCTGGCCAACCATAGATTGACACCTCTAGAACCATAAGCCAAAGCAAACCGTTCCTCCATTAATTTGTGTACTTCAGGTATTTTGTCTCAAAGACAAAACATGACTAGCACGTAGTTCATTCCTTTATCTAGCATGGAGCTCACCAAGGCCACATGGAGCAAAAGCTGGGGAAATGGGAACTGCTAAGCAAAAAGCACCCGAATGTTATAAATCTTTATTGGAGGAGATTTGAGTAGCAGTGACTGAAAGCTGGAACAAAGAGCATTTGAGGATCACAACTCCAAGCTGCACAGGTTAAAAGAGTGCCCCAGTCATGTCTACCCCTGCTTGGGCTGAACTGCAGGGAGGTAGGAACATTTTAGAACTATCAGTGGCTTTGGCAAGAGAAATACCAGAAAAGTTCAGGAACCTTTTACAAAGAAGATTTGTGGAATCTAAATGCAAGATTTCAATGGCTAAAATATAACTTTGGGAAATCAATGCTTTCCACCTACAAGTGAACACTCACAAAATAAAACAGGCTTAGTGGCAGCAGAAATAGGTAAATTAATTTCCTTTTGATGAGACAGCTCTCCTCGTCTCTTCATGGCTCTCTTCCTAGTCATTCTTGGATCCCAGCTTTAAAAGGCCCCCTCTGGGCAATCCCTTTAACTAAGAATCCCCTTGTTATAAAATTTCATAGCATTACTTCTTTCATAGTGTTTGTTACAGTTTTACTCGTATTTATTCACGTCACTCCTTGCTAATTATTTGTCTTCTCCATTTCAGTGCAAGCATCATAAGCAAGTTTTACCCACCTGGTTCTGTATGTGGCACATACATGATGTGCACTGGATATTGGCTTGATAAATACACTTACGAACATAAACTCCCTGGTAAGTGCTATTATATTTTTCTAAGAAAGCTTGTATTGTCTCTTCTTAAAGGTGTTAGAAAGTGGGCAAGTGTTTGGAAGCATCAAAGGAAGAGCTGGAATACACACTCCAGCCTGAGGAGAGAAAGCTGCCTCCAGGTTCCAGAGAATTGTTAAGAAATGATTGTCTGGAGTTTCTCTTCTTGGCAGTGTCACTGTGCCTGAGAAGATTTGTTCTGAAGGTTTGCAGGTTCCATATCAGGACATCTGAGCAAGAACCAAGTGACTGTCACTGACCTGACTGTATACACTGCTTCTCAGTGTGCCTACTGCTTCTCACTTACACTACTTCTCACTTTTGAGATTGTTTGTGACATCTGTTTTCAGGATGTGCTTCTTGGGCAAGTACACTAAGAAATTCATCAATGAAAGAGACTTTCCAGGGCCGGTGAGATAGCTCAGAGGCATAAGTGCCTGCCTGGTAAGTGCGAGGGCCGAGTTCGACTCCCGGAACCCACATACAAAAAAAGGGCCGGTGATTTCACTCAGCGGCACGGGCGCCTGCTGGCGCGCGAGGTCCTGAGTTTGACCCCCGGTACCCGCAAAAAAAAAAAAAAAAAAAAAAAAAGAAAGTGACTTTCCGGTCATCTCTGGGAAAAGTATTAGTCTTTACATTTACAACTTTTGGCTGAATACTTTTTTTTTTTGTGGGTACCGGGGGTCGACCTCAGGACCTCGCGCACCAGCAGGCGCCCGTGCCGCTGAGCGATATCACTGGCCCCTCTTTCGTATGTGGGTTCCATGACTCGAACTCGGGCCCTCGCACTTGCCAGGCAGGCGCTTAAGCTGCTGAGCCATCTCACCGGCCCTGAGTACTTTTTAAATATACAATAAAAAGAAATTACTAGTAAAACGAAGTAAAACTCAAGCCTAAGATTTATCAAATGAAACAAACATAAAGTTACCTGTGCCACTGAGCTATATCCCTGGTCCCCACCCTCAGTTTTGTACTTTTCTTTTTCTTGTTTCTCATGGCAACCTTACTGGATCCATAAATGATAATCTTACAGTTGGCGATGGCAGAAAACGGTTCTAAGGCACCGGTTCCGTTCACACATATGTGTGTGAAACTTTCGGCAGATTGTTGTCTCTCTTTCTCACCATATGTTTATAAAGACAGGAAAATCAATATTTACAAACAAGACTTCTGTTCTTAATGGTGCAATCCCAGCAGGTGACAGAATTGGTAAAATGTAAGGTCCCACCTGTTCAAAACTTCTTACCAAATAGTAAATATTTTAAAATTCCATAGAAAATATGAAAGGGAGCTAAAAAGAGTATAAGATGAGCACCATATCTTATAATTGATCAACATTTTAAAACTCCACACCCACTATAATTAATAAAAGACACATTTCTTTTAAATCTGAGGCCTTCAATTCTATTATCATATAATTTAAATCAAAAGAAATGGGTTGGTTGAATCTCTGTAACATATTGCTCTCCTATGACAAATATCAGGTCATTAGGATGGTAGATGTGATGGTGTGAAAGTGATTTTATTAACTTGTGACCAGTCTGACAAGATATTTCATTTCAAATCATTTGGTTTTATAGACAAAATATACCATTGGGATGAAATCAGATTTCCTTTGACAATCTGCAGGAGAAGGAAGGATCTGTGAGAGGGTGACATTATCATAATTGTGAGATTAGAAAAAAACGTACACTCACAAGGCAGTATCCAAGCTATCCAGTGCTGGGAGACTGTAAAACTTGATTATTGCAAAGGTAGATTGGGATATTAATTAAAAATAAGACTGACATTTGAAGCATATTTCAGATTTCATGGCAAATTTCATCATTCTAAATATAGTTTCAGATTAATTATGAAACATTTGGCATTAAGCTATTTTAGAATTCAAAACATTTCCATCTTGGAATGGTTGCAGCAAATTAGGTATTTGAGCAAGGCTGCAGAGAAAGGGGGCTGGATTTAATATTCACCAAGTCTCATATTCTGCTTTTAGATTTTCTCTTCTGTGCAGGTTAAGTTGGGAAAATTATGCAAGGTGATGGCATTTTGAGTGCAAATGGGATTTGGCATTTTGAGTAAATAAGAATGGTTTGTCTTCTTGCAGTATAAGTCACTCATTGCCAGTGGTTAAAATAAAGTGAAAACCACAGAAATACAAGTATTTGTTTGCTTGCAAGCACACCAAGGAATCTCATATTCAGTTACTGCTATGAATATTATTTTACTCCTTTCTTTTCCAATTTATTGCCTCATTACAGGGATTGATTAATGATATTTCTTCCGAATGACTATTATGTGCATACTTTTTCAGCTATGGTTAAGAGCTGGAAACATAACTTTAAACATTCCTTTAGAGGTTGCTAAGGTAGGCATTTTTATTCTTCCTAGGGTACATAAAGTTGGGGAAATTTTATGATTTTTTTTCACTTTTTATTTTTCTAATGGTTTCACTGAAGTGCAGAGCGAAGTACATGTAATCCAACTAAGTTTTCCCCCTAACCTTTAACCAAGAGGGAAATAGTGAGGGGGAGAAGAAGGAGCAAACTGAGAAAGGAAATCCTGAAAGCTCTGAGCTCAGAGGAATGCTTGGATCCAAGAATGCTGAGGATCCAAGGATCCAAGAAGTGCTGAGACTTCTTGACTCTTTTTACATAGAGAAAATAAAGTATGGAGAGAGTAACTTAAGAAGTTTACCCAGCTACCTAGTTACAGAGCTGGCCCTGTCATAGAGATGAAAATAGATGAGCTAGGTCTGTTATTTCACCATCCGGAGCTTCATTTCCTTCACTTGTAAAATCTGGCAGTTAGAGGAGATAACTTCTAATATTTTAAGAATTGGAGTTGAAAACCCTATTTCTCCTTCTCTACTGGAAGTCATTTAAACCCTAAGCTTCCGGTTACTTTCTATAAGACAGAGATCACGGGCTGGTGAGATGGCTCAGCGGCATAAGCGCCTGCCTGGCAAGCGCGAGGGCCCGAGTTCAACTCCCGGAGCCCACATACGAAAAAAGGGGCCGGTGATATCGCTCAGCGGCAGGGGCGCCTGCTGGCACGCGAGGTCCTGAGGTCGACCCCTGGTACCCACAAAAAGAAAAAAAAAAAAAAAGACAGAGATCACTTAATTAATGTAACATGTGTCTGTCGAGTGTCTATCTTGTACCAGTCAATGAGACGTGGATGGACAAGGCTGGAATGGTCTCCGGTCTCATGAAGCAAAGCATCCAGGTATTCACTTATTCATTTTTTTTTTCAAAAAGCATTTATTGAATGATTCCTATTTGGGAAGTGATAGGTGCTAGGTAGAATTAGAAAATATTCCTGTAGTGGAGCCAATCAGCCAGTAAAGCCAGAGAGCAGGCAGCAAATAGCAATAAGTCTTATGAATGAAACGAACATGAAAATAAGAGAGTTTTGTCCTTTACAAGTATCTTATAAGATGCTTCCTTATAAAAGTGACATTTAAGCTAAATCTTAAAGGACAAAAAGAAACTAATTATGCAGATGAGAAAGAAAGAACCTAACTGTGTCTGTGTAATAAAATCAGTGTGGATGTTCGTAAGAAGAGATGGCTGGTGGAGAAATAGTCTAAAGCCAGACACATAAGGCACTTAGGATTTGGTTATACTGAGTTCTATCGAAAGCTACTAAAGACTTCTTGGTGGAAATGATGGGGCTTGGGCAGGGGCTTGGGCAGGGACTTGGTCAGGCTCACGTGAGGAGCATCTCTCTTGCCATTTGAAGGAACACAGATTGCAGGGCCAATGAGGAATGAAGGGAGAAGACTGGTCAGGGTCTGCATCTCAGTCCCGAAGGCAAGGGATCGTGGTATCTTGAACTGCAGTGGAGGCAGGAGAAGTGGGGAGATGGAACCATTTTGGGGGATATTTTGAAGTTCGAGTAATCAAAATTTGCTAATGAATTGTGTTAGGAGCTGAATTATGCCAAGTGGGTGGGCTGTGTCTTTAGAAAGTTCATTTGTTGAAGTCATAGCCCCCAGTTCATTGTAACATGACTGTATTCAAAGACAGGCTTTATAAGAAAAGGTTAAGTTAAACGAGGTCATAAGGTGATCTCTAACTCAATGTCACTGATGTCCTTATACAAAGAGAAAATTAGAATACAGACTTAGAAACATGGAGAGAAGACAGCCATCCATAAGCCAAGAAGAGCAGCCTCAAATTAAGGCTGACACCCCAGTCTCAGATTCCTAACCTCTGAAATTGTGAGAAAATAAATTGCTGTTCTTTACAAAATCCAGTGCTGTATTTTGTTATGGCAACCTAGTGGTGCAATAAACAAGAAATGTGGGGATTTAGGGAAAAAAAGGTAAATCCCAATTTGACCCCAGTACAGGGGACATAGGTTCAGAGCGGGCAATTAGCAGTTCCATTTTGTATGTTATATTTGAGATATTTGGTAAAGCAACAAAGTAAAGCTGTCAAGTCACCAGTAAGCTTGTGCTTCAAATGGTAGGGGAGGACAGTCCGTCTGGAGAAAAGTAAAAATGGTGTCACTAGACAAGGGTACAGGAATAGATGAAATCTCCAGGCAGAGAAGTAACAGAAACTATTGTTTAATTCTGAGCCTGTATTTGGAAGTCATAAGAGCAAATCCCATAAGAAAAACTGCCAAGAATACTCTAAGAAGGAAGAAGGAATAAAGGACATCATGATGTCAGAAGCTACCAAAGGAGAGAACAGCTCAGAAACGAGGGGCTCAGCAGTGTCGAAAGTCCCCAAAGGACCACGGAGATGAGAGAAAAATATTCTGGTTATAGGTCACATAGTGTTGGCTGGTGATTTTAAAGAACAGAAGATTTGTGTGAAGTTTTAGAGGAGTAAGACACTCTGGCATGCATTGAGTTGTGCAGTGGAAATTAAGAACTGGAGATAAAGCTTTTGAAAAATTGGACTGAGAAGAGAGCAAAAATTTAGAAGGATCTCAAAGTAGGTTTATTTTCCTTTTTAAAGATGAAAGGGGCTGTACAATATGTATATGCTGATAGCAATGGTGAAGGAGGAGACGTTTTAAAATGCGGAAGAGGGAACTGAGAGACATGTCCTAGAGAAGTTAAAAATGTCTGGAACCAGGAGCCCAGAGAATGGTTTAGCACACAGTAACTGACCAGTGGTGCAGTTCAGAACTCACCTCACAACTACGGTCCTTCTGTTTCTTAAAATCAGAGATGAAATTCCTGCGTGAACGAGTCCTTACGCCAGGAGGAAAGTGCTATACTATCATGAAGGTGGGAAATTGAGACCTAGGGAACTCTTCACAAGCAGTTCTTGTTACACTACCCCTTACCTCACTAGTCATTTCTTTAACCAGTGAACTACCCTTTATCACACCCCTTTGCCTTGTCACCGTGTCCTATTTTACTACTCTGTCCAGTTCAGTGTATGAGTTCAGCTCTGCGTCAATGGTTCTTCATCCCTTTAGCAAGGCTCCTGTGCTACCCAACACAAGTTTCTATGCAGTTTGTGTCCTTTTCTCCTATTGATTGCCTCATGTCAGGACATAAGGCCCAGCCTAAAAAGTCCAGAGAGAACAGAGGTAGCATTTTGCGTCCCCCACAGCAGTTAATGTAGGTATCTCAGAGGGCATAAGCTCTAAGGAGCTTCTCCTTGTCCATACTGGTTAGTCTGTGAAGACACTTTGGTAGGAGAGAAGAGTCCTGGTGATATAGAAGAGGTAAACGCACCAATTTGTTTCAGATCCAGTTGTCTATAGTTTTCTGAACATAAAACAGTAATGAATTTAGGGGAAAAATATCTTGGCCATAGAGCCTTAATCACAGAGCCAACCTGGACAGGACATAAACATGGATAGAGATATTAGAAAAGAATCTTCCTCTAGAGCCCCTTCCCAGGCACGGATCCTCTGCCCCTCAAAAACGTCTCCCCTCTGAGTGCACAGTGGTGCGAACCATGGAGAAAAGCAGCAACACCCAGCCTATTTCAATAAATTTGCCCTTTTAGAAAGCCACGTTCTTTTGGGAATTTTGCCTTGAAGATTCAAGCTATCACACGAAAAACAGAAATAAAATGACATGCCCAAGATTTGTCACTGTGGCATCATTTGTACAAACAAAATATTGGTAACAATATAAATGCCCACTCACAGAAGATCACTCAATAAATGATGAAACATTCACGCGCTGCGGTACAATTTTTAAAAGAATGAGGAGGAGCTCTATAAACTGGTAGTGATTTCTGGGATATGCTGATCAGTGAAAAAGGTAAGGGAGAAAAGAGTGCATATAGCGTGCTACCTGGGATTTTTTCAAAAAGGAAATGAATATATTTATATATATTTTAATATTTTTAAAATTTTTCTCAGAAGCTGCATAAGTATTATGGACCCAATACCAAATAAAAATGATTATCTGTAAGAGGTGGGTGGGAGCAGGAGGAATGGAACTGGTGTAAGAGGGAGGTCTCTTTTTGTTATGGTTGTTTTGTTTTATTTATTTATTTATTTCAATTTTTATTTTTATTAGCACATGTCTGCAGTACACGATGATTACATTCCTTGTTGAGAGTTGGTTCATGTCTATAACATGGCTAAATTCCTTTTTTTATTCCCTCCCCCCCACCTCCCTCCATCTCTTGGTCCCTTTCCCATTTGCAAAAGACCTACCTCCCTATTTCCTATTACCTGTCTTTTATTTTGCTCTTTATTTATATTTTGGGTTTCTCATAAAAGAGACACCATGTGATATTTAAACTTGTGTCTCTAATTTATTTCACTTAACATTTTGGTCTCAAGATGCTTCCATTTTCCTACAATGTTTCAAGTTTACCCTTTCTTATGGCAGAGTAGTACTCCATTTTGTGCAAATACCAATTTTCTTTATCCATTCATTTGTTGATGGGCATATAGGTTGCTTCCAAGATTCAGCTATTATGAACTGTGCTGCTGTAAATATGGGTATGTATATATCATTGTAAAATGATGTCTTTAACTCTTTCAGGAAGATTCCAAAAAGGGAATAGCTAGGTCAAATAGAATTTCTATTTTTAACTTTTTTTGAGGAACTTCCCCACTGATTTCATAGTGGTTATACTAGTTATTATTTCTACCAACAGTGTAGAAGGGTGGCTATCATCAGAAATCAAATAATAAGAAGAGTGAGATGTATCTGAGAATAACTTTTTACTTAGCTCTGAGTTTTAAATGACATAGATAATTAAAATTTTATAAATAAAGAAAGATTTAAAGAAGGGCAAACCCTGTGTGTAGGTCAGGTTTCCATTGTTGTAACAAATGCCTAGGATAAATCATCTTTTAGGGGGGAAAGGTTCACTTTGGTTCACAGTTTTGGGGGCTTCAGGCTGAGGTTCTTTGGCTGTTGCCTTGGGCCTGTGGCAACACAGCACATCTTGGTGGGAATCATGGGGAGGAGGCTGTTCATCTCATGGCAGCTGGGGAGCCAATGAGAGAGGAAGGAAGGGCTGAGCATACCCGCAGCGACCTAACTTTCTCCAAACCAGCGCCTACTAATGGTTCCACCACTTCCCAGTAGTGTCCAAGCTGTGCCCCAAGCTCTCAGTGCATGGGTCTTTGGAAGACATTTTATATACAAACTATAGTGCCCTGGAATTCAATCCAGGAGGAGGCAGGTAAGCATCACCATATATTAGACAGATAACATATTTACAACAAGATGGGAATTAGGTCAAGCAATTTGTGAACAGATTATCTGGCTGTGCTTTTTTCTTTGGGAGTGTCTATAAGAAGGACAAAAAGAACAGAGGAAATGTTGGGCTTTCCTTGGTTTGTTTTTATTATTGGTTTCAGTGTAATAAGTATATAATCATTGTATATTGTGGGAAAAATAAAACAAGGAAATACATTAATATTTATGGGAAGTAGTGTTTTCATAGTAGAAAAAGGTTGATACAAAATTGGGATGGCAGTACTGAGCATGGTGGCACCTGCCTGTCACACAGCACTCTAGAAGGCTGAAGCAGGAGGATTGCAACTTGAGCCTAGTCTAGGTAATACCATAACTTCGTGAGACTCTCTCTCAAAAATAAAAAAAATTAAAAGTTAAGAAAAGGTCTGGGAATGTGGCTTAGCATGAAGACCCTGAGTTTAGTCCCCAGTACTGCAAAAAAAAAAAAAAAAAAAAAATTGGTATGGGGGAAAACAAAGAAGAAACTTTTGGTACTATATTGTAATTAATGGTACCAAGATGAAGTAATGCTTTAATATGTATGCATATACATAATTAAAAATTCAAAACTACATAAAAAGTTATTCTCAAAGAGATCTCACTTTTATCTCAGTTCCAAAAAAAGGAAAACAGAAGCAGAAAAGCCCATCATCTACAGAGTCTATGGAGGAACGCAAACTAAAAAATGGCCATGATGCCACCACTAATGTAAACTAATTAAATCAGGCAAGGATCCTCAGTGGATATTAAAACCACTAAGAAAAATGTTGTTGAGAACAGATCTTCATATGTTTTCAGAGGGCTACCCTGACAGTTACTTATCACTTGCAAAAAGAAAAATTTATAATGCAAGAGATTGATATAGAGATGACTAACCTAGTCACCAAACTTGGCAACCCCAAGAGTGGGACATACTGATGTCATGTGTTACCTGGCTTGCTGCAGCAGGAATGGAACAGTGTCTCCTAAGTAGTATCCTTGCAAAACTGTTTAACCTAGCCAAGAGTCTAGCCAAGAACAAGCAATTAGGCATCTTTGTAAATATTTTCAAATTTCCTTCCAAATGGTTATAGTTATTGAAACTCTCTAAATTTTGTGAATTCCTTCACTGGATTCTTTACACTAACCCATATTAATTACTTCTTATTAATGTGCAGGAGTTATTTCCTTTTAATTAATCATTCATTCTTAACAGGTGCATTAATATGGGTTTGCTCCATTTTTAAAATTTGTCTTTGACTTCTGTGTAAGTGTTTACTAAAGAAACAGATATAACACAAGATATACAAATGTATAAGAAAGTACAAGATCAGCTTACGATGGTCACCACAGAGTTGGATGAGGAAGTGTGCAAAGGGTGTCTGCACACTGGAGACCAAAGGATCCAGTCCAAGGTGTGGAGATCACTGTGGTGTCCCGTACAAATCCGTATCAGGAAGCCGACGGGTCTGGGAGGGAAGGCTGAGGAGTCTACCCTAGGAGGCTGAAGGATCTGCTCTGGAAGCCAGATTACATCCAAGCTGAAGGTGAAGACTGGAGCTCCTCTGAATAACATAAGCAAATCTGTCCTTCCTCATTTTCCCTTTATACCAACCATCCAGGTGACAAGCTGCCCTAGGGTGGGTCCTCTACACCCCAGGATGTAGAATTGCTGAATCTATTTAGTGAAGCTTCTAAACTTCTCAAGTTGATGTAATCAATCAACCATTACAACTTCATTGATGGATATTTTTTACATATATTAAACGTTAAAGTTTTTATGTAGTCATGGTTAACAATTTTTTACTTTATAGATTCTGGGAAAAAAAGAACTCCAGGCTCTTTATTAATATGAGGGCAGTGAGGAGATGCGGGTGCTCTTATTGAGTGTGATACGTGCACTGTAAAATAGTGTAGATGTGGTTACAAAAAGCCAAGGTTCTGCTACCCTCTAAATTTACGTTGGTTCCATGCACATTGGCCAATATTTTCTTCTTCCTTTCTAGTCACATGTATGAAATATTTCCTTTGTGTCCCCCGTACCTAGAGTACATCTCTTCTTCTCCTCTGCCTATGTGAAAGATGTTGGGAAAGAAATAAATATGATATAACCCATTTCTACTTACTTTACATGAGAGAAAGGGAAATGAAGTGCACATATAAGCATGATCAATGCCACGAAAAAGGCAAGAGAAAAATGTCACATGAATTCTAAGGAAAGATTACTTTCAGCTGAGAGGATCAGGAAATGCTTTGGGGAAAGGACAGCGTTTAATTTGTATCTCTAATTCTAGGTAAGATTTGAGTGTACAAAAAAAAGTGTGTGCAAATAGCAGGCGCAAAAACAGAACAAGGCAGGTGCAAAAGGCAGGTGAAAGAAACTTTGAGAAGTTAAGCTGGCCTGAAGAGCAGACTGGATACACCAGAACAGACATGAGTGTGGAGGTCTTGGACCCTAATTAAGCTATTCAAACTTCTCTTTAGAGTGTTTAGTCATGGCAAGATGGAAATGTCGACACTGAGCAGGATGAAGTTTGTTTGTGTATGAGATAATGCCAGCATTTGCCACTGCTGTGGATTTCTTTCTTTACAAACCCTTTCCTCTCTACTCTCACAGCCAGTGCCTCTGCTCTGTCCTGATTTTCTCAATTAGTAAATACTGGATCAGGGATAGCTGCATTGTCCCAACACAATGGGCAGTCCGGTTATATCCAAATTGCAGGCTGCCATTTAGTTCTCCATTTGACTATTTAGTAGTGTCACTGTCTTAAAATACACTGCTAAGTACCTCTCTGCACCCTCTCTTACATGGCACTTGACCTCCTGAGCCCCAAACCAAGCAATAACACTGTTCTGCCTCTGGTTTGCAGGGGAGCCTGTAAAAATAATCCTTGAAAAGATTTCCAGTTATTAGAAAGAAGTATAATTCTCTTAACCTGTAAGACAAAACTGTCCCCTCTTTCTGAACACTGGAAACAGTTGGTCAATGTGACAGCCTCCTTTCTCATTCCCCGAGGTAATTGTATCAACTTGACATTGTGGCCTAGAGGCAGGGGGCTGTGAGAGAGTAATAGGATTTAAACTCCAATTCTTTCCAGCTGCTGGCTAGGATTAGTGGATGGAGATAAATAGAACCCTTTGCTATTTTTATAAATCCCAGTTTTGATGTAGGTTTAGATTTGAAACATCTAAAATTTCTCCAGAGATGACATATAAAAACTATTAGAGGAAAGGAACAGAAAACCTACCTTTAGTTAAGAAATCTGTCTCAGTTTTTGTGCTAGACAGCATTTGGGGAAATTATCTCCTTAAGGTTTCATTATTGCTGATTACTTTGTGTTCCTTCTTGAGCATTTGTCAACAAATTACTCCAATAAAAGTACTTGCAATAAATCCCAGAAGTCCTGTGGATTCACTGCCTCCTAGGTAGGATCTTGGAGATATTGCTGGTTGTTGGTTCAATGAGTTTGTAAATTAAAGTCTAACTGGTAGAAGGAAGGAAAGAGACTCATCTTCCCAAAGTAATGACTTACAGGTACCATTGTGAAGATGTGAGATTTTTGTGGCTCTCTTGTTCCTGTCATGTTTCTGTGTTCATGAGAGTGCGCTGAAACTTCAGAAAGAATAATGAGTCTGAGAACTGTCTCAAATCAGGAACTGTTGAAGCAACTGTGTTTATTGATGTTGGAGAAGAAAAAGCACAGAAGACACATGCTAAAAATATGCGAATATTGGAAGGGAATATCATTAAGAAGAAACAGACTGAGATTTCCAGCAGGGCTGAACTGTAAGCCTTGGAGGGAATTTACAAGGGGATAGGTTTGAGTTTAATTAAAAAATAAATTTTGTATCACTATTGAGCAACGTAATGGATTGCCCAACACTAAAAATATCCAAGGAGAGGCTGGATAATTCTCTTCTGAGTTTATAATTTGTTAATCTCCAACATTGTTTGTCAGTTTAAAAAGCCAATTTATTTATTAACTCATTCCCAATTTCTTCATTCAAGTCTAAATTCACATGGGAATAGATACTGGTAGATATTGTGGAAACAATGATGAACAACAATGGATGTTGCACCTGGCCTCACAATCTGGTAGGGAGAGGGACAATGACCAGATAGTCACACAATGAGTGCATGATGCTAAATTGGATAAGCGTCACGAGGGAGGAAATGTGGTTGCATGTAAGTCTATGACAAAGGAACTTTCCTACTTGGTGGTGGTAGGGTGGGGTGGGGGTTATGAAGAAAGATTTCTTGTGGATTCAATGCTTGAGTGGAAGAATGGAAAGTGAGTAAAAGTCAACATGGTGGGAGGGAGAAGAGAAGAAAGAGTGCAGTTTCTAAGAAGAGTGAGCAAAGTATGAAAATCCTTGTGGAGGGAGAGATCATGGCATGAGTTTCCCAGTCTTTTCTGATACTAAGCATGACCTGTTTTGTTTTGTTTTGTTTTGTTTTATTCTGAGACACGATCTCACTATGTAGTTCAAGCTGGCCTTGAACTCACTATATAGCCCAGGCTGGCCCTGAATTTGTGGTGATCCTCCTGCCTCAGCCTCCCGAGTTCTGGGATTACAGGTGTGCACCACCGCACCTGGCTGAACCTGAGGGTTTTTAGCATACCATTTTCTAGGGCCGTCTTCTTAAAGTATGATCTGGTGGCCTTGGAAATGCTAATTTATCAAATAACTTGAGGGATTTTTATCATTATAGAAGTTTCCAATGAAACATTAGAAGATATAAAAGAAGGCCAAGGTAGATATATCATAAAAATTGTAGGGTTATGAGATGAGAGATTGTCTTTGTTCCGAGAACAACAGTAGTTTTGTAGAATTTGTAACTAAAAACTGAGGGGATTCTTTCTTAAGGGTTCAATTTTTTTCTGCAAAGGAAGAAAAACGTCCAAGCCTAGTGGGGCAGGCGGGTAGGGGCATCATTGTGTTGAGGAAATGGAGAAGTGAGGAGCCAGTTTGCTGGGACAACTCGTAGGACTGGCAGATGGCTTTGAGGGCTCACTTGAAGTTAGTGAATATGCATTTATAATCTGCTCTGCTGTGTTTTTCTTCAGCAATTATGGTGCTTAATTTTGCCAGAGAGAAAGCCCAGTAGCAGGGTTGATCCCAGGTTTGATGTGACGAAATGTAAAGACATAAGAAATTTTGGGAAAATAATGGTTTTTAGGTAAAAGATTATGGCATGTAAGATGGATAAGGAGGGAAGCAAAGAAAAGAACAGAATGAAATGCTTCTTAGCATGGAAAGATGAATAAATCAGAAGTTCTGGTGAAGTCAAGGTGGGAACAGTTGAAACTAAATATTTGAGAAATAAAATTCTCTCCTCTTTACTACTCTGGCTTAGGAGAATCAAGACTGGAGATGGGGATCTTGTTTCAGTACATTACCTGCTGCTTTTTCACTCTGCTTGTCAGTGTGAGGGTGGCTGTGGGTGAGGAAGGTAGGCAGGTTGCTGTAGCTGGTTTCGTTCATCACACATCACAAGCAACTGAGTGGTCAAGACGGCACTATATCAGGCTGGGAACCAGCAGAAGCCAGGAGGACATCAGTGCTAGAAAACAAAAGATACCAAGGGGCCAGAACTGCTGGCAACGACAAGAAACTGGAATATCTACAGCAGCTGAGAGGTAAGAAAAAGAAATATTCAAAACTAAGCAGAAAGCCAAGCAAAATTGTGAATTGAGGTGAAGACAAGATGGGCAGGAGAGCAAGGCAGCATTCCTGTAGTGAAGGAGTAACCTTGCTTTGTCTGTGTTATTTCCTTGCGGGCCTGATGAAAAACTAATCCAGGAAAGGCTGGCCTGCAGATGGTAGTAAGCAAATGCAGCCAGCTGATAGGAAAATGTCTGATTGGGAGAAATTCTTGAAAACACATGGTCCTTTGTCTTTGAAAATGGCCCTATTATACTTTAGACTAAATTGGAATTTGCAGCCAAAAAGAATTTCTTTCCATTTTCTTTTCCCTGGTAGTAGCTTATTAGCCTATATAGCCATTGGAAAATAGAACTCTAATGCTTTACAAGTCCCAAAATAACATTTTTTTCAAGAATTCATCAGATGAGGACTGAAAAACAAATAAACATATTTATTCTATCCTTGCACAAAACTAGTGCATGTGAAGCTGGTGTGCTGCGTACATTTTAGGATGATTCATCTCAAGAATAATGTGGTGAAATACCTTAAGTGATAATGCATTTTTGACCCAGGGAAGAATGTGCTTCAGGCTGTCTCTCTTGTCTGGTTGTGCCTCACTCTGTAGGCTGAAGAGTCCTGGAATGAGCTAGATGGGCCCATCCAGAGGTGCGCTCCTCTTCTAGTCCATGCTCAGATATCTGAGGTGTAGACAGGAATCCCTGTCTAAATGGCCGTGTTCCACATCCGAGCCTGGCTAGGTCTTTTTCCCCTGTCCTTGCTCCTACAGATAACATGGTCACAGGTGTATGTTCCTCGGCTGAGTAGTGACCTTGAGGCAGCTACTTGTGGAAGCTGTCACCAAAGCTTAGACACACGGCAGGGGTGTCCACGAGCACGTACGTATGGAAAGGGTAAGTGGCAGGCAAATGAGAAGAGGTTCCCAAGAACCCAGACAAAAAGCCATGGACCAACTCTCCCTGAACTGCCACAGTTTGTAAGGATGCCAAGGAGCATGAGTCCCAGAATTTTAAACTCAGACCTGGCCTGTCAAGTTTTACCAAATTCTATTCATCAAGGTAGAAGAGCACAGCATATTTTATTTAGCAGAGTGTTAGCTTGACTTATACCTTTGACATATTTAGACATGATGCATGCCCCTCCACTTATTTTCTTGCCTGGGCTCCATATTTGGAACAGGTCTGGGTTTCTATATGTAAATTACTTGTTTTATGGTTTTCCATTTTAACACTTATTTATGTCTACCAATTTATGTATCTAACTCTCCTCCTGGAAATTTTACTCCTCAAATCATGTCTTTGATCTTCAGATCTTTAAATTCATCATCTAGCTAGTTACCTCCAGGAACATAGTAAGTACTCTATACATAGTTGCTGAGTCAATGAATGGATAATGCCGCCATGAAAGTCCTCTGGCTGAGGCAATTACCTGATAGATCTTTTCTCTATTTTTAAAATCTCAAGGTCTCCTCCTCTTGCTTGGTCCCTGTAGACACTGCGTATATTCCATTCACACAGATTACTTCCACGTTCTATATTACATGTGAATACGAAAAGTAGAGAAAATTTATTCTTAATGAGTGGCATCAGAACTCCTCTTAGAAAGAGAATTTGCTGGGAAAAATTAGATAAAAAGTCTACTTTGGTCTACCTGAAAAAAAAGTATGGGACCCAGGGCTGGTGTGAGTAAAGATATCACAGAGAAGGACAATTTCTTTGTGTAAGAGAAAATACAGCATTTTGGAATTCTGGAAAGAATTTTGCAGAGTGGAAGAAGAGAGGAGCTAGAAAGACAGTGGATCCAAGATAACATGACCCATCTTTGTGACCTCCTCCACCTATTCAGGTAAGATGCTAAGTTTCCAAATCATGTTTAACGTTAACCCCCACTGTCAGAAGCTGAAGAAAAAGAGAAACAGACTATACATTTGAATTATATGATATAGAACAGAAGCAGTACACGAACACGCCAAGATTACTCTGAGAATGAAACATGAACTCTCCGGGAAATTTGCAGAACTCTCAGGGTGGGTTTTGAACATCCATGTGCTTTTTTTTTTTTTTTTTGTGGGTACCGAGGGGGTCGACCTCAGGACCTCGTGCGCCAGCAGGCGCCCGTGCCGCTGAGCGATATCACCGGCCCCTTTTTCGTATGTGGGTTCCGGGAGTCGAACTCGGGCCCTCGTGCTTGCCGGGCAGGCGCTTAAGCCGCTGAGCCATCTCACCGGCCCTCCATGTGCTTTTAAAGTGTCAAGAGTTCAAGCTGGTATTACATAGGTGGGATGGTAGCTAATACCTTTGAAAGCCCCATTCTGGTCTTTCCTCCTCCCAATACTGTTCTCTCCTTCCCTCAGATGTCTTGTGACCAGTTTGCTGGAAATGCTGTCCCCTCTTCCCAGTGAAAACTGCTCCTAGTTTGCAAAGAGGATTCAAGTGAGGTTTATTTCCATCTTTTTTTTTTTTTTTAATGTGGGTACTGGGGGTCGAACTCAGGACCTTACGCTTGCCAGTCAAGTGCTTATGCCGCTGAGCAATCTCACCGGCCCTTTATTTCCATCTTAAAAGATATTTCCAGCTACTTATCTTTTAAAAGTTTACTTATGCATTTTACTTCCAAAAATAATATATGTTGTAAGAAAATTTTAGTATAAAATTATAGCCAAAGAATTAAAACTACACACATGAAAATAGACACAATGTTTATTATTTTATTACTTTGCTTTTAGGGTTCTTTGGAAGCAACAGAAATCTATCAGGGATAGTTTAAGTAGAAGAGGGGTTTGTTGGGAAATAGTGTAAGGATCAGATTTATATGTAGAGGACATGAAAAAATGCCCACTGATGTACAAAGGCTTAATTCTTCCTTCCTTAAGGAAGAGTGGAAGCTAAGGATGAAGAACGAGGTAAAGATTTTTGGAAAGGACAGCAATCAGGGCAGTTCTGGTCTTTACAGTGGCAGGAACTGATGGAGTCCCTTTAGGTCTCTGTCATAGGCATCTATCATCCCTGCCCCTTTTTGTGTTGTTCTAGATGTCTTTCAAGACTCAAGCTCCCAAGGAAGTGTCAGATTACCTAGCTTTGGTCATGAGCCAGCCTGCTGGACAGGGCACCTTCAGAAAAGGAAGAGATGTCTGCAGATGAAACACATTTCCATTACTGCAAGCTGAGGAAATGGATTTGTGAAATGAAAATTCAGGTGTTCATTATAATTTTTCACACATCAGTATGCCACTGACATTCACTTATGGCAGCACATACAGATACAACCTTTTAAAAAGTGCACTGTTTTCCAGGTATGGATGTCAAAACCTTTCTGAATAGGGAATGCAGTCTTAGAGTTTCCTCACCTACGATTAGACCAGCTGATTTTAAACTATAGGGTTTTTCAGTTGGCTCCTTGGTTTTGCAGGCTTTGCTGACCTCGGACCAGCTAACAGTAGTGGCCGGCACAGCTTAAACAACACTGAAAACTGACCCCTGCCCTGAAACCCAGCAGTCTCTTAGAATAAGAATCAGTTTGCCGCTGAATGCAGAGACCGCTGATTTTGTACTCCAGGTATAGTTGCAGAGAACTCAATTTGCAAGCTCGCAGCTTCTGGCTATTTCCATGATAATAACTCTTTTATTACCTCAACATGTGATAGGCGCATTACCTGTTTTATCTCTACTCCTTATTGCAACCCTAGGAGCTGCTAATCTTTAGAGACGCAGCAAATGAAGCTTGGCAAATGTCAACCATTTGGCCAAGGTCACAAAAAAGCTGAGCTGGAATTTGAAATCGGGTCTGTTTGAATCAAATCTGGCACTCCTTCTGTGCTGCCAGGCAGCTGTTCTCAGTCTACACACAGCAGACACACCCAGGCCTCTCCATCTAGGTTCTTCTTGGTCTTTGTGTGCATATCTGCATCCAACATCATGCTGGAAACTGTTCTGAAAGCATAACTGTTTTTAAATAATCATTGCACATCCCATAATTGCCTTATGCAGATGTTCTTTTCCCTTTCCATATTCATGATCTGTGAACACCCTCATATGCTCACATACTCATGCACACACACAAGCCTAGCTAGGGGGGTAGTTAGTTGTTTTAGATGATAGTTGGTCCTTGAGTCTTTCCATTTTCCAATAAGCAAATTTCTAAAGTTAATTATTTAGCAGTTCCTTCAAGTAGCAAATGCTTGAGTAAAAAGATTGAAAACCTGAATGGTCCCTCTCTACAAAGTACATGGAGTCAAAACTAAATGCCCCCTTTGCCACCTCAACTTCTCCCTCAATAGTTGATTCAACTTTGCTCAGGCTCATAGAGAGAACAAATGAGGCTTACAACTCCAAGACAAACACTTATGAGCATAGAAAGCACATTTCAAGAAGCCAGCAAAATTCTAATCAATGCGCTTAGAATAGGCTTTCTGGAAATTAAAAATGAAGTGGATGGCCTTGGGCAGGAAGGTAGTGCTAGTAGAAGCCAAAACCAGAGAAAAGACTGAAATGTTCACGACTTCATCTAAAGCTGGGAAGAGAAAAGGAAAGCATGTCACAAGGAGACTGAGGAGACAGGAGACAAAGAGGTCATTTGTGCAGAAGGATCCAGAGGAAAAATGTGCCCTGACATGCACTTGAATTCTAACTCACAATGCAACTGTTCATCTCTTGCTTTGAAATAATATTTTAAGATACAAAGTTTGCATAGAAAAATGGAAAATCAGAACTGAAGAAGTGTTTTTGGATTAATCAGATCCAAAATTTCTTTTTTTTTTTTATTAGTATATGTTTGCAATACATTGTGAATACATTCATCATGGAGAGTTTTTACAAGTACATGTACATATCACATCTATTTTTTTTATAGTAATAGCAATGGGATCCAGGTGTATGGGAGGAAAAAGTGATTGAGGAAGACTGACTTATTCAACTTTTTTCCACCGTCCATTAGAGTTTATTTATAAAAAATTACCATTGATAACTCCTACAGAAAAAAAAAAGCCTGTATCATTAATCAAGTAATTGGTTGAATTGCTTTGGTTTATCTAATCTTGAGTTCATGTATGTAGAGAAATATTTTTAAAACATCCTGCAAGTTAAATGTTTGGTTGTCTTAGTTTCTAAAGACATCTCCAAGCCTTCCTGTGTATAAGGACAAGCTAAAGAATGCCTTTAACATGCATGTTCTTAAGCTCGGTCTTAAGACCCCACAGGGTCTAAATCACCGGAGTACTAGTTTGATCTTGGAATCTACACTTTGAAAATAATCTCAACTTACTTAGACGTAGGATTCTAAAACTATCACAAATGTCGGTTTATGAAATAGTATCAATAATTCAACTAATGAAACCTCCGATGTAAAGTATCTAAGTTTGAAAATTCATTTTTAGTCTTTATGACTTATGAATGTTGCATGACCTATATTCATGGATATGGTAGAAAGAAACAGAGCGATTTCTAGCAACATATGCAGCTATCAGGGGTATATGTGACTTAAAACACAGGATTCACCTTTGAATCTGTATGAAGGTCAGTTAGGGGCGACCGGAGAACTGTGGCCTACCACACCTGAAATAGAAGGAAGGAAAACTCGAGCTATATCCCCTTCAATCTCCTTCACGTTCCCACTCAACACTGACATAGTAAAATGATTCTCAGAGAATCGCCGGAAATATGTTTTTATTGGTAGATGTTGCTTCAAGCTATTTACAGATAAGGGTATCTAGTTATAAGGATTTCTTTTTTTTTTGCCTATGTGAAAACAATCACAAATTTATAAGCTATGGCTAAAAACCAATAGCATCAAAAGGACAAAATGAGAGCTTAGAAAATTAATATGCATTAATAATATATAGTATAGGAAAAACAGGCATAAAATCATATAATGCATAAAAAATGAAGTTAGAGCTTCTCTCTCACACCATATACAAAAATTTTTTTTAACTCAAAATGAGTCAATTTGCAGTGAAAAATTTTAGAAACAGATGATGATGACAGTTGCACAGCCATGTGCATGTAATTAATGTCACTGAATTATAAACTAATATGGTTAAAATAGCAAATATAAAATATGGTTTACCACAATAAAAAAGAGTGAAAACCAGGTGTGGTGGCACACACCTGTAAAGCCAGCTACCTGGGAGGCGAGGCAGCAGATTGGTTTGAGACCAGGAGTTCAGGGTCTGCCTGGCAACATAGCCAGAGCGGGTCTTGAAGGTGGGGCGGGGGGAAGAGAAGAAGAAGGAAGAAGGAAAGGAGAAGGAGGGGAAGGGGAAAGAGTGAGGTTAAGAAAGAAGGAAGGAAGAAAGAAAAAGGAAAGCTCTGTGGATATAGCTATACTAATACGAGACAAAATGGACTGCAAAAGAGGGTCATTGTAAATGATATAAAAAAATTTCACTAAGCTCAAATGTAATTTTGCACTTGAAGGCACCTAGCTAACAAGAATGACAAAAATGTTTTAAAGGATAAAGAATCTAAGTAGAAAGGTCTTTCCTATGCAGAGAGATGGCCAAACCTTGTAGAGGTATTTTTAAACCGTAAAACAATTTTTAAAAATCTTGGTAGAGAAGAAAGCGCTATGAATTCCTGTGATTTCCATTATCCTTATGAGTTGATCTACTTAGTAAAACCTTATTATGTATCTTCTTTAAAAGAAATTTCTAACCTGTGAGAATATTCCTTAGCTTTTTTTTTTTTTTTTATGTGGGTACCGGCAGTCGACCTCAGGACCTTGCGCTTGCCAGCAAGCGCTTGTGCCGCTGAGCGATATCACCGGCCCTTTTTTTCCTTTATGTGGGTTCTGGGAGTCGAACTCAGGACCTCGCACTTGCCAGGCAGGCACTTATGCCACCTAGCTATCTCATCGGCCCTCCTTAGCATTTTTGAAAATGAAGTCACTGCAAGCACATCAATCTGATCTTCTAAGATATCAATTTTTGGAGCTCTTAAGTAAATAAGCCAATATTTAATACTAATATACCCAGTAATTTAATGTTATTTTAAATTAGGAAAAAGAGATTCAGCTTTAGCTCAAGGTAAAAAAAAACAACAACAACAACAAAAAAAAAACCAAGCAGGGAAACCATTAGAGACAGATAGATTTATTGGTCTAGCATGGGATAAACTAGTTCGGAACTGAAAAATGTGCCTGACTCTCTTAAAGTTAAAACTAATTCATACCTGTTCTAGTCAGTCCACAATATCGTGTTTTAACCTCAATAGTCACTCACCTGTCCCACTTCCCACGAGCTTGTCGTTCAGCCAAGCCTGCCCTGAACCTCGCCATCAGTGGGAGCTCCCAGTTCAAGCGACCCATTCTTGGGCCACCATGGCTTTATCTTCTAGGTGCTTCTTGCAGCTCCCTAATTGTACCGTTTCTCACCCTACTGATGCTTCTGCTCCATAGCTCTGCCCCTTTTACTACCCATCCTCCTGCTGTCTCTATTTTCCTTCCATTATAATGCATCATTATTGCCATTAGCTGGATATTAACCCCAGGTCGCTTTTCCTCACTCCCTTCCTTATACATTCACAGAAGAACCCCAACCTCGGTCAAACCCAGTTGCTCACTTTTTCTATGCCCAGGGTGAAGGAGTAAACTCTTTGGGAGGAGTGGGAATCACAAAGGGGCTGACTGGCTTCATTTGAAATCCTTGAGTAGAAACCCACAACGGTTGTCTGGTGATCAGCCCAGTGCTTTCACCCAGTGTGACGGGTTGGATGGAGGGGCTTCCCTCCAGAGGGAAGAAGCAGGAATCATCTTTGCTTTTCTCCAGCCACTGTTTTCCCACGCGATGAGGATGCATTTTCTCTGGATGGCATCCCAGGCACATTCTGGGCTTTATGCCTACTTTCAGACATAAATAGATATTTTTAGGTGAAAGAATAACAGTATAGCTCAGTCAAAATTACAGCTTGACTTTATTATTAAAGTCCAAGTTTCTCCTAATACCAGCTAAGGGCTAGGCCTGCTTATGAGGACTTGCCACAAGGGAGGACAGCATACTCTGTATGTTCACTGGCTTTTCATCTCGTTCTTCCTCGTCTCTCTTCCCAGTTCCTCTTATTATGTGGCTTCTGGATCCTGGAGGGTGAGGACCAGGAAAGGATGAGCAAACTGAAAATGCAGAAAGAACTTCGTACCTAGCCAATGGAAGTTCTCTCTCATCTGTCCACTAACCTCTGTAAGGAGAGCTATTCAAATGCTGACTCTTTTGTGACCTACTAAGAGGGTCTTTAATGACCTCCTCGGCCAGTGGAAACTATTTCCACTCTGTTTGCTTTAGCAAACTCCAGGGATCCAGCACCTGAGTTTCTGTACCCTTCCCCCCACTATGAGAGGGACATCAACAGCCCTTTAAGCCTAGAACCTCTCAGGCTTACGGCCAAGAATTCTTTGAGCAAAGATGTTATAAAAATATTCAGATCTGATTCCATTCTCTAGTGACCACTAGTAGTTTACAATAAACAGCACACGTCCTTAGTCTGCTAAATCAGCACACTTCAGGGCGATTCCATTTCTCATCACAAGCACCCGAAAGCAGGAAGCAAGCACTTGGAGCTCTCCTTTTTTGATTTTGTTAGTTCGTTTGTGTGTATGTGTGTGTGTGTTTTGCGGCTCCCTCTCTTGGGTCTCTTTGGCTTTACCTACTTCCTACTGTCTATGAAAGGCGGTGCAGTGAACAACACAATGCTCCACTGATTTTTCTAAGTTATCTTCTGAACAATCCTGCTCCATGAATTCTTGGTCCTTGTACAGGCAAAAAATGTGATGATTATTTGGCCATTTGCTACATTTTGGTGGGCCCTTCACAGAAATGTCTGGTAGACCCTCAGGTTTCTCAGCTTTGGAGCTCTAATTGAAATTCTGAAACCATAGAAAACACCTTGTTCACCCTCCTTTTACATGTGTAATTCATTTCCTCTATTCTTTGAAAAGACTATTTTATGCTTTTTCCTTTCACTTTGTATCTTGCACACATTTCCTTCCATTCTCTCTCAGGGGTTGATTTCTTTCTCACATTTTGTTGAAAGGATAAACATCATGATAAGAAAACTAAGTAGGCAAATATAACCATATAACCTGCTTTCCTGTTTGTTGTCAGGAGAAAACATCCCCTTTTAGCTAGAGTTTATACAGTGAAACTTCTGAAGTTATCTGACTGAAGGGAATGAGATTTTGCAAAATTTGTCTTGGAGGACAAAAGAATCAGAGCAGCAGTGCAGATGAGATTATTGGGCTTTGAAACCAGGCCACCAAAATCTAGAGGACACAATAATTTAAATGGAGATTTAAAAAATATTATCGTATCTCAATAGGTTGAAATTATGTGTAGTTTTGTTGAAGTTTTTAATTTTCATAAACACAATTTTTTTCTTAGAGAATTTTCCAATCCCATATGTTTACTGATATCAAAAGCCTAGATTTGCTTTGAGAACAAATAACAAGTCTCCAACACAACCAAATGGAGCAAGCAGTAAAAATTATTATCTTACATACAGATATGCTGAGGTAGAGCTGTTTAATGACAACGCAGTGACATCAAGAAACAGGTTCCTCCATGTCCTGCCCCTCTGTGGATGTTCGGTTTCTTCCTCCATCTAGCCTCCTACTTGTCATGAGGTAGTTATTAACAGTCACTGCATAAAACTCAAGCCTGTCAAGTTTGAGAGAAAGATGAAAGCAGCTTCCCACAAATCCTCCTTTCAGACCTCATCAGACACCTTCTAATATGATCACTGGCTGGAAGGTAGGATTCCATCATTCAGTAGGTGGATCAGAATTCCCCCATAGGTTGGAAATGGGATCCCTGTCTCTGAAGAGTGGGAATCTGAATCCAGTTAGTGAGGAAAGTGAGCAAATGCAGCTGCTGCAATATAAACAAGTAAAGAATGTAAACAAATGTCAGCATAAATCTTCAAGTCCTCCGTTCCTGCACGTTGTTCAGCAAGTTCGTTCTTCCAGCCAATGGTTATTGAGCACACACAGCCAGCCACCATCCTTGATATCAGGAACACCATGATAAACTTCTATTTTCACTTCTTTTAGCGATTACCCTCACATGTCTAAATTATGCACATTTGTGGTGCAGTTTCTTGAAATGTCATGTTTAGGCCTGGTTCATAAACTTCCTGCATGAATCACGAGGACACGAAGATTCAAATGTTTTATATCACTACCCATCTCCCTACCTTCTCCTACTTATATAGTCCCTCCACGGAAGGAAGCTTCAAATAGGATTTTGAAACCTATTTCTTATTTAATCAATCATAAGCTCCCCCATCATTCACTACTTATTGCATGCCTAAGAGAAGGTTGGTAACAGAAATATGAAATCCATGTCTCTTCTTTCTTAGTTTCCTAATCCCATTTTCAATTGTTTTTAACTTCTATTCCTTCATTACTTTTGAGTTGGTTTACATTTCTTCTCCCTTCATCAAGAATATCCAGGTTACAGATTGTGTATTTCCTTTAGAACTCAGTAGCTAAAGGTAAATGACAGAAATCTGCAGGGAGCTCCTGGGTTTCATACAATATTTCTTGGCTTCCAAATAAAGTCATTGGTCCTCCTGCCACATTTCCTCATTCTCTCTTTTATGACGCTACCATCATCACTCTATCTTTCCTTTTATTGTCATTATTAGGAATATTTACCTCTTCCCCTTGATGTGTCCTTGATTCTAAACCGTGAAAATCAGCAAATCACAACATCATAACATAAGTATATAAATATTTTCTGCTGTAGTCAGTGTGCCCAGATTATATTTCCCCCCCTCCGTGAGTTAATATGACTCCAAAGAAATTATTCCTGTCAGAAATTTGATTTAGATTTTCTCTTTGAAACAAATCACTAGTTGTCTTTATCAAGGTATTCCAGGCTTTAATCACACTATGTAATTCAGAGTCTTCCAACCTCTTATTTTATGAGCAAGCTCCAGATAAGCCAAGTTCTTGATACCACAGACTTGCAGGGGTCAACCAGAGGGATCCGTAATGTTCACAGAACATACAGGAAGTCGCCTTCCAGAGATGCGCAGCTTCCTCCATTTAGCCCAGCATTCTGGACCAATAATACCTCTCTCATTCATGCCAATATGTGAGAAAGGTTGAGAAGCACTGGAAATCTGTCAGCTTTCTTTGTTTTTCCCCCCAAAACATGAGTTGTGCTCTATTCCTGCTGCAAAGTTGTCTTTCCAGAATCTCTCTACTTTGGTGCCCTCAGATAGAAGTATCATTTTCCTAGATCCCCTATTTTTTTTTCTGGGTTTGTGCATTACTATAATTTGAATCTTAAATATCCTCCAAAGGTCCATGTATTAAAGATTTAGTCCTTATTTGCTGCTATTGAAAGGTGGTGAAAATATTTAAGAGGTGCTGTCTAGTGGATGTTGTAGGTATTTGGTAACATGACTTCAGAGAGAATGTGGGACATCAGGATCTTCTTTCTGGCCATCAGATAAATAGTTTGCCTCCACTGCTTGTTCCCACCATGATGTGCTGACTCACCACAGGCCCAAAAGCAATGGGGCCAACCAACCATGGACTAAAACCTCCAAAACTAGGAGCCAAAATAAACCTTTCTTCCTTTTTAAGCTGCTTATGTCAGATATTTTGTTACAATAACGGAAAGCTGCTAACACACTCCCTTATTTTCCTAGGGTGCATGTTCAAATTACTTCCTAGAAAATATATTGGGAAGTAAGAATTCTGTGTGTTCTACTTCCATAAATATTTTTATTCTGGCTTCATACAGGATTAACTGGCTGGATGAATATAGTCCTATCAGAACTGTCAAGGCATTATTAGTTTTCTAGCATTTGGTTGTTGAAACACTAGAAGCTACTATCATCATCATCATCATCATCATCATCATTATTTTACACATGACCTGAAAGCTTTTAGTATTTTCTGTTTATCCCTAGTCTTTCAAATTTCACTATGATGTGGGGCATTTCTATTCATTTATCCAGAACTCAGAATTCCTACTTAAGATAGAGATATACTAACTTTGGCTTCAGAAAATTGTCTTCTGTTTCTTTTAAATTCTCCCCTTATATTTTCTCCAATTTATCTTTCTAGGACTTTCCTTACACAGATGTTCTGTCTCACCCTACTGTCACTTTTTTTCTTACATTTATTCCCTTTATCTCTTTGTTTTATATTTCCAAGAATTTCTCAATTTACTTTCCAAACACGGCTAGTAAAACCCAACAGGAAAAGTCTCCTTACTCTTAAATCAAGGTTCTACATGCCACAGTTGACTCTTTATCTGTTCAACCTAAAGCAAACTTTCATTTGGTAAACTCCATTACTATGTGAAGAGCTTCTACTCAGCTCTTCTGTCACATCATTTTTAAGTGAAAACCCATCAGCAAAGATTATCAGGCATTTGTGAAAAGTTTGCAGCTTAAAATGTCAACAGAATAACTAGAATTTAACTAGAATAAGTCATCAGTAGAGTTGACTGCAATAAAAAGAGACAACTCCAAGATAAAAAATAAAAATTAAAAATTTTAATTGATTTAGCTCTTAAAGAAATGCCTTTCATTTATTTTCATCTGAAGAAAAGCAACAGGATTGCAGTTCATTACAGAGGATCTCGATGAAACTTCTATTCTGGAGCCATTTCTGACCCCTGAATCTCTATCCTCTTTGGGGTTGCACTTGACTTCCTCCTTGGCTAAAATACTGTCTGAAACTGAAACTTTCTTTATTTGTTTCTGTCAGATTTAGTTTCTTCAGAAAGCTTTGAAAACTCTCATCCGTGGGTGCACATGACTATTTACTTTATTATTAATAAAAATATCTTTACGTATTTCTTTGCCGGCATTTTAAGATATCTGTGAGAAAGGGCCATAAATATATGTGCTCAGTGCAAGATAGCAGAATAAATTCTGATTTCAACTTTATTGCCATTTTTTCCATTTCATTTACTAATTTACGGTTCATGTGCTCCCCAAAGATAGGGCCTAGTTACCAAAAATTATTAAAGTGTTATGATACCAAATGTCTTACACACTTAATAATCTCTAACCGGAGACTGCATCCTGATTATTATGTTGATACACAGCTGAATTTATGCTGGTCAATTTTAGTGGTCATTCCTCACACCATCAAAAGCCACCTAAGACTAACTTGAGTGAGGATAGCCTTCATCAGCATTATGTGTACTCACAGGAAATGATGGAGCAGACATTTCATAAAAGGGTTTTGCAGAAAAAAGCATTCTTGTATTGGTATAATTTCACAAACACCTGACAATAGGCCATGAGATGGTTAGATCAGTGACTTTAAATATATTTTTGCCTGAATGTCCTGAAAAATATTGAAAACTTATTTTCCAAATAGTACCCCTTTTAGGTATCTCAATTTTATGTCAAAAGATTAAATAACTGCAAATGATATCAATATTTGTGTACAAAATTAAACTTCATGGTATCTTCAGAAATGTACCAAATGTAATCTAAATATATGAATTTGTATCTATCATCATCCATTAATAAATATACAAGCAAATTTTCTCTAGTAGTCTGGTTTCATTGTGTTTCCCCCTCTGAATTTTATTCTACTGTAATATTTAGATTGCAAAACTTGTAATTAATTTCTTTTATTAATTTTATACAAAAAATGTATTAAGATTGAAATTTCAATATATTTCCTGTAACTGTAAGGCTATAAGAGTTAAATTTCTGGTTTTTATTTCTTTTATTTTTTTTTTATGTGGGTACCGGGAGTCGAACTCAGGACCTCACGCTTGCCAGGCAGGTGCTTATGCCGCTGAGCCATATCACCAGCCCACGCTTTTGTTTTTGCAATACTAGAGATCTAACCCAGGGCCTTTGCAGTGAGCTACATCTCCAGCCCTTTTATTTATTTTTTAAATTAAAAAAATTATTTGTACATGGTTGCAATACATAATGATTACATTCATTATGGAGAGTTGGTACATGTACATAACACATCCTTCATGGGTAGTTGGTACATGTATATAACACATCCTTTTTAAAAATTTTCTTATTTTGAGACAGGGTCTTACTATGTCATTAAGTTGGCCAGGCTGGGCTCAAACATGCAATCATCCTGCTTCAGCCTCCCAGAGTGGTAGGATTACAGGGATGAGCCACTACCCCCATTTAAGAGTTAAAATTTATTGAGTTATCATTAGTATCATTAGTAAAGGATAGTTACTCAAAACAACATAAATGTATTATAAACTTTGAAAAGTTTTACATATAAAAAGTGAAAGTTTATTGGAGATGACTATTTTAATGATATGGATATTGCCATTTTCCTGATTAACCCACATTAATCCACGTTTCTTATTTCAAAATAAGACAAGGTCTAGTATCTGTTCAATTCTAGTTTTTCATTTTTGTCAATGTAATCACTGAGGGCTTACCTAATAATTAGAAGAGAATAGAGTTTTGTTACACTAATGTTACTCAGCTTTTGGAACTCCTTTTGAACTAGTAGTCAGAAATTATACGATAATCTTGAAAATTATTTTAACTATCTACAATATGACAGCACAATTTTGATCTTATTCTATTTTTTAAAGCTGTGACTTGGAAACTACCTGATATGCTACTTAATCATTAATGCCACTTACTTTTCCGACACTCACACCGGTGTTGTAAATTCATTTGGTGCCTTGTGAGTATTGCACCCTATTAAAATGATGTGGGGGGCTGGTGATATAAGTGCCTGCCTGGCAAGCATGAGGTCCTGAGTTCGACTCCCGTTACCCACATATAAAAAAAAAATGATGTGGGACTTGTGTCATTTTCTGTAAAGTAGAAGACAGAAGTTGTGAAAGGATTCACAACTGTGGTGACTGTAGGGTGCTTTTGGTCCAATCAGTTTCAGGGAAGAAATATGTGAAAGGTTAGGGTCCAAACTGTTCCCCCTGAAACGTCCCACCCTTGGGAAGGCTGGGTGAAGTCCCAGAACACTATTACACTACCGTATCTCTTCCTTTTGAGCCTTTCGTTTTAACAAACTTTGATGTTTCCTTCCTTCTATAAAAGAAATAATAGCTGCGAAAACTTTCAAGAGGGAAAAAATAAAATGCAGAGGAGAAAAATCTCCATGGTTAAGAACCCCATTAGGTAATAAGGAGAGACTGAACAAAAGAGAACCAAATGAAAGGCAACGTTCCAATTGGATTCGAAATGGAAACTTGAGGTTTTAATCTACTAGAGAAATCACAAGAAAAAATACAAAGGCAGATTGCTTTTTTTGTGCCAAAAGAGCAGGCTAGCTCCTTATTACTAGATCATAAAATTATAACTAATTATCCTTGGGTTATAGTATTTTTTGTAAGATTCTGAATAAAAAGGGGGCTGGCAGATAAGTGATGGCTCTAGACAGTGGCTTTCAATCTTTTTCAAAACAATCCACAGTAAAAAAATAATCTGCATCTCGATAGCTGAAACAGGAAATCCATTTAAAAAAGATATAATCCTTCAATGTGGGATATTCTCTGATATTTGTCTTCTCTCCTCCATGCTTCTTATCTATTAAGAACATTGCTGGTCAAGAATCATCGAATTTATTTCACCACTAACTAGTGAGTAATAATCTTCAGTTTGAAACACACTGCTGTAAGGTCCTCTGAGAACTAAGCTTATATCCTTGTACTAAATTTTTATTTTAAAAAACTTGTGAAGAAAAGCACACGCGTATTTGGCTCATCTCTCCTTAGGAGACGCCACACCATTGTGTAACTGGGATCTTTTTGGTAGCGGCCCCCTCCAGTTGTGGGCATAGATAGTGTCTAGGACGAATCGTCTTTGAAATGCTACAGAATGACAGTAAGTGGGAAAAAAATCAGCTTAACCGAGAATCATGGTCCTCATAAACCAGCCTTTTAATTGATGTAAACCTTCTGTTCTTAGAAGATAGAAAATAGGGGTGAAATGGGAGTGGAGGAGGCAGGAAGGTTGGAAAGGAGCAAGATTTAAGAGAATGGATGATGTAAGTGGAAAGATAGTTACTGGATCTTCTTCATACAAATGATCTTCCCAGTAGAATGCTAGATTAGCTATGTTCGGCACATCTTGCATCTGATAGCTATCCTTGTTTGCCCTCTCTCTCTAAGAAGAGAAATATGTGGAATTAAACAAGACATCAACTTCCTAAGAATGTGCTATTGGAATTGGCTGTAGCCTAGGAGCATAATGAGAGAACAAACACACCATTAGGGCGCAAGCCAAGTAATACAAGTAAATAAACACAATAGAAGAGGTCTGGGGGAAGATGCTGAAGACAGGGCATGTTTTTAAAAGAAGAAAAAAATATAGATTTCTCATCTTACTATTCATGTAAGCACATATTTTCAAAAGACTTTTTTATAGGAAGTAAAAAATTTTGAAAAACAAAATGAAAAATTTCTGAGATACACGATGTTACCACTCTTCAAATCCAACAACAAAACAGAAAAACAAGATTTATGACCTTGCGATATTTCAGGATTGAAGACAAAGCCCGAGTGCCTAGGACTCTAAACACTTATAATCCCTGGAACTATGAATACAAAACTTGGTAGTAGAATTAAAAATAAGAAATAAAGAAAAATTTTAATCTAAAATTCACTAGAGAGCCAGTAGAAGTGGCCCTGAGTAGGGGACCAAAAGGAATCAGCTAAGAGAGCTTTTAGAACCCCAGAAATCAAATCCTAATCCAGATCAGTGAAATCAGATTTTCTGGAACAAGACCTGGCATCGGCATTGTTTCAAGCTAATGTACAGCCAAAGCTGAGAACCACAGCTCTAGACCCCTGCTATTCCAGGTAGCCTGTGGGCCAACAGCCGTACTTGGGTACTTGTTCAAAATACATAAACTCAACCCCTTCCCCAGACCTATTACATCAGAGCCTACAATTTAATAAGAGCCTCTGATAAGTCCTGTGCACATTGAATTTTGAGAATGACTGATTGAAAATACATACAGTATTAACTACCAGAACTCATTGCTTTCTCAATATTTATATTTTGCTTGATGTCGATGTACACCACATGTGTGGACTGACTCAAGAGGCTGCTTGCTGTGTTTCCTACTTCTCGCTTCTCTAATTGCTCTGAGTTGATGCCCTAATACCTAAAACCTGAAGTGCCGGTTCCTGTATTTATCCCATTTATCAGTATCCTTGGCCTCTCACTAGCGAGATCTGAATGCTGCCAGGATGCTTCCTGCATTTCAGTCTTCTTTAATGCTAACCAGATGCTGGACAAATATTGGTTTGCTGGACAAAAAACTTACTCATTTATTTCTTCTTTAGGTTGGGCATCCAGTGAACCCTAAGACCTTGTTCCGATGTCCCCGTTGCATTGTTTTCTTTTTTGGGTTTTACTGCCTATTTGAATTAAAAACATGATCAGAGTTTAACAGGGTGGCTGTGGGAACATTTGGCCTTCCTCGCATAGCCAATTCTCTTTCAAAATAGGGGCTCGACTTCTGAATTCATACATAGCACTGGATGCCGATGCTACCCAGTTGATTCTGCTGGTACTGGCTTTTCTATCTCTCTGAGTTCCCTATGCCTTTATTTTCTTTCTCCAGCAGACTATTGGAATGGACTTAGAGCCACTAAAAACAACTTCTAGGGCAGAGTCCCTGCATACCTCTTCAGATTATCTCTACGACAGAAATCCTTCAAGCTTGGCCCCAGACAAGTTCCTGCTCTGGTCTTCCTTTCTTTCCAGTTATATTTGATTGTATGTGACCCATAAAGTTTCATGCCTCATGCCTAGCTGAGCTCTAACATTATTCATAAGGTAGAGATTCAGTGTGGAGTCGTCTCAGCTTCCTAAGACTTATAAGGAAACCCCAGAATTTTCTCTGTTAAAGGACAAAGAAACAATCAATAAAAGAAGAGATACAAAAATAACTTTTACCAAATCAGAAAAGGTTTTGCATTATTTTTCTGGTTAATGCAAACTGTTTCCTGGACATTCCGTCCTTGTTTGAATTAGGTAGTCAATGTGTTCCTGGAGTAAATATGTCTCCAGGTACCGGAAGTAGAATTCCTAAAGGGTTTTACTCCAACGGAGCTGTGTAGTTGTAGGCTGAATTTAGGGGTACGCAACTGTGGATCTCCGAAGAGCAATCAGCTTCTGAATGGGGGTGGGGTACGAGAGTCCTCCACAAAAGAACATAAAAGTTTCACTGTCATTCAACTCATAGGACCAAGATATGTAGTTAGTTTAGAATCAGGAGCTTTTAAACTGCACAGCTGTAACTCATTTGAACAGTTGTGCAAAATAGAAAGTTGGCAGACAGATAGATACTCTTTTCAGACATTAAACACAAAATTGTTGGGGCCAAGTCTTGTGATTAAGAAATCAAATGTTTTCTTTTTCCCTTTCCAACCTGTTCACAGAGTGTGGAAAGTTATGTGAGTTTTCTTCTCTGACCCTCTAGCTGTGATTATTGGGAACTGCCTGCCTCTTCAGCCAGAATAGATTCAGCCACTGGGAGTTTGATTCAGTTCAGTTCATCCAGTCTGGTCCAGTCAATTCCAGTCCCATCCCATCCTACCCATCCCATCCCAACCCATCCCATCCCACCCATCCGATGCAATCTATTCCAATGCAAGCTCGTCAACCCTCTTCTGGCAAACTTATATGAACACAAAGATGTTAAATACCATCAGGGCTGATACACCAGGCTGTCTGCAGCTCCCTCATAAAATATCTTGACTGGTGGAATATCTCTGCGTCTTTGCTTCTACTGAGGACCTACCGACCTGGTTTCTAGATACTATTCTGCGTCCTGTAGTCTGCTTTCTCTACAAGCCCCATATTCTATACATTATGGATTTTTCCAGGTCATTTGGGCCTGACCTGCTGTTTCTGTGCTTGACTCACCCACATATCTGCATACTCTTTTCCCTGATTCCTGTCTCTACCTCTATCCTTTATTTCAATCTTTCAGGCTTCATTTTCTCCTCCCATAGACTGGCCTGGCAGGAACTACTCTGTCTGAAAGGGTTTCCTTTCTAGTACACATGTTGAGATATGCATAAGCAGCTGGCGTGAGCTTTTTGTTCAATTTCAGCCCCTGGTGATATATGGGGAGACAGCTACTCTGAGCAAAAGAGAAAAAAGCAAGATTAATGAGAGCAAATATCAGAGAAATGCCTTCATGTCTAGAAAATGTTAAGAACCTGCTTTGGCTACATTGGCGTAGTTGCGTGTCTGGATTCCAGCCTTTTTCCCCCTTGTCTACCTGTGTTAGACTGGACTCCCAAGAGACCTGGCAGCGGGAAGTATGGAGCTCCAGTGAGAATGCTGCTGGCTCCCAGGTCTGACAAGCAAAGGAGAGAAGCCAACATTTCTCTTCATCATGGAAAGAGCCAGGGTGGTCTTACTTGTTGCTAAAATATTGAACTACAGTCGGCACCCTGTATCTGTGAGTTCCACATCCAGGTATTCAACCAACTACACATCAAAAATGCTTTTGAAAAATTACACCTGTACTGAACATGCGCATACTTTTTTCTTGTCATTATTCCCTAAACAATACAGCATCACAACTGTTTACATAGTATTTATGTCACATTAGGTATTATAAACAATCCAGAGATGACTTAACATAGAACAGCATGTGTGACCATTGTATGCATGTCCTGTGCCATGCTGTACTAGGAATTTAAGCCTCTCAGGTGTTGGTATCCACATAGGGATCCTGGACTCATCCCCTGCTTACAAGAGATAACTGTACTACCCAAAAATTGGTAAAAAGCCATTCCCCTGTCCCTCCTTGTTGTCCTCATAGCCCAGCAATCTCCATAAATCCCTCTCATACCTCCACCAACTAAAAGTTAGTTATTTTTATTAGTGAGTTCTAGACTCAATATCATGGTAAATATATTTAAAATCACTCTGTGGTGGTAACTCTTGACCCAGGTACCAACATAATGCTTAGCATCTTAAGAATCAGATGGAGCTGAGAGACCTCAAGATGGCGGATGAGTAAGAAGCAGGCAGCAAAACTCTCTCTAAAAGTTACCATTGGAACACGGGAATATAGCGACCCGGAAAGCGCAGGGGGGGGGAGATGCCTCCCCGAAACCCAGAGAAGTTCTGAAGCGCAATCTGGGACCCCCGGCACCAGTGACGGGTGACTTCCAACAAAGAAGAAGGAAAGAAGGAGCAGACCGCGCGCGTGCACCTTCTAATATCCCGGGAGTTGGAGCGCCGGCGGAGGCTCAATTCTACGGACACACGGTGGCAGCTGGCGCCCAGGGAGCCCCCACGGAGGATCCTGAGACAGCGGCGGGGCAGGGGAGCGGCGGAGAACGGCGCTGACCGGCGGTGAGTGTCTCTCAGCCACAGCTGCCCCGCGCCAGAGAGTGACCGGCCGGGCGCCATTGTGGGGGGTGTGGCGAAACTCAGAGCGGCTCGGAAACTGCTCTGGGAACTTGTGCTCCGGACAGGGCAGCACAGGGCCTCTCAATTGAGCCCACGAAAGTGTGCTGAGGTCAGCAGGCGAACGAGACTGGACTCTCAGCCACACCTGTCCCGCGCCAGAGAGCGACTGGCCCGGCGCCATTGTGGGGGGCGTGGCGAAAAACCAGAGCGGCGGGAACCAGTGCAGGGAACCCGCGCTCCAGACAGCGCGCTGAGCCTCTCAGGCCCAGGGACCGTGAAAGGGCGCTGAGAGCGGAGGCGAGCTAGACTGGTCTCTGCCTGAAAGTACGCGCCTCTGCTCACCACCCACCAGAGGGCGCTCCTGGCTTACTGGGACGGACCTGCACAGAACAGGACTTTGTCACAAGGTACCTGCCTACAACAGAGTCAACACCTGGAACTGATTCTTTTTATATTTTTTATTTTTATTTTTATTTTTTATTTTTATTTTTATTTTTTTTCTCACTGATTTGTTTTTTTGTTTTTGTTTTGTTTTGTTTTGTTTTTTGGTGGGGTTTTATTTTTGATCTGTCTGTTTTATTGTTTTTATCTTTGTTTTTGTTTCTGTATGTGTATTTGCTCTTTCCTTCATTATTCTCTCTGGTTTTTTATATGAGTGTAAACAGCGCCTCTAACTTCTTTGTGATTGTGGTTGTGATCTGTTCTTCCTTTTATCCCTTCCTTCTCTTTTTACCACCTGTCCTCTGCACTAGCGTCCCAATTTTAGTGGGATCCCTCTTGGTCCTCTAACCTTACATCTAATTCCTTCCTCTTCTCCCAATACTCTATTTCCTCCTTAACTCATCTTAAATTTAAACTCCTCAAGGAAAAATTGACATACATAGGACTTGTATACTGCATATAATTTTTCTGGTGTGTTTTAGATTTTGTTATATAACCGCAACTCTATACAGCTAAAAGTGGTAAATAACTGGTTAGCTCAGTCTGTCATTTTTTAGGCTGTGTTTGATGCTTTAGTTAACATTATAGCCAAATGTGAAATAATTGTTCTAAACATCTTTCCTTCCTGATATTTCATGATTGAGATTGACTAAGGGACACAGAAAATACAGTGGCACAGTACCAAAGAATCAAGGACTGGGCCAAACAGGTAGCAACTTCGCATACCCAACGAATTGAAGAGGTAGGATCTGGCAGAAAGCTCAAAACCTAAAAGCAAGCTCCACTTGGAAGATACTGCAGAGAAGTAGTCATCTTCTAAAGATCTTAAACACTAGCAATAAAGTAACCTACTATAGGTAATTTGCAAACATCACCCCAGGAATTAAAGAAAGAAAAAATGAGACGACACTTAAACAAGATGCAACCACACACATCCAATTCACCAAAGGCAAACCTAGGGAGCAACGAGGTGGGACAATCCGAAAGCCACCCACCTGGCCTATCTGAAGTGGTAACAACAAAGCAACTGAATGAGGTTCTGGAAAAAATTAAAACAGAAATAATCTCACAGATAACTGCAGAGATAATGTCTACAATGAAGACCATGCTTAAGGACACTATAGCTGATACAGACAAAAAAATAGATGAACTTAAGAAAACTATAGAAACCATGAATGCTCAGCATAGGAAAGAAATGGAATCTATAAGGCAGATTCAAGCAGATATCCAAGAGATAAAAAATTCCATTGAAAGTATTTGTAGCAGAATAAGCCAATGCGAGGACAGGATCTCAGATATAGAAGACAGGCTTGCAATTAGTGATCATGAAATGGAAAAATTCTTAAAAATAGCAAGGGACCATGAAAAATCAATTCAGCAGCTGCTAGATGACTCAAAGATAAACAACTTAAGAATAATTGGAATAAATGAAAAAGCAGGAGATAGCATCAACGACATTAAAACCTTGTTCAAAGACATAATCAGGGAGAACTTTCCTGGAAGAGAAAAGGAATTTGACACCCCTATAAGTGAAGCTTTTAGAACACCAACTAGACATGATCAAAAAAAAAACTTCAGCCAGACATATTATAGTCAAGATCCCAGAAATTCAACAGAAGGGCAGAATCTTAAAAGCTGTTAGGGAGAAGAGACAAATCACCTATGAAGGAAAACCCATCAGAATCACAGCTGACTTTTCAGCACAAACCCTCAATTCAAGAAGAGCTTGGAATGATGTATTGCAAGCTCTAAAGGAAAATAATTTTCAGCCCAGATTGATGTACCCTGCAAAACTATCTTTCAAAATTGATGGAGAAATAAAATACTTTCATGACAAAGAACATCTGAGAAAATTTATGACCACCAAACCAGCACTCCAAAACGTTCTGAAGGACATTCTAGAAAGAGATAGGAACCCCAACAGAAGGAATCCACCAGGCAGGGCAAATAATTAAATAGCCGGAAAGCGGAAAAACAAAGAGTGGGAACCAACAACAGGAAAATATCATGACAAGTCAATACATATCAGTTTTAACCATCAATGTTAACGGTCTCAATTCACCAATCAAAAGGCACAGACTGGCGAAATGGATCAAGAAGCAAGATCCAACAATATGCTGTATACAAGAAACACATTTAATTCAGAAAGAAATTCATAGACTGAAAGTCAAAGGATGGAAAACAATACTCCATGCCACAGGAACCCAGAAAAAAGCAGGGGTAGCTATTCTTTTTGCAGACAAAGTGAACTTCAAGCCAAGAAGGATTCAGAGAGATAAAGACGGTCATTACATCCTTGTAAAGGGAACAATCCAAGAGGAAGAGATAACGATCATAAATATATATGCATCAAATACCAATGCACCCAGCTATATAAAACAAGTACTAAAGGACATGAAAAATCAAATAAGCACTAATACAATTATATTGGGAGATCTCAATACTCCACTGTCACAAAAAGATAGATCAACTGGACAGAAAATCAATAATGAAATAGTAGAACTGAACCAAACTTTTGAACAAATGGACTTAGTAGATGTCTACAGAGTGTTCCATCCCACAACATCAGAATACACATTTTTCTCAGCTGCACATGGGACGTTCTCCAAAATAGACCACATACTAGCTCATAAAACCTGCTTAAGTAAATGCAAAGGAATTGAAATTATCCCATGCATATTATCAGACCATAGTGCAATGAAATTGGAAATCAATGGCAAAAGATCCCACAAAAACTCCCTAAACACATGGAAATTAAACAGCATCCTCCTGAACAACCAATGGGTCACAGATGAAATTAAAGAAGAAATTAGTCACTTTCTACAACTGAATGATAATGACAGTACAACATACCGGAACTTATGGGATACAATGAAAGCAGTCCTAAGAGGGAAATTTATAGCATTAAACACTTATATCAGGAAAATAGAGCAAGCGCAAATAAACAACTTAAGGGTGAACCTCGAGCTTCTAGAAAAAGAAGAGCAGGTTAAGCCAAAAGCCCGTACAAGGGAGGAAATTATAAAGATCAGAGCAGAAATTAACGTATTGGAGAATAAAAAAACAATACAAAGAATCAATGAAGCAAAAAGTTGGTTCTTTGAAAGAATAAATAAGATTGACAAACCCTTATCCAACCTTATTAAAAAAAGAAAAGAAAAGACTCAAATCCATGCAATTGAAAATGAAAAGGGTGATATCACGACAGACCCTGCAGAAATCCAGAAGATCATCTATACCTATTTTGAAAATTTATATTCTACTAAGATGGAAAATGCAGAAGAAATGGACAGATTCCTAGATTCGTATGAATTACCAAAGCTGAATCAAGAAGATTTAAAAATCCTAAATAAACCAATATCAGCCAATGAAATTGAAGATGTAATTAAAAACCTCCCAACAAAGAAAAGCCCAGGCCCTGATGGATTCACTGCCGAATTCTACAAGAAATTTAGAGAAGACCTAACGCCCCTACTTCTCAAACTTTTCAATGAAATTGAAAGGGAAGCAATACTCCCAAATTCATTCCTGGAAGCAAGCATTACCCTGATACCAAAACCAGAGAAGGACCCAACTAAGAAAGAGAACTACAGGCCAATCTCCCTAATGAACATAGATGCAAAAATCCTTAATAAGATACTGGCAAACAGAATCCAACAAATCATCAAGAAGATTATACACCATGACCAAGTTGGATTCATCCCAGGGATGCAGGGATGGTTCAACATACGTAAATCAATAAATGTAATACAGCATATTAACAGAACCAAAGACAAAAATCACATGATCATCTCAATAGATGCAGAAAAAGCTTTTGACAAAGTCCAGCACCTTTTCATGATAAAAACCCTACAGAAAATTGGAATAGAGGGTCTTTATCTCAATCTGGTAAAAGCTATCTATGACAAACCAACAGCCAATATTATACTAAATGGCCAAAAACTGAAAGCCTTCCCTCTAAAATCAGGAACAAGACAAGGATGTCCACTGTCCCCACTCTTATTCAACATAGTTCTGGAAACTTTAGCCAGAGCGATTAGACAAGAGAAAGAAATAAAAGGAATAATGATTGGAAAGGAAGAAGTTAAATTATCATTATTTGCAGATGACATGATACTCTACACAGAAGACCCCAAAAACTCCACTAAAAAACTGCTAGATTTAATAAGCAAATTCAGTAGTGTAGCTGGATACAAAGTCAATACTCAAAAGTCAATAGCCTTCCTGTACACAAATAACAAACTTACTGAAAGAGAAATTAGGGAAACAATACCTTTCACAATAACATCCAAAAAAATGAAATACCTAGGAATCAACCTCACGAAGGATGTAAAAGACCTCTATACTGAAAACTACAGTACTCTGAAAAAGGAGATTGAAGAGGATATCAGAAAATGGAAAGATATCCCTTGCTCCTGGATAGGAAGAACCAATATAGTGAAAATGGCCATACTTCCAAAATTGTTATACAGATTTAATGCAATTCCAATCAAAATTCCAACAGCATATCTCACAGAATTAGAGAAAACAATCCTAAAATTTATTTGGAATCAGAAGAGACCTAGAATAGCAAAGGCAATTCTGGGCAACAAAGGCAAGGCAGGGGGCATCACTATCCCCGACTTGAAATTATACTATAAAGCTACTGTGATAAAAACAGTGTGGTACTGGCAAAAAAACAGACCTGAAGATCAATGGAACAGATTAGAAGATGCTGAAACAACCCCAGACATACTAAGCCACCTTATCTTTGACAAAGGTGCCAAACACATTCGCTGGAAGAAAGATAGCCTCTTTAATAAATGGTGCTGGAAAAACTGGCTCTACACATGCCGAAGATTAAAACTAGATCCATATCTTTCACCATGCACTAAACTAAATTCAAAATGGATCAGAGATCTAAATATTAAAACAGAAACATTAAATCTGCTGGAAGGTAGGATAGGTAAAACCCTTGGAGACATTGGTGTAGGCAAAGACTTTATGAATAAAAACTCAACCGCACGGGAACTATCCCAAAGAATCAATAACTGGGATCTCATCTTATTAAAAAGCTTTTGCACAGCAAGAGAAACCACCAACAGAGTGAAGAGACAACCCACAATGTGGGAAAAAATGTTTGCCAGCTGTTCCTCAGACAAAGGATTACTATCGAGAACATATAAAGAACTCAAAAAAATCAGACCTCCCAAATTTAAAGACCCACTCCAAAAATGGGCATCTGAGATGAATACACATTTCTCAGATGAAGAAATACTAATGGCAAATAAATATACAAAAAAATGTGCAACATCACTAGTCATTCGAGAGATGCAAATTAAAACAACACTGAGATACCATCTCACCCCAGAAAGAATGGCTACTATTAAGAAATCAACTAATAACAAATGCTGGAGGGGCTGTGGGGAAAAAGGAACCCTTCTTCACTGTTGGTGGGAGTGTCGACTGGTACAGCCACTGTGGAAGTCAGTGTGGAGATTCCTCAGAAAACTAGGGTTGGAGGTCCCATTTGACCCAGCTATTCCCCTTCTGGGCATCTTCCCAGAAGAATTAAAAACATCGTACCACAGCGATATATGTGCACCCATGTTTATAGCAGCACAATTTGTAATAGCCAGATCTTGGAAACAACCCAAATGCCCATCAACTGAGGAATGGATAAGAAAGATGTGGTATTTTTATACAATGGAGTACTATTCAGCCATAAAGAAGGATAAACTGGAGACTTTTATAGGTAAATGGATGCAACTCGAGAAAATACTCATAAGTGAAATAAACCAGAAGCACATGTGTAAGCATCGTATTATCTCTCTAGTATGAGAAACTGAAAGAGTAAATAAGATCCAAAATGTACAATAGACATGGTGAATCAAAAAGAAACTGGTCAAAAGGAAAGAGAGACTGGAATAGGGAAAAGAAAGAAGGGAAAGGGAAAAAAATTGTATATATATATATATAAGATGGTTAAGATAGATACACTACCATTTTTACTTAGTTCATTGAAGAGTAAGGTTTGTGCCAATAATGTTTGGACAATTGAATGCTAATGTCTGGTGTCCTGAATAACTAACTTAAAGATAGTAATACGTAATGTATTAACCATTGTTACCCTCCTATTATGTTTGTTTGAAAATTTGTTCTTCTTTTGATTTGTTTTGTTTTTTCTTCTCTTTAAAATAAAAAAAAAAAAAAAAAAAAAAAAAAAAAAAAAGAATCAGATGGAAAGAAAACATTTTAAGACCATTTTAGGAAATACATGTTTGTCATTTGTCTCCTGTGTAAAATTTTCTTTTCTTGGAGTATATATGAAGTATCTCTCAATCTCTTTGAAGAAAAATACACAAAGCATACTTTCCTAAAACTCATTTTGGTCTGACTTGTGACCCTTGACCGTTGCTGAGCCAATCTCTGGGACACGTGTGTACGTGTACACATAGCACAGTGTTACACACGGTAATTGATCCATTCACTAAAACCATATGGGAGGGCCAGTGAGATGGCTCAGTGGCATAAGTGCCTGCCTGGCAAGCATGAGGTCCTGAGTTCGACTCCTGGTACCCACATACAAAAAAAGGGCCGTTGATATCGCTCAGCGGCACGGGTGCATGCTGGCGCACGAGGTCCTGAGGTCGACCCCCGGTACCAACAACAAAACAAAACAAAACCATATGGGAGGGGGTGTTAGCAATTCCCAAATGAAAGGAGGTACACTTGGCAAAGAATAGAAAAGATAGGCTGTTGGGCAGACCAAGACAGTGGTATATGCTTCTTGTATCACCATCACTGCCATCTCCTTCACCTGAATAGTACTTTATTCATCATCATTCTTGTTATTACTTTTGTAGTAAATGAACACACAGTGACTGTCAGGAAGGTTTTCAGAACTTGCAGACATTTAAAAGCAAGAGGGAGCTGCAGGCATAGCTCAGTGGTAGAGTTTCCTAGCGTGCATGACATCCTGGGTTCAGTCTCCAGCACCACAAAAAAGGAAGAGAAGATGGAGTAGGAGGAAGAGAAGGAAGAGTAGAAGGAGCGGGGAGGAAATCATAAGCAGATTGGTTTGTTAAAAGGGAGTAGTATTTAGCCTGTTAAACAGTAAAAATTGACCTATCATCTCTGGCAACAGCATAGATAGGTGGCATTTCCTTGTGAAGGGATAAAAGCTTCATTTCTAATGTATCGGGATCATTATCAGTTTAAAAATACCGGTGTTAGGATTGAAGCTGTATGAGAAAAATGTTTTAGATATGCGGAAATGTCATGGACTAAATGCTCCTAGCAATGGCATTCTCATTGAAAGACACTTACACCCCACAGAACACAGCTGGCTACTCTTCGCGCTCACTTAATGAATATGAATTCAGTGCAATTCTTGGGCCAGGAAAACGAAGATGATGTCTTTTAATAGTTCATTTTCTTTAAGTGATATCTTTGGCCATAAGGTGCCAAAAGGGATATGTCTGGTTGTGGTTGGTTAATATTGCTCCGTGAACATTAGAGATCACATTTTATGCAGCAATATTTGTTTGACTTTATTGTGTAATTGGCTTATTTTAAAAATAAGAAAAAATAAATTCTCAGGATAGCACATCAAAGTTGACATGACAACCAATTCTCTTAGTTCATTTTAGACTTGAGAATTTAATAAGTGCAGATGTATACTTAGGCAAGTTGGCAAAGGCACATCATAAAATTTCTATTTTATATAAATTAGCAAGTCATTTGGAGCTTTTATGGCTCTCATTGATAAAATATATTAAATCACCTTTCCAAGAAATAGGTTTTTATTCTACTAAATTGTATGCACACAGACCCTCATCATTTTATATTAAGATGCTACCCTTCTTAGCAGATGTCCACTCGTTAGAAAACAAATATTCATATTCTCTAATAAAATAATGTAATTTTTATAACCAGAGGGAGAATTGGAATTATTGTCAGAGTTAAATTCTGATTTCAGAAATATAAATGATAATGCTATCTCTCCCCCACTCTCTACCCCATTTATATTCAACTCCACTCTGCAGTACGGTTGTTGAATTTAACAAATAAAAATATAAGATGTCCAGCTAAATTTAAATTTCAGATAAACAAAAAAAGTTTTAGTATGTATCCTGGGTGATGTTAGATACACTAAAAATTTATTTTTTGTTTGTCTGAAATTCAAATTTGATTGAGCATCCTATGTGTGTGTGTGTGTGTGTTAGTGGGGATTTAATCCAGAACTTTTGTCCTGAGCTACATACCCAAGCCTTTTTTATTTTGAGACATAGTCTTGCTAAGTTGCCCTAGATGGGGCCAAAATTGCGATACGCTTGCTTCAGCCTCCCAAAGTGCTGAGATTACAGGTGTGTGCCACTAGACTCAGGTGCACATCCCATTTTGGTTTGCTATATCTGGAAACTCTACCAAAACTCCAAAACTGACTCTCACCTTCAAAATGGTGTGACTTATACTCTTATGAAATGTCTTTCTGCTAAAATATGCACACAGGATTCCAAACCTGCTCATCCTAAATACAAACATGTGTGCAGCCCTTGTGACCCATCTCAGCTTGCTCCTCTACTTTTTTGTGCAAATGCAAATCTTACTCAAAACCAGCATGAAGTGGAGGCAAATCTCTCCTGGCAGTTCCTTGAGGTTACATAGCACACCACACACAAATCTTAGAGGATGCCTTCTTTTCTGCCTCTCTCCAAGGTCTTACTCTGTGAGGAATGTCTTCCCCATCTTGTTTTCTCTCTTCTCATTTCCTTCACTAAATCCTCTCTCCGGCGTGCCATACCATTCTGTTTATGGTATCGCCAGGAATCTTCTATTTGGATCCTCACATATCTCAGCACCACCAGCCAATCTGGAAGAAGGTGGAGGTTGAAAGATGAAATGTTGCGGATGCAAGTGTATATTGTTATACCTGTCCCACCCCTAACACACACACTCCAAAGACTTACAAATGAAATGTTTGTAATTGTTTTACCAACTGGGAAGCTGGATTCAATTTTACCTTCTAAAATTTTTCTGCCCAAACTAAAATGGACTGAGTTTCTTAATATGTGCCTTTTTTGGCATTACTTTCTATTGCATTTTCCTTTGTGCCTTAATGGTGACCTCTAAAGTAAACTATAAGACAAGAAAGCTCTTTTACTTCTTTCTAGCTTTTGGGGTCATAGGAGAAGCCTGAAATTATTTCATGCAGTCCTCCTTCTGGATACACTGAATTGTTACAGTAATTTCTTTGCATTTCCATCCTCACACATTTATTACACCTGCCACTGTCCAGCAATATTTCCCCCACTCATAATCATAATGGTTTATAAGTATTTGATGGGATTAAACAGAGCCAACACATTTCTGTCATTTAGGCCAATAGATTCACGAATCTGGGCTTGGTGGCGATACAATGTCCAGAAGCCATTCCTGGTGATTGTCACCTGTGTGGTCTGTGGGTAGCTCAGTCTGGTTTTAAATTTTATGGTCAAGTAGACACTCTGTACAGCACAGCAGATGGAGAAGGGTATTAATAGATGGATTTCATTGTTAAAATCTGTCCCTAAAATTTATTTTGAAAGAAAATATTACACAATCTGTGCCTGGTGGCAGTCAAGTGCAAGCTTGTCAATAGCCGTTTACTTTTTCACTCACCTGGAGCAAATGATAATGATTTCTGAGTGTGAAGAAAAAAAAGTTTGCTCGATTTATGATCCTGCTGTTATGGCACCTGTGCCCCAGTAACAGCCAAAGGAAGGCAGACTACAGAAGCACTTGTTAGAATGGATAACAAAACCAACAGTAATAATGTTAATTCGATATTAGCACTAGTATATCCAGAATTTCAAATGATGTGTCTTAAAACAACTATACAGAGACAAATACAACTTTAAAAAATATTGGGCTGGTGAGATGGCTCAGCGGCATAAGCGCCTGCCTTGCAAGCGCAAGGGCCCAAGTTCGACTCCCGGAACCCACATATGAAAAAGGGGCTGGTGATATCGCTCAGCGGCACGGGTGCCTGTTGGCACGCGAGGTCCTGAGGTCGTCCCCCCGGTACCCACAAAAAAAAAAAAAATTGTATTGCTAGAGGTTAGGCTATATGTATCTGGAGAATAGAAAGATTAGTTGACTATAATTGAAAGCAGAAAGCAAGCTGTCCTACTTCTTTATATCTAATTTCTCATTTTGTAAATGATGTGGCTCTAACTCTGTCAATGAGTTAGGTAGCATCTACACAGTAGAAAAAAATCCAGTTGAAAAATTGTTAACTTAGCCAGATGATGTTTAAAAACACAGTGCAATGCCAAAAAATTAATGGATTCATTTTATTTGATGGACCTGCTGCACATTCTTGGTCAACTATTTCCCTGTCGATTTATCACATTTTGGCTCTTCCTGTGGCTAAAGATTACCTTTTTGTCTGGAATATGCATTTTCATCATGCAAAGATATCATTTGACTGCTGATGTTACCCTTATAAAGTATTTTAGAGGATTAATCTGATAGAATACTGAGCCATATGTGGGCTATATCAATGAGGCTCATGTGCATATGAGAAAGGGTTAAGCCAAAAAAATTTAAAAAGCTAGATCCCAAAGAATATATGCACACTGATTTTAACTAGGTAGAAGTAGTATCTGCATATTAGCCAAGAATAGAAACGAATTTGCAGGATAATAGTCCCATGTTTATTAAGAGGGTGTGTATGTGCATATAAAGTTTGGGTTAGAATAATTTACAAATGAAAAGGATGCTGGAAGAAAATGTGTCAAGACAATCCTTGTTATAAGATAAAGTTTTGTACTCTTAGAAACATGCCTATGCAGCCAAAACAATTTATTACTAAGGGTGGATTAGGGATTTAGTGGTTTTATTCCTAAGAAAAAAAGCAACAGCACAAGATTAATATTTTAAAAGTTTACTTAGAAACAAAACACTACTGGCCTCCAAGACATCGTGTGCCAACTTTCCTCTCTGAATAATTTTTACAGACAACTTATAACCTCCCTAAATTATAGATTTAGGTGGAAAAATAAGGGGTTATTGTATTATAAGGAAGCTGACAAATCTTTAACTATAACAGCACTAGTTATTGCTACTGTAATTTATGCATAGATACTGATTCTAATTAAGTAATAGCAGAGGTTGTCTTTGAATTTATGAGGCTATAATCAGCTCCCTTGCGCTCAATAAATGCCACAGCTACACTCTGTGGTGTTAATTTCACACTACAGTGGGAACTCGTGGTTGTTGCCAAATATACTCATAAGTCACAGGCAATTTGGATTATTACTGTAGTGTGTGCTGCACCAGGAAATGAACTAGTTCATAATCACTTTTTAAAGCCATCATCGAGTGTTTGTGTATATGATAACTCTTCTGACATTGATGGAGCATAGTGCAGTAGCTTGTATTTTCCCCCCAAATAATTGCTAGATAAAATAAACATGTCAAATCCTCTGGAAAAATAATATGAGAAAGCCCATCCATCGTCAGCTATCTGGCTATGTTTAATATATGAGATCATAAGCTTTGGGTTTGGTTTTTTTTTTTTTTTTCCCCTATAAACTACCTTCTGTGTGTTTTTCCCCAAAGGGCAGCGCCTGATATGGGGCCATTTCTATATGAGGATTTCATGATAACTGTGATGGGATTTTATGGCATGAACTTGCCAGCAAAATGTATTCTGTTCCTTTCTCATTTCCTGAAGCTGGATATTGACCTGAACACTTTCATCTGAGGTTTAATGCTAGAATTACTTCCTCAAAATGTCAGAGAGAGAGAGAGAGAAAGAGAGAGAGAGAGAGAGAGAGGCAAGCCAAGAGAGAGAAGAAGTGAGCAAGCCAATTACAATTGTTTTTATCTTGCCTCCATCTTCCATTTCAGAGGAGTTACTAATGGTAGTTGGGCTTTAAGAAATTCCACCCAGGACTGCATAGTATTCCAGGTTTTATTCTTACTTCCACCACCTGGAGTGGCTCTATTTTTTTCCCCTCAACAGTCTATGTGTTCACTCTGTTGGCTATAAGGGGTCTTCTTTGTAAGTGAGAGGGCAGCTTGCATTAATTCCATGGACGAATGCTCTGGCTGATTGTAAGGACCACAGATTTCTGTTTTGAGTGTGTTCATGTCATTTTCTGAGGAACCCACTAGGTTCCAATGCAATCAACAACTTAATAGAGAACCATGTTTTCTTCCTAAGAGGAAACTCAGAAGGCAGATGGCTCCCCACATGATGTTTGAGAGCTGCCAAAATCAAGATGCCAAGAGAGAATGAAAGTAGTCAAAGAGTTTCACTTTCTCATTGTATTTTTTCAAATAAAATGACACAAAATATCAGATATTTCCTGTACAGCTTTCCATGACCTACCAAAAGAGGATTTTTCAAACATCTAAAAACCTGGCATCCTGGATTGGAAGCTCATCCTTTGGTCATGAGCTGGGCACCAAAAGGTGATTTCAGGAAACTACAACTAATACCCTTTGGAGGGGACTGATAATCATTACAGGAAAAAAGGAGAGAGAGAGAGAGAGAGAGAGAGAGTGTGCATGTGTGTGTGTTCTGATCCTTTTTATTAGCATCCCAGAGGCAGAAATTGTGGTCTCAGAATGGCACAGAGTCACAACTCTTTTTCACCTAATTTGCAACACGAAAGTCTTGTATTATTCTACACACACACAAAATTAGGGCAGCAGCTGCATAAGCAGAAAAGCTTTAGGTATAACAAATTCTCCTTGAACAGTACAAATGTGCACCCAGCCTTTTGGAAGTAAGATGGAGATTTTTAAACAAATCTTGATAGCAGCATAGTCAGAAGTCTTAATCTATTTGTGGGGACTATGGAAATGCACTGCTAAATGTCCCTTCTGGAGAGAGCCTGCAGTGAGGCATTGTTAACTGACCACACCTCGGATTCTCCAGGGCATTCATATCATGGCTATGATCTTCCCAGATACCTCTCAGACCATGACTAAACATGGGACTTTGGAAAGGACGTTAAAGATAGGCCATTCCTGCCCAACTTGTGTATCCTCTAATGGATAGCCTCTGCTTAGGGACTCCTCCAACATATGCTTCCTCTAGTGGACCGTCTCTGCTCCAGGATTCCTCATTAGCTGGACCAAGACTCTCACAGAGCCACACTGCAGTCGGAGGCTCATCTTTCTGAATCCTTCCTCCTTCTCTCTCTCTTTCCACAAGCGTCATAGTTACAACACCACTGGAAAGTTCTCTCTATACATGTCTCCAGATACTTCCAAATGTTCCCCACAAGACAATAGTGTCCCCTGGATGAGAACCACTGGAATAAGCTCAGAAAGATTCCCTAGGGACAGTTAGCTGCTTGTTCCTCTGAGTTCCTGGGGTATTCAATTTCATTAAAACACTTTTGGGTTTCACTGTCATTGTTCATCTGTCAGGTTCTCCGACTACATTATGAACTCCTGCAGAGGAGTTCTGTTTTTCATTTTCATTGTATTTCTCCTGTCTCCTTTTAGCCCTGTGCAAATGATATTTATTTAAATGTTGAATCATAAAAGAGAGGGAATAAGGCAGGAACAAAGGAAGAAGTGAAGGAGGGCAAAAGCAAGTAGTTAGACAGCATCAACAGGCAGGAGAGAGTGAATCCATGAACCATATCTCCTCTGCTGACCGGAGTGGCTTGGTATATGTTTATATGTCAGGGTCTGGGTATTCCCATTTTCTTGATCCTGGTTTTGGCCTTAATACATGACTCTTACTTTCTATAGTATTAGTTTGTTGGGGAACTGTTCATCTATTACACTCCAATTGTTGAAATCCTCTTTGGTTTTTGGATCTTCTCTCTGCCCACTTGGAGGCTGCTTCCAGGCAACAGCTGGCAGCCGGTGGTCCCTCCTCGGTAATTGACAGCAGTTAGCCATCAGTAACATGATCTCAGACACCAGGGCACTGCTCCAGAGGGTGAGCACTTCTTGTTTTGGATTAACCAAAAAATATTCTGAATAATGCATGGTCCAAATGGAGAGGGAGATAGGAATGCAATCAATTAACTTGAGTGATGTCATAATCCACACAAGGTACACAGAGCTCGAATTCCAGCCCTTTCCGGGCTCAGCTCTTCCGAGGATGATCAGCAGCGCTGCCAGGGGCTTTCGGCAGGCAGTTGGGCCGTGTTTCTCAGTGTGATAGACCTTGGAGATTTGGGAAAGAATTTATTTGCTTACTAAAATTATTTCAAAATCACACTAGCAGGAATGAGAGCAATGCTGGTGGGCAAAGCAAAAAAAAAAAAAAAAAAAAAGGACTACCATCTGTTTTGGCTCATCTTGCTCTCAAAACCTACATTCTTTTGAGTTTTGAGAGTGAGCAGATGTAGCCAGAGGTGAAAGGATCCCTTTCCAGGCACGGGCCAGGTATCTGACCAGCCAAGAAGGCCTCAAAAATTCTTCTCCTCCTTCTATTTTCTAGGTAGAGGTTTGCCAATCTTTAAGAAAAAAATTTTTTTAACTTCTTGAGTTTTCAGTCTTCCATATATCTTACAGTCTGCATAACAGCTAAAAATATCCTTGGCCATCTATCTTTGACATCATGGAACACTTTGCTATAGTCACCCAAATTGGAGTTTTATGGAAATCTAAATTTGTAAGGGATGAATAAATGAATAAATTCAGTAGTACTCAAAGTTTAGTGAATAAAACATCCACTAAGGGAACTTATTAAAAATTCAGATTCAGAAAATGCCCAGAAATTTGCAAGTTTTTAGGTAAGGTATTAATTCCATCAAGAAAAATTCACTCATCTGAGATATACAGCTTGGTGAATTTTGATAACTGTGTACAACCAAGTAACCTCCAGCACAAGCAAGATATAAACCAATTACTCTACCCTGAAAAGGTTTTCATGTCCCTTTGCAATCCACCTCTTTTGCCCTCCCTTATCTCTAGCCCCAGGCAACTACTCATCTGCTTTTTGCCCCTGTAATTTTGCCTTTTCTGGAATTTAATATAAATATAATCATGTAGCCTTTTGTATTTGACATTTCTTCCCCAGGATAATATTTTGAAATTTTTCTGGGGTGTTTGCATTTTCATTAGAAATTATAGATTATTCTGTGCCATACTCATACAGTTTCACCGTAATACTCTGAAATTCCCTGATCTGGTCCAAAGTAATTGCTTCATAGATGAGGAAACTAAGATATAATGTGAGTGCCTTGTCTGAAGTGAAATATTACTGAGAAATCTGTAAAACTTCTGTCCCAGAGAGACTTTTCTGAATCATTTGATTTTATTCTACCTCTTTATGTTGAGATTCCAGGTCCCTGGGGAAGCACATTAGCAATCATATCTTAAAACACTCTCCTTACTTTGGATTCACTTAACAAATAATATGTGATCCAATATGAAAGTATCTTTTCTGTTTTCTTTTATATTACAGGAAACTATTGCCAGGGATTTCTTAAATTCGTAAAAATGTACAGCAGAGGGCCGGTGAGATTGCTCAGTGGCACAAGCGCTTGCTGGCAAGTGCGAGGTCCTGAGGTCGACTCCCGGTACCCACATTAAAAAAAAAAAAAGAAAAGAAAAATGTACAGCAGAGTATGAATTAGTAACAGAATGACTCTACCACATTCTTGCTGACCTCAGTGGATATTTCTTGAAGTTATGCAAATGGCCAACAAGTACATGAAAAAATCAGTCAGTGTCATTAATCATCAGGGAAATGAACTCAAAATTACAATAAGATACTAGTTAGAATAGTTATAATCAAAAGACAAAAAATAAATGCTGAGGGTATGGAGAGAAGGGAACTCTCATTCACTGTTAGTGGGAATGTAAATGAGTACAGCTCTTATTAGTAAGAGTACAAATATTTTACTGATTGTTAGGTGTCACCAATATTGAGGAACCAGCACAATGAAATCTGCACCCCCAAGCTTTTTCTTGACAACAAGTCCTGTCAAGAATTTAAGAAAGGCTATAGAGCCTTCCAGATGGAGGAGTTAGAGGGATACACAAGATTACTGGCTAGCAAGAGAGTCCAGGATCAATCAAACCACAGTCAGGAGCAGATTTTGAAGGTCCACTATGGACCAGTTACTGCTCCATGAAGCACTCCATGAGAGGCAAAGCTCAGGAAGGATTATTACAGGCAGCTAAGTTAAACAGAAATGAATATACAGCCAGAGAGGGCCTGGGCTCTCAAGGAAGTCAGCAGAAAGAATAAAAACATCAGAATTGTGGCTGGAGGCGCATCTGAAGAAGATCAGGCCTCAAGATAAAGATGAAATGGCCAAACCAACATGCCTCCCTACGAGATAAACAATAACTTGGAATTATACTGTACTAAGCACCAGAAAGTCCAGAGAGGCATCAGTTGCCCAGGTTGGTGAGCAGAGCATCCAGATTCATCCTACCCAAAAATGCCTTGTTCTTTCCATGTACCCTTGCTATGTGACCCACTTCCCTATTAGCTAAGCAGTTATACTTGTAATCCTATAGGTTGATTATAGTTTGACCCAAGTTGTACCCACATTGTGACTTTGCTGTATAAATTAACAAAGGGCCTCAGTGGCAACCCACTTCTGGGACCCCTTCTGTCTCTCAGGAGCTATTCCTATTCTCCAGTAAACCTTTCCTACTCTGAACCTCCACTGTCCTTTGGAATTCACTCTTCAATTTCAGGGAACAGGAACTTGGCGTACCTGACATCTAGCAGGTTGGGAGTTATATTTTCCTCTTTATCATTTTGGAAGTCACACTGAGATCTTTGGAAGGAGGTAAGAGTCTGCTTTTGTTTCATGGCACCCTTAAATATTTTGAGTGGATTCCAGATTGCGATTCCTTTAGGTATCAAAAATTGGCATCTGTTCTTTGCTGGTTGCTTATGCCTTTTGTTGGTTGCTTGAGCCATGTTAAAAATTGAGAGCAGGGAAGATTGTAATGTCTTCATATTTAGGTTTCTTTGAGAGGACATTTTTATCTTTGCAGGCAGGGCCTTATATTCCTGTTTTGTGTATGCTGATTTGTACTTACTTCTACACTGGCTGATGAATTTACTTGTTCCTTTCTTGACTTGTTTGGCTGTTACAAGGTGGCTTCTTGTCTAATTTTAGACAGCTGTTTGGAAGGGCAGTTTTGAATTTCTAATTGCTTTGCAGCTTTCACTCTTGGGTATCTCTGAGGCTAGGGAACAGGTTTTTGCAGTTCACCTCTGCTATGGACGGTTGTTATGATTATAAGTAAATGGTATTTTGCTTCTTTTTACACTCATGAACATCTTTTCTTCTTTTCATTTGGCAGCTGAGTCCTACAAACTCAGTGTTCATCTATAAGGAAAGGAAAGATAGACATTCCTTTACAGACTACATAACCCCAGTCGCTGGGTAAGAAGGGAATCAGAATTCATGCTCATCCAGGAGGGAACACGTGAGGGTTTTGACTGACCTAGTGCCTAGGCAGAGGTTTCTCAGGCAACTGACAGGACAGAACATCATTCAGGTTCTTTGTTGGTTTTCTGCTTGGCAATGCAGTTAGAGTTAATGGTAGCTTTTATCTTTGAGGCATTTTTCCTAAGGACTGGAGACCCACCCAGGGAAAGCTCTTGGTTTTGAATGTCTTTCTGCCCTTGAGATGATTAGGATTTAGTTTTGGTGCTGTGCATAGTCACTCTTCTGTCCTTTCTCCACTGCCCTGCTCTTGAGAAATAATGCAATTTACCACAACAGCGTTTTGTTCAAGGAAATTCTCTTCTCTGTGACTACTGGATTCCAAGAGCAGGTCTCTGGAGCAGTGAGCTTCCCCTCCCTGGGGCCCTTCCAGAATGAAGGTGACCTTCACTTATCCCTTGTCCATAAAAACAAAACAGAACAAAACAAAACAAAAAACTGGTCTAGATTTAATGCTCAAACTCTCAAAGAATAAATGTAAAAGTTTTAGTGCAAATTTATCTGCCTTTTAGTCCTTAGACAAAACTGGAAATTAACTCCTTTCATTTTACCCTCTCTTTAAGAATGCTGCATGGGGGCCGGTGAGATGGCTCAGCGGCTTAAGCGCCTGCCTTGCAAGCGCGAGGGCCCGAGTTCGACTCCCGGATCCCACATATGAAAAAGGGGCCGGTGATATCGCTCAGCGGCACGGGCGCCTCCTGGCGCGCGAGGTCCTGAGGTCGACCCCCTGGTACCCACAAAAAAAAAAAAAAAAAAAAAAAAAGAATGCTGCATGGGCCGGTGAGATGGCTCAGCAGCGTAAGCGCCTGCCTTGCAAGCGCGAGGGCCCGAGTTCGACTCCTGGATCCCACATACGAAAAAGGGGCCGGTGATATCGCTCAGCGGCATGGGTGCCTGTTGGCGCGTGAGGTCCTGAGGTCGACCCCCCGGTACCCATTAAAAAAAAAAAAAAAAGAATGCTGCACTACCAGGCAGGCTGACGGGTTTTTATATCACAGAAGAGTTCATCGATAGAATAAGAAACATTCCTAGGGACCCTTATGAGTTAATAACAGTTTTAAACAGCAACTGATATGAAAGGATAGCCATTGCCCCAGTACCCAGACAACTGTCTCTCTCTTGCCATCATTTCTCTCCAGAGCATCTTGCCAGGCCTGCCATTCTTGGAGATACGCTAACTGAGGTTCTGAGAAAGAAAAGCCTGTAGCTAAGTATGGTCCGAGGGACACAGGACCATGAGGAATGGTGCCAAGGTGCATGGTAAAAGTGGCTAATCCAGGGCCGGTGAGATGGCTCAGTGGCGTACGCGCCTGCCTGGCAAGCGCAAGGCCCCAAGTTCGACTCCCGGAACCCACATACGAAAAAAGGGCCGGTGATATTGCTCAGCGGCACGGGCGCCTGCTGGCACACAAGGTCCTGAGGTCGACCCCCGGTACCCACCAAAAAAAAATAAATAAATAAATAAAGGTGGCTAATCCGGCTCTGGCCACTTCCTGGCACCTCCAGTTCACTGCTGCTAGTGCTGGACGGGTTTAAGTCTAGGGAACACCTTAGATTGGGCGCAGAGCAAGAAGGATAGACAGGGATGCCTTCTACCCCTTTGTTTCTTTTTCTTTTAAAATACAAACTTAGTTCCAAAGAGTGTCACCTAGTCTCTCTCTACACCCTAGCTTGGCCTGAGGACCCCACTGGACCTTTAACAGTGTGTACCTTTAGGGGAAAGAGTTCAGTGGCCATCAAAACAGCAGTTTTGGCTACAAGCAAAGACTATTAAATGAGAAGCCTGCATAGCCAGCTATTTCAATAAGATAAACCATCAACCTATGGCCCATCTTAAAAACTCTCTTCATTTTCACAGGTGTAAAAGGATTTTTTCCTTCTGATCTCTATTACTAAAGATTTCTGTTAATTGACCTATAAAAAGTTCTGACTTTTTAAATAAAGTCTATTTATAGCTACAAACCTAAAATTGTAAAATTGTTATTGAAGTTCAACTTGACCAAATACAACTGAGAGTGCACTCTAATTTAAATATAGTCATTTTTGTGTTTGTTTTTGTCTGTTAAATGTGTGTTAATAACAAGTTAAAGCACCTACAACTGCTCCAGTTAAGAAAAATATTTTTTTGAGCTCAACAATTTCTTTTTTGGTTCTTTTTGAGATTTCCATCAAAAAGCCATTTATATAGGTTTTCAGTGTAGCCAAACTTATTTAAAACATTCACAGATGAGGACCTATACTCTCAAGGCTTACAGAGGACTTACAAATAAAAGCCTTAAAATTTGATAGCATGGGGTTATGTATGATTGAGTTGTTGTATATGTTTCTGTGCAAAAATGATATGTTCTATTTTAGTTGGTACATAGATAAGAAGATACTCATAATATAGCTCAAATACACTTGTTCACAGGGTTAACAATGAGAACACAAGATAAAAATAAAGATGTCTTTAAAGACCATATTTCCATATTTCCATCCAGCTTGTTACCTAATTGAGATAATATCATAGGGATTAGTTTCATAAATGCAGTGTCTATTGTTGCTTGCCTCCAATAACTTAAGAGTTTTTCCTTGGTTAAAGACAATATGTATAGCTCAAAGTGTTTAAGTGTTATGATTTAGTTCTCATGAGTCATCTAAAACAATTATTAAGATATATTTAAGTTGACTAAGTAAAACCTTAATTAAAAGGTTAAGCTTTCTATGTCTAAAGCAGTAAGGTTTTCTTAACATACTAAAATGTTCTTGGTTAAATTTACAAAAGTAGATTTAAAGGCAAAGTTTCTACATTTTACTAAAATAAGTTTCTTGTGTTCTCACTGTTAAGCTTTTGGTTACTAAAAATTGAGTTTTAAGAATTAAAGCATAGGGCCGGTGAGATGGCTCAGCAGCATAAGCGCCTGCCTGGCAAGCGCGAGGTCCCAAGTTCGACTCCCGGAACCCACATACGGAAAAAGGGCCGGTGATATCGCTCAGTGGCACGGGCGCCTGCTGGCGTGCGAGGTCCTGAGGTCGACCCCCGGTACCCACAAAAAAAAAAAAAAGAATTAAAGCATATATAAGTGTTAACCTATGAAATGTCTTCAATAATCAGTTCATGCTTGGTTAGATAAACAACTATTGTCTTAGTTTAAGACAACATATATTTGGACATATATGTATGTACACATCTAAAAACAAGCTACGCTGTGAGTTTAAGATTTAAAGTTAAGTTTATAGAGTTCAGTCTATGTAAATTTGATACATATAAAGTTACCAATAGGTGCTCTCTTTTATATGGTATACGTTTAGACCTCAAACATATAAAATGATCAAAATTTGACATCTGTTTAAATTTGGCCCTGAAATTTAAACTTGACCTGCAAGCATTTTGTTATTGTATAAATTAGATACACTTGTATATTGGGTATTTGAGCACAAGTTTATTTGTGGTCATGAACACTGTGTCCTAAATGTATCAGAGCTGTGAAGATGTCCTTAATTCTTGTTAATATAGTGTTGTAAATCTCATGGCATATTAAATGGTACATTTGTGTTTCCCAAGTGTACAGGCCTTCAATGATACTGAAAACTAAAAAGCATCTAATCATAGTGGCGACTTCCAGGTTAAAGTTGTTTATGGTGGCAAAACTTTTAGGCTCAAACATCTGGCATTTCCTTAGTATTTGTGATGAAATGTACATGCCAATCCAGCATGAGACATCCAGCCAGATGATGCAGATATGTCTTCAGGCTTGTGCTTATGTGATTGTTATGTAATTATGTTATAACAGTTGGAGGTACCTAAATACTCTACAGTCCAGGCAATGTCTCTGTAATGATTAGAGATTAGAGGTTGATAAACTGTAAAGTACATATATAAGCAAGTACATTCTACTTAAATGTCACTAAAATAGTTGAAAGTAAACAAATTAGGTAAAAGTTTCTTTGTGGCATTTGATATTTTGTAATTAGATAAAGGTAATTGACTAAAAAGCTATTTTATACCTAGATGTACATTTAAATGTGTTTCAGAGATAATAATGTCATCATAATGGCCATGCTAAAATGCTATGATGCCATTGATCTCAAGTTTTCTGTGTAAAACTTTATACTGTTATCTGTAACATTCTGCAGGGATTCAACTTCTAAGACAACCATGATTGGCAAAGAAATAACAGTTCATCAGGCATATCATATATTTCAAGGTGCTCAATATCTAGATAAGATCATAAAATATAATACTGATGTAACTAATCTTCTCTTCTTGGTATTCAACCATGGAAGTTTGGGGACCAAAATTTGAAAGATAACTGGGCTAAGAGGACAGCCAATATTTTGACTTTGGCCTTCCAAGGCCAACAAGAACCTAGGATATGAGGGACCTTTTGTAGATCCTATATCTTTGATGAGTCACCCAACCTCCTGAACAGGGAGATTGTTGGATCCTAGAGAACAGGAGTCAACCAATGCAGTGTGCGAAAAAGGAGGGTCACCAAAGAAAGAAATGTCTTCCATGCTTCCACAGGAAGCCACATGGTCAAGCAAGCCCGTGACCCATCCTGGCAGCTGATACAGACAGAGGAGCTGAGAAACTCTATACACGGTTCCAAAAGTAATGCTCAGGGAGATTTAACTGACTTGATAGACAATAAGAGATTAATTTGATTAACACAGGTCTCAGTTTAACTTGGTCTTAAACACTCAGCAGAAAAGTGTAACCAAAAGATGTATAAAATATTGCCATAGTAATAAAGACTAGATATAGAAAGGGGCTCCAATCACTGATCTCTGCTGTCAGTTTCCAGCTACACCTACAATGGAGGTTATAAAAGCTTAGCAAGAATCTTTAAATTCCTTAGCTAAAATTGTCCTTCAAAAACCTCCACACACACCTCTTCTTACCGCTAAAATTAGAGACTTGTGACAAAGAAATATTGGGCTTATAAATAACATCCATCAGTAGAGGGGTCTAGGAGCCAGCTGGTTGCAATTGCTATTCCAATCCCTAAAGAGCAGTGTCTGGATGTGACTCCTTCCCCAATCTGCCTTTCTATTCTAGTGCTTACACTTTGTACGTGCTTTAATCTCTTGGAATATTTGTTTATTCTTGTCTAGAGGCTGTCAAACTACGCCAAGTGATTGTGCAGATTGAACCAATGATAAATATACCAGACTCCTTTTACCAGGGTACACCAGATCAATCTTGTAAAGGGAGTTCATTACTGCTAAACTCTAACATGACTTCTATCAAAGTCCCCTTAGATTAACTCTCTGACTGTGGTCTCCCCTACACCGACCCTTCTCAGCTATAGCAGCTAGATTGAAACTATGTCCATTTTTCCTAACTGCAGTTAGGAATAGCTCTTCAGAGGGGGGAATATTATAGGCAGCTAAGTTAGATAGAAATTAACATACAGTCAGAGAGGGCCTGGGCTCTTAAGGAAGTCAGCAGAAAGAATAAAGACATCAGAATTGTGGCTAGAGGTGCATCTGAAGAACACCAGGCCTCAAGATAAAGATGCAATGGCCAGACAAATATGGCTCCCTAAGAGATAAACAATAACTTGGAATTATACTATACTAAGCACCACCTAGTCCAGAAAGGATAAACAATGACTTGGAATTATACTGTACTAAGTACCACCTGGTCCAGAAAGTCCAGAGAGGCATCCGTTGCCCAGGTTGGTGAGCAGAGCATCCAGACTCATCCTACCCAAAAATGCCTTGTTCTTTCCATGTACACTTGCTGTGTGACCCATTTTCCTATTGGATCAATATTAGCTAAGCAGCTATACTTGTAATCCTATAGGTTGATTATAGTTTGACCCAAGTTGTACCCACATTGTGACTTTGCTCTATAAATTACCCCTGACAAAGGGCCTCAGTGGCAACGCACTTCTGGGACCCCATCTGTCTTTCAGGAGCTATTCCTGTTCTCCAGTAAACCTTTCCTACTCTTAACCTCCATTGTCCTTTGGAATTCACTCTTCAATTTCAGGAGCACAAACCTGGTTTATCTGACATCTAGCAGGTTGGGAGTTATGTATTCTCCTATATCCATGTGACCTTGTAGGCTGTAGCTTTTGATCTTGAGGAGCCCAAGTTTACCTACTAACTATACCTAGGTTTCATTTTAGAGATGAGGAAACTAAGTTTTTGAGAAAGGAAACAATTCTGCCTAGAGACAGTTCCTGACTTAGTCACATAGCCAATAACTACCTTAATCAGGTAGCTGGTATTTAACTTAATCTGTCAGATTCTGTCAGTCAAACTGGGCTATTTCCACTAAGACTGAATGGAAGAGAGTAATTCTGGGTAGCACATCAGCTAGTAAGCACAGATAAGTGAAAAAATCTTCAAGGCCCTCACCATTCAATCACTAATCTACAGGACCATTTTAAAGAATTAATAACAGTTATAAAGCCATTTGCCTTTTTTGTTGCTTTTCTATAAATCGGAAGCACAGCCAAAGCCATAAAAAGAAAATGAGCTAATCTTTCTCAAAAGTGGTTAAAAGAGAGAGAGAGAGAGAGAGAGAGAGAGAGAGAGAGAAAAGCAACCAGCATATATCCTTTAAAATAAACACACAACTTGAGAGATAATATCTGGACTTTCTTTTGCTTTTCTTCATTCCTCTAGAGTGGGTGTTTGTAACTTATTGATCTTAGAGCAGAGGGCCCAGTCCTCATTCTGAACAGAACTGGAATCTCCTTTCACCCTCCTGGAGCTCAAGGAAAGACAAAAGCATGACCCTGTACAGATTTCTGTAATCTTTCTTCAGAGTCCCTGAGAGCTAAGGAATCCAGATGCCACGAAAATAAACAGACTGAAAGTGTGAATTACTTTTATAATTAAATTAGATATTCACGTATAAATACATACATTGCAACAAACACATAAAAACTTGGAAGAATTTCTAAATAACACACACATAATACATATATAAATAAATATATATGTTGAAGAGAGACATGAGAAAGATTTATTAGAGGTAGATACAGGATGCACTCAAGAGCAGAGTACGTGTGCTCAGGAAAATGAGACACATTACAGCTGAGGGATTTTTTATGTGTTTTTGGTCGTGGAAGTGTGTGAAATTCAATAATCTATAGTCTTATTTTTGTCTAGTGGGTGGGAGAGGATGGCCCACCCATAGTGACATAATAGTATATTTATATGGGAAATCCCAAAACCATGGTCCACTCATGGGTGAAAGAGGACCATTTGCAAATAAAAAGGGAATGGGCACACCCATTTGCAGCTGAAAGGGAGTTACCCATGTTTGTTATTTTGGGAGAAGAAAAGGAAAATAAAATAATAAACTGGGCTTATGTCCTGACAGTGCAAGTTTTCTTTTCTTTTCTTTTCTTTTCTTTTCTTTTCTTTTCTTTTCCTTTCTTTTCTTTTCTTTTCTTTTTTTTTTTGGGTACTAGGGATTGAACTCATGACCTCATGCTTGCCAGGCAGGCACTGTGCCACTGAGCTACATCCCCGGCCCCCAGTTTTTCTTAAAAGTACAATTTTTAAAATCTTAATTTCTGTGTCTGCTTTCTACCTAGTTTCTACTTCTTCTATCTTACCTCATTTCTCTCTGAGACTTCGATCCCTTATTTTTAAGGAGATGCAGAAAGCCCAGTGCCCATCTTCAATAACTGCTTCAGGCTGAGGAAGGGCGTTGATCCTGCCTAGCCTGGGCTTGAAAGCCTTGGACTGACATATCTAAAGGAGACATAGGCATACCGGGTTCCATTTTTTGAAGAACCATTATCTTTGATAGCCTGAAAAAGAGAGAAAAGAAATGAGACATTAGCCCACAACAATGAGCCATGCAATAGAAAAGAATTCTGATGCACAGTATGATCATTGCCAGAAAAATGAGGACTTTCTCCCACCAGGTTGTTCCAGGGAACCGGGACCCAGCTAGTTGTAAAGCTTGTGGCAGAGTCTGATGTTGCACTGATTTGTGAGTGTGCATCATGTAATGTACGGGACACACTTGCAGAGTTGTCAGGAATATGCATACAACATTCTGTTTTGATCACACGTTCCACCTTGCCCTGTTGCTAGAATATCTAGGGCCATTTGGTTTTGTAGAATGGCTTTTCTCATCATTTTTACTTCTGAATTTAATAATGAAATACCATCTTGGTGTCTAGTTAGTAAGAGAGTCAATGTGCCACATCACATCTTCAAGTCTTACTTGGGGAATAAAGGTAGCAGCCCGATGATCATACCAGTGGAAAACTGATCTGGTCCACTGAAGGCTCAAGACTGGGAGTTAGCTAGTTGATTTATGGTTTTAACCCACCACCCTTGAACCTATGAATACCCTAGTGTACATCACCCTGGAGGAGTATTTTTAAAGTTGGCAAAATAATGAAGTTCATCAATACCTCTTGGTCTCTCTCTACTGACTCTCTTGCTCAGTAACTATGACTCTTTTCTTTTACTTTAAATTCACTTTTCTTCTTTATGCACCTGCAAACTTTTAATCAGTGTTTAAGACTTAGCTTGACAATAAGTTATGATTTCTTGAGCATGGTCTACATAATTTCATTGAAACCTTACTATATATACATATCTTACTGTAGTATAATATTGTACAGTATTTCTTATTTGTCTATCAAATTATGAAGAGTATTTTATTCATTGTTTTCCAGTGCCCAGCATGCTGTTGATATGCAGCACTGCTAAACAATAAAATAATGAATGCCGTTTCTGTGCCTTCTTGTCACTAACCTCTAGTCCATGTTCCTACACTCACTAATAACTTTGGCATCTTGCTTCACTTCATTCCCTTCCCTCTTACTATCATTCTGGAAACTTCCTGGTCAACACATCCAAAATCCTTGACATAAAGTCAAGTGGGGTTTCCATTTGATTCTGCTTCATGAATTTATATCCATGACTCAAGAATGGTGCTTCTCATTTCACTAAAGTGTTTCCCCCAAATAATAAACTCCAATTTGCTATCGTATGACCTCAACTTTATATTGTTTAATTTTTTTATCTTTTCATTTCTTCTAAACCAGATTTTATATACACCAGAACTTCCAGTCCCTTTCTCTGAGTTTATTGGCCCATTCTTGAACATGACTTCTTCTTAACCTACCCCAGATTTTATGATTTGTCACTTCATTTTTCCTTTACAAACTTACCACCTTTCATCTTCCTCTAATTCTATCCCAGAAATCTCCAATATAAAACCTGTAATTGTGTGTTCCACTTATATTGGGGCCACTGGACATTGCTGGAGAAGTAAAACATCCTTGTAAATCATTGTCAAAATGAATTATGGAGTCCAGTTTGCAGGTAATGCTATGCAGAGATTTTAATCATTCTTAAAATGAGAAGTTGATTTTTAAGTTTTCACTATTATTTTCCAGTCAACTTCCTGTTTCGAACACCTCTTATATATCATGCCAGAACCTCATGACTTTACCTTTACCTTAGTTTTGCCCCAGCCACATCACAAACCTCTGCTCTTTCTGTCACCTACATCTTCACATGGACACAGTAGCTCTGCTCCTATCCCTTCTTAGGGCTTCCTTAGGAACCCGCTGGGCATTAGGATATTAAGAAGCTAGTGGTGTAGGGAAATTGACTCTCTGGGACAAAGCTTTGAGGAATGGAGATAGGACCTACTGAAACTTCTTTGTTCATTCTCATCCCCTCCCTGGACTGTCCCACAATATTGCACATGGCCTTTGGCAGATGGACCTGTATGGTCACATAGTTGTGGCACTTCAGACCAAGCAAAATGATTTTTGTAATGCCTTTTCTCATCCTTGTTCTTGCTCTTTCTCTGTCTCATTTCCCTTTTTCCCCTCTTCTGCTTCCTTGGAATTATGCCACATGCCTCTCTTCAAACACACACATACACACACCATACACATGCATGTACTCCCATGTGCCCACACATGCACAAAGTACTCAAAATAAGCTTTTTGCCCTAGACTCTGTTTGCTGAGTAATCCATACTTCCTATGTTTTACTAATCTTACTCTAAAAAGACAATTTGCTTCCTATTTTATAGAAAAAATAGAAGCTACCAAGTGTGAAAACGTTCCACAGATGTGAAGTTAATTATCTGTTCCCATGCTTGTCTCAGAGAAGAGGCGTAACTTCTTCAACATGAGTCTAATTTCTTTCATGCTTTGAAGACTATCTTCTTTTTCTAAAGGACAATTCATTATATTTTCCTCTTTTCTTTGATTTCATTGTTTCCATTCCCTATGAGGTACAAATATGCACACACCTCCTCCAAGATAAAAAAAAATTCTTTTCTAAATCTATATTTTTATTCTATTCTCACCTTTTCTTTGTAGCTAAGTTTCTTAAGAGCCATTAACAACCTTTTCCCTCTGTTTTACTGTCCTTGAACACACTTTACTTTACAGAATGAGGTTTCTGCCCTCATCACTTACATTAAATGGTCCAAGCAAAGGCCACCAATCATTTCATCATTACCAACTTTAATGGGAAGTTTTCAGTATTGAATACCCTGAAGTTCTTGACACTGTAGCATCTTTTTCTTCCTTAAACTCTTTTCTCCTTAATTCCAGGATTCTACTCATTTCTAAATCCTAAGCTCAATTTCTGACCATTCTCTTTCAAATTCCTTTGACAGCATCTTTTCTTCTGACTCCTTTTGAAGAGAAGATCCTAAAAGATTTCCATCATCCCACTCCATTGTCCCTTACTCCAAACTTTTTCTATGGGCTCACATCCATTGATATGACTCTAAGTGATATGGTTACATTGATGGCCATCAAATCTCTCTGTAACCTAAATGCATGTTTTAAGCACAAGGCTCATGTGTTGAACAGCACAATGGGTGTCTTCTAGGATATCAATTCAGTGGGCAAAAGTGCCTTGAATGTACTGTGTTCCTTCTACCTGCAATGTTTGGCTCTGCCAGTTACACCTGTAAAACTCCATTTCTCCCTTCAAAACCCACTTGAATGTTATCTTGTTCAAACCTCGCTTCATTCCTCAGGTGGAATTGCTTGTTCTGCTTTTGGGTCCCACTCTGGTGAATTTTCTTCAACAAAACTTTATTCCTAACTTACTTTATGTGAAATCCTGAGATAAAGAGATGGAAGCAGTGTACATGCCAGTAAAGGAGTCCCTCCAGAGGTACAAGTTCTGTAAGAGTATCTGGGGGGCCTGGTGTTTTTAAATTGCGGTCTGCTCATTCCTAGGGTGCCTGAGACACTCTCAGGGGACACACAAAAGCAACAATACTTTCATAATAATATTAAAGCATTAGTTGTCTTTCTATTATTGGGTTGCCTGCTCCTAACAGTGGCTTCCCAACTAAATATTACCAGGTTCTGGGTTGGTCGCCTTTCCCTCTGGAGTTAGATTCCAGGTTCTTCTCATTTCAAACAAAGAATTGAACAAAACAAACAAAAGCAGTGGCCAAGTTTATTTGGGAAAGTAAAATTGGAGAGTGAGGGAGAAACTGGCTCTGCAGAGCAAGCTTGGGCCAAGTAAAAGGAGAAAAAGCAATAAAAGAATACCCTGGAAAAACCAGGGTGGGCTACCATGCAGTAAGTCATGATAGCAAGCTCTTCTTGGTGTCTGTGTCCTTTCATACTGTCCAAATCTGGAGGAAACCTTCAAGAACTTCTACATAGGGGTCCTGAAAGCTGGTGCGGGATTTCACATCTCAGGCTGAGGTCAGGTCCAGGCCAGCCTATTGAAAACCTTCTCAAGTTCTCAAGAGAATTCCACATGAGGGGCTTTGGGAACTGTTCTGCGCATGTGTCCCAGGATCTGTGTAATTGACAGGTCACGCTTACTTCCCCAGCCAGCTTTGCCATGTCCTACTCTGCTATCTCATTTCTACCATACTGACATTTATACTGATCATCCAAGAACAATACTACGTAAAACTTAACACCTTAAAATGAGTCAAGGCAGTGGCATTAAACTAATAGTTGCTGGATTCTTCACTGCCACCCACTCACAGTAAAAGAAAATTCCAGTTTCACTTGAGATTGTCCTTGGTGAAGCAATAAAAATTATTAATTTTAAATCTCAGCTGTTGATTTTAAGTTTTTAATAGTCTGTGTGGCAATATGAGAAGTTCACATTAAGTAATTGCTGTACACTGAAGTAAGATAGATGGTTATCTCAAAGAAAGGTACAGTTGTTTGGGTTGTAACCTGGATTAGCCATTTTTTTGGGAAACGTCTTACTTAAAGAATGACTGATGAGCATTAAATAATAATGGTTATTTTTATTATGGGCAGCTAAGTTAGATAGAAATTAATACACAGTCAGAGAGGGACTGGGATCTCAAGTAAGTCAGTGAAAAATACAGATATCAGAACTGTGGCTGGACGTGCATCTGAAGAAGGTAAGGCCTCAAGATAAAGTCACAATGGCCCAACTTATACACTTCCCTACAAGATAAGCAGAACTCTAGTTAGTGCCACCCAGTCCACTAGGTCCAGATACACATCAGATACCTATGTGGGTGATCAGAACAACTGGACCAATCCCTTCCCAAAAAATGTTCCTGTTTTAGAAGTCATAGGTAAGCCAAAGTTAATAATGTTAGCCATGGGACCTTGCTACATGCCCCGCTTCCTGACTGGATCAATATTAGCTAATTGACTATACTTGTAATCTTATTGGTTGATTACAGTTTGACCCACATTGTACCCACATTGTGACTTTGCTGTATAAATTACCCCTGACAAAGAGCCTTAGTGGCAACCCACTTGGGATCCCATCTGTCCCCCTGCAGTTATTCCTATTCCCAATAAACATTTCCTATTCTTAACCTCCTTTGTTCTTTGGAATCCATTCCTCAATTTCTGGGGACATGAACTTGGCACACCTGACATCTAGCAGGTTGGGAGTTATATTTCTCCTATATCATTCTGACCTGAGTTTTTAGCAAATATTTCTTAAAAATGAGTAGGGGTGTCACTTCAATGAAAACAACAGACAGTATTTGTTGTTAATGATAAAAAGTCAAGCTTTCTGATAAAGTTAGAATTTTGGAAAATATAACCACCCATAAGTTTAACAGTCTCCTAGTAACCTAGGCTTTTAAAAATGAGATTGGTGGATGACATTAACAACCTGGCTTTTTTTATATTATATAATGAAAAGTATCAATGTTTGGAAGATCTGCATAACTGTGAACTGATATTTTCCAAATGACCAGTGCATGGTGTTTGAAAATCATACATGGGTAAAAGATCCTTTCAAAGTGAAAAACAGACCAATGAATTTTAATTTAACAGAGTATGAAAAGTTTATTGAAATGATTTCAAATTCCACAGTGAAACTAACCTTTAGAAAACTACAACTTGGCAAGCTTCAGTGCAATTATTAAAGAAGAATGTCTATAATTATCTGAAATAGCTATTAAAATATTCTTCTTTTTTCCAAATACATATCTGTGTGAGGCCAGATTCTCTTCATATACTTCAACTAAAAACAATGTATCTATAGCAGATTGACTGTTGAATCAGATATCAGAAGCCAGCTGTCTTCTATATGTCAGACATTAAAATGATTTGCAAAAGTATAAAACAACCTCCCTTAAATTTTTTGTTTTTGAAAATACAGTTTGTTAAAAGATAATTTTCAAAAGCAAAAGTAATAGCATTACATTCTTACAGATGTAGAAATAAATATAGTTTAAAAATCTAATTCTACTCATTAATCAATGAGGGAACCAGGCAGATATTACAACCAAGATATTCCATATAAGCAAAAATTATTTGAAGGACTCTAATTTTTAGGAGTATAAAAGAATTCTGTGACCAAAAAGTTTTAGAAAACCCCTGTGTTAAGAACTGAAGAAATTAATTAATCCCCCTGCCTGCTTGTTGAAGATTAGGAATCCCGCAAAGTCCACCAATCCTGTAATCTCATCTGGCTTCTCCAGGGAGCACTAGGCCTATTGCTTCCTCCCTAGTCCTCTCCAGCACCAACGTACTGCTGCAAGTAGCCCCTTTGGATGGCTAACCAAACCCACGAAGCCTCATAACACTACAAAGACTGGTGACTACAATGTATGCTGTTCTGGTCATCTCTCTTTCAACCCACATTTTCCCTAATCATCCCCATCCTAGTTCCTTTCAAGGCACTCCAGATCCACGACAAATGACTTTGTTTCATTCTTCAACCTTATCATTTTATGTTTCTTTCATCTGCTGCCTATGCTGAAGCTTGGCTCTCCAAAAGTGCCACTTCCCTGAGCTTTATTGAGAGGCAGCTGCTCATCCTCCACATGCCTTAGAGCCAGGAGGAAGCCTGGGCATCCTCTTGTCACCCAGTGTTGCTTTTAGATCATTATTCCACCCTCTTAGGAACAAAACCGGTTTTTTAAAATCAGTATCATTCATCTTCTACCCTCATTGTCATCAACCACCTACTCCTCTCTGTTCAAAGATACTAAAGTTGACAGTCTTCTTCTCAAATTCCTTATCATTCTGGTGAAAAACACTTTCCATTTCTTCACTTTTTGACCATGAATGACCTCTGCCTCATTTCTATGAGCACTTCCTAGAACTTTCAATCACCGGAAACTACTTCTCTACACCCAGACCACAGGCTTCCTGATTATAGTTGCGAAATCTTCCATTCTTTTCATCTGTTATTCTCACCATATTTTTTCTTCAACCTTTTTGTGTCTTCTACTCCCTTGTTCCTTCAACTGTCATCTCCACGTCAGCTTCAGTCTCATCATGACCCCGAAGCAAATTTCTTCAGTTACTTTCCTGCTAACATCTTCAAAACCTCAGCATCCTTTTTCATGTCTCCTCTGCCTGGTAAATTGAATTTTGCAGATCTCCAGCTGATGGCCTTTTCTGGTCCTACTCACGGGGCACTGAGTGCCACCCATGAAGTTGATGCCGCTACAAATTCATGTCCTGTAATCCCACATAGTCGTCAAAGATGCCTTCAAAATATGTTTCCTGAGTCAATTCCTCTCCAGCTCTTTCCATGACCTTCAAGCTCTTCCCTCCAATACTTCCTCCTCCTGTGTGTCAGGAATGCACTGATCTCCTTCCTTGAAATAGTGAAAGGATGCTACTGTGTGAGATCTCTCAGCTTTTTGCCATTCTTACCCACACTATGTCCACACGTATCTTTGCTTGCTCCTCTTTAATCACAGTAGAAAGATCAGAAAGTGTCTTTTTTAAGGTTCATCTCTATCCCTGCAAGAAGGTCAGATAGGAGCTGTGTTCAGCGTTGAAGGATGGGTTTGGCTGCCATTACTCCACAGGGAAGGGCTCAGGGAATCAATACCTCAGTTTCACTTATCTTCTGTCCTCCCTTGTTTCTTGCTAATGCTTCCCATTGATTGAACATAATTAAAAGCCAGAAGACAGGGAGGCCATTGATACATTCCATAGAATTTCAGTCTCCCGGGACACATGGCAAAGGGGAGAAAGTGAAGGGGAGGTCTAGGAAGCCAAAAGAAAATGTCCAGCACATTCCCCTTTTTTAGCGCTGGGGACTGAGAAGGATCTCCCAGAATTTGCACTGCAGTGGGACCTGACTCCTCGAGCACACATAGTTTCAACTAATTAATGAGTAGTGGTTAGGAAGAGTAGAGAGGAGTACACCAGGACATTTGTTTCAGGTTCTTCTGTACAGCAGGTCTCCTGGCTGGAAAGAAAACTCAGTACTCCTAGCAAGGCCCTCAGGGGAATGATGACACCCTCCCACGTTTTCTCTTTCTGTCTGCCCGGATAGCATCCTGTCAATGGACAGACATTCTATAGTTCCATGTCCCCATTTCCTTACTCAGTTCTCTGTCTGTGGGGAAATTTCTGCTTCTCCACATGAGGGGACCTCAGAGGACTTAGCCATTCCCCAGCAATATCAAGCAGCCGTTAGGTCAATAATTAGCTACCTCAGGCCCTTTCTGAAACCACCCTCTGCCACCTACAGTGGACAGCTGGGCTAAATGCGTACCAGAGGTGATGAAAGCATCTACCAGGTATTTCTGTGTTGCCAGTTTAACTCCTCCTCACTCTTTCTCGCTCCAGATAACATCTAGTAGCACCAGCCATTGTAGCAAGGGATTGCTTTTGCTGCTAAGTATATATACTTTCCTTTGTCATCAAAATGAATTTATATTCAGTCCCTGTGAGTAAGAAATTAAATCAGAATGTTTTCCAAGCTCTGAGCCTTGTTACAAACAAATATGTGCAAGTCCTATTGACACCATATCTTAAGCATACTGTAATGTGATGGAGAAGATAAATATCTGCTCTCCCGATTTAGATTTGAGGTTACATTAGCTAGGTTTGTGCCCGAGTAGCCCAATCGGAACTGCAAGCAAATCATCTTTGGTGAGATCAGACCTGATAATGGGAAATGAATTCACCCAGCTAAAATGAGATGGGTCTTACAAAAGACTTCCCTGTGCTCCTGTTTATATAGGCAAATTATTCACTCCGATGGCTCCTAGGCCGCAGCACTGGCTGAGCCTTTTCCTGCTATTTTTGAGCCATTTATCACAACTAGAGCTTTATTAAAAATGTACCCTCCACTCTTCAGAGAACAAGTATGAAAATCTGGTTTCTGAAGATATCAAAGCCATTTATTTTTGAAGTTGGCAGCGCTGGCTGTGAACGCTGCTGCGGGATGGGTCTTTTTTGTGAAAGGAGGAGTTATATATTTTTCAGAACAGGCTTTTCTGCTTTCATCTAGAAGAAACAATGAAATATTAAATATAGTATGAAAAAATTAAAATGTTTTGAAAGGGAAGGAAGAGCAAATCATACAACCTGATTGGAAACTACTTCAGGGAGCCTCTCTGATAACACTCAAGAGAAAGTCGTAGAGACTGGGCTCCTCTGATCATCCCATCTGTCCCCTTCTTTCTTCCCTGCAGAGCTGCTGCTCCTCGCTGAGCAAATGCTCCAGCCATAAGCATGGACAGGAGCAGATGGGAACCTTTGGGGTGTCTGTCCAAGTCTGGCCAGGACCTACTTATAGAACAGTAGAGGCACAAGTTAGGAGAGAGAGTCAGCCAATGAGCTGGTTAGTCCTCGGAATGAGAAATGGCTTGGAATTAGAATTCGGTATGAATTTCAACTCAACCACTTATTAACTATGTGGTCTTGGAAAAAACACTTATCTCCCCTGAAATCCATTTTCACATCAATTAAATAGAGATAACAATATTCACTGTCCATCTGGAGGGATTGACTGTAATTATTAAAGTACGTGGTATGAAGTCAGTATTTATCAGCATAAACATAGCAAACACTTCAGTTGTATTTACACTGTGCCAGCCACTCTTTCAGGCATGTCGTCTGAACTCATTTCATCCTAAAACAACCACATGAAAAAGGTACTATTTTATCACCACTTTACTGATCAAAAATACAAGAAATAAGAAAACAGGCAGAACAAAATAAAGTTGCTGCCCCATAACTCACATTGTGCTTATAGGGGCAGAGCCAGGATTCCAACCCAAGTATATGGTCCTGGATTTCAATTCCTGGACCTTCGTTCTTCACTAGAGAAAAGTCTTCATGGATCGATGTTAATTTTCTCCTACCTGTAGTAATAGTTTGGTTTTCCTCCTACAGAACTACAAAGGGCTTCATTATTGTTAATTTTGCTTAGACATGACCCTCATGAATTTGAGTCAGTTTCAGGACTCTGGATTTCTTTTTCTGTGTGGATGGCTTTACTTTTTACTAAAAAATCCAACATACTTCCAATACATGATATTTAGTTTAAGTCCATAGTGTTTAAAGAGAAACCAGCTCATTTCATGATATTGATGAACAGTAGACAAACAACAGGTTGTTTAGATATTCTCTGTTTCCATTGGGTTGTCAGGATATGTGAAGACATTTTAAAGATGGAGAACCACGGCCCATGAAGATGCAATTCCAGAGTTAACAATGCTGCCAATAACTGAGGCATTAATTGCCAATCAGCAGCCCCTACTGAGCTAAACTGAAACACTGTCACCTCTGTGAGTGAAACAAAAGGACAACATGTTAAATCGGAATCTTGAGTCCTGATTTATGTACTAGTTCAACATAAATTGATGTAAACATGAATATGGGAGTTATCAATAAACACGTGTGAATGATTTACTGAATAAACCAAAAGCTGCATAGGAAATTAAATTTGTAAATAAATCAAATTTTAAATTTGTAGGGAAACTTACTACCTTGTAAAATCATTTTGTGCAGTGGAGGATTCTTCTGTGGTGGAGTACGTTCTGGCTAATATACCTATTCAAGACACTTAAATTTTGGTATGGTGTTTCTTTTTAATGAGTAGCATGCACACACACAAATGTATACACACATCGGCAACAGTTTTATGACACAGGACATAACCCTGAGTCCTTGAAGGGCACTGGAATTTGAGAATGAGTTTCAATGCACGCACATTTGTTTTTTCCAACAGTATCTACCTGTGCATTGTTGGCAGTAATCCAAATCCAATCAGACACCATCTGTTACTGTTTTTTTGTTTAACATCAAAACTTAACCAAATATAAACACCCCTTCCTACCCATCACTACCCTCTCCACCTCAACAGACTTCAGGGTTGCTCTCTGATCAGTTTATTCTTCAACAAGGGGCACTGAGGCTATAAAATCCCAGCAAGTTGAATTTTTCGTGGATCTGAGCGTAAGCCATGTAATTGCGTATCGGTAGAGATACATCTATGATTTAAAGCAGAAAAAGCTTAAATTCTTGAATCAGGTTTATCAAGAATCCAGCCTGACAGTGATTGTACATGTTTCTAGTTATATTTGATATTGCAAATATCAGATCACAATTAAAACCACACACACACAATGGCATTAGAGGCAGTGTGTGGATGGTTTGAACTCATATATATTTCAGTTCTCAGAAGATCCTGTCTTTACCTCGTATGGAGATTCAGATATGATATGCACTTGCAGTGCCATATTTACATAAAGAAAGAAAGCAGTAAGATGGGTTTGAGATTTTAGCAGAATGGCTACAGATTGGAATTGGTCTACTCATCTTGAAACTAATTTTAGCTCTCAGAATATATGCATTTTGTGTTCAACTCTTAAAAAGAGGTGTTTAAATTTTTCCTTGTGACAAATACATTTTCTTTTCTTTAAATGTTTAATTAGCACATTTTTCCTGTTCAGCTAAAATATAGCAGCTCATTTGTGGAAAGGGAGAAGTTATTGCTGGAGTAGAGAGGTGAATCCTTTGCCCCTTTCCTAGCAGGAATGCCACGTTGTGCACATAGTTCCAGGTTTTTTCCAAGGTAAAAGGGGCACGCATGTGTGCAGATGATCAGCAGGTAGCTGGAAGGTTCATCTGGAGACAGCACATATTTGGAAATTAACTACAGTAACAGGGACCGTTCATGGCCTGATGAATTCTGGTTGGTCCTGTCATTCATATTTAACATTGTGTCAGGATTTTTCTAAGTAGAATAATTTACTTTTTAAAGAGGAAAAGAATATAGATCCCAATTCAAGATAAATGCACACTTACTTGCAATGGGGATGGGAACATCAGTAGATGAAAGACTAGGAAGTTTCTGGAAGGTGGGAAGTGGCTGGAGGCATGTGGACATGTGAGAGAGAAAGGGAGAGCCACAGCCCTGATGTGCTTTGAGGGTCTGCAGAGGGGCAGGCACTCACAAGCCTGGAGGGGCTAAGGGTGTGGAGTCCCAGGACTGACAAAGGAGAAGGATGAGCGGGGAGGTAAAAGAGGGGAATGCAGTATAAAGTGGGGAGCACTACCTGCACCTGACAGCCCTGTTACTCCCTAATCCCAGTGGAGCTGTAAGCAGCTGACCATTGCCTCCAGACCCCTTACTGAAAGACACTGAATAAACCAGGGAAACCATGACCTCTTTCAAAAGTCTTGGCCCCTCAGGAGGTGTTTCTCTATATGGCATTGGGGTGCCATCCAGTTTTATGCCCACCAGCCATATAGCTGGTCTTTCAACCCACTCAGCCTCCACACAGAAATCTCAGGGAGGCTTTGTAAGCAAGGAGACGTCTAGTGAGGGAAAGAATCATTGAGACAAATTCTCCACATGGGGAAAACAAGTAGTATAAAAAAGAAAGACCACAATTACCTGAGAAAATAGATGTGATTAAGAAAATAGAAGAGAACTTTCAAAAAGTCCTCAAGTACCCTCAGAGAGATTTGAAAAGATACTATATCTATAAAAAACAATCAAATTGCTGTGAAATAGGAACAAACACAACTAAGAGAGCCTAGAAATCAAGTATAATTGCTATAAAACAGAAAACTCAAACAATTGAGAAAAATATAAAAATGAAAGAAATATGAGACATAGCAGTTCAATTTCAAATGTTCATCTTCTGACTAATTAGAGTCTAAGAACAATAGATTTTAATAAAAACAGAAAAGACACATATTAGTTTGCTAACAAAGTACCACAATGTAAGAGACTTAAAAAACAGAAATTAATTTTCTCACAGTTCTGGAAGACAGAAATCCAAGATCAAGATGTAGAAAGGGTTTGTTAACTTCTGAGGGATTTGAGGGGGAATCTGTTCTATGCTTTCCTCCCAGCTTCTGGGGGATTGTTAGCAATCTTCGGGAGTCTTTGGCATGTAAAGCCACTATCCCACCTCTGCCTTCATGTTCTCTAATGTTCATATTTGTCACTGTGACTAAATTTCTTCTTCGTTTTTGTTTTGAGAAGGGCGTAGTCTTCATGGACTGAGGCCCCTCTAGTCACACATCTTAACTTGATCATCTGCGAGGACTCTGTTTCCAAGTAAGTTCTCATTCCCAGTATTGGGAGTTAGGACTTCAACGTCTTCTGGGGAGGGTCCACAATTCAGTCCATAACATGATGAAAATTCTTCTAAAAAATTATTAGAAAAAATATCCCCTAAGAAGATAGACACAAGTATTCAAATTGAAAAAGTACACTGAGGGCAAGTGAGATAAATAAAAAACATTCTTGTCTAGGAGTAACTTTGTGGAATTTCAGAACAGAAAATTTCTCAAGCTTCCAGAAAGGATAAACCAGTGATTTCAAAGGAACGAGAGTTAGGCTGTTGTAAGACTTTGTGTCATCATGAGTAGATGTTAGAAGGCAGTAAAGAGAAACCCTTTTAGGTGCTGAAGGAAGGTGGTTTTTGAATAAAGTTTTCTTTTCCTTATTTTTTCTTTTATTTTTCATATTAATTTTTTAGTTTTATTAGTGTATGCTGCAGTACATAATAATTATATTCATCGTGGAGAGTTGGTACATGTACATAAAGCATCTTAATTGTTTGTCCTTTTCCTTCCCTCTCCCTCCTCGTGCAGTGAGACGCACCCATAGCAAGTGCACAGTTGATGAATATATGGCTGCTTCACCACCCTCCTACTGAGGTGCAGTGTCCCATGGCCCAGAAATCCCTCCCTGCCCTTTCTCACCAATACTCATTTCTTGCCACTCACCCGCAGAGCCAATATTCTGACCCCTATCGCAGAAAACTTGTCTCCCCTCTTCTTGAATCTTAAATAAACTTAATTACGTATATGCTTTTTAATTCTGGATTCTTTTTCTTGGTATAATAGTTTTAATATTTATCCAAGTTGATGAGCAGACCTGTAGCTCTTTCGTTTTGCTATTGTTTGGGAGTACTCCACTGTATTATTATAGCATCATTTTCTGATTCATTTTCTTGTTAGTGAATATCAGGTAGTTTCTAGTTTGAAACCATTCTACATGGAGCTACTACATTCCAGCACAAGTTTTTTGAGGCCTATTTAAATATTTCTTTTGAGAATGCCTCTGGGATGTGGGTTGTCAGTGGTATGTGTTGAAATTTGTGAGAACCTGTGTTACGGTATTTCAGACTTTTACCTTGTCATCAGCCATGTATTCTGAAGTACCAGGTACTCTATATATTTTTCAATTCTACTATCAATATTTTTAATTTAAGCCATTTTGGACAGCATGCAGTAATATCTTATTGTAGGTTTACTTTACTTCCCCCATATAAGCATTGCTGTTGATTAACTTCATATATACGCCATAGTCATTTTGTTATCTTCTTCACAAACTTTCTGTTCCAGTGTTGGCTAGGGTTGTTTGGTCTTTTTTTTACTGATTTTTAGAAGTTCCTAGATGGTTGCTCTTCAGATATATGTACTGCAAATATTTTCTCCAAGTTCATGGTTTGCCTTCTTAATTTAATTTAAAACTTTATACTGAGCCAAACTTTGCAGTGAGTGTGAGAGCAAAAACAAAGGCATTTCAGATGGACATGTGTCAGGTCCTGCAAAAGTCTTTTCTTAGAAATTATTTTGGATGTTGTCTAAGAAAAAGGGGAGTAAGAATCAAAAAGAAGAATGTATAAAATCTAAGACACAGTGGATCCAGGGAAGACAAGGATATAAAGGGAGGTACAGTGGCAACACAGTGGGCTTAAAAGGTGTGCTGGTGAATGCTGATAGTCTCTACTGGATTAAGAGACTCCTAGAGAGGCAACTGAATTGTGACAATACTAACCTCGTTGATAGGCTTACCCACTGATGGGTTCATAGCTGACTCAGTTGTCCGCAGGTGTGCATACTTGGAGGAAGTGGGTCATAGGGGTGTGACATCAGGGATTATATCTGGTCCCAGACCCCTTCTTTTCTGGTGTTCCGGCTGTACTCTGTTTCCTGACCATCAAGAGAGCAGCTTTGTTCCATCATGCCTTTCCACCATGGTGCTTCTGTCTTGGAGCCAACTGACCATGCACTGAAACATTTGAAATCATGAGCCAAAATGAACTTCTCCTCTTTTAAGTTGCGATTGTCGGATATTTTGTCTCAGCCATGAGAAAGCTCACCAATACAGAAAGTGATTTCTTGATAAGAATAAGGGAGAAAGGAGGACTCAGTACACTAAAAAGTATGATTGAAAGTCTAGATACACTGGAGGATAAGATGAGAGTACATATTTTTCTATCAACAAGAAAACATAAAGCAATTATAGATGTATCATTCAATGTTTACTAGAGAAATGTATATAATACAAGATGTAAAAATACATAAGAATTTACAAGATTGGCTTACAATGGTCACCCACGGAGTCGGATGAGGAAGAGTGCAGAGGACGTCTGCACACTGGAGACCGAAGGATCCAGTCCAAGGTGTGGAGCTCACTGCAGTGTCCCATGCGAGTGCGTATCAGGAGGCCGACGGGTCTGGGATGGAAGCCTGAAGAATCTATGCCAGGAGGCTGAAGATTCTGCACTGGAAGCCAGGATACAATGTCCAGGGTGAAGGCGAAGACGGGAGCTCCTCAAAAGAAACAGAAGCAGATTCCTCCGCCTTCATTTTCCCTTTATACCATCCAGGTGACAAGCCGCCCTAGGGTGGGTTTTCCATACCCTAGGGTGTGGAATTGGTAAGCCAATTTAGTTGAGCTTCTCCTACTTAAATTGACACAATCCATCAGTCATCACAGTAGATTTCAGGAAAAACAAAAAGTTATATGAGAAGTGTATTTCAGATATTATGAAATAAAGTGCACTGTCACTTTTATATAGTATCAAAGATAAACATAGCTAGACATAAAGCAGTGAGAACAAATTTTACTTAGTAGCTAACAGTAGGAGGAAGAACTGAGCTCTCTTCTTTCTTGTGTGGAAGCAAGTGGGCATTTCAAAATGAGAACAAGGGAGTGGGGAGGAAGAGAAAGAGAGACTCAGACAGAATTGGTGAAGTTAAAAACAACAAGAGGGTTTCCAACAGGGGAAACCCATGTGGCTCTTTTTTTTTTTTTTGTGGGTACCGGGGGGGTCGACCTCAGGACCTCACGCGCCAGCAGGCGCCCGTGCCGCTGAGCGATATCACCGGCTCCTTTTTCGTATGTGGGTTCCGGGAGTCGAACTCGGGCCCTCGCGCTTGCAGGGCAGGCGCTTAAGCCGCTGAGCCATCTCACCGGCCCCCCTTGTGGCTCTTCTAACTGGCGCTTTTTAAAGTTAGGCTTCAACTTACCGACGGGAACACATAGTATCTTTGGCAGCCTTGGGTTTTCTCAGGGAAGCACCTTAAGGAGGATAGGGTCACCCTGGGGATGTATCCTTGAGCTGTCAAAACATTTGCCCCTAATGCTTATGAAAACAATATTCTTTTTAATTGTTTCGGAAGCCGTGGCATGGGACCTTTCAGAGAAAGAAATACCACTGTAGCAATTTACAGTTGTAATAACTTTACAATGATAACAAATCTTTTTATACATTTTTGACTTTTAGAATCAATATGTTTTGACAAAGCATGGAAGACTACTTATATTTGAAAAAACACCACGTAAATATTAAACCCCTGATACTGTAAATACAAAAATTACGGCTTAGAAAAGTTAATAGAGTAGAATGCTAATATCTTCATGTTAAAACATGTACGGGTCTCTTTATTATTGTATCTCTGTCGCCTGAAACATGTTGTTCTTGGACATAATTTTCGGTGAGTGTCGTGGCAGGACCCAGGAGCTGGGGCTGTGCCCGGTGACCTGCATTTGCACCAAGAATGGGGCCTGCCCCATATCCAGGTTGGAATTAGGACTTTGGAGGCACTAGCGTTGAAAGGGCTTGCAGGAGTAGATGAATTGACATCGTGTGAAAACATTTCTTTGAGTTGCTCTGTCAAAAAAGGAGGAACTTGCTTGCAAATTTCAATTTGACCATGTTTGCCTTTTCAATTTGGACTCGAGAAAAAGAAGCTTGTTGAGTTGATCAGTCTGAGACGTCAGGGACTAGTGGCTCATGGGCAAAGCCCTGGAAAATGTCAGGTAAGAAACAGAATACTTAGGCAGGAAATCTCATTGAGGTTTTCCCTTGAGTTACAGAAAAAAAAAGGAAATGGAGGCCTAGAGCGATTTGAAGACTTGGTTTAACTCCAGATGCTAATAAGGTTAGACATGAATAGGTCAAAATCCACTTAAATCCTAGTCAACTTCTCTTTTTAACACAGTAACACCATTTCTCTCATTCTTGCCAATGGGCGGCCAGAGGAAATGATTTTATTTTTATTAGCCCACTTAACAATCATAATTTTTGCTGTTCCATCTAGAAACCTATGAAAAAATACTTTAAAATTTTTAAAGACTGAAAAGATGAACATCAGTGATAATGTGCAGAGACTATTGAATTAGGATTAAGAAGGAAAGCTCTCTTGTGGAAGGAATAAGCCTATAAAGAATAAGATGAGTATAAGAAATTCTCACTTTGGAATTAATCTGATGTGGACATTGTGGATGTATTTATACATAAAAATCATTTTAAAATTGAGAGCTTATTTAATAACATGCTAATACTTAAAAGTTTTTGGTTGGATCTAATAAAATAATCCAATTTATCAGGTTTTTAAAAAATTATTCATTTTTTATTAAACATCTCTGACTGAAAAAAAAAAAAAAAAGGAAAAATCCACAGAAGAAACAAAAGAAAAGCTTAGATAGGTTATGGTAGTGTATGCCATGGAATTTTGAAAGGGTAAAAAAGTTTCCCCCTAAAAAAGGGAGTTGAATCACTGGAAAGACCAACATTTCAGTACATGCTCTTTGCATGTTTTAAATTTTGTACCATGTGTATGAATTACTTGTTCAAAATTTTTAAAAAATAAAATTGACTTAAAATTACAAACTAAATGTGGTCGAGTTTGTAAAGTTGAGTTTGGGGAGCATGGTAAGCTGTCTTGCTACTGTTGGGAATGATGTCCTGTGGTATCTTGGAGAAATTTCTAGACTCATTTTGGGCAGTTTGGAAGGAGAGTCGAGGCTCTTGCTCATACCTCAGCTGCTTGCATGTGTATGTATGTGCATATGTGTGTGTGTGCATGTGTGTGTGTGTGTGTGTATGTACTATGTCTGTGACAAAGTAGCATGCAGGGCCCCAGAAGAGAAGGCTGCACCCTCATCAGGGCAAGGTGCTGCCTCAAAAAGCTTTGTTCTTCACCGTGTTTTCTCCATAGAACTTGGCTTCATGCTTGACTATCTTTTTCCTGGCCTAAAACCACACAAATGTCAAAATTGCATTCACATTTCTAACTATAAAGTGCACATGACCAGCAAAAGGGGAAACTGTTTGCTTCCCGACTTGCCTTTCCTATGGATTTTTCAAGCATGAAGCTTTTAATAAGCCCTCTGTACACAGTATTTCATTTCCTCCAGATGAGACGCTACCTCACGGCTCCACATGCCCTCCCCTTGCTCGCAGCCGTGGCCACACCAAGTGTGACTTGCCCGCTCGACTTCCCACCTCTCCACATGGAACCCCACATTTTAAGAAAATTGATACAGTAATTAAATATCTTTAAAAGGGGCACTGGTAGCTGCTTCTCTCTACTGCAACAGAGGAGCACGTTTATGTAATTTCAGAGATTAGAGGACCTGGGTACCTGAGTGAAGGCCACGGATGCTGCGGTGTCCACAAATATTGCAGAATGATGCTGGACAGGGTTTTGAAGCTCTGGAACTTGGCACTCCCGGAATATCACATTTTTTCCCCTTTTTCTTTCCTGCTCTCATGTTTTGGACCCCCCCAAAACACACACACACACACACACACACACACTATATATATATATATATATATATATATAATCTTTTTCTTCTTGGAGCCAATATGGAATTTAGGGATGAACCTCTCACTATTTTGGACATCCGGTTTTTATTAAGCGCCAGGTGCAGTGGAGTAAGCATTTCCAGAGACAACCCGCCCAGAAAGGTGGTAAATCAGAGTTTTACAGTCTACCATGAGAGTCTGAAAAGGCAAGAATGTAAATGGTACTGCTGGGAATCACACACCTTGCTATAATTGCACACTAGGGACATGGAAACACGAGGGAGCCTTTTACTTACTCCTCAGTCACATCTTTCCTCTGTTTGGATGGCAGGAACGGGACTGTGTGCTGCCTGCGTTCCATCCAGGACCCAATGCTGTCAACCATACCATCTGTGTAATGTGGGCAAAGGAAATCATTCATACCTTATGGATTCTGCTTCTCTCTGTTTGCTTTGGAGGGAAAGTGGAGGATGGGGAGGATTTGAAAGGAGGGTACTGGGAAGGAGGTAGGCAGTGTAGGGAGGGCAGGACTAGTTGGAGCATCCCGGTGTGTGTTTGGTCCTTGCCAACTTATCAAGGTTGGTTTCCACTTGGGTGAGTCCTGATTTTGGTTCTTAAATAAGCAGCAAAGTGGAAAGTTCACCATGAAGACTTAGCCACTCTCCAAAAGGTTTCCTACCTCTTTTTAACGATGTAACTCTCAGCTCATAAAATTCTTTCTTTTATTACTGTTATTTTCCTTGTATATCCGAGTGTCTAAGAAGATGTGGACTAATCATCTTCTTTGGAAGAAGCAGAGGATTTGGCAATAAACTTGTGTGAGCTTCGAAGTTAGTTTGAGGGAAGATAGGAGCTTTTTGTCCCTTTTCATTGCTTCTCTTTGGGGATGGGAGTGGGAATATATCAAGGCAGAAATAATTGATAGTGCTGTCAAAAACGTATTGACTGTTTTTAATGTGGCTTACCTGGGTAGGTTTCTCTCTTTTCTTTCGCAGCAACATTAAACAATAGCAAAGCCTGGGTTTGGACAGAGAAACTTCTCCTGGGGAATTTGCAAGCATCACATGTTCTGTTTATTGCAACAGTGTGAAATTCATCTTCCTGGGAAAGGTACAGGCAGATCTCAGTGTGCTTTTAATTCAGTAAAAAAGATAACAGTTACAATTTACTAATCCTGTTTGTTTCTCAGAAAAGGGGAAAAATCACTAATTTTACAGCAAGTACTCCATATTTCATGGAATATAATGTTATTGACTAAAAGAATTGCCATTGTTTTGTGGATTGCTAAGAAGGAAAAAATGTTTTCAGTTAAATTTACATAACATCCTCTTCTCACTCAGGGCTTTTATTTTCTACTCATCGACAGAGCTGTTGTAGGCTTATTTAGATTTTATGATAGAGCACACTTATGCATTCCTAAAATAGGAAAACATGACAAATGAAATTGATTAAGGCACTCCTAAAACCTCTTCACATTCAGATACTGTCTCTCTTGAAAACTTTTCTACTTAAAGCAGTAGATATAGTGATTTTTCCACATAATATTATCTTCTATGGCATCATGAACGTTGGTGATTGCTGCATTTCATTAAAACGTGCTCCAGGAATTCCATCCAAACCACTGACACCCACCTTATCCTTTGGATGCGCACATAAACCACATCCTGCCTGCTGCCCAGCCAAGAAGGACTGAGGAACACCTCCCTGTTTCAGAAATGCAAAACATGGGGGGAAATGCCTATATCTTATAATTGACACCTTGCCCTATGCATTGGATCTGACAAGGGCTTCCCATATTGTGATAGTTTGGGGTGGACATGTACTGATCTTTTACATTTATGTGCCATGACATCCTAGTGTAAGTATGAGACTGATGGATTCATCTGTTCATCCAGCTACGCACCCAGTTATGTAATACACTTATTGAAGGCTCAGTATGACCCAGGCATTAGGCTAGGTACCGATAAGTAGAAGGACAGTTAATATAGTCTTGACCCTTATGAAATTACAACAAAGTCGAGAAATAGATTTAAACCCAGTAGTTATGATATGGTGCCATCAGGAAACAATAGACATATGTACAGTAATAGGTATTTGGTACAGAGCAAGTATCATTGGTTGGGTAGGCTGAACAAGCAGGAGATCCAGACCAGCTGCTGAGATCTAAGCGAGGGTGTTCTGGTGGAGGAAACAGCTTGCCTTCCTTCAAAGCAAGTCATATATCTAGCTATATTGCAGAGAATGTTAACCCAGGTAGAGCCCTCACTGTCCATACTTGACTGGTACTGTAGTGTTGTTACAAAGCACAGTGAGTTCTATAACAATTGGAGGACCATAGCCTTAAACGAGGGGTGGAATGTTAACACAACAAAACACTAGAAATCAGAGAGGAAGCTCGAAACATGTGGGTCATAGTCAGCAGAGCTGAGCCAGGTGTGCAGCTGGTCCCCAAAGAAGATAACCTAAGTACCATGACACTAAAACAGAGGTATGCGACTTTGGGGCTGATACACAATGGGTGATGATAGCATTTCCCAGCGGATTCATCGTAATGACTAGCCAGCTGGCAGCACTGTCTTTGCTGTCTTTGCAGTGACAGCAAATCGATAACTGCAAAGAAAAACAGTTCCTTCTTTGGGCCAGGCAGGAGTCACATCTGAGGCATGGGAGTTCCATAGAGGTTCCATAGATTATCCATAGATGATACATGAATGAATTTTCTGTTTAGACTTGGTTACCGTCCCCAAGGAAGTTTGTCTATATGTAAATGTTCCAAACAAATCAAGAATTCAAAACACTTCTGCTCCCAAGCATTTTTGTCTAAGGGATATTCAACATGTATTTAAATTTTTCAGAAAGAGCTGGAATTCCTAGGTGATGAATAAGTGTTTATGTTTATCCAGCTAGTTAGGGTGATGGTTGGAAGGGGGCTTTGCCTTAAACCTAACCTTTGTTATTTCAGTTTCCTTAAAAGTCACATCAGTATCTGAAAGGAAGAGAGAATCCTTCTCCCTTGGGTTTATCACTCTCCCCAAAGGTAAGAAAGAATTTTGCCCAAGCTTCTTTTTCTTATTTTGAGGAATAAAGAAGAGCTATCAGTAACCCACTCCACCCCCTGCCCTGCAGCTCTGCAACTTCCTTACCAGAGAAAGGATATTTTTGGTCTGAGCCCAACTTTTGTTGGATCACAGGTCCCTAGTGGGCCAGGTCCCAGCACTGAGAGAACCCAAGCATCCATTACCAGTGTTTCTTTCTGCTTGTGATGCAGGAATCTTACTCACACTTTTACCTCTTACATTCTTCCCTGGGGCTTTCATTTCCCAAATAGCCCTGGGCAGGGTTCATGGCCTCCTTCCAGAGGCAGGCTGCAATCTGGCCTTTCCACATCCTCTCTCTGTTGCTCTTCTTTGTCTCAGTTATCAGTTAACAGCCCAGAGGAGTGGGGACTGGGGCACCTAGTCAGCTGGACTGTAGGCTTTGGTGGTAACTACATGACTTTGTCTTAACTTCCTTTCATGTCCTTGTCACACCACTGCTTGGTGTGTTTATGAGTTGACGTTCAGGAGCTGAGTCCGAGACCTTATTTAAGCCTCTTGGGCAAGAGTCGGTACTCAATCAATGGTGAATACCCAGTAACTGAACATACAGATAAATTCAGGTGCCTGTGTCTCATTACAGTGTTTCTTCATCTTCAGAACCCATTAATTTTCATAGTTCTAATCAATTAGCTCAGCCACCTCTTCCACCTTATCCTAAAACTGTGAGTTACCATTTAGCATCTGCTAATTCAGTTTCCATGTGACGCAGTGACATTTCCAAACCAAGCCTCAGAGACGATAATGAGTTATTTTCATTCACTAGAATCCAACATAAACAGTGCATCTTCTGCCTTTTGACAGCAGTTGTTTGTTTGGAAGAACGTTTTCCAGGGTAATGTGGCATGAAAATAAAATTACGACAATCAGAAAGTTTTGCCTGCTAAAGAGAGGCAGACGAAGCAAAGTTGAAACGAGGCAATGAATCACACTGCAGTTTGGAAAACAACTCCTAAAACACACTTGCAAAATGCCAACTAGCAACAGGATAATAGTTTCATCTGATCAGAACTGCTAGCACAACCTGAAATTATTTTCTGTGATTAGTGCTTCCTACATTTAAAAAAGTTTCTTTTATATTCATGAAAGCAGCTTCAAAAGGATAAAAAAGAAACAGAAATATTTTACTCTGTAGCAATGTCATGGGAAGAGGGCCGAAATGTTTCTTTAATTTTTAACAGTACCTTGAAGTTTCCAAGTTAGAAACATTTCCTCTAGTGACTTGAAATATCTTCACAATCCAAAGTTGTTTGACCCTGGTTATGTTTTGAAAAACTTGAAAATCATTGCAATCTGCTAGGAAATTGTCTTTGTTATTTGTATAGGCAATAATAAATGACAAATTCAATCCATTGTTGTACTTTTGACCTGTTGCTTGAGGTTGTATAAATTCAAAATTAATTAAAGGAAAAAATCTCAGGCCTGTGGAACCTCTCTTGAATGCACAAGATAACTGGTTCATTTATTGGGTGGTTTTGAATAAGTAAATTACCCTTATTGTGCTTTTGTTTCCTCATTTTTAAAATTGAGGGATTGAGCTGGACTTCCCTATTAGAAGCCAATCTTTGTTTTATTTCTCTTTCCTTACTTTCCTTTTACCTTTTATTTTGCTTGGGAAAGAAAGACTACATTTAGTAATATTGCCAACCAGATGCAACTATAGGAATTTTGTCTTTTACTCAAACATTTCCATTCTTCTTACTTTGTTGGCTTTTATTTGCATTTATGACAAAATACAGACAAAACAGTGCACATGTACAAAATAGCTTCAGACAAAGGCTTACTCATCTGTAACATACTGTGTGACGTTAGCAAGGACCCTGTGCTTTAGCAATGTGTAAGAGCTGGTAAAATGACATTGGTACCACAGTTTGGAGTAGAATAAAAGAGGCATGTGCCATTGAAAATCCTGTTATTTTTATCAGATGATCTTGTCCCCAAAATAAAATAATACAACACAATTCCCAGACTGTTTGGCTGGCTGTACTGATCTGAACATGCATTCTTTGAAATACCATTTGCGTGTATATAGTAACTTCTGAAATACCTTCAGATAATATCTAGTTCTTCCTTGCAGCCTTTGGGGTATTCCCAATGATGCTGACCTCCGTCATTAGATAGGATTCACCAACTGTAACAAATAGGATGTGGTGGAATTGCTCGTGTGATTTCTGAGCCTAGAAAATAAAAGGCATATAGCTTCTACTTGTGCTCTCTTGGATTGTTCAGTTAGGAAGAAGTCAGCCATCATGTTCCAAGGACACTGTGTTGGCATTCTGCAAAGTACATGTGGTGGAGCACTGAGACCTCTTGCCAACAGCTGCCAGTTTTGCCAGGCACTAAGTGTGCCATCTTGGAATCTGACACCTTAAACCTGTTCAGTCCTCCAGGCATGTGTTGTACCAGTCATCACTTTACCAGCAACACCATGAGAGCCCCTGATCTAGAGCCACCCATTCAAAGCACTCTGGAATCATGAGCAACATATACTGGGTAAAACAAATATTTCTAATTGTTTTATGCTGACACTTTGGAGGATAACGTTTTATGCAGCAATAGATAACTAATACTCAAGCAAAAAATATAGTGAAGTATTAACTTTTCTTGCTAGTTATTCCTGTGTAGGAAAGAAAATGATGTTCTTCATTTTTCTATAAAAATTTAACCTCTCCTTTAAACTCATTCTGTCTGATTAGGGAAAATAATGAATCCACACTGGAATAATTCAGTAACTTCAGATTTTAACTCATTTGATGTAGTAGTTCTCTCCCCCATACTCTTCCATTTGCCTAGGAGTAGCATTAGGTGACAATGGCTTACCTATTATCATGATATCAGGAGTAGGTATAGCTGCCTTGTCCCTGGTCTTTGTAATATATTCTCAGTGGCTTCCACTAAAATATTAGTGGAAAAACATAGATGACTGTAGCTATACTGCTAATAAGAGATATAAAGGTGGACTTCTGAATACTCTTTCTAGGTCAATGCTTTTCACTGGTTTTTCAGCTCTAATATTTCATTAAAATCCAAGAGAATTGTACAGGGCACAGAACAAACCAATAAAGTCCCACTTAAAATTCTACAGCTTCTTGCAGAAGGCCAATATTAATTTAAATGCGTGGATTCCTTTCAAAGTTCTTCCCTTTACTATGTGTCACGGGCTATCCATCAAGGTTTATTAATACCCTAAAGCTATTCTAGAGGAATGGGAAGTGCAAGAACCTATTTTAACATTAGTTGATTTTATAAAACGAGTGCTTATTTTGGGGAGCTTTACCCTGGTTGCCTCAAACTACCTTCCATATTAAAAAACTATATATGTATATTTTTTATTTGCCTGTAATTTTAATCTTCTTAGAATAACTGTCATTTTCATTTCCTAGAGTCAGTTAGAAACAAGTATGTTGGAAAAATAACAAAACATATCAGTGACAGAAATGTGGGTTATTAGCATCCAGAATTGGAGTTGCTATATAGTTAATCACACTCTTAGATAGACATAGTACAGACTCTTGGAAACAGTGCTGTCTATGACTGTTGATCAGGACAAATGCCATGGTGTGACACCTCCCTCCCTATGGAGGACCTCAGAAATGAACAGGATCTACCCTCCTATTGCGTTGTGCTAAAGGCTTTCTTTCTCTTTCTTAACCTTTGTTTCAGAGGCAGAATTTAAATGACTCCCTTCTCGTCCTGTGTTCAGTTAGATCTCCAGGTTTAGGCCATTTCATCAAAGTAACAGCCTGCGGCGCGCTCCTGCTGCACCATTCCCCTTCATTCTTATCATGAAAAAGCCATTCACTTGTTAGCATCTGTAATTCTCATCTAAGATGAAGGATAAAAATAATATGTTGAGAGAATGATAATGTAAGAAATCTTATCCTTTTGTTAGAGAGAAAATTTCATGGCCCATTTGTCCTTTGGATTTTTCTTGCTATTAATTTCAGGGTCATTGTTACCTGTAAGAAAATGTCTGAGTTCTCAATCCATATTAACTTGTAGTCTGTAGATGTGTATTTATTTATGTTTCTAGCTTACATTTTTCAATTGTTCATCCATCTGAAGTTTCTTTACATTTTTATAGTATTATTGATTTTGATAATTTTTGGCATAGGAAAGCACATCAAAGGAATGCCATGATATATTACAAAAATTGACAGAACAATAATATCAGGTTTTGCAATGATTAAATCACAAAGAAATGAAAAAAACACAGTGTTATAGAAATATAACCTAGGCTTTAAAATAAGATGATTTTTATTGTAGCTCATATACAAAATCAGTTTGTAAAACAATATAAATTCTGATGTTTGAGGCCAGGTGAAAAGCTGGACATACAAGGAGGACAGTGAGTGTAATTATCAAAGTAACAAGTGACGCACTGAATTGAGGGAAATGTCAGTTATCTTGTCCCTTTGAATTTCCACCGCAGTGTTAGGGACTTTTGGTGAAATGTAATCTTGGGAGACAGCATATTCTATTTAAAGTCTGGAGATTCTACTCTGTGAACAAGGGCATCTATTCCCCCAAATAATTTTCATACTAGTATTTTAGAAGTACTTTCTTACCTTAAAAATGTTTTTATTCTCTATTGGGTGTGTAGATATTTGGAAATACGTGTACTTGCTGTAATTACTGAAGCTATGATAGGCTTTGTAGTGAGAGAGGACTTTCTCTTAACTTCCATACTACAGTCTTAAAGTGGAATTTTTCCTATATAAAAAGACACTTTTTTAACCACATTACTTTCATTATCAATACCAAAATATCTGTCAGGTGTCTACTAAGTATCTGCCACTGTGCAAATCCTATAGTCAACACATGATACGTATTAACTGCCAAACACAGATTGGTGGGTTACCTGCTTCATGAACACAGGTGTAGAGTCTAAACAAAATATCAAGGTAAAATCCAATGCATGTAAAGGTGTTACAGCTGGATGTGCTAGCACGTGCCAGTAATCCCAGCTACTGGGGGGCTTAGGCTGGAGGATGCCAAGTTCCAGGGCAGCCTGGGCTACATAGTGAAATAGTGAGACCCTGTCTCAAGAAGAAGATGAAAGAGAAGAGCAAAGAGAAAGATGAAGAGGAGGAGAAAAAGGAGAAGGAAGAGGAGGCGAAGGAGAAAAGAAAGGAGAAGGAGGAGATACATCAAAGATACAACTGACTTTATCTCAGAAGTGCCAAAATGGTTTAATATTAGAAAAAGTGTAAGTATAATTAACAGCACTAATGAATTAGTGAAGGAAAATTATATATCAGTTCAGTAGAAGCTGAAAAGTTATTTGATAAAATACAACAACTACTCAGGTTAGAAATAATTTATGAATAGAAGAAAACAATTTTACCCTAATAAACATTATCTAAAAATACCTAGAACAAACTTCATCATAATGAAACATTGAAAACAGTCCCTTTGCAAGTTAAAACCAAAATAAAGTCCTCACTACTACTGAATATATTCAGTATTTACCAAAGATCTTTCTCGGTTCAGCAAGACAAAAAGAAAAAAAAGCATGAGGATTAGGAAAAGAGTAATCAAATGCTCGTATTCAGGTTGATGATTTACATTATTTATTAGAGAAAATAAGAAAATAGAGAGAAAAGGGTATATATAACTATACAAACATCATTAATATTTTTAAATATCAGCAAAATTTTGTTATTTTAAAAGATATATGGCATTTACAATAGTAGTGAAAACGATAAGATCTTTGAGAATAAGTTTAAAAATTGTACAGACTTTCTCAGGAGCAATTGCAAAACTGTATACACAGACATTAAAGATTTAATTTGTAAAATTTATTAGGTATATAGATAGAACCAATCATAAAGATTTTGATTTGTTCTACCCCCATGTGTAGACTCAATACTACTGCAGTAAAAAAAAAAATCAAATCACTTTAAAAAAAAACAGTTAACAATTGTTACTAAAATGTAGAACAAAAACCCAAAACTAGACAATAAGTAAGGGGATTTGACCCACCCCACATCAATATTATTATAAATGTTTACTAATTATAGCAGTGTTTTATAGTTACAAGAATAAGAGGCCCATGGGCCAGTGAGATGGCTCAGGGGCGTAAGTGCCTGCCTTGCAAGCGCGAGGGCCCGAGTTCGACTCCCGGATCCCACATACGGAAAAGGGGCCAGTGATATTGCTCAGCGGCACGGGTGCCTGTTGGCGCGCGAGGTCCTGAGGTTGACCCCCGGTACCCACAAAAAAAAAAAAAAGAATAAGAGGCCCAAATACAGACACGCACATTTAACAATAATTGATATATTATAAAGATACTGTTTAGTAAATGTTCCTGAGACAATTGGTTATCTATATTGGGAAAAGATGTGTCCTTTTCACTGACTTGTTTCAATATAGAATAAAAGTTGGTGTGTAAAAGACAAAACTTCAAAATATTTAGAAGAAAATATAGGAGAATATCTTTATCTTTTTGGAATAAGGAAAAACATTCTTAAAAAGCTGTCGTAATCCACTTAGGCTGCTATAACAAAATACCGTATGCCAGATAACCTATGAACAAGAACATTTATTTCTTACAGTTCTGGAGGCTGGAAAGACCCAGACCACAAACAGCCCTGTGAAGGCTCATCTTTTGGTTTATAGATGGTCTTTTTGCTGTTTGTGTGTGGGAAGAGGCCAATGATCTTGCCCTGCCTCTTTTATAAAGACATACAGTAATTCCACTCATGAAGGCCCTGCTGCCATGACCTAATTGCTTCCAAAACCCCTACCTCAAAGACCATCACATTGAGGGTTTCAACATATGGATTAGGGGGACACAAACATCCAGAACCTAGCTGAAACACTAAACATGAAAAGAAAAAAAACTGATAAATTTATTAAAATCAAGAACTTTCTGTCCTTCAAACATTTAAAATAAGGGAGTGAAAAAGCGAACCATAAAAAGTGAGGATATATCTGGAACCAGTATAACCCATATATAAAAAGACCTATACATTAAAAAGAGAAACAAAAACAACTAAATAAATGAGTTAACAACCAGAGCAGCTGTTCCTAGAAGAGGAAACAAGAGTGGCCGGTAAATATATTAGTAAGCAGAAAAATGCAAGTTAACACCACAAGGAAATGCTATTTTCTGACTATTACACTGGCATAAAGAAGTCTGAAATAACAAATGTTGGCAAGAATATGGACAAATTTTACATGCTCTGTATAATTTACATACTGCCAGTAGGAATTTAAAGTAGTAAGAATTCTACAGACCAATTTGGCATTTGCTCCCTCTGAGAAACCCTTGCCTTTATGCACCATGATTTTAAGTAAAAGATTATTTAAAAATGTAGTATCTATATGTAAAGGAATACTACTCAGCTATAAAGAAGGATACATTTGAGACATTTGTAGGAAAATGGATGCACCTGGAAAATACAATGTTGAGTGAAATAAATCAGACACATGAGCTTAAATACCGTAAGGAATCTCTTATTTGATTAAGGTAAAGTACAAATGAAGAGTGCCAGAAAGGATGAATAGAAGGAAATAGGGAGATAGATCTTTTGCAAATGGGAAGGGGTGAGGGGAAGGGTAAGTGAAAAGAGACAAGATGCATTATATACCAGTACCAATATATGCGGCAAATGTAAACATTTTATGTCATAAACATGAACTAGAAAAAATAACACAAATAAGAATGAAAATGGGGAAAAGAGATCTAGAAATGGAGGGAGGGAGGTGTGTGGGAAAAGGAAGGGAATTTAAAAAGAATTGAGCTGTGTTATGTACATGCACCTACTCCCCAAGATAGATGTAAATTTCATGTACTGTGAATGTGTACTAAAAAAAGGAAAAAAATATTTTAAATAAAGATCGTTCATAGGAGCACTGTTTGTAGTAGGGTCAAAGAAATAACCCAAGTACCTATCTATCTATAGGGGAATGAATTAGATTGTTGCCACACAAGGGAATATTATGCAACAAGATGCCTGAATCTTAAAAACATAATGGTAAGTGGGGGAAAAAAAATTTCTAGAGAACTACATATACTATGGATTTATTTCATAACTGCAAAAACACAAAAAACAAACCAGTATATAGTTTAGAGGGATGTATTTATAGGTAAAACTGTGGAAGGCAAGAGAATGATATTTAAAATAGTGCTTATCTCTGTAAAGTGGACAATGGGCTTGGTAAGCAGAGAGGGATATTGATAGATGGAACTATCTTGAAAAACTTCTGGTCTTTAGTAAGGTGAAAAGTTGATAATAGTTTATTATGTTTCCATGAGTCAAATAATAAACAGTCACATTTGAAGGTCATGCCTTACTTCAAGAAAAAGCAAAAAAAATAATAACATTAAGATACTTCTGATTTTTTTAATTTTAAAAAGGAATAAATGCCAAAATGCAGCCAACTGGAGATGAAGTGAAGCATTTAGATATTGGGAAGTCACTTAAAGAATGATGGAACTGAAAATAGCAATTGAGAGAGCTATAGTCACAAAACAGAAGACAACTATTATAAATGCTGACCTAAACAACAAGAAAAACAGTGCTGCTGGTCTCTCCATTTCAGAGCAGGGCATTGTCCTCAACTGAACTTGCTACACACAGAAACACACACTCTCTCTCTCACTCTCTCTCTCTCAACATCGTGGTTTTCATACAAAATATTCTTTTATAAGTCAATATCTTGAATAATGATGAAATATTTTTGTGAACAGTAACAATTCCTTCTTGTTATGGTTTTATCTGGATGTTCCCCCTAAAACCTCATGCTTTTGGGGGTTTTTTGGAGGTAACTGGATCTAGGGTGTATGATAATTAATTAGTCCACTGATTGGTTTAGCGTAGTTCTGGGTGTGGATAATAGGAAGGCCCACCCTGGGTGTGGTTGGCATCAACCCATTAGGTTTGTAGCCTAAATGGAATAAAAGAGAAAGGGAGGCTGGCTGCTTTCTGGTTTCTGCCTGTCCTGCCATGGATTGTTTCTTCTCTGTGATGCCCCTATGCCATGCCACCCTGCCTTGGAGCCAGACAATTATGGACTGAAACCTCTACAAACTGTAAGCTAAAATAAACCGTTCCTCCTTTAATTTGTGTGTGTCAGGTAGCTTGTCCCAGCCATGAGAAAGTATCTAAGACACTTCTGTTTCACTTCATTTTCATCTTTTGTTAAACAAAAAAAACTATCACTTCTCATTTTTAAAATCCCACATTATCCTATTTTTCCCCATTGATTTCTTTCTCTTTTTCCATTTCTTTTAGCATTTCTTCTGTCTATGTAGTTTACTCAGGGTACCGATTATTTCTGGTAGTAGTATTTGAGGTGATTTGTTGTATTTTAGAAAAAAATATTTCCATATTCTTTGAATTATTTGTGATCTATGTTCCATTTTTAGTATAAATCAAACTAATTGCTTAATAGTGATAATTAATTTTTGTCATATGGAGGAATAAGATATTTGAAGATTTTTCATTTCAGTGAATTAATTTGTGTCATCATAGTGTATAAGACCGTACTATACTTGTAAGGACAAATCTTGCTGTACTTGTTTATGTCACTCACAACACCAGGCACAGGACAAATACTACGTAAATGTTTCTTAAGTAAAATTTTGCTTTGCTTTTCTATTTTTCTTTTAGATTAAGAATGGTCTGAGAGAAAGCACCTTCAAGAAATTAAGTACTCAGAAGATTCCTGGACGGGCGTGGTGGCACGTACCTGTAATCCCAGCACTCTGGAGGCTGAGTCAGGAGGATCGCTGTGAGTTTGAGGCCAGCCTGAGCTATAAAGTGAGTTCAAGTCCAGCCTGACTGCATGGTGAGACTCTGTCTCAAAAAGACAAAAAAGGAAGATTCCTATTGGACTTCACTGCCTATGTGTCCTCAAAGCACAGCTTCTCGTTTGTTTTGTGAATTAATAGTAAGCCTTGAGTGATTGTCTTTTGGATCTATGGTCAAACAACTCTTTCATGTATTTGCTCACCATTCAGTTAAGGCATATTTACACAGCACCTGCTATGAATTAGCGTGCTTCTGGGTATACCTGCAGCAGTGACCAGAAAGGATGTCCCTACTCCGAAATAGCTTACATTTTAGTAGGAGTACACCTATAGAAGTAAAAGTACAAATAAAAGTCCTCAAATGGCAATGATGCTATGAAAGGTAATATAGGTAAAAGGAGAAAAGTGACAAGGTAGGGGACATAGGCTGATCTTGAAAGCCCTCTCTGCTAAGGTTGCTGTGGAGCACAGTGACCTGAAGGAGTGAGGTATGAGGATATCTTGGGGAGGATCCTTCCAGAACAAAGGTTCATCACACGCAGAGCACAAGAGCTGATCACTGCCATTAAGCAACCAAAGTGCTTGGGTGAGTAAACAATTGGACAGAGGAGTCTAGAAATCAAAGTACATATTGAGTAAAGAGTTGGCTATATGAGACTGTCGGTCAAAACACATGTATAATTACATCTTAAAAATATGTAAATCTGGGCCGGTGAGATAGCTCAGCGGCATAAGCGCCTGCCTGGCAAGCATGAGGTCCTGAGTTCGACTCCCAGTACCCAGATTAAAAAAAAAATGTAAATCTGAGTAATGTGACACTGGTTAAAACAGCAGTAAATTTCCTCCATATCAAACAGAATACTACTTTTAAAATATATATCTCAAAAATCACTTCTCTTTTTTTTTTTTTTTTTTTAAGCAATTAGCCTTTTAGATTTGTGTAGAGAAAGAAAAACTTCTGGTTACAGCTAGGATGGTGTTGTCCTTCTGCATGGCCATTTTAAATGCAAAGCCAGGGCTTATCAATAAGGTGTTAGTGAAGGGAGGTGAGGTCGTCATTTGCTTTATTGAATGCTGTGCTCCTTACCTTGCTGTGCAAACATCCTAGGTGACCCAGTGTTTTTCAAGCATAAAAGCCCCGCAGGTGGGAGACTTACTGTGTTTTCAGAGCCTTGGTTTTGACAAGCACATTTGCTCCTGTGATCGGTTTTCAATGGAGCCAGCATAACAAAGAGGACATTCTGAGAATTAATGAATGATGATAAGTTCGGGGCAAGCATGCCAAGGCTTAGCAGCAACTGCCCCTAGATACCAGGGCATTCCAGTCTCTCTGATACCATGCTGCCCTCTGATGCCGTGCCAAGCAGAGCCCCCACAGCCTCTGGGCTCTTCCTGCTCTTCCTCCTCTGGCCTTTGGCTGATGCTGGGGCTTGGGGTCAAGGATTTCATTTAGGTCAGCATTGTGACCCCTGGTCCAAATCATGCCCCAACAGCAGCCATAACTTGAGACTGTAGACACCCATAGGATATAAGGCACTTATTTCAGAATGGGAGATGTTTTAGAATAGAACGTTAGCATCATTCTTGCACACCTCACAAAAGGGCAGGAGTATGTCACACAGAGGTCTCATTGCAAGGATTTCTAAATGAAGGGATGAATGAATGGCAGACATTGCCCACTTGGAATCGAGGAGCTTTATGTTTTGTCTAGCATGCAGAATTTATAAGTAAAATCCGAATGTGAACTGAGGTTTCCGTGACCCTTGGAGATCTCAAAGTTTACTCAAAACCAAAGTCTTATTCCATGGTCAGAGACAATCCCCACTCCACGATTTCAGTTAGTCCTAAACCTTCAGTTCTTCATGGTCCTCTCTCTCCTTGGTACCGGCATCCACTTGCCTGCTCTCTCTTTTCCTTCCTCATCTGCCCATACTTGAAACTAAACTCTTCTATTCGTTTTCACCAAAAAGATTCATTCTCACAAAAGATCTGGCGGAGACAATGGCGTTAGCAGTGTTTCAAAGGGAACATGGAAAGGCCCATTGTGCACTACACAGCTTTGGTTTTCCCACCGCGTTGACCTCTGCTTTTTGCCCCTCTGTCACTCTCAAGGCCAAGCGCCTTCTTTACTGGTTTCAGGCTGCATAGTTGCACTACATAAAGTTGGGATGCCAGCCAGCAGTCATGTCCCATAGGGACACCACCCACGAATCCATCAGTGTTCAATGTTTTAATCCCAATAGAAGGGGTTTAAGTGAAAAATCTAAAATTAGCTTCCAAGAAATGCAATTTTCTCCATATTACATCAGACTTGAAAAAAAGTTGGATGATGTAAAATTCCTACTTTTTATGGGAGAGAGATTTGCATGAAAGTTAGATTAAGTAGTTCTTCTTAGTGCTGCACCCAGAGATTAGAACCACGGAGTCCCAGGGTGCCTTTTGGCACAGGAGTTGCCTGTCTTTTGGACCAGTGGTTTCTGATCTTGGCTACTGTTTAGGATTATCTGATGTGCTTTCACAAATCTTAATGACCAGGTTCCCTCTAAGCTAATTTCTTGGAAATGGAACCCAAGCATTAAAGCTCTCCAGATAATTCTAATATATAATCAAGGATAAAATGCATTGTATGAGCTCTTTAAATATTATCTGAACATAGAAGAAAAAGAAGAATTAATAGGAATTTGAGGTCAGATGCTCTTTAGATATTAGAGTTTGTTGGAATCATAAAAGTCAAAGCAGCAAAAGTGTTTTGACAAGAGGTATGCAGCGAAGTTATAAGTACCGGCATACAAAACCTTGGCTGAGAAGCTACATTATCTAGCATGTACACCAAGATATTTCAATTTACTCTGCTAGGGATTTCTATTGCTGGAATACTTTTGTTCCCTCCAAGTTTCATGTTGAAATTAAATGCTCCAATGCAACTGCATTATGAGGTGATGCCTTGGGAAGGTTGAGTCATGAGAGCTTCACCCATGGGAACAGGATAAGACACCTTCATGAAAAATTTTGAGGAGTTTGGCCTTTTTTCTGTCTCTTCCATATCTTCTGCCATATGAAGACGTGGCATTCCCCTCTGGAGAATGCAGCAAAAAGACACTGTCTTGGAAGCGGACAGATGGTGCCCTCCCAAGCTGGTATCTTGATCTTGGGCCTTGTTGGGGGAAGGGGTGATAGAATTTTCTTGCCAAAATGTGCTGCTGTATATCCCAACTCAAATAGAATTTCTTAATGCTGGGCTAATTGTATTACTTCTTTCCTTTTTACCTTATTCCTTTTTTTCTGCCACCTAATTATTCATGTGTGTGTGATTCCCTCATACCTTCCCAAGTTTTAATTATTTATGTTAAAGAATGACCAATAAACACATTTGTTTTATAAATGCACCATAATCTATTAAACATATATTGATAGACATTGTGCTAACAATTCACTTATTTTTCATAGCCATTTCTCCACTCTCCATTTATTGAGCAATATAAATGGATATTTTGACTTTATATCATTTGCATGTTAAATAAAATATCACTAATGTGAGTTTAGAAAGCATGTAATGACCATAACAGGTTAATATTGTCTGTCCCACATAAGCCCTATGAAAGTCTGCAAAATGTTTATTTTTCTACATATATTCTTTGGTGGAGGGAAAATCTCAAATGTCGAAGTGGCAAATATGTCAAATGTAAATCTCTGCAAATTAATGCCAGCTGTAATTTATCCTCAAAAACTGAAAACTAATCGTCTTGCTATTCATCCCAAATTTTCTGATCACTATAGATGTGTCAGGTGGCTTGCACAATTACGCTTGTCTTCACTAGACTTGATTAAAGACTGGTGTTCTGCAATAGTATTCTGCAGGTATATTTAGATGATATTGTTGAGTATCACTGCTGTGTCCTTAAGAACACTACTGATATGCTTTTTTTTATAACAGTGTCTACTCTGAAAACCTTTGTAAATATTCTGTGCATTGTTAGCATGCACACATAAAATAAATGGGTTCTGCAGTACAACCATGCTTCAGGAAACCCTGGCTTGTTATATACTTGCTATGTAGTGCTACAACACACTCACACTACAACTGACACACGCTGGAATTATAAACAATAAGATGCACAACACAGGTTTCCCCCAAGGGCTATCCATCTACCCAGCTATCCAGAAGTACTGACTGCTCATAACTCCTAGCTGAGTTCTCCTACCAGAGCTACGTTCACTGGAGGGGAATTACTCCATCTAAACTTAGGCACCCAACTCCAGAGGCAGCCCTCACATTCAGTGATGGGTGCAGACAGGACACAAAGGTCTGGGCCCCTGTCTCAGTTTGGGAAAATTGGACAAGCCATGCCAGCACCAGGCCTTCCCATGGTGTGACTGAAAACTACTTTTTCAATTGCATTGCTTTTCAACTTCTCTTTCTGACCACTCCAGATTCCTTCCCCACTCACATGGAATATTTCTAAGAGGGCTCTCAAGTAAATCTCCTGCAGGCAAAATCTTCCCCCAAAAACCAGTCTAAAAGGATTGTCCTAAGAAAGAACCTCTAAAATAAGATTTGGCAGGTAGCTCGACTGATACTGATGGGCTAGTATGTCATTAAAGACCATGTCACTAGCTGTGGGCGGGATACTAGTGGTCTTGGCATGATGAAGCCGTACAAATGAGTTTTTCCATCATAATAACTTTCTTCAAGGCCAGTAATAGAGTATCTCTATGGTGTGCTACTAGGTCAGAGTCAGTCAATCATGTACAACATGAACGCACACACACATACATATATTTCACATATAAATCTAATCTTGAGGGTGACATAATATAACCTTTGCCATATTCTACAACTTAGAAGCAAACCATAGATCCTGCCCATACTCAAGGGGAGGGCTATATAGGGCATTAACAGAAGGTACGAATCATGTGGCAAGCTTACAATTCTACCTACAGCAGGTTTCTGTTTTGTTTTGTTTTTGATAGTTAATGTCTTTCAAAGTAAAGAAAAATTAAAATCTTAAATTATTACCAATCATTTTACTTTTCATCACAATGTTGTGCAATGCTGGTTTTAAATGTAAATATAAAAACCTCTAAATCAGATGTAAAAAAAATCAAAAATTGGCTGGGAGTGGTGGTGCACACCTGTAATCCCAGCACTTGAGAGGCTGAGGCAGGAGGATCGCCATAGTTAGAGGCCAGCCTGGGCTACATAGTGAGTTCAAGGCCAGTCTGAACCACACAGCAAGACCTTGTCTCAAAAACCCAAAATAAAACCGTCAAAAATATTCTTTAGTCATAGCTCTTATACATATATGTATTTTATGTTTACCAGAAGAGTAGAAATGCTGCTTAAAGTTAACTAGGATTCTGGGCTTTTGGTGTTTGTTTGTTTGTTTTGTGGGTACCGGGGATCTAACTCAGGACCTCGCGCGCCAGCAGGCGCCCGAGCCGCTGAGCGATATCACCGGCCCCTTTTTCGTATGTGGGTTCTGGGAGTGGAACTCAGGACCTCGCGCTTGCCAGGCAGGCGCTTACGTGGCTGAGCCATCTCACTGGCCCTGTTTGTTTGTTTTTAACTTTTTGATAAGCCCACATGCAACCCACCCTTAGACTCTGAGTTGACCTAGCTTCCTTTCCTTCTGTGTAGCTGTGAGCACAAGTGGCTGGATAGAACAGGCACGTTACGTGAGGAAGAGAGGATTTGATAGTGTTCCCTGATCATTCATCTTTCTTGGGATGGCACTGGTTTCTTTCCGTGTTTATAGCAATCCCTGGGGGGAACAGAAGGGTGAGCCCTGTGGTTGTCAATGCCCCCGTTTCCTCAGCATAACCATAACGTTCCTCACTCTGTGCTTGCTTTCAGTTGCGCTGAATTCCCATCCTTGAATTCCAGGTTTGTGGAGCAACGCAATCATTCTATGCAGTAGAGCTGCAAGGAGCGCAGATACACACGACGCCTTGTCCTCTGCTGACGCATCCGCCTCTCCCACTGACCTATACTTACAACGCGCAAGAGCAAAGATAACACCTCGTTAAGAATGTCAAGATGGCAACATTACACACTAATCCATGTTTAGGGCCCTTCTGAGCTCTATGCTTGAGTGACTACACCAACCACACAGCCGTGAAGCAGACCCTGGGCCCAGTTCAAGTCACTTTCACATTTCTGCAGCCAGCTTCTATCTAACTGAACCTTGTGAAATAGCAAACCAGAAAGAACCAACTGCCTCCAAATATCTGACCCATAGGAACTGTGTGAGATAATAATTATATGTCGTAGAATAATAAACAGCTAATAGCAAAGTACAGACTCAAAGATTCTAATCCAGAGTCAAGTCGTAGCCCAGGAATGTGCATTTCAACAGTAATCTCAGCCATCAGAGAAATGCAAATGAAAAACATGAGGAGAGATACAACCTCAGACCCTCTAGACTGGCTATATTAAAAAAAAAAAAAAAAAAAAAAGAAAACAGAAACACAAGGTCAGCATGGTGGCGCACACCTCTAATCACAACTACTCCGGAGGCTGAGGCAGGAGGATTACAAGTTCCTGACAAACCTGGGCAACTTCGTGAGACCTTGTCTGAAATGAAAAATGAAAAGTCCTGAGGTTGTAGATCAGTGATAGAGCATTTAATATGCAAAAAGAAGCAAGCAAACAGAACACAGGTGACAGGTTTTGGCAAGGACGGAGGAAGTAAGATCCCTACACACTGTTGGTGGGAATGCAAAACCGTGCAGCCACTTTGGGAAGAGTCTGGAAGTTACTGAAAGCATTAAACATAGACTTACTGGCAACCCCACTCCTAAATATACACCAATGTGGATGGAGAACAAATGCCCATGAAAATGTGTATTCAAATGTTCGTGGCAGCATTTTTCACGGTAGTCCAATAGAGAAGATTATCCAAATGTCTTACTGACAGATAAACAGATAAATGCAGTGTGGCATAGCCACACAATGAAATGTTGCTCAGCCTTAAAAAGATATGAAGTACTGATACATGCTACGGCATAGGTAAACCTCAAAAACATCATGCCAACTGAAAGAATCTAGTCATAGAAGACTGCATATTTTATGATGTCATTTATGTAAGTTGTCTGAGTCAATAAATAAAAAATAGAAAATAGATTAGTTGCTCCCTAGAGCTGAGGGAGTTGGAGGGAAATGAGAAGCAAACTCCAATGGGTGGGGGGGTTTCTTTTGGGGATGATGAAAATGTTTTAAAATTGATTGTGTTGATAGATAGCTCTGTGAATATAGTACTAACAGTCACTTAATTGCACACTTTAAGCAAGTAAAATGTATGGTATATGACTAAAAGAATCAATAAAGCTATTATAAAATAATAAGAATCCTCAGGAGAGCCTAATGCCAGCAGGCCAATTACCACACTTAACAAATGCCGAGGTAGGATTTTAAAGTTGACATTCACTTAAAGTAAAAAGTAAAGCTATAATAATTACGATAATTTTCTTGTGTGTTCATTTATACCTTACACCTTTCTAAAGGAAAAACACAATAGAAGACAAGAAAAAAATAACTCGGAATGAGACAGATCTTTAACTTCTGTCCAAAAATCACTTTTAAGCCACCCAACTTTCTTGGTAAAGAACAGAGTAATGACAGTAGCAGTAAGGACTGAAATGAACCTTTGAGCAGTGCACAAGAGGGTCAGAAAGAGAAAGAGCATTAGCAGCTCCTCTTCACGGGAGGTAGAGAGGAGCCTCATCTCCTCATGAAGTGGCTTCCTTGCTTGCTCTTAAGATGCTTGGTCTAGATAGATCTGGCCACAATGAGAGGCATTCATTTTGCTTTCTCTCTGAGATTAGTTGGAATCTCATCTTTTAACTGAGACATAATGACAGGAAACAGGATGCACCTTATACTTTCAGTGAAAGCAGCTTTTGTTCTGATTTGTTGTCTTTTGACGCCTAGCATTTTGGCTTTCCTCAGAAGAGTTTGCAGACAACATAATTATTTAACGGTGTGGCTCTACTTAGCGTACTCGAGACTTGAGTATTGGAAGTCGAAGCTACACCTCTGGCAGAAGAGGTCCAGTGCATGAAGAGCTACCTCCTTCTTTTCTCCAGTGAAAATTAAAAATTGCTCCATTTTGCCCTCTATTCCTTAAGCATAGGATCAGAAGTCTTTGAAAAAGAATGATCTTTAAAAATATTTTAATTTTTATGTTTAAATTTTAAGTTTGTTTCTATACAATGTACAAAAATGCTTGAATATATATATATATATATATATATATATATAAATATGTGTGTGTGTATATATATATATATTTCTTATAAAGTTTACATATATATATATATATTTCTTATAAAGTTTACAAAATAGGAATGGAGTTATTTGTTGGGACACAGAAATCTCTTTTAAACATCTAACATGACCCACATCATTTGAAAACCTCTGAAGTAGATTTGTAAGAAAGAAGAAAAGCAAATCCTTTTAGGACTGCTCTAGGTCTACCAAATGTTTTTGTTAGCAATTTTATATAATACATACCACTTTATTCATTATTATTTGAAAAGAAAAGCTGAAAAAAAACTGGTCTTCAGGCCTTAATATCCCCAGTGAGGGACTCTGAGCTGTGTGTGTCAGCTCTAAGCCCTCAACAAGCGCAGAGCTGGAATGTAGCGGGTGTTCAATGAATGGTGGGCGTGGAGAATTACTCTCAGGTCACCTTCAGAGTTTCTTCGCTTCCCTTTAGCACTTTCCTCTTTATTTCCATTCATCCCCAATCAGTATTCTCCAAGTAACTTCAAGAATTATCTTGTGTGGCTTTGTCTGTGGCATAACCTCTTCCAAAGCCATGACAAGATATTCGGTAATGAGGTTTTTCTGCATTTCACAGGGTACAAGTGCAATGAAATGCAAGGTAGCAAGATTATTCTTTTAGTAGTGACTACAGTTAACCAGTTTTTCAACCTGTCTTGCTGGAAGAGGGGCAAAAACTCTGCTATGTCCATTCCGCTCAACTGTGGTGCCATTAATTTCAGGAAAACTCTTGGCTCCTCCCTAGTACTGCTCCTAGACGTCCATCCTAAGACATCCTAGCACGTGGAGGAGAGTAGTAAAATGTAAAGCTACAGAAGGCAGAACCTCACCAATCACATGACAATCTCAGTGACATATCCTGTTTATTAGCAGAACCTGCTGGTTTAGTCAGGAGCAGTGCAGAATGCTGTGAGTACCCTAAGGTTCAAGATTGTGGAACTCCCATCTATCCATTAACTTCTGCTCCCCACAGACCTGTGAGAAACTTTCTTCTTGAAGGTATTTTATTCCTCATAAGGAAGATTTTGTGAACAGGTTTGTCCTAGTTGAGGAACGTGCAAAGGCAGTGGAAAGCCATTTACAGTCAGTGGCCAGGACAGGATCTTGGCCACCTTCTCTCTCTGCATCAGTTTACAAATCTGAGCTTCAGGACCCTTGTCAAACAGCAGAGGACTGGGAAGTGGCCAGTTGTCTAAGAGACACTTACATTTCTAGCGTTGGAAAAGAAAGCACCATTTCTTCCCTGGAAAGAGGATCAAGTAGATTGTCTTGGAATTTTTAGTCATTTCACTTCTTTTTAATCAGGAAAGCACACTGTAGTTTTGCAACTTAATTCTGGGGAAATTATATTTAAATGATCAGGAGGAAACCAGTAGATTTTAATAGAAAAAGTACATTTTGGTTTTAAATAACATTCAAACAAAAACGCAAAAATCATGTTTTATTCACCATGGGAAGATGGGTTGCTGGAGGTAGAAGATGAGCTTCTCTCTGCGTCATTTTTGAGATTATGCTTTGTATCACACGTGACTGGCTTTTGATTTACTTCTTAATCAGAAGCCCTTTCATTCTAGTTCTCATAAACTGGAAGAATTTACCTGATTCTAAGCAAGAGACTAATTTAAAACCAAACTGCCTTTCCTCCCAGGATTCAGTGTCCTCGTGTGTGTGTAAAGGAGATCTGAGAGATCCTGAGCTCCCCTTTCAATACTAATCCTAAGGACACGATAACAGTTCTGTACCGATCAGCTTAACTTTCCCAATTCATTTGTAAGTAACTTCTATTTTATTAATTAGAGCACATTTTATAGAACATGGGCTTTCAGTTCAATAAATCTAGATTTTAATTCCCATTTGGCTCCTTCCAAGCTATATGCACACTGACAAGTTAAACTTTCTGAGATTCAAATTCCTTTCCCTAAAAATACCAGTAATGCATTGAAGATCGGATAAAATAAGTTGCACACTCACTGCAGTAGCTGCACCACAGACACTTTAAAAATAACTAGCAGCAATTAGAACCATTCACCAGACATCGATTGGGTGCCAACCAGGAGCTGGGCTTGGGGGTTGGAAAGATAAACACGATCAGTGCCTTTTTAAAGAGGGTTGCCGTCTACTGGGGGAATAAATGTATTAATAATTAATACACTATAGAGTAATTAATAACATAATCAAAGAATGGTCTTTACTGATTTTGTTGCTTTGCTCCTTTTCTAAACAGCTTGTATGTTATCCTTAATGTTATCAGAATATCCAACTGTTCTAATTGCTCTTTTTAATCACCTGTTTCTTTCCTATTCAGTATTACATTGTATAAAGGATTATTTTTGTTTGGTTGATTTTGGTTATTTTTGGTTTTGTTTTTCCTACTTGAGACTGCCTAATTTCACATTTCACTTCTTAGATCTCTTATGAAAAAATTTAAGCCTATTTCTAACTCAATTACTTTTCTTTTTGGAGGGTCATCTGCCCAATTTCAATAGATTTGAATGTCACCTGAACCTTAACCAATGTAGTTAAGAAGTAACTTCCCTGACCCTCAATTGCAGCAGGTTTCCAGGACAAGATGGAAGATGTCCAATTTCTTCTGTGGTTCCAAAACCAGGGCGTCTTCAAATATGCAGGTAAAGGTTTTTTTCAGCATAAACATAATTTTATCTAGTATTGATCATTTAGATTATTGGCATCTGTATGTGCAAGATGAGCTGACTGAAATTATCTGCTCTCAAGCTTTTGCAGACTCACATGGCCACATTCACATCCAAGGGTAACTGATGAGTCACAGTGTTCATTAAAATTATGGCCCCCCCAAAATATATATATATATGAAATTTGGGCCATAATATACATGTACATATATATACATATATATGTATATACATATATACACATATATGTAATATATATACACAAGATAGTTAAGATAGTTATACTATTAATTGCTAATAGTTCATTGAAAAGTCTGTGCCTATATTGTTTTATCAATTTTTCATGCCTATATCTTGTAATATGAGCTACCATGTTGAAGATAACAACACAATGTACTAACCATTGTTACTCCCCTACAATCTTGTTTTGAAATTTTATACCATTGTTTTTATTTTATTTAAAATAAAAATAAAATAAAATAAAATAAAATAAAGGCCTATCTTGTTGCTTAGCAAGGGTCTGTCACTTATCCAGGAACAAACCTCTATTTTCAGCACTTTATGACTTTTCTGTAGAGGAATTCTCATGGAGTGAGAAGCCAAGAATGGTTCTCAGCTCAGAAACATTTTTTCTTAGTCTCTTCCTAAACTGTATTATCAATTTTTAATTAATTCTCAGTCCTAGATGATGGAAGTCCTCTTATTTTAATGGTTTTCCTAATAAGTCCCACATGAATTACAAGGTATTTTTTGGCCCTTTGTGATTTCCACATGTATTTCACAGAATTCATACCAGAAGATGTGGTGCAAATTGAAAAATCAAAAGATCCACTATACCACTTTGGAGGGTGAGCAGAGAAAATCAATAACTGAAAAAAAAAATAATGACAGGCATTAGGACACATGCTTATTGTTCAAAAACTGCAAGAGATTCAATTGAACTCCTTCCAACAGTCCCACAAAATGATGCATGAAAAGCTAGGCTAGAGGTGCTAGAGAACTGAATCAATACTTGGGGGAAAAGGGAACTGTTGGGGGAGTTTGAGCAGATGTGGTTACTTCTTATTTTAGTTAGGAGTAACGTGTGGTTTCTGGTTGTATGTGGACCACGTGTGACTCCAAGCGTCTCCCATACTTCTCCACAGCCACAACACCACTCAACATTCTCATCGTCTCCCTGCTACACTCCTTCCATGGCCTCTTAGCTTTCCACGGTTCGGCCATTCTCTGCTATTCATCTGTAGTATTGTAAAATGCAAGAGCACTTAAAGGGCTGAAGTGTGCCTAGCACATAGTAAGTTCTCAAAAGACTTGGCTACCATGGTTAACCCCTCAAGTCTGACCTTCAGAAATGCATTATTCTTCACGTGGGTGGACATGGGTGATAATCCACCTCCAAACTCTTTAGCTGGATATCTGAGAATCAATTTTACTTGGCTTCATCATACATTTTCAAGGTCATCTCTCAGTGTTGGCTCCGACCCCATCAGGCTGACATGTATCTTCTGCTCATATATTTCTATTTTATTTTATCTTATTTTATTTTATTTTTGAGACAGGGTCTTACTATGTAGTTCAGACTGGCCTCAAACTCATGGCAATCCTCCTGCCTCAGCCTCCCGAGTGCTGAGATTACAGGTGTGTGTCACCACACCTGGCATGCTTATCTTTTATTCATCTCTGCTCTGTTAACTTCAGCTAACATTTATGTAATACTAGCTAACAGTTACACATAGTCCTTTTAATTCTTCACACCAACACTATGCAAAAAGTAGTGTCATCCTCATTTTGTAGTTTAAGAAACTGGAGTTTTGGGAGGTTAAGCACTCTATTAAAAAACATAGAACATGATTTGGTCAAAACTTGAATCCAAATCTATCCAATTCCAAGATCCATGTCAGTCATTAGGACTCCATTTTTTTTTCTTTTTCTTTTAATATCACCAAACTGGAAAAACTCTTACTCCATCCTGTCCCCTCTCTGGGGTTCCACAAGTCCCAGTTTCACCTGTTGTCAGAAACCTTTCTTGGCTATCCCAGATAACCCAGTTTTGCTCTGAGTCTTAATCCTTTGAAACCATGGCCTCATGCCGACTTGTCTCTGATTGTGTTGTATGTGTGCGTTAGATGGTATATTTTCTCCATTATCATCTCTTAAATTATTTAGCCACTTGCCTATGGTGAAGGTCAGTGTGTCTTCCTTTCAGTCATTATAGTGTCTAGTTTAGCACTTTGGGTATGGAAATTTACAAAGGGTAAATGAATGATTGGTACTGGAAGCATTGGGCTTTTAGGTGTATATTTTTTGTAACAGTTGAAAAGAAGATTCTTGTCAACCTTGGTGGCTAAATATGAGGAAAGAAATATTAAGGCACTGAAACAATTTTTTTCAGAGCTTGATCTTGGGAATTCTGGCAGGAATCACCTACTTTAGCTAACTATACCATACACAACAAGCTTCCCTCAATTACAGAGAAGTGTGTGCCCAAAGAGACTGGGGATATTCTCTGTGGGGTTCTGAATTTAGTTCCCATGTCCATTACAGAGGATTCCTGTGGGGGATAAAAAGGACAGATCCTGCATGCAGAAGCATCAATTCCAGCATGTCAGAGGATAATGGCACCAAAACTCCAAGAATAACTATGAACTACGAATTCAAAAATGTGCATCACTTTTCTTTATTACCTTGATGAACTGAGTTTATCTAAAGCTTTACCTCTGTGTTACTGTCACTGTGTCTAGGATGTGTGAGAACAGATTCTAATTGGGGTTGGAAACTGCTGCATTGTGAACACTGGAAAGTCAATTCAAACTTGTGGTATGAAGGCAACGTATGTGACTAAACATACTGAATGGATTTTGGTGGCGTGCAAGGATAAAGGGCTAACTTTTACATTTGCCACCCAAAAAGGGCTTCCTCATTTCTGGTTTCTGGTGTGTTGAATTTGGCTCCCAATATTCTAGAGCAGGCGGAGAGAACTTTATTGCAAGCTGCTGTTAGCAAGGCTCGGGCTCTGTTTCTGTCTTGAAGGGGTAGATGGGCATTCGCTGGCTTTCCAACCATGAGGTCACCCACTTCCTTTAAGGAGAGAAGAGAGGAAGCCAAGGGGAAGCATTAAATCATGTTGGGTCATGCCCCTTTAAGACCTCAGGTACTGACTGACAATAGTAAACTCCACAGGCTATCAATTTACATGGACTCAACAGACAGGAAAAGAGAATTTGGATGGAACCAATTAAATAGTCAAGATTTCAGGAGCTGTTCTGAATTTTAAAGGGAACTTGAATGCTTCAAATCCACAAAGTATTGCTTTGATTTCTGCTGATGCCACCTCCACCCTTTGGAAGACAAAATGGATGTTTGGTTAAACTGTGTGTTTTAGTCTCCGAAAAGTTGGGTTTTATCTTTGTATCACATACTGCTGTGAATGAGAATAAGGAAATCCATCTTGCTTTTGTAGCTACAAATCAAGAAAAGGGTTTGATTGCACACCTCATCAGGAAAGATATTTATTATACCTGCTGCTTCTGACTGCTATCCCAGCTGCTTACCTAACCCTCTTGTAAAGCTTCCTGTTCACAGCTTTTAATTTTCCCCTTTTGTAGGCTTACACAAATCCCTCATGTTATTGGAATGTTTCAGTGTGTGTCTTTTTTCTACAGGATTCATAAGCAGTGTGTGAAGAAAAATCAGAATATTAATGCTACTTGTTCTATTTTTACTTACTCATAGTTTTCCTTTGGGCTGGGCCTTTGTATTCTGTTCAATTTTTTTCCCCTCAAATTCTGTGGTTAATCTATTAATCTTTTTTTGTTCATAAATAGATCTCCTGCGGGAGATTTAACTACTAACTTGATAAGGATTAAAGCTTTTAAAGTTTCAGCAGGGCTTCACAGCTAAAAGTGGTCCTAGTGGATATGGCACATCCTAAGGAATTTCACAGGTTGTAATTGTGTTTAGGACACTGATTTCAGCTATAAGTACATCTGATCTTTTTAATTCACTAGCTTCAACCAACACTATGAAGATTGTGACCTATTTATGATTGTGGAAGGAGTATGATATACTACAATTGAGCTCTTAAAATTGCCATATTTTGTGACCTCTCATGTCACTATTATCATATTCTTGTAATTGTTCTCTCAAACTATTGCTTTCCTTATTTATTCTTTATTAAATAATTACAGCAAAAAGTAAAAGTATTTTTAATCAAAAGTATTTTTTTAAATTTTATTCAGCCAACTTTTTCAAGTGTTTTTTCTTACAGGTTTTTGGTTTCTCTTGGCTTTAACACTTCTGAACTGAAACATAGGGGTTTCCAGGCTGAGAACCCATAACTCAGAGCTGGCTGTAGACACCTCCTAGTCAGGAAACAACTCAGCGAGAGATGAATGGCCCAGCAGAAGGACGATTACCACTGAACAAAGGAAAAGGGGCACTAAAGAGTTGCTATAATGATGGTATTAGATATATTAAATGAGGCAAGCTGTCGTGGAGACATAGATCTTCCCTGGCATGTCTCTTTGATGATTTATGATATGGTTGCATTGAGTGTCCTTGTGGCCTCATATGCTGCAGATATTACTTTGATTTTCTCTTTTTGGGCTTCATTTCATTCCACAGAGTACAATCAGAATAAAAATAAAGCCAGAGAGGCTCCTGTTTAATGCACTATACTCCTGTTAAGTACAGATCCCGTTTAGTTAAAGAAGAACAGAAAGGTGGACTTGCAAATTTTATCCAGCCAAACAATGATATTCAACACTAGATCATTCTCAACTTTGCTGCCCTTAGCCCTCAATATTATATCCAATATAATATTATACCTCTTCTTCCATGTGCTTTCTTTCCAACTATAAAGAGCAGAGTAGAACTTGGCATTGAAATAAGTTTATTGAGGGCAGGCAGGAAATTGTATTCAGGGGCCAATAAATGGAGAAGAAGAGCTCATGCTTTAAAGGCATCTTGCCCCATGCACGTCTAGGGTCTGGATTTTTACTACCACTGGATTAAGAGTGGGTGTGGTCTGCATGCTATCACCAGAGCTTTTCAATGAGGAGACTTCCATGAATCAGGATGCCACCTCTTTTCTTTCCTAATTTGAGAATAATTACATCTGTCATGGTACTAGTGTGTGTGCTTTCTTATCATTATAATGACAGTACAATGAGTCCAAGGATATCTGGGCTATTAACATGGCATCCAAACCACATGAATCAGTTTGGAGTTCACCTAGAGAGTGAATGGGGTGGGGCGAATTGGTCGGTGGGGGAAACATGTGTTCATCAACATCTAGCTTTAACTTTAGCAAGCAAGCAGCATCTATAAGCAATCAGAACTGACAGGACAATAGGACAGCCGTAATTTTGGGGTTCAGGTAGGTGACAAATTCCTTTTCTATTTGTTTCTCATTCTTGAGGGCTCTTGAAGGGCCGTGGTCCATCTTCTGGAGCTACCTACTGCTAGGAGTGGGTGCCATCATGTCCTCAGTTAGACCAGGAAAACCTTCCCCTGGCTGTCTCAGGTATATTTAATTGTTACCAGGCTATCGCTCCAACTCTTCATTCCTTGAGTAATGACCACTTGTAGTTTGATGGCTTCAAGCCCCCTTTCTCATGAAAGAGATGTGATAGTTTAAAGAACAAAAAGGACAGCACGGCCATCATGGGACTCAAGAGAGGCAGCCACCAGGCAATGCTCAGCAGAGCCATGTTGGCCATGTTCCTACCACTTTGAGCAGAAATAGCTGGGTGCTATTCTGACAGCCAGGCTGTCTTTTCTAAAAGTCTATTGGCTACTTATGCAATTCCACTAGTAGTTCTGTAAAACTAACAAGACATGTTGGATGGCCACCACTGTTTTTGGACAATCAAAAGAAATCAAGGGCCGGTGAGATAGCTCAGCAGCATAAGCACCTGCCTGGCAAGCGCGAGGTCCTGAGTTCAACTCCCAGTACCCGCATTAAAAAAAAAAAAAAAAAAAAGAAATCAAGCATTACCTGAAAATGAAGCCAGAGGTTCAATCCTAGAATGAGAATAATTATTAGAAGTACTACAAAAATTTTTATTTCTTTATCTTTTCAATAGTTAGATATTTTCAAATATATCATTATCTAATTGAAATTTTACCAATATTAAATAATAAATAAAAGCATTAAATCCACTACAGAAACTTACTTAGTAACTAGAAAAATAAAAATTCCAGCCAGAGCAGTCAGAATTAAAACTCAAAAGCCATATACTTTTCATTACATGATGTAAAACTCTTGCTGAGTTTTTCTATATAACACTCATAATTAATAAAAAGTTTTTTCTTTACCAAAAACACCTTCTAGGAAACTCCATTGCAAACTAGATTCAGTTTTTTCACTCTGGACCGTGAGTTCATTCTTTTTCAAACTGAAGAATCACAGTTAAGCATCCAGATAGGGAGGGGCACCTTAGGACAAACAAACTGCGTTTATTTTAACTGATGTAGAAAAATTTCATGTCCAATTATAAGTCACTATTTCAGCCAAAGAAAAAATAGTTTTGACGACTGACTGCAATATTATGAAAGAAATTATCAAGTCACATTATGAGTCTAAGATTTTCTAAGATTTTCCCCCACTTTAGAATGAAATTATGGGTCTGAGTTGTGTTTTTTTCTTGCACATCCAAAGCTTCTAGTCTGTGGTTTAACATCTAAAGTTGGTGAGTTTCTTTTTCATTGAATAGAAGTGAACGTTTTGTTTATGGACTCAGTACTAACAACTCCTCTTAATGTTAGAGTTGATGCTTTTACTGAGTTTTTCATACTCAGGTAAGATTCTCCTAGAAGCAGACCAGAGGCAAGTATTTGAAAGCAAGTTTTTTGGGAGGTAATCCCAGAAAATACCAATAGGGAAGTAGAAAAATGAGAGAGATGAGACAGGGAAGGAAATAAAGGCAATAGTGTGTTTATGGAGGCGATCACAGTGGTAACCAACTATCGCTGATACCAGTACATGAACTATTTGTTCCAAACAATGAGATAAACCCAGAAATTGAGACCAAGCATTTATAAACATTTATAGAAACTTGCCACTGACATGATACACAAATGAATTTTTACTGTATTTTACCAAAGCATTGGTTAGATACAAAAGATCAAATTTCACAATTGATAGGCTGCAAAATGTCCTAGAGCAGATTCCTCAGCAGTGACCCGCTTAGGCAGTGAGTGAGCTGCAGGGCTGCACACCCACGGAGGCATTTATTTTAAAGCTACCACTAGCAGGCATGAGCAAGCCACCTCTCAGTTTCGTGTGCATATCGATGGGACAGGTAAAGAAAGACAGGTATTGGCTTTTGGAATTTGGATAAGGCATCAACAACATCTGATGTATCTTGTTTTGTTTTCACCTGAAAACAACTTGGAAGTTAACCTTGAAGTCAGTATATGTCTAGGGCACGAAAATAAAATGGCATCAGGGCCAGCGAGATAGCTCAGCGGCATAAGCGCCTGCCTGGCAAGTGCAAGGTCCTGAGTTCGACTCCTGGTACCCAGGCACGAAAAAAGGGCTGGTGATATCGCTCAGTGGCACGGGTGCCTGCTGGCTCATGAGGTCCTGAGTTCGACCCCCGGTACCCACAAAAATAAATAAATAAATAATGGCATCAGTAGGCCTAATACTGATCGGACATCCTTCAAGAAGCATTCATATTCCCTCCTTCACCTTGGCATTTTTAACCTCTTTCCTAAAGAATCACCCATTATTAATATGATTATGACCTAAATTATCTTCCTTCTCTATCACATATTTACACCTTATTTCTAGGATTATTTGAGCACTTGAAAAGAAAACCACTTGAGTTATCTCCTTCCTATATGGTAGTGGCAACTCCTAAAACTCCCATGCATGAACACATATAAATTCAGACAAAATACTAAGGAATAAAGTTTATCTGAAGGCTGTGGAAAATGAACACTAGCAGGCAGACATAGGAGAGGAGTTAAAGTTTGGGAAAAGGTGTAAGTGCTTTTATCTTCCATTTTAAAAGAATTAGCCAGAAGCAGAGCCAGAGATGTGACACAGTGCAGGATGCCTAATTCACTTATAGGAAAGCCGTCGTCTTTTCTAGCCTATAGAACCAGAGCATCCACAGATGCCAGAAGGTGAGAAAAATAGCCCTGCAGAAAAAGAAACCAAGGAAAGGGAGCCTTAAGCAGTGTTACAAAATATCCCCAATTGTCAGCATGACCCATGAGCTACTCTTGCACTTGAAGACTCAAAGAAGCTTTCGGCTTAGGCTAAAACTGAAATTTGAGCTACCCTTCATCACAGGTAATACTAAGCTTTTAGTTTGATTATAATGAAGTCTACCATTGAAACAAAGCATCCACATCATTCAGAAAAATATTACAAAATCCAGAGTCTCCAAAATACATATTCATAATGTAGAAGGGCTGATCCAAAATGATTCAACGACAGTTAAAATAACATACAAAGAACAGTTTCCCATAAAAACGTTATATACAGATATGAACTGCAAGATAGCTTAGATGTTGAGTTTATCAAAAAGGATATTACAATTGTGTCCAGTGAGGCAAAGGAAAATACTTTAATGATGAAAGCAAGAAAATTCTTAGCAAAGAATGGAGGAAGGGAAATACCCAGTTCCCGCCACCTCCATCCTTCCGTGGGAAGAAGGAAAATTCTAATGAGGCTAGTGGGAAATCTCTGTACCTTCTTCTCAATTTTGTTGTTTACCTAAAACTATTCTAAAAAATACAGTCTGTGATTTTTATATCAGTAAGATAGTAAACAAACAGAAATAGGAAGGTGGTTTTTCAAAAAATCCACAAAACTGACAAAATGCTAGACTAAGAAGAGAAAGAGAAATAACATAAAACACAAACACAAAAATACCAAAAATAATAGAATTGTCATTGCAGATCATAAAGATTTTTTTAAACAAAGAAACAATTATAAACAACTTTGTACTAACAAATCTAACTATTTAGAAGGAATAAGAACAAATTCCTTGAAAAATGGACTTACCAAAATCAACAAGATGACACAGAAAATATGACTAGCCCTTCATCCATTAACTAAATTGAATTTATTGTTCAAAAACTTCCAACCAAGAAATCTCCACGTACATAGTATTTCACTTAAAAAATCTATAAAATACTTGAAGAAAAATAATACCAAGCTTACACAAAATTCTTTCAGAAAATGGAAAAGTAAGAAAGTTATAGCACATTTTGAGAGGCCAGCAGAACCTTAAGATCAAAACCTGGTAAGACAAAACAACAATAATAATTATAAACAAATACACAAAAAGTCCTCAGCAAAATATTAGCAATCAAAACTTACAATCTGTATAATACACAGAAGAATAATGCATCATATTTTGGTAAGATTTATCTCAAGAATATAAAGCAAGATGATTCACCAGGCAAAGAAGAGTCAATTTAATCCATCTTTTTAATAGAATAAAAGTGACAAAATATATGATCATTTTAATAGGTACAGAAATAGCACTTGTCAAAATATGATACCCATTCATGATAAATATCCCCAGCCAACTAGCAATACTAGGAAGTTTTCTCAATCTGATAAATGACATTTACAGAAAAAGCCCTACAGCTAACATCATATTTTCTGTGGAAATTATGAATTCTTCTTCCCTAAGATGGGGAATGGGGCATGAATGCCTTTTGTTATCAGATCTATTCAACATTGTATTGAAATTCCTAACCATTGAGGTAAAATCATAAGGCAAAATGATCACAGAAGACATAAGACTTTCCCTATTTGTACATGGTGTGATTGTTTATATAGAAAATCCAAGAGTGTAGGAAACAATTTCCATTATAATTATAATTACAAGAATCTATGAAGCAAATGGCAATTAACATTTTACAGTATACATTGGTAACTGGTATACATATGATACCAAAGGAATGAAAAAATAACCAAGGTACTTGTAATTGTATTATTAATAATAACTGTGAGAGGGTTACAAGATAGAAGATTACTATGCAAAACTCAATGCTTTTATATCCTAACTGCAAAAAGGGAAAACTAAATTTGAAAGACTCTTCATTTATAAGAGTGTAGAAAAATATAGACTACTCCATCATAAATTTAACAAGAAATGTAAGACCTCTGTACTCAAAATAAAGTATTACTGAACAAAATAGAAGCCAAAACTTTTTTTCAAGTTATGCCATGTTTGTAGACTAAAAGATGCAATATTGTTAAATGTCAAATTCTCATAAGTTCACCACAAATTTAACATAATGTCAATTAATACTTGTAGTGGTTAATTTATGTTTCAACTTGTCTAGCTTAAGGGTTACTCAGATGGCTGGTAAGACACAATTTCTAGGTACATCTGTGAAAGGGATTTTGGAGAAGAGTAGCATTTGAATCTGTTTACCAGGTAAAGTACCCATGCCCTCATCCATGAGTACGCAGGCATCATCCAGTCCATTGAGGATCCAGACAGAACAGAAAGACAGAGGAAAGGCGAAGATTTTCTTCTTAGCTTTTCCTGCCTGAACATTTGGGTTCCTGCTTCTGAGGGCTTTGGGTTTCAGGGCTTACACCAACCCCTCATTCTTTGCACTTCCTGTCTGCCAGGTTCTCAGGCTGCCAGCATTAGAATGAATTACAATGCTGGCTTTCTTGGTTCTCCAGCTTTCTGACTGCAGTATTATGAGAATTCTAGGCGCTGGTAATCATGTAATTCAGCTTCCAAATAAATCTCTTATACATCTACATACATTCTACTGGTTCTTTTTTCCTAGACAACCCTTAAACTATAAGCCATTTTTGGAAATTTTTTGGAAATATTAACAAAGGTTTCTGAATTGTACATGGAAATGCAAATAATCAAAACTGTCAAAACCAAAATTTTTTTCAGTTTTATTTTTATGAGTACACATTTGTAGTACATAATGATTACTCATGGGGAGTTGGTACATATACATAACACATCCTAATTCTTTTTACATCCCCTTTCCAACCCCTCCTTTCCCCCTTCCTTGGACTCTTGGTTCTCTTCCCATTTGCAAAAGATCTATGTCCATGTTTCCTTTATCCATCTTTTATTTTGCTCTTTAATTTATTCAAACTTTGGGTTTCTCATGTAAGAGAGACTACGTGATATTTATATTTGCGTGCCTGATTTATTTTACTTAACATTATGGTCTTAAGGTGCATCCATTTTCCTACAAATGACTCAAATTTATCCTGAACAGCAGAATAGTACTGCATTGTGCATAAATAACACATTTTCTTTGTCCTTCCATCTGTCCAAACCAAATTTGTAATTAAAGGAAGCTAGAAGATTTTCACAAACTGACTGTTGGACTTATTATAAAACTATAGTAATTAAGACAGCTTCGTTTGGCAAAAATGATAGGGGAAGAGAATACAGTGTTAAAAGTGAAACTCACATTTTCATGGCCAATTAATTTTTGGCAAAGGTGGCAAGGAAATTCAATTGGAAAAGACAGGCCTTTCAACAAATAGTGTTGGAAAAGCATAACTAAGAAAAAGCATATATAAGAAAAATGAACAGCCACTCTTACTTTATACTGCAAACAAACAATTAAGCTGAAACAGAACCTAGACTCAAAAGTAAGAGCTAAAAGTATAAAACACTTAGGGGAAAACCAGAGGAAATACTTGTAACTTTGAGGTAGGCCAATATTTTATAGGTAGAATAATAACAACATGAAGGACTTTTGCTCTTTGAAAAATGCCACCAAGAAAATGAAAAGATAAGTATAAAAACAAGGGAGGTTTGGAGATGCAGCTGATAGATAGAACCCTTGTCTAGGATACACAAAGCCCTGGATTCAACTTCTAGTATTTCCAAAAAATAAATAAATAAATAAAAATGAAGAAGATATTTATATCACTTACATATCTTATAGATGATCACAAGCTTGTATCTAGACAGTCAAACCGTTATGACTTATTAGGAATAAAAATAGCCCAAAACATACATGAGCATAAGATTTTAAAAGAAGAAATTACATGAGTTGCCAATAATCACAAGAGTTGATACACAAAATAATTAGTCACTGGGGAAATAAAAATTCAAACCACAGTGTGGTATTGCTACTCACCTGCTCATCGAATAACTAGTACAAAAAGAAAGATCAGTAACAGGAAGCATGGGCAGGATGAGGGCAACTGGAATTCTCATCTGCTACTGTTGAGAATGCAAAATGATACAGAATCTAAAATGATGCTCACTTCCACTTTGGAAACTGAGTAGATCTCTCCTTAAAAAGGTAAACATGCAATTAACCCAACCATTCCCTTCTTCTCCTAAGAGAAAAAGAAAACATATGTTCAAAATGAAGACAAAAAATGTTCATAGTAACTTTATTTCTAATAGTCAGTACCAACTTCAGCATCTACTGAGGATGTAGACTACTGCAAAGAACATCCCTTTTAATGTAACGATGAGAAAAAGACAGATAAAAACCATAACCCTCCTTGAGCCCTTTAGAGAACTGAGATTTCAAGACAACCAGTAAACAAGCAGCACCAAGAAGAGATGGGCCCAGCAACCCTTTCACTGCCAGAGAGCACAGAAGAGAGAGGAGCTCCCATACAACGGGATTAAAAAGATCAGTTCCAATTTTGACAAATTGGTAAAGGTCAAATTCAGGTTAAAAAGCTAGTCTATGATAGGTAAGGGCCTTTAGTTTTGATTTTTCAAAATGAAGGAATAAGTGAGTGTGACCTATTAACCCTCTCACTTATCCACAAGGATTTGCCCTTCTCACTGTTTTCCACATCTAAGTCTATGATTTACTGCTGTGCTGAGGAAAGTACATTCAGCTTTTCTGAGCCATGGAAGGTGGCATCCTGAGACAGTGGGCACTCTGCCAGCCTCTTACAGGTTCAGAATAAACATGCTGCTCTCCATTCTCCTCCCTCCTTGTAACCCCAAAATTTGGGCACACAGGACAATGACACTTTTCTCCAAGACAGTTTTTAGTAGAGACATTCCAGACCCCTAGCACTAGATGGAAGTCCTTAGCTTAAAGTCCTTCCCTTCAGTTCTTTGCCTTCCCTTTCTTATACCAAAAGGTGTCATCTGTAATAGACATTTTTATGCTCCAAATTAAAGATTCTTTTTCTTGCAAATATAATAAGCACACTTGATAGAAAGAAAATTCTTTTAAACAGGCTTGCACTACTCTCAAATTTAACATCCTAATTACCTTCCAAACCCTCAAAACCTAATTAAAAGTCTATTTTCTTCAAAGACCATTTCCCAAATAACTGGAAGAGCCTTTTCCCATTCTTAATGCAATGAACACACCAATATGCATTAGTATTAGTATTGTGTGCTTTAATTCATGAGCTCCTGGAGGAAAAAAATTATTTAATTTACATATCATTTATTTCAGGAAGAGAGAAAAGATAAGGGCAGGGTGTGGAGAGGGAGTAGAGAGGGAAAGAAATAAGAGAAACAGTAGAGAGAAGGGAGGAAAGAAATGGAGGAATTGGGCTGGTGAGATAGCTCAGCGGCATAAGCGCCTGTCTGGCAAGCGTGAGGTCCTGAGTTCAACTCCTGGAACCCACATATGAAAAAAGAGCGGGTGATATTGCTCAGCGGCACGGGCACCTGCTGGAGCATGAGGTCCTGAGGTCGACCCCTGGTACCCACAAAAAAAAAAAAAAAAAGAAATGGAGGAATTGAAGACAGAAGAGAGGAGGTAGGAGCGAGGGAAGAAAGGACAAAGGGAAAAAGAGAGGGAGAGGAAAGGAAGAATAGGAGAGAAGAAGAGGGAGGAGATGGAGCTGAGAAAAGAGAAGATGGAATGGAGAAGACAAACACCTAGACAATGTGTTTATAAATACCCTACTAAGAAGGAAATAGGAGTCTACACCTATATGATTTCAGTTTGACTAAGTATTTGTATCACATGGAAAACTGTTCACCTGAAGCTCTCCTGCCCTGCTGTGTGTATAATCAGGTCTGACTGTGATATTCATGATTGAGCCTCAGTGCTTTGATTATCTGGTGGTGCTATTAATTCTAGAGTCAATGATTTTTTTCCAATCCTCACTCCTTTAATAGTAATTTATGCTGTTAAAACTCAAAATTGAGTGCTTGAGACTCAGGGCCATCTCCAATCCTGCTGGTGATATTGGTATTCGCTGCTGACTTGCTGTCATCTTGGGGAATTGAACCAAAAGGATTCCCAGAGTCATGTCAGATATAAAGAAGAAATGCATGAGCAAAGAGTAGCTGCTACTGTCAAGAGCGACATCCTGGGGTCAAAAAGGCAGGAGGTAGTTAGTTACTGGACTGGGGGAAACCTTACACTTTGAGAGAGACACCAGGCAGATTGGCAATAGGGCAAACTCTGAAGCTATGCTGGAAGGTTACTATGAAAATTCCATGAAAAATTTATTCAAACATCGCCCAGAATGCTCCAGATCTGAAGCTCCGACGTGGCTCTGGAAGGATACTACCTCAGCCTACTGGTGTGGATTTGAGTTTTTGCTCTGGTTCAGTCTTTCATTGCTCTAATGGTCACGAAGACCAATCTGTAGTCAAGAGCTGGGAAGGCAGAATGATGTGGACAGGCATACATAGCCACATTATGCCTTGCAAGATTCTGGAGTTACCTGCTTTGATTGAAGCGCTGTTCACAATCCAGAAGGGAGGGATGAAGAGTAGAGTGCGACCTGCGTAACACCACGCACTCCCTCTGAAGTCCCTTAAGAAGCCAAGAGCCAACTCAGTTGGTTCCTTTGTACCTCACCATTGTTCTCTCTGCATGTAAAATGGGGATCCCAACACAAGTTTCTTTGTGCATCTGGCGCACCAGGAGAAATTATGAGCTATTGTTTTGAAAGGAAAGTACGTGATGAAACTTTCTATAAGTTAAGAAAAATATAATAAAATGCCGTAAAATCTGAGGGAATTATTTACTGATTTATAATTTCTAAGAGGTCCTTTAATAAAAAGATAGATTTGATTTTGTTCCATTTTAGGTATTTATCCAGAATCCATGAAAAATATGTATCTATTAAGCATGAATTTATTATTAAGTATTCTACAGAGCAGAATTTATTCAACCATAGGACTAAAGGTTTTTCTTTTTTGTTACCTATACATTTTTAGCTTTGCTTTGGGTGAATAGAGTTGCATAAACAGCTAATGTCTTGAGCTGATAAAGTGGTTTGGAGAAGGCAGGGGTTTCTGTTTTCACATCCTGGACTTAAAAGTTTCTAAATACAACAACAATCCTGGATATCAGAATAAGCGAGATGAAGTGAATATTTCTATTTGGTAACTGAAGCCTCATAGCTTGAGTTTGAGAAACACACTCCAAGTGATTTTCTGCAATATTATAGTTTCTTTTTGGAGTTTAAGTTGGACACTAGGTATAAAATAAAAACCATGTACCAAGCTTTGTGTTTGTGTATGGTCGAAGTGTAAGGAAGAAGTTTCTTACAAAGATAACCATGCAAAGGTGGGGCTTATGATTAACTAGCCAGCACAGCAGTAAGGGAAGGCGAAGGGATTTTAGACTTCAGTGACCGTAGGGGTTCTTTTGACTTCTAAAATTAGATGACTGAATTCCTGGTTTGACTCATACATGAATGTTTCCTACTGTATCATGAATGTCTCTTTCCTATAAACTTTAATGTTCTCCACCCCAAACACCTCTGCTCTTCATGGGGTCTTTTGACCATCTGTCCCTTGCTCCCCTTTAATATCTCAAGCTTTTATGTTTGTGTTCTAGCTCCAGGGTGTACAGACAAACTCAGAAATGACAAGCAGGAGCAGCAGGAAGTGAGGGACACAGGAAGTCCCCCACTAAACGAGTAAATAGAAGTTGCCTCTTTTAACTTCTAAGCATATTAGGGTAAGGAAAGTGATGGCAGGAATGTTCTAAATGGGACGCCAGGACCTTGAATCTACACATTTGCTATTTGTGAAATGGGAGTCATTTGTCTCCTTCATGAAAATAGTTTCTTTTCTGCAAGTTTTTCTTCCAAGATTTGACTCATGCTATAGGAAGGAGCTCACTTCTCTTGTGTTTTTTGGTTACCCAATTTCTATTCACTGAAAAAATCTTATCTATCCTTTTGTCACATTCTCTTAGAATCCTAATTTCTCATGCCAGCTCCTCAAACTATCCTAGAAAAAGTATCCATGGTCAATGTGTTCTCTTTTTTTATATAATGAATTTGCATCACTGGACAGGGACTTACCCTCATCACTCTGTTCTCTACCAGGCAAGCCATGGAGAAAGACCTTCAGAAGCCCTTTGATAGCCTGCTATGCATCAGGTAGGCAATTGCCCATCCTGCCCACTTCTGGATACCAATTCAAGGTGTGCATGGCTCCTCTGTATTGCTTCTTTGCCTCTCCTGTGTAACTCTGCTGCCCAATGTGGCTGCTAGAAGAGCAAAGGAAAGACGTTCCTTACCAAGGATGGCCTCTTCTGAGTAGGGCTGACAGTGGCTACAATGGCAAAAGTGGCCCACAAACCACTTGTGTGTCCCAAAGTACTGTGTGTTGCAGCTCTAAACACAGGACTGTCAAGTGACAGAGCCTGGACTTTAAATTAAATCCATATACTCTAAACCAAACTTTTCCACCAGAAAGCAGAAGCACACCTAGTTTTCTCTAGTATTGTTTTATTTTCTCTACAGTAAAGGGAAAGGAGTAAGTGGGTAGGAGGATGCCCAAAGACAATGAAGTTGTGGAGGGTTCTTGAAAAAGTGGGAAAAGGGCACTGAAACAGAAACAAGGATCTCCTGGATATTCAGATTTTTTCAACAGACCAGTAATCATTATCTTTTAGACAAAAAATCTTGGCAGTCAAATTTCATGTTGATAGGGTAACACTGATTTACAGCTCTACCAAACAGAAACAAGGTACCCTCTGGTCCTCATCAGGGGCAAAGCCATGAGTAGTCGAAGGCCTGTTTCTTCAGGCGCTAAATTCTGACTATACCAGGTCAACTGGTGCTGATCTTAATCCAGGAAGACACCATTCTGAATGCCATAATCCCAAATGTTGAAATCCCAAAATCCCAAAATCCACAAAGCCTAAAATCCTGAAACTCACCATCCCAAAGGATTAAAATTAAATGTTGAAATCCTGACAGCCAAAATCCTGATAACCCACAATTCCCATTTTTTAAAATGCTATATAGAGGGGCTTGAAATCACAATTCTGTGGAAGGGATTGATCACACGATACAACAAGAGCAAAAATTATTTTAGTTTAAAAAGGTATCATTTTCCTGAATAGTTATTCTTCTAGCTGATGAAATTCCAGAATCTTTTAATGAACGAGTCACCTTTGCTAGAGGAAGCCAGCAACACTACTGACTGGCTGGAAAATACTTATGTAAGCAATAGGATAAGAAGACATTCAGGGGCTGGTGAGATGGCTCAGCGGCATAAGTGCCTGCCTGGCAAGCACAAGGTCCTGAGGTCGACCCCCGGTACCCACAAAAAAAAAAAAAAAAAAAGAAGAAGAAGAAGACATTTAGGCAATGATGTGCTGTTCAATCAGCAGTACTGTTTCCATCAAATCTGTGTTCTGTACATGAACACATGCAAAATGGATTTCCAAATACTCGAAACAATATAGAAGTAGGGCATATAAGATGGGAAAATCTAATGGGAAATGCTGATATTGGTGTGTACAGAATCATAGAAGGGTTTCAAAAAGAATGGCACCACACAGGAAATAGATGTGATCATATTGTCTTGGAGACCCATGCCCTGAAAGAAAAAAAAGCAGTTATTCATCATGATGCAAACTTCAAAGTAGAGTTAATGATTGTGAAAGTCAGCTAGCTTTTATGGACTACCTCTGTGTAACTGCCCATAACTTATCCCTGTAATACACTTTTTTATTTGTCAAATTTTCCTTTTAGTTTCTTCTTTTGTTTAGAATTTTTTACAATTTAAAACTGTCAGCATTGTTTTTTACAATTCTCTACTCATTGCATTTCATTTTCACATCATTTCCAATATTGGAGGTATAAATTGTGTAAATATGTTTAGATAGTTTTAATTTATTCTATGAATTTTTTTTTGCAAATTTGACTCCAGAAAAGTGAATTTTCACAATGTTGTGTTTATGTGTAAGCAATGTCTGTATACCTAAAAGGTTGAAAATTGAGATGTTCTTACCTGCATGTGCATTTATGAATGGTAACATTTTTGAGATGTTCATCTCAATAGATTCAGAAAAACTCTTTGACAAAATCCAATATCCAGGCATGATAAAAACTGGAAGAAAATAGGTATAGAAGGACTTTATCTCAATCTGACAAAAACCATTTGTGATAAACCTACTGCCAACATCATATTGAATGGGGATAAAATTTTACTCCAAAATCAAGAATAAGATAAGGATGTTCACTATCACCAGTCTTGCTCAATATTTTATTTTTTTTATTTTTATTGTTTTTGTGGGTACTGGGGGTCGACCTCAGGACCTTGTGCGCCAGCAGGCGCCCGTGCCGCTGAGCGATATCACCGGCCCTTTTTTCGTATGTGGGCTGCGGGAGTTGAACTCGGGCCCTCGCGCTTGCCAGGCAGGCGCATAGGCCGCTGAGCCATCTCACCGGCCCACTCAATACTTTAGCTACAGCAATTAGGAAAGAGAAAGGAAAGAAAAGGCATAGATATAGGCAAGAAAGAAGTCAAACTATCCTTCTGCATAGATGACATGATCATTTACACACAAGACAACAAAAATTCCACCCAAAGCCTCCTAGTATTAATAAACTAATTCAGCAAGATAGCAGGATTTAAAATCAACATAAAAAAGCAATAGCTGTCCTCTACACCAATAATGAACTCAGCAAGAAAGAGATTAGGAAAAAAATACCATTCACGATAACTTCAAAAAAAGGAAACACCTAAGAATTAACCTAACCAAAGAAGTGAAAGATCTCTATCAAAAACTGTTAGTACTCTGAAAAAGGATATCAAAGAAAACATCAGAAAATGGAAAGATGTCCCCTCTTCCTGGGGAGGCAGAATCAATATTGGCAAAATGGCCATACTACCAAAACCAGTATATAGATTTAATGCAATTCCAATCAAAATACCAACAGTGTTCCTCAAGGAACTTGAAAAAGCAGTCCTAAAAATAATATGAAACCAGAAGAGACTCAGAATAGCACAAGCAATCATGGGTGATAAAAGCAAATCAGGAAGCATCACAGTCCTAGCTTCAGGTTATATTACAAAGCTTCAGTGATTAAAAACAGCACGGTGCTAACACAGAAACCAACGTCAGATCAGTGGAACAGAACAGAGGATGCAGAAACAACCCAGGCACATTTAGCCACTGATCCTTGACAAAGGAGCCAAAACATGCGCTGGAGGAAAGAGAGCCTCTTTAACAAAAGGTGCTGGGAAAACTGGGTATACACATGCAGAAGATTATATCTAGGCCTATATCTCTCACCATGTGCTAAAATAAAATCAAAATGGATCAAAGACCTAAAAACTAAAACAGAAACAAACTGCTGGAAGATAAAATACCTAAAACTCTTTAAGACGTAGACATAGGCAAGGACCTTCTGAACAGAACTCCAATGGTGTAAGAAGTAACATCAACAAATGGGATTATATAAAATAAAAAACCTCACAGCAAAGGTAGCAATCTATGAAGAGACAACCTATAGAATGGGAAAAAAAAATTTGTTAGCTACTTCTTGGACAGAGAACTAACATCTAGAATATATGAAGAACTCAAAAATATTAGACCATCCCAAAATAAAAGGCCCAATCAAAAAATGAGCAATTGAAATGAATAGATGCTTCTCAGAAGAAGAAATACAAATGGCCAATAAATTTATGAAAATATTCAACATCTCTGCCTATTAGATGCAAATTAAAATAACACTGAGATTCCATCATACTCCAGAAAGAATGGCCATCATCAAGAAATCAAATAATAACAGATGCTGGAGAGGCCGTGGGGAAAAATGAACCCTGCTACTACATGGTTAGTGAGGATGTGAGCTGTTACAACCACTGTGAAAATCAATACGAAGATTCCTCAAAAAACTAAAAATAGAAATTTCATTCAACCCAACTGTTCCCTTCATAAGTAAGTTAAAGACATCATACTACAGTGATCCATGCATATCCATGTTTATAGCAGCACAACTCTTAATAGTTCAATCTTGGAAGCAACCTATGTGTCGACCAACAGATGAATGGATAAAGAAAGTGTAGAATTTATGCACAATGGAGTATTACTCTGCAATAAAGAAGGATAAATGTGAGTCATTTGTAGGAAAATGGATGCACCTTGAGACCATAATATTAAGTAAACCCATCAGACACTCCAGTTTAAATATCATATGGTTTCTCTTATATGAGAAACTCAAAGTATAAATAATTTAAAGAGCAAGACAAATGATTGATAATATGAAACAGGGAGACAGATCCTTTGCAAATGAGAAGGGGACCAAGTGATGGAGGAAGAGGGGAGGGAAGTGTTGGAAAGGGGATGTAAAAAGAATTAGGATATGTTGTGTACGTGTACCAACTCCCCACAAGGAAGTAATCATTATGTATTGCAAACATGTACTAATATAAATACACAAATAAATAAAAATTTCTAGAGATCTTGGCTCCTTGGGTCACTGAATATGTGTTGATTCCATCATGGTTTTTGATCAATCTTGTCAAAGATTTAGCTTGTCAAGCATGGTACGTCAGATGACCACAGTTGTAAAGGTATGTGCATGAAATGTTTTAAAAATTGCAATCAAGACTCTGAAGTGTGTGTGATCTATCAACAATCTTACAGGTACACACACAGAAAAAGAAGGACATGAAACATATATTAACTGAGTACTTCACTTGGCAATCATGTAAGGCACCTGCTACATTTGAGGTTCAATACAAATAAAATTGGAATATAGCCCCCCCAAAAAAAGATTCTGAAGTGCACAATGCAAAGAAAAGTGACATTTCCTGTCTCTTCCATTCTCAGTTAATCTTGGGAAGAAGACACTAGATGTGGGGAATTAAATTATAAGAAACATTTCTTTTGACTTCCACACTCTTGGCTACACTCCTTGGAATAGTGAAGTGTTTTAGATAAATCAAAGAGAAATCCAGTACCAGAAAGGTTTTTCATTCCTTTTCTGTTCAATGCTTGTGAATGTGGAAGCAGAGACCCCAGTACCATTTTGCCCTGCAGAATCAGGGGCTGCTAAATGGAAGTCCTAGCCTTGCCTTGTGAGACCTGTTACTGCGAACCCACAGGAGTTCCGCTGTGCATGCAGGGGTGTCAGATGTGGAGGAAGCAGACCATGAGGTACACACACAGAGAGCCCTAAGAGGACCCTTGGCCAGGAACAAGATGGAATAAGCTACTGGAGATCAGTAGTTTGGAACTGATATGTGAGTTCATGGTCATCAAGACCTAGGGTCCTTTTTATCTGCTACCTCAACATCCATTGCTTTCTTCCATGTGATCCAAGATGGCTGCTCCAGTCATGGCATCTACACTTCAACCAGTGGGAAAAAGAATGTGAAAGGGAAATATGCGCCCACAGCCTCTTTAAGAAATAACCTGTGAGGCGATAACCATTACACTGAAATGAGGTAACTGAGTAGCTATTGTTGCACATTTATCTATTGTCTTTGTAGAAATGGGCATCTTTTAATAATGACCATTCACTATTGTCTTGTTAAAACTATATGTGCTACTAGCCTTTAGTTCTTAAAAGTTCCTGCCTTTTAATGTAACTTCTGCCTTTCTTTTCTTTTTTTTTTTATTTTAAAGAGAAGAAAAAACAAAACAAAACAAATCAAAAAAGAACAAAATTTCAAAACAACATAATAGGAGGGTAACAATGGTTAATGCATTACGTATTGTTATCTTTAAGTTAGTTATTCAGGGTACCAGATATTAGCATTCAATTGTCCAAACATTACTGGCACAAACCTTACTCTTCAATGAACTAAGTAAAATTAGTAGTGTATCTATCATAACCATCTTACATATAAATACAATTTTTTTTCTTTTCCCTTCTTTCTTTTCCCTATTCCCCCATCCCAGTCTCTCTTTCCTTTTGACCAGTTTCTTTTTGATTCACCATGTCTATTGTACATTTTGGATCTTATTTACTCTTTCAGTTTCTCATACTAGAGAGACAATACGATGCTTACACATGTGCGTCCGGTTTATTTCACTTATGAGTATTTTCTTGAGTTGCAACCATTTACCTACAAAAGTCCCCAGCTTATCCTTCTTTGTGGCTGAATAGTACTCCATTGTATAAAAATACCACATCTTTCTTATCCATTCCTCAGTTGATGGGCATTTGGGTTGTTTCCAAGATCTGGCTATTACAAACTGTGCTGCTATAAACATGGGTGCACATATATCACTGTGGTACGATGTTTTTAATTCTTCTGGGAAGATACCCAGAAGGGGAGTAGCTGGGTCAAATGGGACCGCCAACCCTAGTTTTTTGAGGAATCTCCACACTGATTTCCACAGTGGCTGCACCATTCTACACTCCCACCAACAGTGGAGAAGGGTTCCTTTTTCCCCACAGCCCCTCCAGCATTTGTTATTAGTTGATTTCTTGATAATAACCATTCTTTCTGGGGTGAGATGGTATCTCAGTGTTTTAATTTGCATCTCTAGAATGACTAGTGATGTTGCACATTTTTTTGTATATTTATTTGCCATTTGTATTTCTTCATCTGAGAAATGTGTATTCATCTCAGATGCCCATTTTTAGAGTGGGTCTTTAAATTTGGGAGGTCTGATTTTTTTGAGTTCTTTATATGTTCTCTATAGTAATCCTTTGTCTGAGGAACAGCTGGCAAACATTTTTTCCCAAGTTGTGGGTTGTCTCTTCACTCTGTTGGTGGTTTCTCCTGCTGTGCAAAAGCTTTTTAATAAGATGAGATCCCAGTTGTTGATTCTTTGTGATATTTCCTGTGTGGTTGAGGTTTTATTCATAAAGTCTTTGCCTACACCAATGTCTTCAAGGGTTTTACCCATCCTACCTTCCAGCAGATTTAATGTTTCTGTTTTAATATTTAGATCTCTGATCCATTTTGAATTTAATTTAGTGCATGGTGAAAGATACGGGTCTAGTTTTAATCTTTGGCATGTGTAGAGCCAGTTTTTCCAGCACCATTTATTAAAGAGGTTATCTTTCTTCCAGTGAATGTGTTTGGCACCTTTGTCAAAGATAAGGTGGCTTAGTATGTCTGGGGTTGTTTCAGCATCTTCTGATCTGTTCCATTGATCTTCAGGTCTGTTTTTTTGCCAGTACCACACTGTTTTTATCACAGTAGCTTTATAGTATAATTTCAAGTCAGGGATTGTGATGCCCCCTGCCTTGCCTTTGTTACCCAGAATTGCCTTTGCTATTCTAGGTCTCTTCTGATTCCAAATGAATTTTAGGATTGTTTTCTCTAATTCTGTGAGATAGGCTGTTGGAATTTTGATTGGAATTGCATTAAATCTGTATAACAATTTTGGAAGTATGGCTATTTTCACTATATTGGTTCTTCCTATCCAGGAGCAAGGGATATCTTTCCATTTGCTGATATCCTCTTCAATCTCCTTTTTCAGAGTACTATAGTTTTCAGTGTATAGGTCTTTTACATCCTTTGTGAGGTTGATTCCTAGGTATTTCATTTTTTTGGATGTTATTGTGAAAGGTATTATTTTCCTAATTTCTCTTTCAGTAAGTTTGTTATTTGTGTACAGAAAGGCTATTGAATTTTGAGTACTGACTTTGTATCCAGCTGCACTACTGAATTTGCTTATTAAATCTAGCAACATTTTAGTGGAGTTTTTGGGGTCTTCTGTATAGAGTATCACGTCATCTGCAAATAATGATAATTTAACTTCTTCCTTTCCAATCATTATTCCTTTTATTTCTTTCTCTTGTCTAACGGCTCTGGCTAAAGTTTCCAGGACTATGTTGAATAAGAGTGGGGACAGTGGACATCCTTGTCTTGTTCCTGATTTTAGAGAGAAGGCTTTCAGTTTTTGTCCTTTTAGTATAATATTGGCTGTTGGTTTGTCATAGATGGCTTTTATCAGATTGAGATAAAGACCATCTATTCCAATTTTCTGTAGAGTTTTTATCATGAAAAGGTGCTGGACTTTGTCAAAAGCTTTTTCTGCATCTATTGAGATGATCATGTGATTTTTGTCCTTAGTTCTGTTAATATGGTGTATTACATTTATTGATTTACGTATGTTGAACCATCCCTGCATCCCTGGGATGAATCCAACTTGGTCATGGTGTATAATCTTCTTGATGATTTGCTGCATTCTGTTTGCCATTATCTTATTGAGGATTTTTGCATCTATGTTCATTAGGGAGATTGGCCTGTAGTTCTCTTTCTTAGTTGGGTCCTTCTCTGGTTTTGGTGTCAGGGTAATGCTTGCTTCCAGGAATGAATTTGGGAGTATTGCTTCCCTTTCAATTTCATTAAAAAGTTTGAGAAGTAGTGGTGTTAGGTCTTCTCTAAATTTCTTGTGGAATTCGGTAGTGAATCCATCAGGGCCTGGGCTTTTCTTTGTTGGGAGGATTTTAATTACATCTTCGATTTCATTAGTTGATATTGGTTTATTTAGGATTTTTAAATCTTCTTGATTCAGCTTTGGTAATTCATACGTATCTAGGAATCTGTCCATTTCTTCTGCATTTTCTATCTTAGTAGAATATAAATTTTCAAAATAGGTATAGATGATCTTCTGGATTTCTGCAGGGTCTGTCATGATATCACCCTTTTCATTTTCAATTGCATGGATTTGAGTCTTTTCTTTTCTTTTTTTAATAAGGTTGAATAAGGGTTTGTCAATCTCATTTATTCTTTCAAAGAACCAACTCTTTGCTTCATTGATTCTTTGTATTGTTTTTTTAGTCTCCAATACATTAATTTCTCCTCTGATCTTTATAATTTCGTCCCTTGTATGGGTTTTTGGCTTAGCCTGCTCTTCTTTTTCTAGAAGTTCGAGGTTCACCATTAAGTTGTTTATTTTTGCCTGCTCTATTTTCCTGATATAGGTATTTAATGCTATAAATTTTCCTCTTAAGACTGCTTTCATTGTATCCCATAAGTTCCAGTATGTTGTACTGTCATTATCATTCAGTTGTAGAAAGTGTCTAATTTCTTCTTTAATTTCATCTGTGACCCATTGGTTGTTCAGGAGGGTGCTGTTTAATTTCCATGTGTTTAGGGAGTTTTTGTGATTTCTTTTGCCATTGATTTCCAATTTCATTGCACTATGGTCTGATAATACACATGGGATAATTTCAATTCCTTTGCATTTATGTAAGCATGTTTTATGAGCTAGTATGTGGTCTATTTTGGAGAACATCCCGTGTGCAGCTGGGAAGAATGTGTATTCTGATGTATTGGCGTTGAAAACTTTGTAGACATCTACTAAGTCCATTTGTTCAAAAGTTTGGTTCAGTTCTATTATTTCATTATTGATTTTTTGTCTAGTTGATCTGTCTTTTTGTGACAGTGGAGTATTGAGATCCCCCAGTAGAATTGTATTAGTGCTTATTTGATTTTTCATGTCCTTTAATACTTGTTTTATATAGCTGGGTGCACTGGTATTTGACGCATATATATTTATGATCATTATTTCTTCCTCTTGGATTGTTCCCTTCACAAGGATGTAATGACCGTCTTTATCTCTCTGAATCATTCTTGGCTTGAAATTCACTTTGTCTGCAAAAAGAATAGCTATCCCTGCTTTTTTCTTGGTTCCTGTTGCATGGAGTATTGTTTTCCATCCTTTGACTTTCAGTCTATGAATTTCTTTCTGCATTAAATGTGTTTCTTGTATACAGCATATTGTTGGATCTTGCTTCTTGATCCATTTTGCCAGTCTGTGCCTTTTGATTAGTGAATTGAGACCATTAACATTGATGGTTAAAACTGATATGTATCGACTTATACTTGTCATGTTATTTTCCTGTTGTTGGTTCCCACTCTTTTTTTTCCTCCTCTCCCTCTATTTAATTATCTGCCCTGCCTGGTGGATTCCTTCTGTTGGGGTTCTGGAGTTGTAGTCCTTGTTGTCTCTTTCTAGAATGTCCTTCAAAACATTTTAGAGTACTGGTTTGGTGGTCATCAATTTTCTCAGATGTTCTTTGTCATGAAAGTATTTTATTTCTCCATCAGTTTTGAAAGATAGTTTTGCAGGGTACATCAATCTGGGTTGAAAGTTATTTTCCTTTAGAGCTTGAAATATGTCATTCCAAGTTCTTCTTGACTTGAGGGTTTGTGCTGAAAAGTCAGCTGTGATTTTGATGGGCTTTCCTTTATAGGTGATTTTTCTCTTGTCCCTAACAGCTTTTAAGATTCTGCTCTTCTGTTGAATTTCTGGAATCTTGACTATGATATGTCTGGCTGAAGTTTTTTTTTTTTACTGTGTCTAGTTGGAGTTCTATAAGCCTCATTGATATGAAGATCAAATTCTTTTTCTCTACCAGGGAAATTCTCCATGATAATGGCTGTGAACAGGGTCCTGATGTCATTTATGCTATCTCCTGCTGTTTCATTGATTCCAATTATTCTTAAGTTATTTATCTTTGAGTTATCTAGCAGCTGCTGGATTGATTTTTCATGGTCCCTTGCTATTTTTAAGAATTCTTTCTTTTCATGATCACTAATTACAAGCCTGTCTTCTATATCTGAGATCCTGTCCTCACATTGGCTTAATCTGCTACAAATACTTTCAATGGAATTTTTGTTCTCCTGGATATCTGGTTGAATCTGCCTTATGGATTCCATTTCTTTCTTATGCTGAGCATTCATGGTTTCTATAATTTTCTTAAGCTCATCTATTTTTTTGGTCTGTATCAGCTATAGTGTCCTTAAGCATGGTCTTCATTGTGGACGTTATCTCTGCAGTTATCTGTGAAATTATTTCGGATTTAATTTTTTCCAGAGCCTCATTCAGTTGCTTTGTTGTTACCACTTCAGATAGGCCAGGTGGGTGGCTTTCAGATTGTCTCACCTCACTGCCCCCTAGGTTTGCCTTTGGTGAATTGGATGTGTGGGGTTGCATCTTAAGTGTCGTCTCATTTTCTTTTCTTTCTTTCGTTTAATTCCTGGGGTGATGTTTGTAAATTACCTATGGTAGGTTACTTTATTGCTAGTGTTCAAGATCCTTAAGAGATGACTACTTCTCTGCAGTATCTTTCAAGTGAAGTTTGTTTTTGGGTTTTGAGCTTGCTGCCAGATCCTACCTCTTCAATTTGTTGGATATGAGAAGTTGCTACCTGTTTTGCCCAGTCCTTGGTACTCTGGTAGTGTGCCACTGTATTTTCTGTGACCCTTAGTCAATCTCAATCATGGAATATCAGGAAGGAAAGCTGTTGAGAACAATTATTTCACTTTTGGCTATAATGGTACCTATAGCATCAAACACAGCCTAGAAAATGACAGACTGAGCTTACCAGTTATTTGCCACTTTTAACCATATACAGTAGAGTTGCGGTTATATAACAAAATCTAAACACACCAGAAAAATTATATGCAGTATACAAGTCCTTAATATGTCAATTTTGCCCTCAGGAGTTTAAATTTAAAATGAGTTAAGGAGGAAATAGAGTATTGGGAGAAGAGAAAGGAATTAGATGTAAGGTTGGAGGACCAAGAGGGATCCCTCTAACATTGGGAAACTGGTGCAGAGCACTGGTGGGCAAAAGAGAAGGAAGGGATAAAAGGAAGAACAGATCACAACCACAATCACAAAGAGGTTAGTGGCTCTGTTTACACTCATATAAAAACCAGAGAGAATAATGAAGGAAAGAGCAAACAGACAAACAGAAACAAAAACGACAAAAACAACAAAACAAACAAAACAAAAATAAAACCCCACACAAAAAAAAACAAAACAACAACAACAAAAACCCTTCACCAGAACAAAAAACAAATGAGAGAGAAAAAAATAAATAAATAAGTAAAGGAATCAGTTCCAGGTGTTGACTCTGCTGTAGACAGGCGCCGTGTGGTGACAGAGTCCTGTTCCGTGCAGGTCCGTCCCCGTGAGCCAGGAGGCCCTTTGGCGGGGCGGTGAGCGGAAGCGCGTGCTCTCAGGCGGAGACCAGGCTCGTTTGCCTGCCGCCCTCTGCGCACTTTCTGCGGGCCTGAGAGCGGCAGTGCCGCACTGTACCGAGCACGAGTCTCGAGTGCCGTGTTTTCGTGCTGCTCTGAGTTTCACCGCACCCCCCACAATGGCGCCCGGCCAATCGCTCTCTGGTGCGGGACAGCAGGGCCTGAGAGACACTCACCGCCGGCCAGCGCAGTCCTCCACGTCTCCCCTGCCCCTCTGCTGCCTCCCGATCCTCCACGGGGGCTCCCGGATCACCAGCTGTCACTGTGCGTCCGCAGATTTGAGCTTCTGTCGCGCTGCGGTTCCTGGGACAGGGAGAAGGTGCCGTGGTCTCCTCCTCCTCTGTTGAAAGTGCCCTTCACTGGCACCCTGAGTCCCGAACTGCGCCTCAGAGCTTTCCTGGGTCCAGGGGAGGCGCCTCCCCTCCTCCTGCGCTCTCCCGGTCACTGTATTCCCGTGGTCCAATGGCAAATTTTACAGTTTCACTGCCTGCTTCTTACACACCCGTCATCTTTTCTCCACCTTGCCTTTATTTTCAAGGGAGAGAAAAAAGCATAAGAAACAATTTCCAGCTGAGAGGAGGCCGTCTTCTGTATACCAAGAGATCTAACTTGCGTCTGGCCTCCTGGATAGCAGAACTGCTTTTCAATGAGCCAGTGTATGATATTCCTGCAACCATCTATCATCTTTATTCAGCAGGGGTTTGCATGTGGTGCAATGTGTACAGAACATGGAATTCATCCTATATCATATGAATGTTTTTGCCCTCTGTCCTGGCTGACAAGTGTTCCATGAAGTGTTCCAGTTTTTCTTAGACTATTTAAGTGTAGTGTAGTTTCCATCTTTTCCTTCTTGTACTGATATTCTCTATGCATGTTAACGCTTGTGAACCAAAAAGTCAAGAAACTTCCTGCTTAAAGACAGAAGATCCAGCAGGAGGATTACAGGAGGAAGCTCTATGCTTTTCTTAAGTGGAAGTTTTTCTTTCTGAACTTTGCCACCTATGGGGAATAGAAACTGATGCCACATGGGACTGTCTGTCTTCGTGCTTGATAATTGTATGTGCTGTTGTGGTGGAAATTGGGCTATGAAAAGAATTCTCCAATAATCTTTCTTGAAGAATATTTTATCTACCAAGATCTTAACAGGCAGGAGGGACATATTTAGCCATTTAATAAATATTTTTCTGTGTCCTTTTAACAGATACAGTTAGTAGATAGTAAGGTTTACAGTTAATATCCTGTTAAATTAAGACTGCCACAAACCAGAATATAAGACTTATCTTAAAAGAATTTATGCATGCAGATAGAAAAAAGGAAATGAGAAATGGCTGTGGAGTAGGGTAGAATGGCATATTTAATATGCAGCCCAAAAGTTTGGTTCAATGATAAAAGTCAGATATCTGAAACTTTTTATACAAATGGGATTTGTTTGCAAGAGACACAGAAAACTTGAAAGTAAGAACTCATCTTTTATTTCTCCAGTGTTTGGAGTGGAACAAAGTGAATGATTAATGCCTCAGTGGCATAGGTCTGATGAGAACTGATTACAGTTAGCTCAATGGCAGATTTACACAACCAAAGTAGTTATATCACATCAGAGTCTGTAAGTGTGAAAATAAATTGTTGGGCCCTTTTCTATTTCTTTCTTGGAGATTCTGTAATAAACCATTTTTTTCCCTTCACTCATCTTCATAATTTTTCCTCTTATTTTCATAAATTAATAGAGGAAAATATCACTGGCATCTAAACTAATATGGTCGGTGATTGAAACTGCAGGGATTAAATAGTCAACTAATGAAAGGATGATTTAAAAGCCATCCTGCCCCTCTTTGTATTCCCTGATGAATCATGTGACAAGATGCCACACAAGTGGCTCTGTTTAAAAGAGCAGTATTGGTGTAGACACAAGATCACGAAGCTCAGGGACAACCAGCAGCCAGGCTGTGACGGCTTTTCACATAGTGAGCAGGTCTGTTTCAAATGACTCCTAATTGTGTGCGACAGGCTGCTAGGAGGTTTATAAATGGGAAAGGTGAAACCGACTGGTCTCTTTTTAATGTATTTGAACAACACTCCTCCTTTCATGAAGAAGAGGAAAGGAGAAATAAAAGGAACAATTGGGGAATAAAACACTATGTAATGACATGTTCTGAAGTTATGGAGAAAGATTAACTGTAATGAAGCAGCAGCCCTCCACCCGAGACCCAAGATGATGGAGAAGATGGGGGAATGATTCTTTCCAACATTAGGATCTACTTAATTAGAAAGAAAATCATAAAATTGTAATAGTTAACAAATTAAAGAGCAGTGTCCTGACCCACTATGTTATAGAACGTGTCAAATGTCACCAAAAAAAGTATTTGGCGATGGCAGATGTGGTTGGGGTGAGGATGTGGGTTTGGTTGTTGCCAAGACGCCCAGGTGGCAGCATTTAAAGGTCGCAGTTTAAGCACCCTCCGTGCTATAGTCTCTGCAGCTCCCACTCATCAGTGCTTCAAATACTTAGACTTAGGGATACCGAGTCCCACAAACTAAGCTCATGAGGGGCTGTGTTACATAAATCACAATGATAATTCAATAATCTCAGTGAATAACATAACCCTCATGAGGAGCACGTTATTCTTTTTAACCCGAAGAGAATATTTGCTTCATACAAAGAAGAAAATGAAACTCCAAGGTTGTTTCATGAGCATGAGAGTTCACTATGGATTACAAGAGTTTGATTTCAATGGAAAATGACAGAGCTGTGCATCCATACTCAGAACAAGGAATAACTGCAAAACGGGTTTCTTCTTGCCGTGAAGATGTGCTTTAGAACGCCACTGTTGGCATTGCTTTTTCTTTGCTGACTCTCTTCTGCCTGTATTCTGTTTCTGTCTGCTTCCTTAGTTTTCCAAAGTCTGTATTCTTTACTTAGAGATGATAATACCAATTGGATTTTATTGCTGTTATGATTTGTCTGTCTTCTATACTGTTTCCAGAAGCAGGTTCTTGGATACAGAGATGGTAGAAATCAGACCAGACCCAGGGTAATACAGAGCTAGGCGAGTCTTCTTATTGGGACTTCCGCTCCACCAGAAGGGAGTCTCAGCTCTGACAGAGGCAGGCCAGGCCCTCAGTTCTCGGAACAAAGGAAAGAGGGGGTAAATAACAGATAAAATAATTCCTGCCAAAAGTTTCCATACACATCATCCACACAAAATAAGGGACTTAAACGTCCAAAGAGCATGGCGTCCTGACTGGTCAGTGTGCGAGGTCTGTTGTTGGTGGAACATGGGTCAGCTTTGGCTTCTAGGGAGAGGCAGGTGTTGAGGCGGCTGAGCCTTGCTTGTATCTGTGTCGGTAAGATGTGCTTGTGGCTACTTTATTTCTAATTCCAGGGTTCTGTGTGAGTCCCACGTCTCCATTCATACGTTTGTTAGGTTGTGCTTTGAAAACAAGCACGATCCCTGCAGGGCCCCTTCCCAGCATTTGATGGTTTTAGCCCCTTTTGGGTGGCCCTCCACTGTTTCAATGCCATTTTTCATTTCTCCAAAGCAGTGAACCCTCTGTATCCATGGGCTGTGCATCAGTGGATTCTACCAAATGTGGACCAAACATACTTAAAAATATTGCGTCAGGGGCCCATGAGATAGCTCAGCAGCATAAACGCCTGCCTGGCAAGCACGTGGTCCTGAGTTTGGCTCCTGGAACCCACATACAGGGAAAAAAAAAGGGCAGGTGATATGGCTCAGAGGCAGAAGCACTTGCTGGAAAGTGTGAGGTCCTGAGGTCAACTCCTGGTACCCACATTAAAAAAAAAAAAAAAAAAAAGAAATATTGCGTCCATAATGACCATGTACTTTTTCTTGTTATATCCTTTAAACATTGAAGCATAGCAACCATTTACATAGCATTTACAGTGTATTAGTTATAATAAGTAGGGTGCAGGTGATTTAAAGTATGTATATAGGAGGATGCGTGTATGTCCTATGCAAACATTACACCATTTTTATCAGAGTCTTGAGCACCAACAGATTCAAGTATCTGCAGAAATCAAGGTGGGGATTTGGAACCAATGCCAATAAATGCGGAGGGGTGACTGTATTCTGAGAATCGCTGATGGGTTGTAGAGACTCAGCCCTGTGTAGCTTGCAGTCTGATTTGCAAGGCAGTATATGCTTCTACCATGTGTAGGAAGGGGGTTCTGACATATTTAAGACCAAAATTAACTAACTTATTCCATTACTGCTAAAGTCGGTCATGGAAAGAAGAGAAAATTATTAAAGGGCTTTCTAAAGGGGAGAAGGGACTGACACTTCTGTGTTTGATCTCTAACTTGTATCCACCTCCAAAGATCCGGGGACCCACCGAGGACCGTACACCTGATTACTAGCTGTCGAGATGGACTGTATCTTATTCAATGAAGTGTTATGTTTTTACTACTTCAGTTTATAAATCATTCATTACTTAGATTTATTTCTCCAACAAAAGTCAAAATGCATATAGCTAATCTGGTCCCTCTAAACTGTTTACAATACATTTAAGATTGAAAGCAAATAGTTTTCCATGACATTATTCAAATCATCACATTATGGAACTTGCTGTATTGAGGTTTGCATGTAACTCCCATGATACTGTTTTTACATAGGCATGAAAACAATAACAAACCACTTCGAGGGGAAAAGCTTGTCAAGTTCAATCTCGTTTCATGTTCAGAGTGATGTCTCACTCAGGGAATATGAACTTACTTAACAGTGCTGTTTCTCCGTAAAGAAAGCTTCACAAGAAATCACATCATAAAAACACAAACTTTATGAATAAAATTAAAGGCAATCACCCTTGGAAGACTTGACTTGAACAATTTACTAATCAGAACAAGTATGGAAAATGGAAATCACAGTGAATATTAACTTTTTTCTTCTTCTCTTCCCTATGATCAAGTACAGTTTGCTTTTAAAGGGATCCCTCCAAGGTCAGAACCAAAGTTTACTTTTTTTTTTTTTTTTTACCAAAAACAAAAAAGCAAAACAAAACAAAAAAACCCATAAAACACACACAGATTGATTTGGGACTCTGCAACGTTCTTTAATTCACCAAAGTGATGCAGCACTCAGTTGCCTACTTGTTTATGTGCTCGCTGGTAGTTCACAGATTCCTCAAGATGTCTCTTAGAAGCAAGGCAAGGACGTTTTCCATCGTGCAGGTCAGCAGTGGATATGTACCCCACTTCCCCAGGAGAGGTGCTGAAGTTCATCCTGCCTGGAGCAGTTCAAATGACACTGTAGAACTGAGGTATTTACAGATGATCCTGGGGCCAGCTGCCCTGCCAAAATAATGATGAAAATTACTTACTGAGCATTTAAAATGTATACGTCATTCAGCATAGCAGAAGAAAGCAGACAGCACACTCTGGCTGGGAAATTTGAGCAGGATTTAATAAGCAGGGGCCTTTAAACGAGTGAACACAGGATGCCGGAGAATGAGAGAGAGTGTGTGCAGTACCTTGAAGGCAGCTGAAGTGGAGCCCCTTCACTGTGGGTAGGTGTGAGAAGCTGAGGACCTAGAGAAAGAGAGAGCTAGGAAAGGTCAGGTAAGTGGGCACGCAACTTAAGGCAACACACTCAGAGCCCTCTTTCTGTCACTTGCTCCTCCACATCACCCCACTGGACGTCATTGCCTCTGAAGATAGCAATTTCCTTGTAACCTTGGTTCATTACATCTTTAGAGGCAGCCTTGAGGGAGAAAGCAGAAAGACTGATGGAGGAAGCCTTCTCTTGTTCTAGAATGCCACCACTGCCTCGCCAGAAATGCTCCTTGTCAGAGGCCCGCTGAAGTGAGGTGGCTTTGCACGCTCCACGCCAAGCCTCCCATGGGAAAGTACTTAGACACACTCAGCAGCACCTTGCTCGTTTGCTTGCTCTCCTTTTAATTCCCCACCGCATCCCAACAAGCCCGGAAGAGCTTTACCACTCCAGAGAGAGACGAAGCGTGAGACACAGCATGCGTTTGGATTTCCACTTTTGTTTTAATGGCAATAATCAGGAACCTTCTCTTATAATCTGTCATTTTTCACAAAATATGGTTTCCCTGAGAATTTGTTCCAGGATCGTGGTGAATATCAAACTTTATGGATGCTCACGCTCCTCATATAAAATGCCATAGTGCTTTCATATAGTTTATGTACAGCCTATATGTTACACCATTTTAGATTACTTAAAATACATGATGCAATGTAAATGATATGTAAATGATTGTTATACTATATGGCTTAAGGAATAATAATGAGAAAAAAATGTCTATTTGTTTTCAGTACACTTGCAATGTTCTTTGTGGTGGTACCGTGGATTAAACCCAGGACTTTTGCACTGAGCTATACTCCCATCCTCTTTTTATTTTATTTTATTTTGAAACAAGGTGTTGCTAAATTGCTAAGTTGCCCAGGCTAGGCTCAAACTTGAGATCCTCCTGCCTCAGCCACCAAGAGTGCTGGGATTATAGGCTTGTGCCCACATGCTGGCCAACACGCAATTTTTGAAAAGTATTTTAGATCCATGATGGTTGAATCCACAAACCTTCAGATACAAAGAGCTGACTGTATTTTGAAGTTTCCTTTTGTATTTCAGCTTAAGAAATCTTTCCTCAGTTGGGGAATGTGGGAAAAGAAGGGTCAAAATAACAGGACGTAACAGCAAAATCATGGGTTCATGTTTCAAAATACTACTGCTTTTCAGACACATGGAGGAGTGAAATTCACTCTTTTCTGGGGGCCCTAAGTCTTGCTTGAGCCCTGCTTCTTGAAGAGGATGGTGAGTTCACCTGGTCAGTCTGTCCTTTCCCCTGAGTGCCCTCCGTCTCCACCCACTCTAAGGAAGGTGCTGCCTTGCAAGACTGACCCTCAGGCTGCTGCAGTGGAGAATGTAGAGGAAAAGGAGAAAAGAGCTCCCAAGAAAAAGGAACATGAAAAGAAGGAGAGCAGGAAAAACTGGGAGATTTAGATCCTTTTACAATATTTCAGAAATGCATTTAAAGGACTTGAGTTATGTCTAAATTGCCTCTTTTTGTTTTTGGTCTTTTGAGACAGATTCTCGCTATGCAGTTCAGGCTGGACTTGAACTCACTGTGTAGCCCAGGCTGGCCTTGAACTCATGGCGATCCTCCTGACTCAGCTTCCTGAGTGCTGGGATTATAGGTGTGCACAACTATGCCTGGCCTAAATTGATTTTGATCACCTGGATCATGTTCTTTTGACAGCAGCTTCACTCTGGGACTGAACCTCACGAATCGTATCATGTAAAACTTCTACATCTGCGTTGATCTCTTTTCTCACTTCTTTTCTCTCCCTCTTCAATCCATTTCCCTCTTTCCCGTCTTCCTCCCAGGCTGCTGTTTTTAAAAGAGCTTTCATAGATTTATAGACTATAAGAGCTGGGATGTTATTGGAACTGCAAATTTTGACCTTGGTAATGAAAAGTATTATCGTAGGTTCTTCATCTTACAATGTTGGCTTTTGAGTACTGTGCATGCTATATTATAATTACATATAAAACTCCTAAGCAATGTTGCTAAGTCATTCTTGATCCCACCTCGTTCCCTCGGCCATGAGTCTTTAGACTCTGTGACTTCTCTTGTCCTACATTTGCATATAACCCAAGCCCAGTCCTGCGCGGCGTTGGCAGCCCTTCTTCAATTGCAGGCCTACTTTATAACTTATGGGCAAGTCCTAGGATTGCCATAACAAATCCCCACAAGCCACGTGTGAAATCAAGGCATCAGCAGGTCCGTGCTCCTCCTGAAGGCTTTCGGAATGAGTCCTTCCTTCCCCCTTCCTAGCTTCCGATGACGGCCAGCTATCCTCCGTATTCCTTGGTGAGCTGCCTCATTTCCGATTTCTGTGTCTGTCTTTATCAGAACTTCTTCTCTGTGTGTCTCCTCTTACAAAGACACCAATAATTGGATTTATAGTCCACCATATCTAGTTATGACCTGATTTTAACTAATTGCATCTGCAAACACCCTGTTTTCAAATAAGATCACATTCTATAGTTCCAAGTGCACATGAACTGGGGGGACAGGTACACTATGGAATCTAACACATAATTTTATCCCATGTCACAAGCACTTCACTTCTCCTTTACCTGCAAACACGGCAGTAGCCCTAGGCTGCAGATTCTATTGAATGCATAACTCCCATGTTAGGCTTGCTGAGTGCCTCTCTGAGTCCTGCTGTTAAAATGCAAAGTGTGTCTTTCAGCTTGCTCTAACGCTTCCGCTCTATCCTTCCAGAAAGGTGCTTATCCTAAGGGCGGGGAGGCATGTACTATGTCATGGTGCCACCACAGTTTGACTTGGTGCAGTAACAGGGTTAAAACCCCAGTGACATGCCAGCGATCCACACAGGGCACAATCCACTTTACCCTTTCATAAAACACCTCAGAGAACACAGACAGGTTTGAAAACGATTTAAACATTTCTGTATACCAATAAAGGAGGAGCCGAGTTCTTAGAGTCAATTTGACTTGTTGGTATCATTCTCTGTTTATTTCCTACCATTTATGCAGATTCACAGAAGTAGACTGAACTCCAAGGCCTACCCAAGAAAGTAAAGTCCAGCAAAGGGCAAAAGAAGTGACCTCTTGGTGGGTGGAATCCTGACTGAAAAGTGCAAATAAATCAAAGCTTGTTAGAATTAATAGAAGGATAATGCCTGTAGCATTTATTAATGTATGTTGATCCGCTTCCTGTATCTATGAGTATGGCTGGAAAAGTCCAGCTTCTGCCGTGAGTCCCTTGACTGTGAGTATCATTACGGTCTTGTTTGGGACCTGTGTCGCCAGTACTTGGTGCCAATGGCTGCCTTGCTGATCCACTGAGAAGACTGTGATGCCCACAGTAATCTCAGCTGGGTAGTAACTAAATCCAGTCATTAAGGAATAATCCCATAAGCTTAAAGCAGGGATAGCAAGTATAATGTCTCCCAGGGACCAAGCAAGTAGCATAAATAAAAGAGGTAGGTTGTGGGAGGACTGGAGAGCTTGGGCCCCTGTTGATTAGAGAAGCCAATATTTATGTTCAGTGAGTGTCACCCCCTCAGAATGTGAGTATTAATAGCAGTAGAGCCAGTTGTTAAAATTCTTTGAAGAAAAAAATCCCAACTTTTATATAAAACTCCTGCATTTTAAAATGCAGACAACTGATTAAAATTATTTAAAGCATCGTTCAGATAAAGAAACGACAATAATAATAATCTATTAAACCTGGCTTCTACAAGCATCTATTGATTAAACTTTCTGTCTCAAGATGAAAAAGGAAACATTCTTTGGGGTAAAAAGAGCCTCATAGTTCTGGCTACATTACCAACAGTAGGTCTGCGTTTTAGACAGGGGACTTAGGTTTGGACTCATACTTCTAACTCTGTAAGAACTGGAAGACTTTGAGCAAGATATTCTCCCTGCTGCAGCCTCCATTGCTTTATGTGGGACCAGATCCTCTCTCAGTGTTACCGTTGCACTGATTTATCTCGTAATTCTGTGAGCACAGCTGGGCACTATTGTGTCTCATTTCCCACAGTTCCCAACAGTTAGCTCTCAGTGGCTACGGTATTGTTAATTGCAGGATTAAATGAATAAATGAAAATTTTGGTATTATTTCCATTTTCAAGATAAGTAAATTGAGTCCAAAAGAAAGTAAATAATGTGTCTATGTTCTCACCATGAGCGAGGAAAGAACTGAGATAGGGAACATGGATCTTTCTGCTCATGAAATAATAAAAAGTATCTAACATTGAACACGGAGGAAAATGTGCCAAATGCAAATTCCTGGTCACCACTTTTTTCCAGGTTTTAAAAAACTTATTTTTGTTATAATTTATCTATAAAAAATCTCCAGTCTATTTTTAGTGTACAATTCTGTAATTTTGAAAACAGTCAGATAACCACACCTAAATCAAGATACTGATCAATTCCTTCAAAATTATGCATATATTAGGTACTATTACTTGTCCCATAACTGATATTCATTATTTTTTCAGAGATTTTTCTCTGTTTCATTTCAGATAATTTCTTCTGCAATGTCCAGTATTCTTTCAATGACATCTTGTGTATTTTTCCTTGCACACATTGTGTTTATCATACAGAAAAGCTTAATTGAGATCGATTTTATATATTCTATATTTCTCCCTAACATGGTCAAGTATCCCTCTGACTTCTTGAACATGGACCATTCAGTTAAAACTGCTTGAATACACTTGGTACTAATTCTATCGCTTTTGCTACTTCTGGATCGGTTCAGATGAGATTTTCTCCTCTTCATCGTGGGTCACACTTTCCTGTTTTTTCCATGTCTGAAAATTTTTTATTGTACCTCAAATGCTTTCAATTTTATCTTGATGGGAGTTAGATATTCTTTTAGTTCTAAAAATATCTACGAACTTTATTCTAGACTCTAGATGAGTTACCTGAAAATTCTTGGATCTGTTTGAGGTTTGCTTTTATTCTTTGTCAGGTGACATCAGAGGAGCCTTTATCCTGGGGCTGATTTTTCATCAGCATTTGGGCCGCAGCCTCCTGAGCACTACCCCTTGTAACTCGTGTGTGACGTGGTCTGTCTGCTCCTGCTGATGGGAACAGGACCCATCTCGGCCCTGAGTGATCTCCAGGGGTCATTTCATCTGCTTCTTTTGGGCAGTTCTCTTTCTCTGGCCTCAGGTATTTTCTCCACACGCACAAGCTGGTGAGTAAGAGCACACTCAGAGTGTGCCTTCTCCACCCGCACCCCTCCCCTTGCTCTCTGGGCCTCCAGCTGCAAACTGTAGATGTCTCCGCTTCAAAAGCCCCCCTCTCTGCCCTTACCGCAGGGAGAGCGCTGGCTTTGCTGGGCTCCCTACTCCTGCAGGAAGGCCTGGAAGAGCTCCCCAGGGAGTAAGCTGGGCAGTAGTATCTCACTGTCTTCATTTTTTGTCTCGGAAACCACTGTCCCGCACTGGAGCTTGTTATCTAATGTCTGGAAGACATTTTTCATCTGTGTTTCAAGTTGTTAATTTCTTTAAGAATGGGGAGTGTGGTGGGGAAAGAATACAAATCATGTCCTCTTATTCCAACTTTGCAGGAAGCAGGCCCTGGATGGCTTCTTACAAAACGTGCCAGCCTCTCATTCAGCCCCCTGAAGTGGTTCTTTGAATATCTTCTCCCTTTGTCTTTCAACAATGCCCAATTCAGAGTTCCTTCTTGTCACACTGTTCTAAATAATTGGAAGTGGAAATAACTTTGTTATTTCATTTCAGTGAATAACTGCGGGTAATTCACTTTTGGAGTTAATCTGTGTTGCTTATGCATTGCCACATCAGCTATTACTTGGGATTAGTACTGAATCCTGGTCCAAATACACAACTCTACAATGGTTGCTGTCCTGTCTTGGGGGATGGCTGCAACCTGGTGTTTGAATTCACTTCTTGACACCATGCCTAGTACCTCCAAGGTGTTTATATATATTGTTCACATTCATTTGTTCTCATTCAAAAACTACGGCGGAGCACCCATCTTCCTGCTTCCTGCCCTAGGTCCTGGGCAGAGCAGTCAGCAAAGAAGCCTCATACCCGTCCTCAGGAACCTGACCACATTTCCAAAGTCACTGATAATAATCATGTCTTCACTTACATATTCGTAAGAATGCAGCTGCGCATGCTTTTGTTTCTTGCGATATTATGGACTACCTGGGTTGAGGATACTCTTCTGTTTCTGAACACTTGAAAACACTGGATAGAACTGTTTTCAGGGGCTGGTGAGATGGCTCGGTGGCGTAAGCGCCTGCCTGGCAAGCGCGACAGCACGAGTTCGACTCCCGGTACCCACATACAAAAAAACGGGCCGGTGATATCGCTCAGCAGCATGGGCACCTGCTGGTGCATGAGCCCCTGAGGTCGACCCCCAGTACCCACAAAAAAAAAAAAAAGAATTGTTTTCAAATACTTTTTAAAATTTACAGTGAAACACCTGATCAGGTAGGAAGAAAAATTTTAGAGCCTAGATGTAAAAAAGGTGTAATTGTTTTGAAGTAGTCTAAAAGGTACACCAAGGTCTGTATCCCGGGGGTGCTAAGGGCTAGTTTTCAACAGGCCACAAATGAGAGAGGAACACAAACACACCTGGAGCTTCAGGAGGAAAGATTAGGTTAGAAAATCTTACAGAGAACTGGGACCCTAAAGAATGGGGCTGTAAGAGGGTGAACCAGCCAGGCTTTTCCCCCAGAAGGGGTTGTTACAGTTTCACTTTCCCTTCTGGGTGGAGCTGAAAAAGTCTCCCCTGAGAGCTCGTTATTGTAGCCTTCAATCATCCTACATGGGAGCTTGGATTAAAATATGAAGACCAAAGGTCCCAGGCCAGAAATTTAATTTAAACTATTGCTGACAGTTCCCAGAAAAAAATAAATGCAAATAGCTCTAACATAGGGCAAGATGATAAACCTCCATCAGAATAAAAGTACATCAAGGTAAAACTGCAGGTACTGAATTGGCAGAAATACCAGCAGCAGGTCCCCTTCTCCGTGCTGGTGGGGTTACTGGGAAGCAGGCACCCTCACATATTGCTGTCGTACAGCCAATGCTTCAACCCAGTGGAGGAGAAGAGCTAGTAAAATTGTATGTGTATTTACCCTTCCACATGCCAAACCTATTTCTAGGAAACCATCCCAAAATATACCAGAAAAAATACAAGTTGCTATCAGCATGTGGCTAAAAACTGAACCTGCGTAATAAAATACTTACTACAAATAAAAGCAAAAGACAATATCAATAGCAAAAGACTTACTATAAATAAAAAAGCTTGCTCTATGCTGCTTATAAGACACCTAAGAATGTAATGAGTGCAAGTAAAACAATAGAGTAAGATACATCAGGCAAATATTGAAAATAGAAGAGGTAAATACATGAATGTTAGACAAAATAGAGTTTCATACAAATATTATAAGATTAAAAAGATCATAGCATATTAAATGATTAATTTCACCAGGAAGATATATCATTTCTAACTTTGTATATAACTAATACTATTGTGTAGAATATATAAAGCAGAACTTACAGAGAAACTGACAAACAGCGTAGCAGCATAGCAGATTTTTTTTAATAACAGTTCAGTTATTGTTAGATCTACTAGAGAAAAATTATAAGGGTTGTGACAGACACAGCTACTTTCCCCTGATATCTGGAGTCCTTTTCCTTCCCTTCAAAAGGCACTTAGCTATTTGGGATAAAGACTACATTTCCCAGCTTCCCTGATACCCATGAGTGGTCATGTGACCCATTTCTTGCTAAAAAAGAATGTATATGAATGGCATGTACACCTTCTAGATCATGCTCTTAAAAGGAAATGGTGTACCATTTGTTCTCTTTTGTCTTCCTTTAACTGGCTGGAATGAAAATGTGATGAGAAGAAGTGGGGATGGTCTGTGAGCAGGAGGTGGGTGTTTAAGACTGTCTTAGTTACTTTTCTCTTTGCTGAGACAAAATACCCAACACCCAAAGTTAAAGGAGGAAAAGTTTATTGGGCTCACATTTAGTAGAGGTTTCAGTCCATAATCCAGCTGGCTCTAAGGCAGGGTGGCATGGCAGAGGGGCATCACAGAAGAGAAACAGTTCATGGTTGGCAGAAGACAGCAAACAAGTGAACCAACAAGTGAAAATAGCTGCTTTTTTTCTGCCCATTTTATATTCTATCTAGGCTACCCAGCTTAGGGTGGGTGCCAAACCAGTCAGTGGACTGATTTAGTAATCACACACCCTTAATCCTAACATCACACTTTCTAGATCCAGCCAATTCTGAAAAAACCCCACTGACCGCACGAGGCTTCGTGGGGACATAAAGATACAAGCTATAACAAAGGGTGTCTAGAAAGAGTGTGAATCCCAGACACTACAAACACCTGGGTTATTTATGTAACAACTGTTAAGTGACAGGGTTTAAGCCTCTGTTATTTAGAATTTTTGAACAGCATTTATATCATGACGAATGCACATTTAGATCCTAGAGGCAAAACTTCAGGAACAGAATCTTGGTGATGTGTTCTTGGATGGTGCCCTACAGCCTCCTGTACATATAGCAGGCTGGCGTAATCCTAGGGCCTGTGGACAATCTCCAGTAAGTCTCTCTCCTGGGAGATTTGTCAGGTTTTCCATAAGCTGACACAGCTTCCCTTGTTTCCTTTCTTTTGAATAACTTAGGGTAGCTGATAATAAGCTGAAGCAGAGTAGCATTGGGAAAACAAAGAGATCATGAGTAAAACTTCAATATAGAAAATCTCTGCTTAAATTAGTGTTTCTAAAGTGTCCACAGTCCACACTAATAATACTCTATGTAGCCATAGTTACAGGAGTGAGGGTACTCATGGCCATTAATGACCAGCTCCATGTTCTGTTTATCCCAAACAGGCAAGAAGGGACCGTTATCTTGCACGTATTTGTAACTTCTTTGTGGCTAACTGGTATACCCAGTGCACTGCTTGAATAGCTCTCTTTTACCTAAAATCTTTGGCTGTCATCACTTTAACATGGAGCTGACCAGAAACAAGCATTCTGAGAAGCCTAGGGAAATTTGCCAAAGAAACCACAAGACTCACTTGCAAAACAGTGTTTTGTTAACTCTTTAAACCGATTTCCAATCCCCAAAGCCTAGATGAGCAGGGATTGCATGCAATATGATTTCCTCCCCAGGAGAGCACATTTTCCAATAACCATTTGGATGTGGCGATGGTCTGGGAAACATCTTCTCATGGCAAAACCAGAGGACTAAGGTCCTGCCAAAGACAAAACAATCACTGCCACAGATGAAGAATTTTTCCACACTGCCAGAGCCCTAATCATCAGCATTTAGCTCTTCATAGAGAGGCTACGGGGTGTTGCCTGTGTCTGCTTTTCTTAGTGATCAATTTTGCTTTAACCAACATCTCGCTCATTATGCACCATTATAGGAGAGAAAAGAAGGTGAACCTATAAATAGATTTCATTTACTGGTGGCTGGGTTCTATAACCAGACCTGATCATGTAAACAGAGCATCTCCCAGAGAGCCTACAATGCTGGGTGGGATTTCAGAGGGAGATTGTTGTCCCTAGAATGTTGTGTTATCTAAGGTTGGAAATGCTAATTTCCTAAATAATGTCCCCCAGAAGTACCATGTTCAGAGGCGGGGCCTGGTCAGAAGAGATGAATCACTGGTGGTGTGACTCGGAGCATTCTTTTCGGTGCCTCCTCCTTTCTTTTCTCTTCTCTTTTTTGTTTTCTTTTCTTTTCATTTTTTTTCTAAGAAAATACAGTTTATGTAGTATGTTATTTCATTTAGGCCTTAACAAGTGAAGGAGGTATTGTTTTCATTGATATGATGAAAAAATCCAGACTAAATTTAGAGACGCACTATAGACCCGTGATGATGGCTATGAGTTACACCAGAGAGTGTTTCCAATGTACCAAACATCTTTCGTACTTTAACCAATGTGAAACATATTAATTCGCTATTACAGCTGTAGAAATTGAGACAAAAATGGCAAAGAACACGTCTCAGGTCACATCATGGGTATGTGCTAGCCACACCTGCTAAGTAGCAAAATCGAAGCTTAAATTCTGACCCAGATCAAATGATGTTTGTATGGTATCATTAGATACAGCAATCGGGCAAAACCCAACAACTGTAAATAAGAATTCAATGAGAATTGGGAAGCATTAGCTTTTCATAGCATTCAAATAACAATGTACAAGGATTTGTTTTCTTAAAATTAAATAATTACTTTAATTAGTTGAAACTCAGAGCAGGACCCGTGATAGAAGTATTTTGAGGTTTTCAGATGGAGCACTTAGCTCTTTTTACTTCCCGGTTCTTAAAAGTCGCTAGGACTGGGCATGATGGCACACATCTGTAACTCCAGCTATTCAGGAGGCTGAGCCAGGAGGATCCCAAGTCCAAGGCCAGCCTAGGCAACTTAGAAAGACTCTATTTCAAAATAAAATTTTAAGAGAGTGGGAGAGCTGAGAATACAGCTTAGTGCTACAGTTCTTACCTAGCATGGCCAAGGGGTTGGGTTCAATCTCCAGAATAGAGAGGAGACTCAATTAGTGGCCTGAGGGCACAGCTCACTGGTGGAACACATGTTCAGCATGTGCAGGGCCTTGGGTTTGATCCCTAGCATCACAGACACCAAATCAATTAATATATTGTATCACCCAATCTTGACATCTTCAATTAAATTGCTTTAACCTTAAGATATCATTTATAATCCTACTTTTAAAAAAATTGTTAAGTTGGGCATGGTGATACATATCTGTAATCCCAATACTGCGGGAGACTAAGGCAGGAGATCGTAAGTTCAAGCCCAACCTGGGCAACTTAGCAAGTCCCTATTGCAAAAAAAAAAAAAAAATTAAGGACTGGGGATGTAGTTCAGTGCAAAGGACCTCAGTTCAGTCCCCAGTATTGAAACAAACAAACAAAGACATAAAAACCCACACCTTTTTAAGAATATGTTTATTCTTCTCAATATGTTAACATATTTTTACCATAGATTTCATGTTATTTATGGAATACTATTTTCCACAAAGGTAAACTTAATAATAATTTTAAATCCTTTGTTTTTGCTTCCCGCTACCATGCAGCAAGCAGCTTTCATCCATCATGCCATTCTGACATGTGGTTTTTGCCTTGGAGTCAGGCAACCATGGACTGAATTCACTGAAACTATGAGCCAAAATAACTTCTCCTTTAAATTGAAGGTGTTGGATATTTTGTCCCAGCAATGGAAAACTGAGTAATATAGAAAGTCTGCATTGATATGCTTGGGTGAGTGCCCTGGGTTATTGGCACAGGAGTGTTTATGCTGGAAGAGAGGAAAAGTCTTTCTTATTTAAGTCACAGATCTTTCAGGCTTTTGCATAGGAAATTAGCTGTATTTTAACCAGTAATCAGGATTTAACTAACAGATTTGAATAACAAAACCAACAAGGGGCAGAGGACATATACCAGAATAGTCATAAAAGCTATCTTTACAATTGTGAAAAAATTAAACGATCCAAATATTTACCCATAATAGAAGGGGTAAATACATTGTGATATAGCAGATAATGGAACACAAAACAGTAGATAAAGAGGAATAAGTATTTGAATCAATCACACTACAAGCATGATGTCAAATAAAAGAAAATCATAAAAATATGCATGCAGAAATGATTCACTTTATGTGAGCTCATACAAAGCTTTAAATGGGGCAAAATTAAAAGATTTTATCATTTACTGTGCATCCATATGTGATCTAAACATTATGTTGGTTTAATTTTATGTGTCAACTTGACTGTGCCATGGGGGCCAGACATTTGGTCAAATATTATTCTGAGAATTTCTGCAAGGATGTTTTGGGGTGAGATTAACATTTGGATTGGTAAGGTGAATAAATCGTGTTACCCTCTACGATGGCAGTGATCTCCATTAAAGGCCTAAAGTGCTGGCCCTCCCAGGGATAAGAGCACATTCTTCCCGTCTGAGGGTCTTCAAACTGGCATCAGCTTTTTTCCTACCTTCAGATTCAAATGAAACATCAGCTCTTCCTGCATCTCAAGCCTGTGGCCTTCGGAGCGAGATCACACCCTCCGCCCTGCTGTGTCTCCAGCCTACAGACTTACCCTGCCGACACTTAGGATTTGCCAGTGTCCATAACTGTGTGAGCCAATTCTTCAGAATACATATTTATGTATTTATATACATCCAGCTAATCGTGTTTCTCTGGAGAGCACTGACTACTGCAACCATTTAGAAAATAAAACTAGGAAACAGAAGGTACATTTGGAAGGGGACACATAGGGACTGTGCTGTTCATGACATATTGCTTCATCTCATCTAGATTTCATTATTAGACTTTAAAAGGTACTTTTCTGATACACTATTTTTATTGGCATGATATACTTCACACCTATTTTTAATTAAAAATTGCAATTTGAAAGTGCATTGGAAAGAGAAGTTGAAAGTTACAAGTGTGTTTAGGAAGATGTCACTGTCTAGTCCTCTCAGGCCTCTGCATCTGTAACTGATGTTATTGTGTTCATTTTAGGAGCCCATGAAGGACTTCCAAATAAGCATGAGTTTCAATCTTGTTGCACATGCAGTGCACCAGACAAAGCAATGCTTAGTCAGTCCTTGAAAGTGGCACTAGTCCAGCAGCTCTCAAAGCAAAATGCAGTACCACACATCACACCACACCTGTAGGCAGGCATCAGAAACACACCCTTCCCCTCGTTTGGTCCCAAGCTTTGTTGGTTAATGCCACTGGGATTGTCTCAGACAAGAAAACTTTCAGTCCCCTAAAGTGTTCCGAAGAAAGCGCATGGACTATCACTGACATGAGTGTTCAGAGAAGTAAATTCATTTCAGCTGAAGTCTTTCTGATCTGGTTATGACCCACTGATGGAAGAATTTAAAATTATAAAACAATTCTCCACACCAGTATGGAGGGTGAAGCTGGAGGCACCGGCAACAACACAGGATAACCTGTGTGTATGGAAATACCTGCCCTCTGTAGGAGAAGCTGGCAGTAAAAAGCTAGATTTAATGTGAAGAACCATATTGCTGACCAATCTATTTATTAACACAATAAAGAAAATGAGGAAAAGATCATTTTGTTTTATGTGACCATTAGAGATGGTAGTATGTGCATGAGTGTGGGATTCTAAAAGTTACTGACATAGCACAATAAGATTATCTATCATTTATTAAGTGCCTATATGTCTGCAGGAAATACTCCAGGCACTTTAAGCCCATTATCTCTTATTGTGACAAATATTCTGTGATATGGGCTTTACTATCCCCATTTGACAGAGGCAAGTTTATCATCTCTTCTAGACCCTCAATGTGTGTGGCTACAAGCAAAAAGAATAGAGAGAGCATCGGTTCCCTCCTTGGGGGTGGGATGGGAGCCCTAAAGGGCCACTGGCATGGTACTCTTTTCACTGACTTCCATTAAAAGGGTAACTCCTGCCTTACTCCTAAGTAAGTTGTCCAGAACCTTCAAGGTTTGGAATTCTCCATTGTTCGTCCCTGCTCCTTGCCCATGTGCCTATGTATTGCCTTCTCCCTTCTTTCTGTGCTTGGTCCTTCTTTCTCATATGCTCCGGGTCCTGAGAAAGTCTCCTTGCTTGGGTTTTACTTGTTACTTTGGATGGCCCTTCACCTTCTTAGTGAAGCTGTCTCCTAGCTTTTGTACACAACCCCCAAGGATGGCTTTAGTGTTCATGTCTTGGCTCCTTCCTATCATCTCATTCTACAGGAAGCAATTGAGAGCAGCTCCCAAGATAAAGCCAAGATCATCTTTTGTGGCTTCTATGGCAGGAGAGTTTATTTGGATGTTAAGTCTACAGTAGGAGGCTCAAAAGAATGAAAAGCTAATCTTCCTTCTATTCATCTTCTTCAGCATCTCTCAGCATCTCTCTTCTGGATCCAGCCCTAGTAATAATGGAGGAAATGATAATGTCATTATTTCCAGAATGTCACTGAATACTACAGAATAGCTTTGTGTGAAAAGGAAGAGTCTACATACAGGATCTCACCTTATTAAAAAGCTTTAGCACAGCAAAAGAAGTCACCAACAGAGTGAAGAGACAACCCACAGAGTGGGAAAGATTTTAGCCAACTGTCCCTCAGACAAAGGACTAATATCTAGAACATATAAAGAACTGAAAAAATCAGACCCCCCCGAATTAAAAAACCCAATCCAAAAATGGGCATCTGTGATGAATATACATTTCTCAGATGAAGAAATACAAATGGCAAATAAACATGTGAAAAAATGTTCAACATCACTGGTCATTCGAGAGATGTAAATTAAAACAACACTGAGATTCCATCTCACCCCAGAAAGAATGGCTACCATCAAGAAATCAACCAATAACAAATGCTGGCAGGGCTGTGGGGAAAAAGGAACCCTTCTCCACTGTTGGTGGGAGTATAGACTGGTCAACCACTGTGGAAATCAGTGTGGAGATTCCTTACAAAACTAGGATTAGAGGTCCAATTCAACCTAGCTATTCCCCTTCTGGGTATCTTCCTGGAAGAATTAAAAACATTATACCACAGAAATATATATGCACCCATGTCTATAGCAGCACAATTTATAAAAGCTAAATCTTGGAAACAGCCCAAATGCCCATCAACCAAGGAATGGATAAAAAAGATGTGGTCTTTTTACACGATGGAGTACTACTCAGCCATAAAGAAGGATAAACTTGAGACATTTCTAGGTAAATGGATGCAACTTGAGACAATACTCATAACTGAAATTAATCAGACTCACATGTGTAAACATTGTACTGTCTCCCTGGTGTGAGAAACTGAAAGAGTAAATAAGGACCAAAATGTATGGTGAAACGAGAAGAAATTGTTCAAAAGGAAAGAGGAATAGAGTGGGGGAAGGAGGAAAGAAAGGAAGGGAAAAGGAAAAAAAATACAAGATAGTTATACTACTAGTTTCTTTTAGTTCATTGACAAAGGTTCATCCTAATGTCATTTGGAGAAATTTTTACGCCCATATCTTGTACTCCGAGTAACTATTTTGTAGATAACAATATGCAACCTATTAACTATTTTTATTCTCCTATTATTTTGTTATGAAATTTTGTTTTATTTTTTCCACAAAATAAATAAGAAGAGATGGATACTTTGAAAAGAAAGAGAACGTTGACCAATTCAAGAGGGAGGATTTGCTGTTTGTTTCTGTGAAAGTGGGGTCATGCATGAGTTGGCATGGCAGGAAGCAGGACTCTGCTTATATTCAAGGGCCATGGGTGACAGCAGGACCTCAGATGCTCATGTGTCCTGGAAAGCTAAGCCTGCCCTGTGTCCGAGGTCCAGAGGAAGAGTACCCGTCGCGGGAGTGTGCAGCGTGGCTGCAGTGATGCTGCTGCCTTCGGTTGGGATGAAACCCAAAGTCAAGACCTTGAGAGCAGCAGGTCAGAGAGATGAAACATAGAGATTCCTCCTCGACTTTTATGGAATAGAGATATTCCAGAATTCATGTAAAGGAAAGGAAGGCATCACAAAAATGTGAACTGAGAACAGAGAGCCCTGAATCTTTCAGATGAGTGCTCAACTCTTTTTCAGGATATAGAAATATCCTGACATATTTTGTGTGTTTTCACAAATTTATATTTGTGAAATTTATATTTGCTGCATATTTATATTTCCCAGTTTTTCTCAATCCACTTACAAATTGGTATTTTCCTTTTCACTACTTTGACCAAATTTTACAATTTTTCAAGGACACCGTAGTTTCCTTGACTCTAGACTTTTGTGTTTATCATTACATTTGTTTAAACACTTTGTCTTCTCCTTCACACCCCCAACACACACACACACACACACACACACACACACACACACCTCACTAGTCTCTTAGGTGGAGAGAAGTTGAGAATGGGGTCTTATGGCTCTGCCTGTTCTGTTTCAGTTGTGTGGTTAACTAGAGATTTGTGCTTGTTTAATTTGGCCATTACATATACATAGAACACACACACACACACGAAAAATAAAACAAAATTTGTGTGTAGCCCTGATCCGGAAAGAAATGAAAGTGCTAGCAGAGAATTTTGCACAGAAATATGATTCTGATCACAACTGAGGAACACTGTGAACCAAAAGACTGTCACTCATCTTTTATTATAAATCAGATGCGCTAATAAAGGCCTCGAGTTGTTCATCTCTGGTTATGTATCCATAAAATAGTCCTCTCAAAGGAGCTATTTCAACCTGTTTTATATAATGCTCATTACAAATTAATTCTTCCTGACAACAAACTAGGGAAATATTTTAATCTCGATAGACAAAATCATGCTCCTCCAAGAAACCAGTGTAAGTTCTGTTTCGTTGTTAGAAATGATTTCATTAAGTTTCAGCAGTGATTTGCGAACTAATGTTGCTTTGATGCTTTCAATATGCTGCCTAGTTGCTTGGTTTATCTACCGAATTAGTCCCTCTTGGTAAACGTTATATTGGGAGCAATCTTGGGAAATGATGGCGAAATTGTGCCTTGTTTCATGTTTTGATTACCTGTATTATTATTACTTTTCCCCCTGCGAGGCTTTAAAAATTAAGTTTTCCTTGAGAATAGAATGAAAGGAAATATTATTCTTCTGAGTGGATACACAAAAAGTAAAAATAACACAAATGTTTCCAAAAAGTCAAAGACGACTTTGCCCATGGGAGTTTGTCTTGTCAGAGCATGCAGATTAGGTTTGCTGCATTAAAATTAAATAATACATACTTCAATGAGGGGCTATAGGAAGTAGAATTATATTTTTGTGTTCCACGCATCAGCAAATATTTCAGTGGTTGCTGAACAGTTGTTTCTTTTGGTAGGGATTTGCCTCATTGCGTTGCAGTTCTCTTGAGCAGAGTGACGAAGGAGACGAGCATCTATTTGGCACTGACTGCTGTTACAGTGAAGAGCCAGTTGATTTGAGTTCTTTCAGTCATGATGATTCAAATGTATCTCGTGCTTTTTTTATAAAAATCTAGACTATACTTGTTTGAAAGGCAATAGCTGACAAGAAGTGTACTTCCTTGGAGGTAAAAGGTACATGTGGACCATCGAACTGATTTTTGCGATGTCATTTTCAGGATTGCCCTGGACAGTCTGCCACCACTCAGTGGCAGATTCTCCCCAGCTTTTCCTCTTCATTCTCAAAGCCAGTTCTGTCCAAGGCTGACAGGTCTTTAGAACTTACCAAAGAGAGAAAGACACTGATTTTCATATTTTCCTGAATCAATTACAAAATGGCTTTGACCATTAAAAACTGAATTTCAGTACTATGCTTCTCTGACAATACTGTCGAAAATGAAATACTTAAGAGGTAGGAGAGACCCCAAAGATCATCTTTACTTTACCCTAAAGAAACTGGCCTCCAAAGGTGACATAATTTGTCACTTAGTTGGAGGAAAAACCTGACTTGGAACTTAGCACAATACATGTACCTTAGTTTGGGTCACTGTAACATCTTATCATACTCTGTGTGGCATCGACAACATATATTTACTTCTCCTACTTCTGGAGGCTGGGGACTCCACTGTCACAATCATGGAGACACAGGATTTTGCCCCTGGTGAGGGTCTGCTTCCTGTTTTGCAGATGTCCATCTTCTTGCTATGTCCTTGCATAGGAGGAGAGTGGAAAGAAAGAAGAGAAGTCTCTCTTATCTTTTAGCAGGATCCTGATCCCACACGAGGTTCCACTTTCCTGACCTACTTACTTCCCCATCTCCAAATACCACACACTGGGGATTAAGTTTCAACATGTGAATCGGGAAGGGGACTTCAGTTCAGATAAGTATAGTATAGAGTAGGTGTTCAAGCAGTTCTGAGTGAATTTAATTGAATTAGAATATATTCTCTTCGATTTTAGCTCAGAATAAAGCTTTAGAGGTTTTTGAAATGGTTTGAATAGTTGTCTCCGATAAGAAAAAAGGGCTAACATTTCTTGGGTTCATACTGTGCACCAGGCACTATGAAAAATGCTTTACATATATATTTTATAAAATTCAATGATGTACATCTTTTTCATTTCACTTTTTCTCTCTTTTTCTTTCTTCTTTTTCTTTCATGAAGAAGCTTCCAGAAAGTGAAAGATCTAGAAAATGAGAAGTTAAGAGAAATGTCTGCGCATACCTGCCTGCACATGTCTTTGTGTGTCTGTGCTGGGATTTGTGTTTTCATACGTGTGAAGTGAGGGAAAAGCTTGGATGTGGCACCGTGGCACTTCACCCTGGGACTTTGCAGTACATTTGTGCTCCTCCAGTACAACACAAGGAAGGTGACAGGAGGAGGACTGAGTCAGTAGCAATGGATGTGGGATTATTGTTTTCATAAACTGCTGTTCTCCTGTCAGGTAAAGGAGGGAGAAAGGCAGATGGAAGGGAGTGAACAGAAAGTGGAAATTTCCTCTGTGGGATCTGCATGAATAGCTTGAATAATTTTGAGTGATTCTTGGCATGCACGACATGTTAGGGCCTAAATTTGGGGTCAGAAATCCCCGCTAATGAGTAAAAGCTGAGTATCCAGAAAGATAACTGACTCCTAGGATGAGTGGTTACCTACACCCTCCTTACCGAAAGTCCAACAGCATTAGTATTTTATACCCTGGTATTGTCCCTGAGAAAAATTAGGGCACTTAGCATCTTGTCCCTGAAATGTGGCTTTTGTGTTCCAAAGACGCTGGCCAAGTCACAACAACATTGTGAGCAGACAGGGACTGGCATGTCTTGATAAGAATTTTCCGGGGACACTGGGAACTGGGCACCTGGCGCTGTCTGTAGGAACTGTCTCCCTGCGCAGGGCTAAGTCAGATGTTCCTTGGAAAGCTGGTCATACCGTGGGGCAAAGCGAGCAAGGACATCACCAATACGTAGTTCAATCTGTCAAAACTCCCTCCCTGCAAAGATGGTGTGGAATGGAGCACTGTGGAGTGCTGTGGTCAAGCTGGCCACTGCTGGCCACTTGGACTTCTCTCTGTTAGTTTACCTGTCCAGCCTGCCTGTGCCAAACCCTGGTGATGTCCCTCCTGGCCTCTGCTCCTAGGCCTCTGCTGATTTACCTGTCCGGCCCCTCCAGTGGGCATCCACGTATCTTCTGGTAACCTGTACAGCACTTGGCCGCTGCACTCTGTCCTTCACTGCTAGTGAGTCTTGATAAGCCCTATCCTTTACTGTTAATGCCTTAATAAACTTTATCTCTCCCAAGCCATCTATGAGTATTTTCTTCAGTCTCTCAGCAACCTGGACTGTGGACACAATATCCCTTCATTCAACTTTAATCTGAAAATAACACAGCAAGACTTTAAGTTTCAAGGGAAACAGAAAAAAACATCTCTTTTGCTGACACCTTTAAAAGTATATTATATAGAATGAACCAAATGATTACCACTGATTGTTTTATTGGGATCCTATAATACTGCCTGACTGGGTCTAATCTTCAACAGTAATGTAGGACAGTAGATCAGAGCGCAGATCCTGGCACTACATACTTAGGTTCCCAAACCTGCCCCTACAATATATTACTGTGTCTCCTTAGCAAGCAACTTTACCTCTATGCCTAAATTCCTGTACTTAAAAAAATGAAAGGGGGTAGTAACATAGTATGGACCCATGAATTGTTGGGTTGGGTGACTTAGCATGTTTTATATGCTTGATTAAAACCTGATTGGTAGTATTATGGAATTGTTAGAATAAACGATTCTTCAAAATTTCTTCTAGAATCTGCATAACACGCAAGTGCTTACTAACACAGCAAACTGAGTTAATAAGAAAGAAAACACTGACTGCTTTTATTTTGTCGTTGCTACTTCTCCACCTCCAGTAAACACGCTTGACATTTTGTTTTCCAAAAATGTCCCCAAGGGGAAGTGTGATGGTGATGTTATTGTCATCAGTTTGTCTATGCCTCTCCCAGTGAGTAGCACACTTCACCCCTCAGCACCAAGCTTGCTCATGTGATGCATTTTGGAGAAGAAACTGCAAGCAGAAGTGACTTATGCAATCTCCAAATGGAAACTTTCAGGGTCGTTTCATGATGGTGGCATTACTCTTTTTCCTTCTGCCATGAACCGTACAAGGGGCAGTGCCGGCAACCCAGATCCACTACTGAAAGAGACATTAGTTAGAGCCATATCCATGCTGCAACTGATAGAACCAAGGGCAAGAAACAAACCTTGATGTTGCAAGCCCATTGAGAGTTAGTGCAGCCTAACTTGCTCAGGTTACTGATACACAGTGAAGGGAAGGGAAGGGTGTTGGTCAGGTTAGAGGCAAAAACTATCTACCTGGAGGAGGGAGAATTTGTCTAAGGCTGTAAAAGAGTGTTTTATTTCCAAGGACCACAACTATTTCTCCCACTCCTGCCATTTCTCTGCCTAGGATAGAGGAAATTGAGCAGATTGATGTATTTAGGTAAAAAGAAAGGCTAGTCCTATAGACTTTGGTCCCCTGAGAAGATGCGTCATCTCCAAAGGACCTCGTGTTGACTTATCACACAGGCTTTCACAATGGCACTGTGGACCCCAAGCTAAAGGGGATCCCTGGAAGGCTTGGACTGTGTAGGACTTGAACCTATTACTGACGGAAATGGAATCCCCAGAAATGACTGAGATTGAACTTCTCACCATCCTACAATTGGCAGTCGTGAGTCACTGGTTGTAAAGCTTGATTCCAGAAACTTCACTCCCATTTTGGGAGCTTCTTTTGAAAAACATGATTAGTTCTTAAACTGTAAGCAAATATATTCCTCAGTATTGAAACGATAACTGAATTATGGATCATCGTAGTATAGTTCTAGTGATGATGAACTTCTACCCTGGCAATTTATTACAAGTAACACAATTATTATTTTGTTTGCTGATATCTTTATTTTCTCCACTTACTTTAAAACTTTTGAATTGTTGACCTATGTCCAATGAACTTTCAAAGCCCCAGAGCTCATTTTTAACTTCTTAACTTGCATTTTTAACATCCTATAGCTTCCTTTACTATTAAAATAATTCCAGATTCATTTATTCTATGAAAAGCTTTAAACCATGTGCTATGTATATAAAAATATTCCTAGTAAAATAAGATGTTAATAAATAGCAAGTAGCAAAGTGGAGTAATCAGATTGTCAAAAGCCAGTGACCATCCAAATGGAAATGTGCTATTATTTTTTCCATTTCTTATTTCTCTGATGTTATTAAATAAAACTTTTTTGACTTAGTTTTCCCCAAAGAGCCATTGTACCATTTCTCTAACTTTCCTTTACACCTAAACTTCTTTAAAAATGTGTTTATGCTGTTTTCAAATCTCTCCTCTCTCTCTCTCTCTCTCTCTCTCTCTCTGTCTTCAGTACTTTCACTTTATCATGTATACAGCTTTCAGGCCTTCTTCCTGCCCCATGCTATCCAGAAAACTGAAAGCAGTCCAGGTTAGCACAAGTTAGTAAGAGAGTTGGATGCAAGGCATGAGGAAGTCATGGTGGCTACAGTGACCTGGCAGGAACATGCTCTCCCCAAGGGAACCAGCTTCTATTCAGACAGCCAGTTTGCACCAGGTGACAACCTGGGCAGAGGGCTGACAAATATTCTCATTCTTCAGAAGATGCTGAAAATCTGAAGATTCTGGATTGGAAGAAGGTATTATAGGCAATGCTTGCGTCTCCACTCTCCAATTCATATGTGAAAGCTCTAAGGCCCGCATAATTGTTTGTGGAGACGGGACCATTGGGAAGAGATTAGTGTTGAATTAGGTCGTGAGGGAGATGCCCACATGGTGGGATGTGCAGCCTTATAAGAAGAGAAAGAAATATATTGTGCTCTCCTTGCACACTTGCACTGAGGAAAGGCCATGTCTCACTTCTCTCTCAATCCCACACCCTCATTCAACTGCACTCACCCTACTCTTACCAAAAGCCAAGTGGCCCCCATATTGGCGAGCCCACTAAAGAACTCAGCCCTCGTCTGTCGTGACTATTTGCAACACCTGGCATGTGACCTCCCCTCCTGGAAACTCTCTTTACTTGCTCCCTATGAACAGCTTCCCTTGCTTCTCTCTGCACCTGGCTGCTGCTCTGCAGGCTGTTTGCCCAGGTCCTCTGCCCCTTCTCCTGTTGGAGTACTCTGGAACTCACTCCTTGGATTTCCCCTCATCTCTACACTTTTTTCTACATTTTTGTGACCTTGTTCAGAGTCATAATTTCAGATAAATTCCTCATGCTGATGATTCCAAAATATTTATCTTCAGCCTCAACTTCTCCCAGACTCACATATTCAACCACTTTCTCAGTATTTTCAAGTAGATGTATTACAAACAGCTCAAATTTATTCACAATCGGAATGCAGGTCTTCACCCACTAAATTGTTCCATTCGTATACCTTCCCATATCAGTAAATCTGTTCTACTCCCATCCTTTCCGGTAACTCACACCAACTAGCTTTAGGTTCCCTCAACTCCCCTCTGCCCTACCCTCCATCCAGTCCATCAGGACTTTCTGGTGGTTCTGCTCTTAAAATATGTCAAGAATCCAACCACAGATAATCACCAGGATGGTGCTATCAGAACACCACTGTATATAACTGGTCTGGCCTCCCAGCTTTCACTTTTACTATTTCTTATGCACAGTCCATTGTCAACAGAGCAACTGGAATGGTCCTGCTAAACTTAGAACAGATTCCCTCGTTCCTTGCTTAACATCTCCAAGCATCCTCCATTTCTCTCTGAAGTTAGTTCACAGTGTTTTCCATGTACAGCAAATGCTAACTGTGCTCCCTTACCTCTCTGGCTCAGTCTTTTACTCATTCCACTTAGCCAACTTCTCCTCCTCACTGATTTTAAAATGTGTCAGGGGTATTCCTGCCTCTGGGCCTTTGCATGGGCCATCATAATTGCCTGGAATTCTTTCCCACCAGTTATCCACCTCGTTCGTGCTGTATTTCCTTCAAATCATTGCTCAGATGTGTTCTTCTCACTAGTGCTCATTGAATCCCATAAATCAAGACACCTCATGGGCCGGTGAGATGGCTCAGTGGTGTAAGCGCCTGCCTTGCAAGCGCGACGGCCCGAGTTCGACTCCCAGCACCCACATGCAAAAAAGGGGGCCGGTGATATCGCTCAGCAGCATGGGTGCCTGTTGGCACACGAGGTCCTGAGGTCGACCCCCCGGTACCCACAAAAAAAAAAAAAAAAAGACACCTCTGTCCAATGTCCTCATTCTTTCTGGCACTCCTGATTTCCAGAGTATTTATCCCATTCGGCCAAGGCATAGCAAGTCCTACTTATTTTGTATTGTTTGTGTTCCCTTAGGACATGAAGGCCACACATTTTATATTAATTTATTGAAGACTTAAAATAGCAAGGTAGGTATCAGATGCTCGATAACCATTTGTTCAGTGGATTAATAGATGAATGAATGATGCGCAAGACAGTGTGCTGGTGGCCACAGGCCAGAGTTAAAGCCGCTCCCCTCACATCTGGGCGGGATGTGCTGGCCTCCCTACGGTTGGGGCGAGCACTCGCATGACCTCCAGGGTGACGTCTCCCACACTATTGTACCATGGTTGTTTGCTCCACCTGGCTAAGGGTGATGAAATCTGTTCCTTAAACAGATCTAAACAGAGAAGATGGTAATAGAGAAACAGTACCACTCACCTGAGTGAATTTTCAATTGTGTCCGCCATAAATCTAGGCACATACATTTTTTTCTTGTTTTCATAGGGTGCTCTTCTGATCAGAATAGAAATGGAGGGGAAGAAAATCCATTTTCTTCTGGGAATTGCAGGTGCCTTCAGGAGGGAAATGCTGTGATACCAAGATTTTTTTTAAAAGGTTATTTGATTTTACAGCAAAAAGTTTTGAAATTGTATATTAATGTTTGGAAAACAATATAATATAATTATTTACTTGCTACACTGCTTGTTACTGTTAGACTTAACATTCAGTTCAGTTCCGTTGAATTATTAACACTTTCCTTCTCAAATATTCAGAGGTCGTCTAGTTGTCTGGGAACCTCTAGGCTTCCTGAGTTAATATTCTGCCTTGCTGAGAGGCAGCAAGCTATAGGCATGTCATTCGTACATCCAAAAACTCTACAGTGGACCTCTAGCTGACTTGAACTCTTTTATATTCAGGGTATAATAGTACTGTCTGCTTAGGTTTTAATATTAAATTCACTAAAAATGCCCCCTAAAAGGATCCATTGTATGACCCAGGAGCTCAACTGTATCTAAAATGCTGTTCTCTACTTTTTGCTATAAAAGTTTCCAAGGAGAAAAGCAAACATCTTAGGTTTTTATTTATTCATTTGCTTGTTACCTGCTGGTGTAGTGATTGCAACAGAGACCTGGAACTTCAACACAAAAAGCTCCTTCCTTTTACCAAATTAAAAATCTTCTGTTTGCTTTAATGTGCTTCTGTTTACTTCCATTGAAGTTGCAAACTGAAATTTTTCACTGAAGGTGCCATAGGACCGTAATAAATATTAGTTATAATGGCAATAATCCATGACTAGGAGGTGGTACTGAGGAAGCTCAATGGTTCCTCTTCAGGACACTCATTATGAGCAGTCTGTCACTACTCTTCTTGTGGCCACAGTTCAACTCACCTCAGCGTGGGTGGAAGTGGACACCTAGGATGAGCAGACCCCTGAGGTCTGTTTTGAGCCCCTGTTTCTCACTCACGCATGTCCTGAGCAGCCAAAGAATAAATCCCCCTCTCTCTTCTAGCACCACTTTCTTTTTTTTTTTTTGTGGGTACCGGGGGGTCGACCTCAGGACCTCGTGCGCCAACAGGCACCCGTGCCCCTGAGCGATATCACCGGCCCCTTTTTTGTATGTGGGTTCCGGGAGTCGAACTCAGGCCCTCGCACTTGCAAGGCAGGCGCTTATGCCGCTGAGCCATCTCACCGGCCCTAGCACCACTTTCAGTGGGCATGAGCGTTTCTGTACTTTGTAAACAACACACCAGAGACACAGGCTCAGGAAGGGGCCATGGGCTGTTGTGCTTTCAAAGTGTTGTTGTGGAGAGGGCACCATAAAGAAACACTAAGCGGAAGCATATATTTGAGATGCCTTTTATATCCCAAAGTAGAGAAAAGAGGAGGTTGAATCTGTAGGTGTGGAACCTATGGATAGAGAGGGACAACTGTATTCAATAGTATTACCCATTATTATTATTTTTAGTGGTACCATAGAACACCCTCTTCCAAGTTTTTATAAAGAAAAATCTAAAATTTTAGCATGTCCTAAAAATGTACTGGCCTCTGCCTAGTTAGGGATTACCTGACAGTAGATCCTGAAGCAGAGATTTAGCTGCAAGCAGTTGATTTTTGTAGGTAAAGTCAGAAAGTGTGGAGAAGTGTGGGATGTGGCAGAGCAGGAGAGGGAAGCCCATGAAGGTGCATTTGCATTACAGCCATGTGCAGAAGCCAGCTCGTACTGAGTTGTGGCAGCCAGCTCTTAAAATTTCAGGAGTTTTGCAAGCCAGTTGTTAAGCACAGCCTTTGATGAAAATTAAATTGCAGCCATGCATCACTTGACAGCATGGATACATTCTGAGAACTACATCATTAGGTGATTTTATCACTGTGTGAACACGATAGAGTGAACTTACACAAACCTGGGTAATGTAGCCTGGCTAGGCCTTCACACATGAGTTTGTAGAATGGGGAGAGGGGTGATTCACCTTGAAGATTTTCTCTAGATAAATTTATTCATAATTTCCAAAAATTCTTCAGCTGTCTTCACATCACCACTGGCACATTCTCCACTCCTTTCCCCTTTATGTAATTGTCTTGGTTACTTTTCTCTCATTACAGAATCAAAATACCCAACACCCAAAGTTAAGGAAGGGAAGGTTTATTTAGCTCACAGTTTGCAGAGGTTTCAGTCTGTAATCAGCTGGCTCCAAGGCAGGGTGGCGTGGCACAGGGGCAACACTTCAGGGCGGCAGAAGACAACAAAAGCAACAAGAGCAAAAAGGGTGGGAGAGAACAAGCCTCTTTTCCTCCCTTATATTGTAAGCAGGCTACCCGCCCTGGGGCTGGTGTAGCACTCACACCATCTCCCTGCCCTCCTCTTGCACAGGCTCAGGATGTTTACAAAGTGAGGACCCTGGCCCCCTGCTGAGTCACTTAGTTAAACTTCTAAACTTCTCAAGTTGACATAATGAGTCAACTATTACAACATCCTGGAGCATAAATGGCCTCCCCAGGGCATGTCCTCTACACCCTAGGATGTAGAACTGCTGAGTTACTTAGTTAAGCTTCTGAACTTCTCAAGCTGATACAATGTATTAACCATTACATTAATGAATAACAATTCTTGAATCATTTGAGCTACCCAGAATTTGCAATAAATTCAACATTGTTGTTGGGTCCAGCTTTCTTGTGTGTGTGTGTGTGTGTGAGTACCAGGGGTCAAACTCAGGACCTCGTGTGTGCCAGGCAGGCGCTTGTGCCACTGAGCTATCTCACCAGCCCTGGGTCCAGCCTTTTCTATGTTTCAGCATCACAAAAAACTTTTTGGCTTGGGCTGTGATCATGGTGCTAAGAGGGATACACGCCTGTATCTGGTCTCCAGTCCAGGTCCTTAAAACTTCTACATATTTAACATAAACCTTTCTGGAATTTTCGTTGGTCTCATTGTCTTCAGGGAAGCAGATCCTCTAATGGCTTCTGTCACTTTGTTCTTGTTCCTCAAGATCATAGCTGTGGAGAAGTGGGAATGCTGGGCTGGTGAGTAATACCCATCAGTCATTTTCTGCCTTCCTACTTAAACACTTTTAATTCTGTTTCCAGTTCCATCACTTAACATAGTGGCAACATTGGCAACATTCTCCATAAATTTGGTACACCTTGGAGCCATGATGAACAAAATGACAGGAGATCAAATCAAGCATAAGACAATATGATGCAAATGAGAGACACAGTCAACACCGAACATTTGAGGCTGCTGTGGGTGTAACACTGCATACTTCTTTACAGAACACTTTTTGACACATAAATAGAAAGCACACACCCTAAAACAATGATAAAAGTATAGCACAGTGAATGCATAAACTAACCTCATAGCCTCTTATTTTCATTATTCAGCACTATGCACTGTACATAATTATGCATGCTATACTTTCACAGGACTGGTAGCACAGTAGGTGTGTTTACACCAACATTCCCACAGATATGTGAGTAATGCTTTGTGCTGTGTCACCACTAGGCAATAGCCCCCTTCTAATCTTATGGGGCCACCACTGTATATGCCGTCCTTCATGGACAGAAACATCATAACACTGTGTACACCTATATACAAACTTTCCACTAAATTGTACTTTAAAAACAAAGGTATCCATCATTACTGCTAGTTATTTCACTAGTATTTATCTTCACGAAGCCATTTATCACTATTTCAACTGCATAGTAGAAATACAATGGCTCCCTTCTGTACATCTTCCCAATTCCACATTCAGCAATATCACACCAGTAGCTTCAAATCAGCTATGGAATAGATTAGTGAATGTTATTATCAGGAGATTTTTCCAGAGTCAGTCGTTAAACATTTATCAGCACCCCACTAGTTAATGCGGGGTTACTTCAACTAAGTTTCAACACAGCCCATATGGAAACCCTCTGGAATGCAGCAGAACGTGGCCAGTCACAATTCACTGAGGTGTAAGGAAGCCTGGACAAGTTGTCCCTCATCAGAGAAGTTTGCCTCACTGTGAATGACCTGGTTGCCTTTTTGTGGCTAGAAAGCCACAAGCAGAGACCGGAACACTCTGGAAGGTACTATAGTGTATGCTATTCACAGGGTAGGGTACACAATAAGATTCAAAAAAAATTTTAAAAGCTTTATTTTGAACTGCTTTGAGACTCACTGAGAGCTTCTATATCTTTTGCCTACTCTCTTTTAATGTACATGTTACATAAGCAGAGTAGAATCATTAAAATCTAAAAATTAACATTGGTACAAGCAAATAAATAAGCTATACATCATATACCAATTTCATTAGTTTCTTTTTTTTTTTTAACAAAGTTTATTTTTTATTCCAGGATCCTATCTCACATTGCAATCAACTACTGTTATTTCTCCTCAGTTTTCTCCGGTTATGAGATCCTCATTCTTTCCTTGTGTCCCATGGTTTTTTACTGATCATATCCATAGATACACACTTGATCTTAGCCAAAAGGCTGAGAAGTGATTGATTGTATCATAGAAAGTAGTAATTCTACAATAAAAAAAACCCAGATGAGTCCACTGGGGACACTTAATTTTATGTGTCAACTTGACTGGACCCCAAGAGGCCCACGTGTTTGGGCAAGCACTGTTTGGAGTGCCTCAGGGTAATTTGGGATGAGGTTAACACTGGAATTGGTAGACAGCATAAAGCTGCCTGCTGCTCTTCACGTGGACAGGCCTCATCAGTTGGGTGAAGGCCTAAGCAGAATTTAAAAATCTGCCAAGAGGAACTGCTTCTGCCTGGATTTTTTCTAGCTGAGACATTGATTTTCATCTGCTTTTGGTCTCAAACTAAAACCCTGGTGCTGATACTGCCAATTTCTAGACTGGGATTTATACCCATGGCTCTCTTGGTTCGTGGGCCTTTGGACTCTGATTGAAACTGCCCTGTATCACCAGCTTGCCAAATGCAGATCTGGGACTTGTTGGCCTCCCCATATGTGTGAGCCAACTTCATGTTTTCTCTCTTTCTTTCCACCCCAGCCCCACCATGCTCTCTCCCTACTTAGTTCTGCTTCTCTGGAGAACACTGATTAATAAGGCATAGTGACATCATGAAACTTGACACAATGTACTAGAAAGGACACAAATATTATTTCTGTGGTATTTTTTTCCAAAAATACAGAACCTCATCTCAATCATGAGTACATCACATAAACTCGAATGGACTTTTTTTTGATGTTCAAATTAAGTCTGTGAGCCAGAAACTCAGTTTTCTCGTGAGATCTTTCATCTCTTCCCATCCCCACAACATTCAGGAATTGTGACCCTGATGCAGCTATTGAAGTCTTATCTCTTCTGTTGACAAAAGTGTGCCAGTATTGAAATGAACCCTTCAAATACACCTCTGAGACTCATGTCTCCAGACAGTCTCGTGTGTTCATCCTATCCTCCCCAGTGTTACCCTCAGTCTCAGGAGCTTAGGCCAAAGTAGGTCTTGGCTACTTATTCTACCTATCAATGACCAATCATTCCAGTTCAGATTCCTTGGTATTCTGTTCCTGAAGTCGTACCCCGAGTGCCAGGGTAAACAGGAACAGAAGAGACCCAGACCCTGAGTCAGGACCGGGGCTTACTTTATCAGTGCTGACCCTGCTACAAATGCCAGCTCATCAAACCACACTCCCTCTTTCTAGATGATGAGTTCAATCTGGAAGTGGGGTGGCTCGTTCATCCCCTGGTCTTTGTTAGGATCATTCTATCAGACATCTCCTAATATCTTAATAATTTTGACATTTCAAAGAGATATAACCAGGTGTACTCCCTTTCTTCATCAAAATAATAAAATAAAATAAAATAAAATAAAATTCTTGTGAACACAAATAAATTGATGGAAGGAGAAGACCACTTACTCATCGAGGGTGGTATGTACCAGGCTTTTGCCAGGCCAAAAAAAATCCTGGAAAATTCTAGAAGCTTTCAAGTAGTGCTTCAGATGAAAAAGAAATCTAACTGATGACTTTATGAAGAGGATACAGTTGCATGATTATTCCAAGTTTTATAAAATTAATACTTTGATTTTGGTGTGGCCATCAGAAAGTGACTAGCAAGTAAATAGCTGGACCACAATATTTTGTTTTCTGTAGAAACCAGTTGTAGTGGGTATGTATTTTGCCATAAACCTAGGTTGAAAGGATGCTCTGCATTATGTTAAAATGCTCTTAAAAGTGTTTTGCTACGTCATACTACAGCATCTGTCAGATGAATTATTCATCTTACTCTTTATTTATTTATTTATTTTTTTGGTAGTACCAGGGATTGAACCGGGACTTCATGCATCTCAGACAAGTGTTACACCAGTGATCCACATCCCTAGTCTTTTTTAAGTTTATATTTTTATTTCAAAACAGGGTTTCACTACGTTGCCCAGGCTGGACGTGAACTTACAATCCTGCCTCAGCCTCCTGAGTAGCTGGGATTAGAGGCATGTGTCACTGTATTCAACTACCTTAAATTTTAACAGAAAGAGCTTTTCAGCATTTTTGTTGTCATCTTCTCGTGGAGACACAAGATATCAATTTTTAAATGGTAGTGCTTTTTTCTCTTTTGTCACTGTGATGTTCACCATAAAGTTGTTTTCTATATTCAGCAAACATACAGGGTTTCACTATTTGTTTTTTCGTGTTAAATTTGAGCCCAGTTCTATCATATTTTTCCTACTACTATTTCCCTTTGCTCTAATTTCTTAACTTATATGTTTTATTTACTATGTTGTATGTTTACTATGTTACTTACTACGTTGTATTTACTATGTTATTTACTATGTTGTGTACATTGTTGTTTACTATGTTACGTTGTTTGGAAATCACCTAAAATGGATTTTAAAATAAAAAGATTATAGACAAATACATGAATAGCTCATAATCTTATTACTGCCTTTGGACTTCCTCATCTTCCCTGAGTTCATAACTTTGAAAGAGCTTGATCTGTGATGATTTCCCTCTGTAAGCAATAGGATTTCTTCTAGTTTTCTTTCTTTTTAGTTAGTAGTTTTCAGAATAATAGGTGAGTTTTCTGGCATCCTCTAAAAGTGGAAAATTAACATTTTTAGGATCATGAACTCATGGTTTAAATAAATAGATACATTTCAATCCACTGTAGTTATTTGATTGGTGCTCAAGTGGTGTTTTGACAAAGGGAATTTCTCCCAGGTGGTTCCTGAATCCTTTTGTTAGGAGCCCTGCAGTTTTTGACAGGGTCCTCATTCTCACTGTGGTTATATACTCCAGGCTCATTTTGTAGCTCTCCTGCATCAGACATGGAATCAGCATTTTAAGAATTAAAAAATTAAGTGAAACAAATTAAGTTCTAATTTGTTTCCATGGGTGTTATGGTTTAGATCTGGAGTTTCTCCCCAAATCCTCATATGCTTGGGTGGTGGGGGGACTTTGGGAAGGTGATTCGATCATGGGGACAGTATGTAGTTGAAAGCAAAGTTAGGAGTGGCCTGGTGGGAAGAGGCGGTCACTGCGGGCGTGACCCGGAAGGGTACATCTCTCTCTCCAGCTCCTCCCCTGGCTCTCTGCTTCCTGACCACCATGAGTTGAGCAGCTTTTTCCCCCCAGGCTCTTCCACCATGCTGTCTTTCCCTTGGAGCTGGCAGATCATGCATGAACTCTGACCTCTGAAACCGTGAGCCAAAATAAACCTCTCCTCCTTTAAGTTGCCAACGTTGAGTACTTTGTTTCAGTGATGAGAAAAAAGTGACTAAGACAATGAGCATTTTAAGACCACATCTGAATTTTAGGAATGTTCCTAGCTACAGGATTAGACAATATTACTAATGTTTTTCAGTAGAAAGAGACAGGAATATTTCTTGATATCATACTAAGACTTCCAATTCAAATTCAAGACTGAAATTTTACTTAACATCTTTTGTTGTATATTTGTACTTATTTTACACTAAGAATTTTGATTCTAAAGGTTATGGGGATAATAAAATTTAAATATCATAGAATTACTAATTTGTTTTACTTGTACACAATACAGTCTCAACACAGGAATACCATTATTATAAATATAATTACCGAATAGGCAAAAATTAAAATAATATATTTGCATGTGGTCTCTTACTTTTTCTCTTTAGCCAAAGTACCAGAGGAACACCAATGAAACAAACTGCAAGAGACTGAAACCTATCAATATATTTAAACCCTGAGTTCATGATACTAAAAAGGTTACTTGTTCACTGTTGGGCAATGCCAGGAAACCCAACTATTATTTTGAAAACTAGTAAGTAAAAATGAAGGAAAACAATACTACTGATCACAGGGAAATCATCCCATCACATGTAAATTCACAAGTATTTTACTTGAGTGTCTTTCTAGAGTTCTTTCATTGTTTACAGGAGTGTTCTTCCACTCTTTATTCCCTCTTTTAATAATGTAATTTTATAGAGATTGGACCTTGATACATCCTCTTGATCTTGTTTAGATGAAGTGAGTTTTCCTGAACTTTTAGCAGAAGATGTGCAGAGCTCCCCTAACTTCCTATTCTAGAGCTGAGCTTTTCTATCTGTTAATTTTGCGTAGCTTTCAATAACACAGAGGCTTCTCTTTCTGAAATCTCCTGGTTGCCCTTCACATCCCATTTCTTCTAGGCCTTCTCTTTGCTCTGTCAGTATTGAGCCTGAGCTGTTCAATGGGAATTTCAATCCCTGCAGTTGCTCCTCAGGGGGAGTTTTGTTCTGGAAGGAGAATCAGACAGTTCTCTTTGGGGGTTTATGGGCTCAGGCTGCTGCAGCCCCTCCGAGACTTCCTTCAGACTCTTGTACCTCTATTACTGCACTGCTATCCTTTCACCATCATCCTGTACTATAGTCATTACTTCACTTCTCTGAAACCCACATTACATTAGAAACCCTGGAAGGAAATAGCCTGTGTTTGTCTGCGTCATCAATGTAAGTTCCAGTTTTAGAAGCCAGTCCTTAGAACTTTGAGTGAAGTCCTTATTTCAGTTGCCTCATGGCTTCCTTCCACTTCCTGCTGCACAAATGTGGGCCACATGGCTGCTGATACTTTTTCTCTACCCAGTCATATATTTAGGTTCACAGAAATACTTTGTCACCTAATTTTATTGTGGATGTTGGTCATGATCCCAGTTTGTGCTGTCATGGGGGAATTCAGGGAGATTTAAAATTGCTGCTATGGCAGCATCTCCCATTTGATCAACAGTGAATTTTGTCTCCCTAGTTCCAGTGGTGTCTCTTCAATGTATGGTTCCAGCCCACAGATTCTGACATAAAACTGCCTACTGAACCCTGTTGTTGGAGAGGTCACAACCCCCTCAAAATCACTGTCAACCTCCCCAAACATGCTTTCATCTGTGTTCCCCATTGTGGTTCCAAACTGAAAACTCCGATATTATCCTTGAAATCTTCTTTTCTATTAGTCCAAAGTAAAAGTGCTTGCCAAGTCCTGTTGTTTCTGTTAAATATATCTACATCTCTCCATCCTGATGTCACCTTCTGTACCAATCTCATGTTTCCGCAAATAGCAAGGAATGAAGCCACAAACCAAAGGAGGAGAACCGGAGAGATTTGCTGGAAAATAAAAATAGCTCCTGGATTTCCAGGAGGGGTCTGGAGTGGGTGACCGAATAGCTCCTCGATCCAGAGCTAATTATAGATAAACAGAGCACAGGGATTTCTCAGTTGTTTCATGGTCACCTGTCGTAGGTGGCTCTTTGGATTTAAAATGAACAAGTAGGACTCACGCTTCTAACCCAGGTCTTCAATGTGTAGGATTAAAGGAAAGTGGGATATTAGAGAAAAAAAAATTGGTTATTTTACATTTAAATTCCTCAAAACTCAGGAGCTTAGTAGGGACTGGCTGCAACTCCCTTTAGTAGGGAGTGGACTGTGTCCCACATTGTCTGAGGAATTTCATTTTTTGGTCAAAAGCCCAAATTCACTGCCTATTCTTGTTTTACTTCTTATCAATATGGCTGGTCACCCAGCTCTATTGCAGGCTCTTTCTCTAGCTAGCTGCCTTACTCATAAGCTAAGTAAATAAACTATTTTCTGCATCTTTGCTAATATCCTAGTCCACATCTCACTGGTACTATGAAAGAAGTTTCGTACTCGAATGTCCCCTGTTCAATCACCCTTCACAGACTAGCCTGTGTGTTGTGTCTCAAATACAAATCTGATCATCTCTCGCTACTCCCTGACAATCATTAAATGACCGGAATCCTAATAATCTTGCATCTCTTATCTTTTAGGTCTTGTTTCATTTTACTTCCCCTTTAAGACCTGCCATTCAGCTGAATTCTCTTCAGTTCCTTGAATGATGTAGTCTTGTGGCAATTAGGGAGGAGTTTCAACTTGACTGACTTTGGGATCCGCTCTGCAGAATGGTGGAGCACACTCCTACCTGTGTCTGGGTGGGCCGCGGAGGAGTGCTCTATGTCTGGTTCCTCGCCCCTTCTGCTCTGGAGCTCTTCCCTTCTCTGCCCCCCTGCCACCATGAACTAAGTGGCTTCGTTCTGCCGTACCCTTCTACCACGACGCCTCTGCCTCGGAAGCAGCTGATTGTAAACTAAAACAGGAGCAAATTAAACTTCTCCTTTATGCTGTGGGTACTGTGGGAACAGTGAGTACTGTGGGTTCTGTGTCAAAGTAAAGAGACAGCTGAGTAATACCTGACTATTTCTCTCACGGGACATTGTACACATACCTCCTCTACTTGGGCCACTCTGCCCTCACTCAACACTGGACCGAGTCCTATCCATCTTTGGTTGTGCAAATTAGTATGACTGAATTTCCAAAGAAAACTACACTATAATGTATAGTTGTCAGCTGAGACATTTACCAAATAGGTAGAGCATCACAAAATTGCTAATCAGAAAATCCCCTGGGCACTTTTTAAAAAAAGTCTCAGGTGACACCCTTCTCTGCTGTAGAGTCCCCGAGAGAAGGATGTGAGATCTGCAGTGACTTGTCCCCTCAGATGCCAGAGCAGGAAAAAGAACACTAGACCAGGCGTCCGACACAAAACAGCTAGCCCTCGCTAACTCTCCCCTTACTGAGGCAATACGAGCATTGCTCCTGCGTCCAGGCATCAGGTTTTCACACCATGGCATGCTGATTCTATTTCCTACACTCTCTATACAATGGGAACATTAACCAAATCTAATGTGTATCTATATACCTGTATATCTATATCTATCTATCTATCTATCTATCTATCTATCTATCTATCTATCTATCTATCATCTATATAAATATTATGGTTTGAAATTTATACAACCCTAAGCCATAGCTAGGATCAGATAAAAGACACAAATCTATTCTTTCTGTTTGTACAGTTTAATCAATATCATTGCATTCGTACTCCTTTTTCAGTTACAAAGATAAATTGCATATCCAATTTTAAATACTTTTGAGTAAAATTCTAAATAAAACTATAACACCTCACGCTCAGAGCTAATCTTCTATTCAGATAAAGTCTCAGTTTTCTCTATCTTCTGCGAATAATATTCTGGCTGGTCATTAGAGTCTGCAGGAGACTGAGCCCTCGAAGGGCTCGCGGGGTTAGCGCACGGTCTGAGGCAGCTCTGCCACAGTTAGGGAGCTCTGTACTCCTCAGCTTCGTCTGGCACTCTCCCCAATGCCACACACAAGCTTCTTCGGTGTTTTGAAAGATTAACCATCTTAGTTTAAGACCACTTTTAAAGGACTAAAACTACTAAAACTTCTGAAAGTATGTAATGATTTGAGTTTACTTACAACATTTTTCATATTTCTCATTTAACGCACCAAAAAGATGCGCTACATAGAGCCAATCTTCTATCTCTGTTTCACTCTTACTTTTTCTCAAGGACTTTGCATGAAAACTTGCTTTCAGACTGTAAAGCTTAGCTGACCTAATACTCATGGCTTTCAGTAAGTAATACATTAAATACTCAATATTCATGTTATATTACTCTTACCTTACACGTATCATGTCTGTATATATGTGAGTGTAAATACACTTTACTGAAGACCCCCAAAATCACCATTAGCTTTCAGCTTGCATGAAAACAATATACCATAATGGAAAGAACAAAAGATTTGGAGTCAGATAGACAAGGTGTGGAAACCCACATCTGCCATTGCCAACTACAGCTGATTTCAGCCAAGTATTTGTATCCGTGGGTCTAACTGTTCCCATCCGTGAAACAGGAAAGCTAGTGCTGTGCTGGCAGAGCAGGAGAGATAATGGAGGTAAAGTGCTGGTACAAACTGGGTGTTCACAAAGGTTAGCTGACTTCTTGTGTCACTGAAGCGCAAGTTTTTCCGGCACCCTCTCAACCCAAGTTTTCAATCCATTATTATATGGCACCTTTCACTTGACTTTGCTGATTTGTCTACAAGACAATTCTGTTTAGGGGAAAAAGAAAGGGATTATGAAATGGGTTAAAGGATCGAAAATAACAATAAAGGTGCCTTCAGCAATGGCAAAAAGCAAATATCAATTAATGCAGCCCAATAGAAGCAAACGTGTGAGGCCAGAGGTGAGAGATCCATTTTTTACCACCCCCCCCCAACATTGCATTTGCTGATGTCTGCTGTGGCCGTGATACCTTTCCAAGGGTTTTAAAGACTGGATATATTTGATTTGATTCACAGATACATTTGGTCATGATCAACTCGGCATATTTAGCATTTCCATCAATTTAAACTTTTCCCTTTTTGGTGAGTACATTCCACCTCCTCTCTTCCATTTTGAGATATATAATGCATAGTGTTTATTATATTCAAATTTCTGTACCATAGAACACCAGAGCTTATTCCTCCTATCAAACATTGACATCATACTTGTTCATTGGCCCCTCCTCCTCTTCTTCCTCCCTCCTGTCTCTAGCATCTGATGCCCAGTATTCTGCTCTCTGTGACATCAACTGTTTTTAGATTTCACTTCTGAGGTGAGATCCTGTGCTGTTCATCTTTCTGTACTTGGCTTATTTCACATGACAAGTCCTCCAGTTCTGCCCATGTTGCCCATAATTTTATGGTTGAATAGTATTCTGCTGTGTATCCATACCACATTCTCTTTACCCATTTTAATGCTACCATTTCTCCATTCTCAAAACAACTGCTCCTGCAATTTTATTTACAATACCTTTGCTCTTTCCGTCACTTGCTATTTGCTGGGTCCAGACTGTCTCCTTCTTTCTCTCCCCTCATCTTCATCCATCCACATAAATCCCATTCATCTTTGCAGGTTATGGGTTACATAATATTTTCTGTAAAGTATCTTCGCTTATTCCAAATTCATTTGGTCTTGGCTTCCTCTGCATGTCTCAGTCTCCAAATTTGTGATGTGAAGATGGTAATAATTGGACCAGCCACACAGGATTGCTGTAAAGACTCCATTCTACAATATATACAAGTCACTTAATTGAATATACTGTGTTGGAATATCCTGTGTCACATTATTATCATCTCCCCGTAATTATTCTTTATATGACTTCTGTGTGCCATATTTTTTTGGCTGTGTTTTCACTTCGTATTTGCCTTATTCTGTGTAGTACCAGAGGACACTGCTCATGAGCTTCGTGTAGGACAATATGCCCTGTTTGCAGTAAAACAGCAAACCTCTTTCTTCATAACATTTCCAGTGCCTTGTCCTATGAAAAGTGGACATTTATTGGATGTTTACCAGGAAAAATGAATACACCTCTTTGTTTCCATAAAGAAAAAATTTTTAAAAACCTGTCTACGGTTTAAATTTAGCAATTCCCACTGTGAATCATTTCTTGAGGGTGCAATGTGATTAAAAGAGGATTTTCTTTGTTGTCTTTTCTTTATTAAATGCTTTATAGCAAATTAGCTTTTCCCTTTCAAAGTAGTCCCTGGATACAAAGGATTTGAGAAAAACATGTAATAGTGCAGATCTAGAGTTCCTGGTTTCTCTTTCCCCAGGCCCAGTCTCACTTTGGGAATTAGTGAGTCACCTGGGAAGGTTTACTCACACACTGTGCTCCCTTGAGAATCATGCAGCTCAAGAATGTCAAATTCAGACTTGATATGGGTTAAACTTTTTTTGAAAAAAGAAAAAACTGCTTGCCTGGACTCGTTTCATTAAAATCTCTTAGTCTTTGGAGTTTACATCATTTTTAAAGAATCAGTGTCATGATTAGAGAAATAGTTCATGTGTTAGTTACTGTAATGGTTGATACATTATGTCAACTTGATAAGTTTAGAAGCTTCACTGACTCAGCAGTTCTATATCCTAGGGTGTAGAGGACATGCCCTAGGGCAGCTGTTTATGCCCTAGGACATTGTAATGGTTGATTTATTGTGTCAACTTGAGAAGATTAGAAGTTTAACCAAGGGACTCAGCAGGGGGCAGGGTTATCACTTTGTAAACATCCTCATACAATATAAGGGAAGAAGAGGGTTTGCTCCTCCCTTTTTTGTTCTTGTTGCTTTTGCTATCTTCTGCAACCATGAACTGTTGCCCCTCTGCTATGTACCACCCTGCCTTGGAGCCAGATGATTATGGATTGAGACCTCCATAAACTGTGAGCTGAATAAACCTTTCCTTCCTTAACTTTGGGTGCCAGGTATTTTGTTGCAGCAATGAGAGAAAAGTAACTAAGACAGTTATTATTTCTCTCACAAGTCTGATCTATAAGCTTAGCAATTATATTTTAGAGAGGGCCTGGCTCATTCTGTGCTGGTTACTTCCCTTAAGTTGGAAGATTCAGGGAGTCAGAAGAACCTGGCTCTAGCTGTGTGAAATCTTATTTCTATTCAGGCTACCAGCGGAAGGCTCTGTCTTTGGGAGCTTGCTGTGGAAAGTAGAAGCTAAACTACTGTTTGCAGCTTAGGATTCAGTATTCTTGCATTCAGGAAACTTCTTTCATACAGAAATTGCTAAGAACAACCACACTGGTTCAGTCCATGAGCCTCCAGTTTTTGCTCTCACAACAGGAACTTTCCTCTAATCTTACATCTTTTCCTATCAAACCAGAAGAGAAGCAGCTGTCTATGGTCCCTGCAGGGGGAAGCTGTAGGACAAAACAGACCTGCCGGTCCCAAGATGGGTGCTAGAAGAAGGGGCTCAACTCTCCTAGACATAAGATCCATTCTTCTATCCAGACCACAGTTTCTGTAAGATTAATTCTCTCTTGTAAATCCACGTTGTCAATGACCTTTTGCTGAAGATTTTAGCCTGATGTGGGCAACAGAGCATTGGATGAATAGTGCCAATGTTTAACCCATTGGTAAAGGAGAAAAAAAGCTTCCACTGGTCCCATTCCCATTCTTTCATCCCATCTTTTCTGAGACCATTTTTACGGCTGCTATTCAAGGAAACCCATCAAATAACTGGCAGCAAAGTACGAAGTGATCCACAGTGAACAAAAATTAATGCTGTGGAACTAGCTGGCAAAAAGGGCACAACTTGCTTCCTAACCAGATTGCAAGAAGTCCTTACTGGATGGTTAAGAGATAGATTTCCTTTGCTTAATTTAGTTATTATCTTATGTTACCTTAGATGTGGTTTTATCTGGCTAACAATGTGCTTCACCTTGTTGTTTTAATGATTAGCCAAACAACAGAAATGATTTCTTTTACGTGTGTCTTATACCTAATCAGTCACTCTATTTTTGACAGATTTATTGTTATTTTTTTATTTTGACAATGGAATGATACAGCAGATGAAGAACACCATCTTCCTTGTTTTGCAAAATCACCAAAGCTCGCAGATGAGAACAATATACACTAAGTGTCCTGTGATATTTCAGAGTCCCTCAAGTTTCAGAAATGAGACAGCAACCCAGATGACTTACTGAAAGACAGAATTTGGGCAGAATGGGCGCTTTTTGCAACAACCATAGCTGACCAATGTGTCAACACGTGAAATGGCTGGGAGGGCAACAGAATTTCTGGAACAAATACAGGGTCCCCTTCTTTCTTCACAGAGGATATGGAAAAATTCTCAAAACTTCTCCCGTTTCAAACCTTGAAGACTAGAGAGAGATCTCTAAGATAACATCATTTAATGTTTGATATTTACTTCAAGAAAGGGGTGGTGGCATCTAACTCCATGGTGCCATGTCTTCCTAACTGCTGGGACTGGTGACCTCTCTGAAGCAGTGGAAAGACCATTGGTGGGATGTGGGATGGGGCTACACTCAAGAGATGAGGAGGCAGTGGCACTCCTTTCAACTGTATGTTCTCAAGAAGTCTAAAAAATTATTCTTTCCTTCCTTTATATAATCTTCTAGAATTAGGGTCACAGAGGATTGATGAGCTTAGAGGCTACAGATTGCTGGGAACCCCCACAACATGGAAAGTGGAGGGGTGTCATCAACAGAAAAAGGTACAAGTCCTCCAGTTGCACATGAAAGTTCTTAGTGGATTACCAAACCCTAGGGAGACTATTTAAGAATTAGTGCTTAATAACTAGGGTTTATTGAAGAAATTGCCAATCCTTGCAAAGCTTTCAGATGAGCTAGATCAATAGTGATAATTTTCAGAAAAGGAATAGTAACCTAGGCAGCACAGGCATGTAAGGAGTTAATTTTTACCCTTACCTTCCTCCATGTCAGTCAGCAAAGGATAAATATTACCAATGGTAAGGCACAGCAAGTAAAGTAAGAATTATGTAACCTTAAATATAACAATGAGGTTCTGTACTCAGGTGAATGAAACACTTCGCCTATAGATGAATAAAAAGCATTTGAAATCCTAAATGTAAAGCATGACTATGAAATGTTGAGGCAGGTACTATAATTGATGTGGAAATGAGCATCATTACGACAGAGGACAGATTAGCAAACCATAGTCCACAGGACAAATCCAGCCCATCATCTGTTTTTTGTACAGTCTGTGAGCTAAGAAAAGTTTTTCCATTTTTAAATCTAAAAAGAAAAAGAGCCTGTTAAGAGATTCTATGAATGGATTGGTGACACAGGTATCTCCATGGAACTATTCATCCGAAGAACAACCATAAATAGTAACAAATTATTTTTAAAGAGGTAACAAAAAAATCTTTTAAAGCTGCTGGAAGTTGTGTTAATGATACACAATAAATGAAACTTTTGTTCATAAAAAGCTACTAAATCGCAGTGAAAAACAACCAACAGTTTGTGGGACTTAAGCCACATCCCACTCCTTCCTTCCACCCCAGCCCTCCCAGTTCAGCTTGATGGAAATTTCACTCTAGGTGGATATGACATGGCCAAGAAGACAGGGCTACCTCCCCCTCATCAGTCAAGGGACACAATATCTTACCAGGAGGAGCAGACCATGAACACGTCGCATGGCTGGCCACTGAACCTGTAGGGCAGAGGTTCCAGGCCACAAGAGACAAGCTGAAATACCAGAGGCTGCCCTCACTGCCCAGAGCCCTTTTATAAAGCAGGAATGTTATTTTAGCTCCCAGATCTGGATCTACAGCTCTGAGCTTTGTGCAAGGCAAGAGACAACAAATAAGAATAGGGAACTCTGAAGATCTCTCTAAAGGAACTATTTGAGGTATTGTGTGTGAAAGTTTAAACCCAAAAATATTCTCAAAAACAATGGAGATTTTGGTGGTATGCAATTAATAAGAAACTGCTAGCTCCATGAGAGTAAAAAAGATAAATCATAGGACTGCAAGTTTACCAGAAAGAACTGAGGAAAAAGATACCTAAGAAAAATTTTCTTGAAATGAGAACAAACCTCAAAGACTGGCCTCAAAATTTTCTCCATGCAAAAGACTTTGAATTTAATTAAATTAGGCTGCAAAGAAATTTATGACATAGGTATTGCCAAAGGTAACAGAACAATCAGTGGGTAGTTAGTGAAGTTTAACACAGTGTTAAAAAGAAATCCATCAAGATTTAACTATTATAAATATATTTGCACCTAACACCAGAGACAACACATGAAGCAAAACCTGACATAATTGAATTGAGAAAGACAATTCAATAATAAATTTAGAGACTTCAGTATCCTACTTTCAATAATGGATAGAAAACTAGGTAGAAGACCAATAAGGAAATAGAGAACTTGAATAAGTCTATGAACAAACTGGACATGAGGGACATCGATTGAACAGTACAGCAAATAACAGAAGACTGCACATTCTTCTCAAGGGCATAAGAAACTTTCTCCAAGATAGTCCATATGTTAAATCATAAAGCGATTCAGGAAATACGCAGGCATTGGAATTATAAAGCACGTTCTCCAATCATCATACAGTGAAATTAGAGGACAGTAACAAATAAATTAGGGGAGTTTACCAACATGAAAATTAACACACTCCTTTAAGTGTGTTAAGAAGACATCACAAGAAACTTTAGGAAATACTTTGAGATAAGTGAATATGAAGACATAATATATCAAAATGTATAAGATGAAACTAAAGCAGTGCTCAGGGGGAATCTTCTACAAATGTCTGTTAATAAGGAAAAAATACCACAAATTGGTAACCTAAACTTCTATCTTAAAACAGTGAAAATAAACAACAAACTAACCGCAAACAAAGCAGAACGAATGATATACAAAAGACTACAACAAAAATTAAAGAAAAGCAAGAGAAAACATGTATGAAACCAAAATTGATTTCTATGCAAGTTATCAACAAAATTGACAAATTGTTAGCCAGAATGGCTAAACAAGAAAGACGAAAGACTCAGTTTACTAAAATCAGGATTAAAGAGAGGGTGTTACTATCAAATTTACAGATTAAAACAAATTATAAGAAAATGCTATAAATAATTGCACACAAAAATTAGATTAATTAGATGAAGCAGATTAACTACCAAAATTGACTTAAGGAAGATTAGAAAATTTTAATAGCTAAAAAGCACAAAAATTGAGCCAATAATCAAAAAATTTTTCAACATATGAAAACAATCAACATAATACAACATATCTATAAATCAAAGATCAGAAATCACACTATAATATGAATAGATGTAGAAAAAGCATCTTCCTTAACTTGATAAAGAGTAACTGACCCATAATTAACATTATACTTATGGTGAAAAATTGAAGTTTACCTAAAATGTGAAACAAGACAAAGAAGTCTGCTCCCATCACTTCTGCCAAACTTTGTACTGGAGATTATAGACAGACCAATGAGATAAGGAAAAGAAATAAAAGAGCCATCCAGAGTGAAAATTAAGAAGTAAAACTGTCTCTATTCACATATGATATGATATTATACATATAAAATTATAGGAATCTACTAAAATATTAAATAAATTAGTTCAGTTCAGTAAGGTTGCTAGATACAAGACCAATATACAAAATTCAATTGTGCTTTTTTTAGTGTTAAACATTTATTTTCCATTGACAAGTAAAATTCGTATACGTTTATGATGTACAATGTGATGCTTTGATCCATGATATATATATATCATAGATAATAAATATGTATTATGTATAATATTATATATATTATCCAATGTCTAAATCAAGTTAATTTACATAGGCATTACCACACATACTTATTATGTTTTTTTGGTAAGAACACCTAAAATCTGCTCTTAGCACTTTTCAAGTATATAGTATGTTGTTATGAACTGTGATAATTATGATATACAATATATTTCTGGAATTTATTCCTCTAACTGAAATTTTGTGTTAGTCAACCAACATTTCCCCAGTCCCTTAACACCCTTATCTCTGTTAGCCACCGTTTTATTCTCTGTGTCTCTGAGTTTTTTACACTGCACGTATAAGTGAGATAATGAGATATTTGTTTTACTGTGCCTGGCTTATTTCAATTAGCATAATGTCCTCCAGCTTCATCCATGTTATAGCAAATAACAAAATTTCTTTCCTTATTAAGATTGAATAGTATTCCATTCTCTATATGTACTACATTTTCTTCATCTATTTATGCACTTATAGGCATTTAAATCAAGTTCATATCTTGGCTATTTCCAATTATATCTAAACACTACAATGAAAAAATTAAAATTAAATTAAATAAGCAATCATTTCCATTTACAAAGCATGAAAAAGAATAAAATACAAAGGAATAACTTTAACAAAAACATGCAAACTTACGTTCTGAAAACTACATAACACTGTTGAAAGAATTAAAGAGTTAAATAAGTGGAAGAAATCCCATCTCATAAATTAGAGTGTTCAATATTATTAAGGTGACAATATTGCCCAAACTGATCTATAAATTCAATGTAACCTATCAGATTACTGTTTTTTTTTTCCAGAAATTCAGCTGATCCTAAAATTCGTAAGTAAACTCAAGGGGCTTATAATAAACAAAAACATCTTTAAAAGAAGAAGAAATTTAGAGAACTCAGACATCTCAGCTTTAAACCTCATACAGAACCCTATTAGTCAAGTCTCTGTGGTACTAGCGTAAGGATAAACACAGGACCTATGCAATAGGATTTGAAAGTATACACACACACACAAAAAAAAACTTGTACACAAATATCAATGGCAGCGTTACTTATAATAGCCCCCAAAATGGTAAAAACCCCAATGCCCATCAGTTGATAAATAGATAAATAAAATGTAGTATATTCATTACAAAGAAATATTTGGCGATAAAAAGAAATTTTAAAAAAGTTATCAATTATTAATACAGTACATGTTGCAACACAAGCAAGCTTCTATAAATACTTTTAAACAAAGGAAGCCACCTACAAAAGTCACATATGGTACGATTTCTTTTGTGTGAAATGTCCATGAAAGGTAACTACTTAGAGATGTACTGTAGATCAATGATTAAGAGCTAAAGTTTGGGTGAAAACTGGGTGTGGCGGCCTTTCAGGACAAAGTTTATTCGGACATGGCCATCCATTTTTTCAGCGTCTCTGGATTTCACCAATGAAAGTACTGATTATTTTTCAATAAAGAAGATGAAGTCAGTGTTTAATTTTGTATATGTCTAGCTATCAGGTGCAGGTCATTTCTTGCATCTGAGCAGTTATGGAGATCCCTTGAATTTGTTATCCATCAATGGTCCTATAACAATTATACTTCTGGGTTTAAAGTGGGGACCAGGTGATATGGACACACTTATGTTGACACACAAGTCCAAACGTGGAAGGCTTCTAACACCAAATTCCAGGTCATAGGGGTGAGGATGATATTTTGATCTGTCAGAAATGTCAAATTTTTAGAAATCATAATATCTAATAGAAGAAAAATGTGAAGGCAGAGCAATAATTGTGTTTTCAAGGCCCCGTTGCCAGCCAAGTGAAAAATTGGAAATGGATTTTGAATATCTGCCCAACTAGACTGATTATAATCTCCCCTTTATTTACCTCTGGGGAAAAAATACATGCTGTGATGAATGGAAAGAGTGACAAAAACATGGAAAGACATATCTGAGGTTAAAAAAATAAAAGAACATACAAGATAAAAAGAAAAATCCTTCCAAATGCAGCTGTGACAAAAGACATCTCTGCAAGTCAATCTATAAAGTAGCTGTGATAATTCAGAGAAATTATTTAGCACTCAGGAAAACATTGCCATGGGATGATGGAAGGGTCTGGCAGGAGAAATTGTCAAAAGACTGGCATCAATCACAGTTAAGTGTGGCGTCTCTACTGATTACATGTACCCTGCAGCAAGCCTGCCAAAACAGAGCCTGATACCACAATGACGCGCTGATGGGTGACTGCGAGGATGATTGATGAAGTGAACCATCCGCATCCGGGACTGAAAAGAGAGGGCTGTCACTACTGAGGGTCTGAATGCAGAGCGATTCTTTCTGATCCAGGCCCTGTCTCCTTGAAGCTAAATGTACACACCGGGAAAGAGGAGCTGTCCTGTGGCCTGGCTTCAGTGTGTGAGGTTATCCTCATTATTTGCTAGGAAAACCAAAGGTTTGGAATGGTCCAAAATTAGCCTAATGTATTCCAAGAATGTACAAAGAAGAGCCTTTAGAATTTTTCTTGATCAAGACTAAGAAAATGTTTATTGTGTTTTCTTCACAGTTTTTAATGAACTCAAGAGTGAAAGCGAGTACCATATTGTGACAGTAACTTATGTGCTGTACACTTTAAGTAGTATTTCAAACCTAGCACCTATCCTACTAGATAACTATTAATGAGCTCATTAAATACCTGAGAGACATGAGGCCCAGAGAAATGATGTCATTATGCTGAGCCCACCTAGCCTGGAATTAACAGACTTTTGTTGGAATTTAGGACTGTTTGACCCCAGTGACTGCTGTCTGCCCACTTTGTCACACAAGGTTCTGCCAAGAGAAAGCTGCTTGTAACATCCCACACACTGGGTTGGTTAAGGGCTTATGTAATCACCAGATAAGCAGTGATAACTTAGTTTTGAACTCACTGTTTTGAACGCTTAAATTTCCCAAGGAAATGAAAACTCAGAAATAATGGTTCTCTTGTTCACTACCAGTTTTAGTCTCTTCAGTCTTTTCATCATGGAGCTAAATCTAATCAGTCTTCATCTAAGTCCTGTACTAGCCAGAAGAGCAAGAAAACAATAGCTTACATACCTCTCAACAAATTATCCTAGCCACGTGGTCTAGCTCAAAGTAGTCTAACAGAAATAAAATGCAAATCACAAATGCTAGCTATATAAAATCGTTTAATTCTTCCAGTAGCCAAATTTTTAAAAATAAAAAGTACAGATGTAATTTATTTTTATATATTTAATTTTACCCAATATATCTGAAAGTTATTATTTCAACATATCATCAATATAAAGAGATTTTTGTGTTGTCTTTGAAATCTGATGTAGAAACATCTCGATTTGGAAGGGTCACATTTCAAGTAGTCAGTTGTTACCTGTGACTATTGGCCATAACACTGAAAAGTGCAACTCTGGGTAGCGCTCTGTTCGCTTGAACAAACTTTCTGCTTTCAGGCCCTACCTCTGCTTTATCTAGGGGTCCATCTGTCCAGTTATCTATCAAAGGATTGATTTATTTATAATTTTTCTCAAAGAGATTGTGTTGATACTTCTCTAAATTTCATCCACTTTGCCTGTCTTTTCTTGGGCTCTGGTAACTTCAAACTCCTAAACCTGACTTTGAAGTCAGAACATCTATCCCTTTGTTGGACTCTAGTTGTCTAGACACTGCCCCAAGATTCTGCCTGGTCCCGAGAGAACTGTTAGTTCATCTTTTTTTTTTTTTCTTTTTCTGAGACAAGGTCTTGCTACGTAGTTCAGACTGGCCTTGAACTCACTGTATAGCCTAGGCTGGCCTTGAACTCGCAGTGATCCTCCTGAGTCCTGGGATTACAGGCATGTGCCGCCATGCCTGGCTATTATTTCACTTTTCACTTAATTATACTTTTTGTAGTATCTACAAGTAAGAAACTCAATGAATTTTTACAAAGTGAGCTTACCTAAGAAACCTGTATCCAGATCAAGAAATCTCACCAGCACCCCAAAACCTTCCTGTACCCTCTTCTAGTCACTCCACCTCCAAGGAAAGCACTCTCCTGTTTTAATACCAGACAAGCATTTCCCCTTTTTGTTTTGACGTAAGTGTGCTCTTTTAAGGCTTACTCTTTTGTATCTGCTTTCTTTTGGTCGCATTACATGTGTGAGATTCATCTGTGCTGTCGTGGGTAGTTGGAGTCTTTAGTTCTCATTGATATAAGTATTCTGCTGTGAGAGCATGTCACAACTTATTTATCCACTCTACTATTGATGTGTTTGGCGAATGTTCTAGTTTCTAACTATTACATGTTACATTTCAATACACCTCATGAATTTTTTAATGCATGCTTTTTGGTAGAGAAAACTCTCTGTGTGTGTATGTGTATGTACGTATGAACACGTGTGTGTGTGCCTGCACACTCATGCACATATGTGCAATTGTTGGATCATAGTAGATGATGCCTGTAGTAATGGTCCCTCAGAGCTAACAGATCTAATTCCTGGAACCTGTACATTTCACCTTATAAAGGGAAAGGACTTTGCAAATGTGCTTGTGGATCTTGAGATGGAGAGAGAGATTTACCATGCAGGTCCTAAATGCAAACATAGGTGTCCTTATAGGTAGGAAGCAGGAGTCTGTACACACAGAGAGAAGGCGTGAAGACAGAGGCAGGGACTGGTCTGTGTAGCCACAAGGTAAGAATTGTCAGCAGACACCAGAGACAGAAAGAGGCAAGGAGTTGATTCTGCTGTAGAAGCTCCAGAGTGACAAAACCCTGCCCACACTTTGATTTTGGCCAGTGGTACTAACTTCAGGCATCTGACCTTGAGATATATGAAAGAATAAATTTCTGTTGTTTTATACCACACAGTTTATTGCAAGGCACTATTACAGTGCTAATTAGTTTTCCCTATTGACAATAATCTGTTTAAAAAGTAAAAAGAAAAAAGGTCTTATTTCTCTAATTGCCAACTATAGTAAAATGCGAAGTATAAGCTCTAAAGAGGAATGTTTATAGAGTAAAATTATTTATGTTGTTCATGTATCTGCCATCTTAGAAAGTATTTAAATTATTACAAAAATAAAAGATAAAGAATGAAGATGAATGTTCTCGACAACAATGCATGCTACATACTAAGCACACTGGACTAAGATTAAAGGACCATTTAATACTGGAACTCAAGCTGAGCACACACAGATGATGGGACTTCCACACCCACAGCACCCCAGCCCCACACTCCTCCCTCTGATTCTGGATCAGTGAGGAAACAAAGCCGATACTCATGACCATCCCTCAGGTTATTCAAAGTACTCTTTCCCTATCCTTCCTTCCCAATTCCATGATCTAATAACTAGAGAGATACTGAAAATCCCAGAAAAAATGAAATCATAAACCAATGTAAACTTTGATAATGCAGAAATCTAGCAGTTTTCTCTATCAGCTCATATGAGAAGAAAAGAACCAGCTATAAATAAGATAGGATGTGCACCTGCAGAAATTAGAAGTCGTCATAGAAACTACATAATGAAGCTGCCTTTCGGGGATGAGTTAGAACACTTGTAGGACGAAGGACAAGCCACTCTGGGGACAAATACAGGCCTTGAACAGGTTGAATCAAAGATAAATATGAAGGAAAACAAATAAACATGAGGCTTGGAATGAGTCGAATAGGGTTCCCCCAAAGATATGTGGATGTCCTGTGAGCATGAGCCTATCTTGGAACAAGATTGTTGCTGCAGATGTAGTTAATTTAAAATGAAGTCACACTGCTGTAGAGTGGGCCCTAATCTTATGACTGGTGCTCTTAAAAGGAGAGGGACACTGGACAGAAACACAGACAGGAAACGCCATGTGAAAACAGACCCAGAGGGAAGATATAGGCAGAAGTTTGAAGTTACGCTGGCACAGATAGAGGGAAGAGCTGGGCTACCGGAAGTTGGAAAAGACAAGGAAGGATCCTGCTCCAGAAACTTCTCATAGATGGGCACAACCGCTCCTACCATCCTGATTTTGGACTTTCAGCCTCCAGAACTGTGAGAGGCTCAATCTCTGCTGATTAGCCACCCAGTTGTTTCTACTTTGGTAGGGCAACTCGAGGACACCAACGCAAGGCCTATTAAAAAGGACAACCCAAATAAAAGAAAAATCAACATCCTGAGGGCTCCAAAGAAAAAAACACTTGAAAGAAATTATTGAAGGGCACACACGAACATTTCAATAAACTATCTGGCATCCTCTATAAAATGTGAGCAGCTGATTCTATTATAGCAAATAAAAACCCCAGGTAAAAATGTGATGGATTAGATTCAGAAAAGTTGAAAGAATATCTAAATTACAGCATGCTAAGTAAAATTGCAAGGGGTATATAGGAACTGCTGTCTATGCTTTCTCCATTGTTTTTCTGTAAATCTGAAACCATTATAAAATAAAAAGATTTAAAAAGAATCAAGGGAATGGTAAACACAAAGTTGAACATAACACTATCACTGGTAAAAAAAAAACATAGTGGCCAAGGTTTGTGATGAGTATACCTTCAAAAGTGTTGGGACGGTTCAGCTCTTTTTAAGAATACATTTATTAGCTCATGGTACACAGTGTTTACATTCCTTGCATGGAGTTGGTACCTGTACATTACATATCTTAATTCCTCTTTTCATCCCTTTCCCTCCCCTCCCTGCCCTCTCCCTCCATCCCTTGATCCCCTTCCAATTTAAGAAAGTTCTATCTCCCTACTTCCTATTATCCACCTTTTATGTTCCTCTTTATTTATAATTTGGGTTTTTCATGGATTTAAATTATGAGTATTCATTTTATTGGGCTCAATAACATACATATTTATTAAACATATCATTTTATCTGTTAAATATAGCATAATAAAAACAGCATAAACACACTGATTTATTGGTTCAGTAAAGATCTGATCCATAGTAGTAGTAAAGCTTCCATATTTTTCTGTGAAGACATGAAGGTAAAAGAACATATGTCAAAGAACTTACAGAAAAGGAAAGACTAGAGCCCAGAATGAATGCAATAGCAGGAAAATTTTTTCCTGTGTTGAGGAAAGAGCAATGCATTGAACAAGCTCACTGCAGGCAAAACTAATTAAAGAGACTTATTTCTAGATACAGACTGGAAAAAATTTTGAGGTACAAGGATGGAGACAAAATACCTTACTGGTATGCAGGCAGAAAAAGAAAAAAAATCATTTCTAAAAAGAAATAATAATCCATTTACCCCAAACTCTTTTTCTATAATATTAAATTCCAAGAAATAATAGGACAGTACCTAGAGTTCTAAGAGAAATACTGTGACCCAAAACTTTCATAATAAAGACACTATTCTTCTATGAAAGCAACAGAAAGACATTCTCAGATAAAAAGAAAAGAAACCAGGATATACACTACTCACATACTTATCTTAGGAAAGAAACTTTAAAATACATTCCAGTCAACCAAGATGAAACAACATCAAGCTTCACAAAAATTGGGAAGTCAGCATACAAAAGGGCTGGGCAATATTTGGTTTAAAATACCTAAATGATATCACAGAGCTGTTCAAAAAACTAAATACAAAAAAGAAGATAATTATTTTAAGAGAAAATATAATGTATAAAAACAATTTCACAACTATTGTATTTTGTGGATTTTAAAACCAAAGTATAAATCTGGATCTTAAATACAGATATAGATAGAAGGATAAAGAAAGAATCTGTATAATACTAGATGTAAATATTAGATATATAATTATCTACATAGATATTATCTTAGACATAGGTGTTACCTATATAATAGTAATAAAAGGTAAAAAACTTCCCCTTTTCCTACCTTACTCTCATAGTAAACACAGAACAGTGTTGTGAACTCTGGTAGCCAAAATATGTGTGGGGACTCCACCCGGCAACCAATCAATCAATTCTTTTCTGTGGGAAACACCAGTGAGGTGTGTCCTCTAATTCAATTCATTCCGAATATTATCTACCTGGAGATGGTGTCAGATCCCACAAAGGGCTCAGTCCCACAAGACTGCCCCCACTTCCGATGCCAGTCAAGAAGCCCCAGGTGGTTGTACCTATGCTTCTGACCACCAGCTATAAATGAATAGTCCCATGACCCCTGCTCAGGTTCAAACAATTTGCTGGGCAGCTTGCAGAAATTAGGAAAGGATTTTACTCACATTTGCCAGTTTATTGTAAAGGACATTACAAAGGATACAAATGTATCCTTAGAGAAAGGAGAATATAGGAAAGGCCTTCCACACCCTCTCTGAATGTACCACCCACATAGTCAGCTTTCTGTTAGTTTGTCATAGATGGGTTTTATCAGATTGAGATGACCATCTATTCCAATTTTCTGTAGAGTTTTTAACAGGAATGGGTGCTGGACTTTGTCAAAAGCTTTTTCTGCATCTATTGAGATGGTCATATGTTTTTGTCATTGGCTCTATTGATATAATGTATTACATTTATTGATCTCTATATGTTGAACCATCTATATGTTGCCTCCCTGGGATTCATAAAAAATGGTCGTGGTGTATAATCCTCTTGATGATTTGCTGCATTCTGTTTGCCAGTATGTTAAGGATTTTTGCATCTATGTTTATTAAAGAGACTAGCCTGTAGTTCTCTTTCTTAGTTGGGTCTTTCTCTCATTTTGGTATTAGGATAATGCTTGCTTCCAGGGGTGAATTTGGGAGTAGTGATATTAGATCTCTAAATTTCTTGTAGAATTCAGCAGTGAATCATCCGGTCCTGGGTATTTCTTTGTTGGTAAGTTTTTAATTATATCTTTGATTTCATTGACTGATATTGGCTTATTTAGGATTTTTATATCTTCTTGATTCAGCTTTGGTAATTCATATGTATCTAGGAATCTGTCCATTTCTTCTGCATTTTCCATCTTATTAAAATACAATTTCTCAAAGTAAGTATAGATGATCTTCTGGATTTCTGCAGGGTCCACTGTGATTTCACCCTTTTCATTCTTAATTGCATAAATTTGAGGCTTTTCTTTTCTTTTTTTGATAAGTTTGGCTAAGGTTTTGTCTATTTTATTTAATCTTTTGAAGAACCAACTCTTCGATTCATTGATTCTTTGTATTTTTTTTTTTTTAGTATCCAATGCATTAATTTTGCTCTCATCTTTATAATTTCCTCCCTCATATGAGTTTTGGCTTAGGCTGCTCTTTTTTTTTTGGTAGAAGTTTGAGGTTCACCATTAAGTTGTTTATTTGCACTTGCTCTGTTTTCCTGATATGGGTATTCACTGCTATAGATTTCCCTCTTAGGACTGCTTTCATTGTGTTCCATAAGTCTCAGTATGTTGTATTATCATTATCATTTAATTATAGAAATTGTCTAATTTCTTCTTTAATTTCATCTGTAACTCATTGGTTGTTCAGGAGTGTGCTACTTAATTTCCGTGTATTTAAGAAGTTCTTGTGGTTTCTTTTGCCATTGATCTCCAATTTCATTGCACTATGGTCTGATAATATGCATGGGATAATTTCAATTCCTTTACCTTTACTTAAGCATGTTCTATGAGCTAGTATGTGGTCTGTTTTGGTGGACATCCCGTGTGCAGCTGAGAAGAATATGTATTCTGACGTGGGGTGGGACACTCTGTAAACATCTACTAAGTGCATTTGTTATGGTTTGTGTCTAGATGTCCCCCCCAAAGCCTCATGCAGTCATGGGGACAGGCTTCTAGAGTTTGTGATTGATTTGTTGTCTAGTACTGGGATTATGGGTGTGAGTACCCTGAAGTAGGTAGCCTGCATACAACGGAGGGAGAGAGGCTTGCTCTCTCTCGTGCACTCCTCCCCTTTCGGCTCTTGTTGCTTTTGCTGTTTTCCGCCTCCATGAACTGTTGCCCTCTGCCATGTACCACTCTGCCTTGGAGCCAGCCGAGTATGGACTGAAACCTCTACAAACGGTGAGCTAAATTAACCTTTCCTTCCTTAATTTTGGGCATCAGGTATTTTGTCTCAGCAATGAGAGAAAAATAACCAAGACACCATTTATTCAAAAGTTTGATTCAGTTCTAATATTTCATTGATGACTTTTTGTCTAGTTGATCTGTCCTTTTGTGACAGTGGGGTATTGAGATGCCCCAGTACAATTGTATTAGTGCTTATGTGATTTTTCATGTCCGTTAATATTTGCTTTATATAGTTAGGTGCACTGGTATTTGCGGCATATATATTTATAATTGTTATCTCTTCCTCTTGGATTGTTCCCTTTGTAAGGATGTAGTGACCTTCTTTGTCTCTCTTAATCAGTCTTCACTTGAAATTCACTTTGTCTGCAAATAGAATAGCTACCCCTGCTTTTTTCTGGATTCCTGTCGCATGGAGTATTATTTTCCATCCTTTAACTTTCAGTCTGTGAATTTCTTTTTGAATTAAATGTGTTTCTTGTATGCAGCATATTATTGGATCTTGCTTCTTAATCCATTCTGCCAGTCGGTGTCTTTTGATTGGTGAATTGAAACCATTAACATTGATGTTTAAAACTGATATGCATTGACTTATCCTTGTCATGTTATTTTCCTATTGTTGGCTCCCCCCCTTGCCCCCCTTCTATTTAATTGTTTGCCTTGCCTGGTGGATTCTTTATATTGGGTTCATGGAGTTGTAGTCCTTGTTATCTCTTTCTAGAATGTCCTTCAAAACATTTTGGAGTGCTGGTTTGGTGATCATAAACTTCCACAGTTGTTCTTTGTCATGGAAGTATCTCACTTCTCCATCAGTTTTGAAAGATAGTTTTGTGGGGTACATCAATCTGGGCTGGAGGTTGTTTTCTTTTAGGTCTTCAAATACTTCACTCCAAGCTCTCCTTGACTTGAGGGTCTGTGTTGAGAAGTCTGCTGTGATTCTGATGGGCTTTCCTTTATAGCTGATTTGTTTCTTTTCCCTAACAGCTTTTAGTATTCTATTCTTGTGTTGAATTTATGGAATCTTGACTATGATATACCTGGCTGTAGATTTTTTTTTGATCATGGCTAATTGAAGTTCTATTTGCCTCACTTATCTGTATATCAAATTCTCTTTCCCTACCAGGGAAGTTTTCTGCCATGACATCTATGAAGTTTCTTTATATCATTTGTGCTATCTCCTGCTTTTTTATTGACTCCAATCAATCTTAAGTTATTCTTCTTTGCATCATCTAGCAGCTGCTGGATTGATTTTTCATGGTCCTTTGCTATTTTTAAGAAATCTTTCTTTTCATGATCGCTAGCCACAGGCCCGTCTTCTATATCTGAGAATCTGTCTTCACATTGGCTCATTCTGCTACAAATACTTTCAATGGAATTTTTATTCTCCTGGATATCTGTTTGAATCTGTCTTATGGGTTCCATTTCTTTCCTATGTTGGGCATTCATGACTTTCATCATTTTCTTAAGCTCCTCTATTTTTTTTTTTTTTATTTGTATCTGTTATAGAGTCACTAAGCATGGTTTTCATTGTGGACACCATCTCCACAGTTATCTAAGAAATTATTTCTGATTTGATTTTTTCTAGAGTTTCATTCAATTGCTTTTTTGTTACCACTTCAGAGAGGCCAGGTGGGTGGCTTTTGGATTGTCCCACCTCATTGGCCCCTGGGTTTGCCTTTGGTGAACTGAATGTGTGGAGTTGTGTCTTGTTTAAGTGTCTTCTTACTTTCTTTTCTTTCTTTTTTTTTTAGTTTAATTCGTGGGTTGATGCTTGTAAATGCCTATGGTGAGTTTCTTTATTGCTAGTATTTAAAACCCTTAGGAAATGATTACTTCTCTGAGGTGTCTTCCATGTGTAGCTGATTTTGGGGTTTTGAGTCTGTTGCAAGATCCTACCACTTTAATATGTTGGGGATGAGAAGTTGTTGCCTGTTTGTCCCAGCCCCTGGTTCTTTGGCACTGTCCCACAGTATCTTCCACCACCCTTAGTCAATCTCAGTCCTGGAACACCAGGAAGAACAGCCAGTTAGAACAATTATGCCACCCCTGGCTAAAGTGGCACTACCAGCAATAACAACAGCATCAAACACAACCTAGAAAATGACAAACTGAGGTAACCACCGCTTTGCCACCTTTAACAACATGAACTGGATTTGTGGTTATATAACAAAATCTAAAACAAACCAGAAAATTATATGCAGCATATAAGTCCTTAACATGTCAATTTTACCCTCAGGGGTTAAGATTTAAAAGAGGTTAGGGAAAAATAGAAAAGTAGAAGCAGAGGAAGAGACTAGAAGTAAGGCTGGAGGACAAAAGGGTATCATGCTAACTTTGGGAAACTGGTACAGGAGACAGTAAGGAAAGAGAAAAGGAAAAAAATAAAAGGAAGAACAGAACAGAACAACAGCCACAAAGAGGCTAGAAACCAAGTTTGCACTCATATAAAAATAAGAACAAACAATGAAGGAATAAAAAAGTCCACTTCCAGGTTTGTCTCTGCTGTCACTGGTAGACAATGTGTGGAGACAGAGTCCAGACCTAGCACTAGATTTATGGAGGGGTACTGGACAATCTCAGCCAGCCAATACCTTTATTTCCTCTGAAGTTCAGGCTGTAATCTGGCTGTGGGGCCGAGACAAGACCCATTCAGCCTGCAGCAGTCAGTGCCCCTTTTGCAGACTTGAACGCAACTGAGCATTGCTAGATGGACCCAGCAGTTTTTCTGAGTTCCAAGCTCAGCCAACCCCTCTCCAAGATGGCTCCTAGCCAATTGCTTTCTCCTGCAGTACAACCAAGCCCTCAGTACTCACCCCCAGCCAGTGCAGTCCTCCATGTCCACTGCTCCCCTCCACCGATGTTTCTCTCCGTGGAGGCCTCCAGCACCACCAGCAGTCACTGTATGTCTGCAAGGCCAAACTGCTCTTCCCGTGCATTGAGTCCTGACTCAGGGAGAAGGCTCTGCCAGCTACCTCCTTCTTCCTTGTTGAAGTTTTTGTCTTCACTCTCCCCGTGGACTTCAGTTCTCGTTTCAGATCCATCCCGGGTCCAGGGACCCACTTCCCTCCTCCTTGTCTTCCTTGCATTTCTGTATTCCAGTGTCTGGACAGCGACTCTCAGAGAGGCTCCTTCTCTGCTGCTTACCACTCCGCCATCTCTCCTACTCAGCTTTCTGCAAGATCTCCAAACCCTGTTCTTCAGGGTTTCATGAAGACTTCCCGACATAGGATAATTTATTAAACCTGTGGCGATTGGTGATCAACTTAACATGTAGTCCCTCCCCCATCCCCAAAAGTTGAGAGCTTTGCTGAAAGTCCCAACACGTTAATTAGTCCATCTAGTAACCAGCCCCAATCTTGAAGCTACCTAGGGCCTGCCAGCCCCAACTCATTAGCATATGAAACAGATACTTATCAAGGTTCTAAGGATTTTAGGAATGGTATGGCAGGAAACAGAGGAGCATGAAATATATATTTCACAATATCACAATTAGCTATAGTATGTATAATTATTACATAGCTAGCTATCTGAACATATCTCAAAGGCTCCTAGTAAGATTTTCTTCTGACATACTTGATAACCACCATTGGCAAGAATCGTACACACACTTCCCCATGACACTCATAACTTCACCTAAAAGACCATCAGAAATAACTCTGTTATGGTCCATTCTTTACATAAAGCACTACAGGAAGCCCAAGAATTTGAGGTCATCTTCATTGATATGGACCTTCATTCCCATATAGCACTATCCATTTCTTACACTGATCTAATCTCCTACTCAGCTCTACAGAATCTTCTTTTGTACGCTGTAGATCTCACCTCTACTTATCTACAAACTCCTATATATTCAGGAATGTTTTCTGAGTGGTTGTTTCTCCTCTTGACCATAACTAAGACTTGGCTGTCTCATGGGAGAGCACTATTCTCTGTCAGCCTTCCCAAAGAATGGCTCTTTCTCTCACACTTTCTAGAGCCATTGGTCATGAAATTATGATAGATATCCTCTTTGGATATCTACTCAATCTATGATGACTTTACCAGCTGACTGACTCACTGTGACCTTCAAAATTATTCTTGTCATAATTGTTAACAATCTATGTTGTATTAGTCACCTTTCTGTCTTTATGACAAAATGTCTAAAATAACCAATTTATAAGGAGAGTTTTACTTTGGCTCATGGTTTCAGAGATTTTGGTCCATGGCTGCTTGGCCTTGTTGCTTGGGGCCTATCAAGGTACATACATCATGGCAGGAGAATGCAGGAAGCAAAAAGAAGAGAGAGGAGGAGCCTGACATCTCAATATCCCCTAGGAGGTCATGGCCCCAGTGACCTAACTCCAGCTAGTCCCCACACCCCAAGGGTTCCAGAACGAAGCCTTTAAAACAGGGGCCTGTAGTAGACATTTCATATCCTAACTATAGTACAAGCAGATCAATCCAAGAGACTTTCTGTAATGACTGAAGTGTTTTATTTCTGTATAATCTAGTAAGGTAGCCACTAAACATATGTGGTTATTAAGCACTTGAAAAGCAACTAGTGAAACTGACACACTGAAGTTTTACCCTTGAATAATTTTTATTAATTTAAATAGTCATGTGTGCTAGTAGCTAGCACTACTAGCTACTTTGGACAGTGCAGATATTGCTGATAATTTTAGAAGTACCACACACTAACCGACTGTGCCACTGGAGCACCTACTGCTGATAATTTTAACAGCCAGTGCTCTCAGTTCCTTGGCTTTTATTTTTTCAGTGAAGTGGTCCCCCACACTACTGCAGGTATCTAATTCCAAATACTGAATGTATCATTGCCAATAACTGCACCTTCCCCTCAAATTCATTTTCAAACTTCCCACTTCCCAAATACATTCACTTCAACAATTGCACAAATTCATCTGTATATACATGTATATCTACAGTCCTCTGACTTTCTCTCCCCATTTTACTAAACCGACAAAATACTAACCCTAGTTAAAATTGATTGGCAGTCTATTCCCATCAGCATTTATGTTACTAAATGTGACTGGTAAAAATATACAGTACATTGAACTGTTTCATTATAAGTTCATTTCCAATGCCTTAGAAGGTTTTTCTGTCACTGGGACACAGTACAGGACACTCACAACTAGAGAGAGAAGTTTAATTAATCCCACAATTTCAGGAAATTCAATCTATGGTCAGCTGGCTCCGAGGCAGAAATATCATGGCAAAAAGGCATGGCAAAACAAAGATGTTTAGTTCATGACAGCTATGGTAGGAAACAGAACACAGTAAACGGGTAAGGTACTGTGGAACTCACACCTCCAAAACCCACAGAGTTACTGAAAAGTGTGCTTCATTAATCTGCTAGGTATTTCTTAATCCAATCAAATAGGCATGTTAGGATTAATGCCACAACCCATTCCTTGTCAATTTGACACCCAAATAGATCTCTTTAAACCATGCTTAACCTCTAAATAATCACAGTAATAAGTTAATCATTCTGCTTAACATGATACATACATATTCTGCATACAACTGAAACACAGTAATCCTTCCCTCAATGTATCAACAGTCTCAGCGCTGATAAAAAGTCCAAGTCAGTGTCTCCTTTGAGACTCAAGGCACACTCTTAGCTGTAAGCTACTACTAGAAAGAAGTTACATAATGCTCATGTACAATGGCAAAAGATAAATATTCCCATCACAAAGCGGAGGAAAAGGAGGATAGAAAAGCATAGAACCAAAGGATGATTGAAACCCAGCAGGGCAAACATTGAGTCCTATAGCTCCATGCCCAGAATCTGGGGCACATGGTGATGAGATGTAAGCCCCAGAGGGCTTGTGTGTCCCACCCCTATGGTCTTGCTGGTTGCAGTCTACATTGCCTCTCACCTTGGTTGGATCTGCTCATGGCCTGCAGCTCTCTTCAGCAGAATTTATGTGTTTCAGTTTTAACTTTGAATATCTCCTCTTACTGTTGATTTCCTGCTGAAGAATTGATTCCTATTTCACAAAGAAAATAGAAGTAGTGAAAATAAAACTTGTATGTGCTTTCACCAACATGTGTCTCATTACCTGGCTGCAAATATACTGTTATTTTTTTTTCCTGTGTTTCAATGTGCTATAGTAGATTCCGTTGTCCTATAGCTATTATTCCCACATTTCCTGCATCATCAAATTTTTCTTCTCTTTTGAATATTCTCACCAGTTTGAAAATATGCTGTAATGCTGCCCACATTTATAAATATATTTCTTTGATCCACTGACTCATTCCCTCTAGCCTCAACACAATTTTTCTACTCTCCTTGTTGGGAAAACATCATGAAAGAATTGGTTCCAATTGCTATCTTGCTGTCCTCTTTCCAATTGTCTCTTGAGTCCATATTTGTCAGGCTTTAATTCCCACTGCATTCACTTACACAGCTCATGTAAAGGTGTACCGTGACTTCCTTGTGTTAAAATTGGACTGTGACTTCTTTATCTTTGTTATACTTCACCTCTAAGTAGCATTTTAAATACTTATCCTTGTTTTTGTCTGAGTTATTTATTTAACTTGGCTACTGAGGATCCTTTCTTGGTTTTCCTACTACAGCACTGGCTTTTTCTTAGAGTCTTTGCTGATCCCGCCTGGTCTCACAGACCTCTAATGTAGAATTGCTGCAGAGTTCACTTTTGTGATATTTTTCTCTTGTCTACTAACCTTCACTGAAACTAACACATAAATCTCAGCTCATGACTTCAAATACTATCTAGTTATTGGCAATTACTTAAATTTATTTTTCCATTATAGAACTGTCCCTTAAAGTTCATGTTTCCGTGGTCTACATATCCAACTTCCTGCTCAATATCTACAGTAAGATACCTAGTTGGTAGTTCATATGTGACACATACAAAGCTAAAATGGCATTATCTCAAGTAATGATTCCCCAGCTGTTCAGATCAAATAACTCTCTCCCTCCTTCTCTCTCTCATCCAAAAAATTAGCAAGTTCTATATGGCCCATTGCTTTCAAAACCTCTTTTGAATCCCAGGACTTTTTATGACTTTGACTGTCATCATCCTTTATCTAGAACAATCCAATAATGTCTTGCTTTTAATATCGTGTTCTGAAGTTCACTAGTAGCTGTATACGAACACTTTGAAAGTGTAAGTCAGATGTCATCACTTCACAGCTCAAACCCTGAAATGTCTCCTGTCCTGGTCAAAATGAAGTCTTTGGAAAGACTTTATGTGTTGTGGTCCCAGCTCTGTCATCCTCTCTGACTTCATATCCTAAAGTATCCATCAACCCCCATTCCTCCTTTCTGGATGTCTGACCTTGATGTACTTACACAAAAAGTCGTCTCAGGGTTTTGACACGTAAGGTTCAATCAGCCTATACTGCTCTTCTCCATGCTACCCACAAAATCTTCCTTTATTTTCTTCCAATCTCTGGTGCTTTGTCACAGAGCCTTCTCTGACCATCGCATATAAAATTTTTGTAGCTCCTTTAGCCTGAAAAGCATGTCTCTTTTACCCTGGTTTATCTCCATAAAACAAATCACCAACAAAGCTAACTCTGTATTTGCATCTTATGTATATTTACAACTATATGAGACAGATTTATTTTCGAAAGCAATAAATCGATTTACTTATCTTGTATGCTCTAGCTCTATTTTGTGGCACTTACTGGCAATCAATAAATATATTTTGAATGAAGAGGGAAAGAAAGAATGAAAGAGGAAAGGAATGGTAGAAAAACTAAATATCTGAAAGGTATACATAATATTTTGAAGTTATATATTCCATTCTATGTAAAAATTAAAAAGATAAAGAAAAATACAACCTTTAAAATATTTTTACAAATAGAACTTGTGGAAATTAAGAATGTAGTTACTGAAAATTAAAAACAACACCTAATGTATGGATTGAACAGAAAGTCACATATCTGAAGAGAATATTAATGAAAGATTGGTAATTGGACACTGCCAAGAATTCAGACAAGAAAATGAGGTAGACATTACAAAAAAAGATAGAGCATATAGTATGAAACTTTAAAATAGCTCTAAGAAAATTTTGAGAAAGAAAAAAGAAGGGCACTGCTAAAGAGACAATATATGACTGAAAAATACTAACTTAAAGAAAAACATAATTTTCAGATGGAAACTTACAATAGATCCTAGGAAAAAGCAATGCTAAATAATAACAAAAATACAGAATATCAAATATCAGAGAAGAACCACAATACACATAAAAAATAAAAGACCTATTATCTGAACAGGCAAGATAATCAAATGGTCAGCAAACTTTCCATCAGTAAAAACAGAAATCAGAAGTAAAAGCAAGAACATCTTCAAAGCAACAGATGAAACAATTATATCAACAATTATATTCCCTCCAGCAAGGTGTGGAGGTGTTATAGCTTAGGTATTGAATGTTCACCAATGTTCTGACTGTTGAAGGCTTGGTTTCCAGCTTGTGGTGCTATGGGAAGGTAGTGGAACATGCAGTTGGTGGGGCCTAGTGGAAGGAAGTTAGATCATGAAGTTGTGCCCTTGAAGGAGATTTGGGGATTCTGTCACCTTCCTCCATCTCTTCACTTCCTGACTGCCATGAGGGGAGCAGCTTCCTTTGCCATGGGGAGGGGAGGTGCCCTCTCCACTATAATGTACTACCTTGCAACACACCCAAAGTAATGAAGCCAAGGAACCATAGACTGAAACCTCTGAAACCATGAGCCAAATTAAACCTTTCTCTTTATAAGCTATCTCAGGTATTTTTGATACAGTGATGTAAATTTGATTAGTACAGGAGGATTCTAATATTTGCACATCCTCTATAACATATATTTCCTCCCCACTTTTGAAGTATAGCCATCCTAATGGGTGTGAAGCAATAACTCACAGTTTTGATTTAGATTTCCCTAATGATTGACAATATTGAGCATTTTTGCATGTGCTCATTGACCATCCATGTGTCTTTGGAGAAATGTCTATTCAAATTATAATCCATTTTAAAATCAGATTGTCTTACTATTATTGAGTTATGAGTTCTTTTTTATATTTTGTATACAAGTCCCTTATCAGATAAATATTTTGCACACATTTCTCTCATTCTGTGTTTTTTTTAATAGTATCATTTGAAGCACATAACTTAAATCTAATGAAATATAATTTATCTGTTTTTTCTTTTGTTCTTTGTACTCTTAACGTTGTATGTGTGAAATTACATGTAACCAAAGTCACAAAGATTTATTTCTATCCTTTGTCCTAAGAGCTTTAGTATTTAAATTTTACACTTAGGTCTTTGATCCATTGTGAGTTAGTGCTTGGGTATGGTGTTAGGGGTCCAACTCCATACTTTTTCATGTGGACATCCATTAGTCTCAAGATCAATTGTTGAAAAGACTACTCTTGCCCTACTGTATCTTAGCACTCTTTTCAAATATCAGTTAACCATAAAGTGGTTTATTTCTGAATCCTCAATTCTATTTCATTTATCTTTATGTCTATCATTATGACAGTACACACCATGGTAGTGATTACTGTTACTTTGCAATAAGTTTTTTTTGTGTGTGTGTGTGTGTACCGGGGAGTCGACCTCAGGACCTCATGCGCCAGCAGGCGCCCGTGCCGCTGAGCAATATCACCAGCCCTTTTTTCGTATGTGGGTTCCGGGAGTCGAACTCGGGCCCTCGCGCTTGCCGGGCAAGCGCTTAAGCCGCTGAGCCATCTCACCGGCCCTGCAATAAGTTTTAAAATTGGAAAGTGTGAGTTCTCCAATTTTCTTTTTTCTAAAGATTGTTTTAACTATTCTGGTTCCTTTACATTTCCATATAAATTTCAGGATCAGCTTTTCAATTTTTGCAAAAAGCCAGTGAGGAGTTTGACATGGTTTGCATTGAATCTATAGATCAATTTGGGGAATATTGCCATTTTAAGGATATTAAATATTCCAATTAATGAACATGAGTTATCTTTTCATTTGTGGAGGCCTTCCTTAAGATTTTAATATACAAGTATTGTATTGTTTTATTAAATTTATCCCTAATTTTATTCCTTTTGATAGAATTGTAAATGGAATTGTTTTCTTAATTTCATTTTAAGATTGTTTACTGTTTCTGGATAAAAATGTATTTGGTTTTTATATATTATTTCAATATCCTGGAATCTTGTTTAACTTGATTATTTTGTGTGTGTGTGTGTGTGCTATGATTTTTTAAATGAGTAAAAACTTATGGCATTTGTAAATAGCACAGTTTACTTCTTCCTCTCAATGTGGACACTTTTTCTTTTTATTTGCTTAATCATTTGGATGAGAGCCTCCAACACAAAATTGAATATAAGTGGCAAGAACAGATATCTGATGTCGTTCTTAATCTTAGGGAGAAAAAAAGTATTCTGGTTTCACAATTTTATGAAATATTTGCTTTGGGTTTTTCATATGATTTTCATCATGTTGAGAAGTTCCTTTATATTCCTAGTTTGGATGTTCTCAAATGTTTTTTCTGCATCTATGGTTTTCTTTTATCCTAATAATATGGTGTTTTATATTGACTGATTTCTGTATTTTTAACCAACCTTATATTCCTGGAATAAAAATCATTCAGTAATTGTGTATGGTCTTTTATATGGATTGTATTCTTACTGAGATTAAGTTGATTTTCTTGTATGAATGTTGCTTCATTTGCTGTAGCTACCAAGACGATTTCAATGAACTTCAAATTTTTGTGTTTTATAATTTAAATGTTTGATCTACTGTGTAGAGGACCCACTGGTCAATCCGTCATTCTGACAGATTCAGGTTATTCTTTCTTTTTGTTATATAATAGTCAATCACATGATATACTAAAACTTACATGTTCAAATTTTTGAATATTCAGTTTGTTCCCAGTTATTTTGGTTATTATGAATTCTCTGTTTATACCTCCTAAAAATGTGTAAGAATTCTTAAGGGTGTAAATATCCATATTTACTAGTTTTAGAGTATATGTATTTTTAACTTTATTGGATAATGTTGTATTGCCCAATGACATTATAGTGGTTATACTGTCATCTAGGGAACATATATAATGACAGTCATGTCTTTATTCATCTTTTCAGCATTGGATATTGTCAGATTTAAGTTTTAAATCATATAGTGGTTGTAAAATGGCATTTTTTTTTTTTTTTTTTGTGGGTACCGGGGGGACGACCTCAGGACCTCGCGCACCAACAGGCACCCGTGCCGCTGAGCGATATCACCGGCCCCTTTTTCGTATGTGGGTTCCGGGAGTCGAACTCGGGCCTTCGCGCTTGCAAGGCAGGCGCTTAAGCCGCTGAGCCGTCTCACCGGCCCATAAAATGGCATTTTATATATATTGTTTTTTTTGTGGTTACCGGGGGTCAAACTCAGGACCTCGCACTCCAGTAGGCGCCCGTGCCACTGAGCGATATCACCGGCCCTTTTTTCGTATGTGGGTATCGGGAGTCGAACTCAGGACCTCACACTTGCCAGGCAGGCTCTTACGCTGCTGAGCTATCTCACCGGCCCCGGCATTTTATAATTTTAAGTTCTATTGAAAATTTAATGAAGCTAAGCATTTCTTTATGCATTTATTAGCATTAATACTTTTTTCTGTTATACGATATATACACACTTAATTTTCCATTGGATTATTTGAATTTATTGATTTGAAGTATAGTCTTACTTTTTTCTAGAAAATAAATTTTTTTGGATGTATGTTTATAAATATGTTGTTCTCATTTATAACATGTCTTTTTTCAAAAGACATATTTTTGATCAAAATAGATCTTAATTTATTTAAATTATAGTTTAAATTTATAAATATTTTCCTTGGTATATTCCATTTTGAAAGTGTTAGAAAAGAAATCCTTCTCTACACCAAAATCATAAATATAAGTTTATATGGTTGCTTTTGTAATACTAAGTTTCAAAACTTTTGATTTCCACATTATCCTTAAGTCATTTAGAATTAAATTATTATGTAGCTATGGAGTGAGTTAGATAAGTGTTGTTTTTGTTTCTGAAATTGTTTGGATAAACAGTTTCTCACTACAGTTTATTGAATAATTCTGTTTAACTGATTGATTTACAGTACCATTTCTGTCACACTCTGAGGTTGTGTGTGTACCACATCTGTAGGGTCTTTGAGGGGTCAGGGGTCTTCACCCCCCCCCACGTTGGGGTTCCTGATCTTCGCTAGGTGAAGACTGGCTCAGACCCGTAGGCCACGTAGAGAAGGACAAACTCAGATCCCATGCAGCAAGTAGCAGCGAAAGTAACGGGAGGCACAAGTTTACTTACAGGGTTGCGAATGCAAGGAACAGCTGCCAAGCAAATGGACACGTTACAAGGCAGGAGGACTGCAACTGAAATTCCCAAGGGGCAGAGGACCGCTGTCCTTGTAGGGGTAAGGTGGTTTCTAAAAATAACTGTTTCACCAATTGCTGTAATCTAAGCCTATCCGGGTCCTAGATTTTGTTTCTAGGTTGAGGAAAGGTGTGGGGCTTAGGGGCACATAGAGAGTACACGAATAATTTCACAAGAGCTCGCTTCCGCAAGTACATAGTGTAGGATAAACTTGTGGTAAATGCGCAACTATCAGCCACCCAGGTCACACCCTGTGTCACCCCTGCTTAATCCCCCTCTGACTATCCCTAAACATCTGTTTCTCTTTGTCTCTTCTTGAACCAATATGACATGGTGTTAATTGCTGTAAATTTGTAAGGAAGTTTTAATAATGTGGTAGGATTACCTCTGGTTCTTCAAAAATATTTTGCCTATTCTTGACCATTTGAAATTTCATAAATTGTAAAATCATGTTGTCAAGTTCTAATAAAATTATTTTAAAATTTGCTGCTATTACACTGAATCTATATTGTTGGAGATAATTGTATCCGCCTAGGTATGAACATATTTTTCACAGTTTATATGCTTTTAAAATAAAATTAAGTTTTTAATTTCATTTTTCAGAGTTTGGAAATGTATAATTAGATATATCCTTAAGTATTTTGAAATTTTGTTCTTTTCCAAATTGTACCTATTTTATCCGCTAATTCTTTTTTTAAGGCTACATAGGAATGTGATTGATTTTACACACAGATCTTTTATCTATCAACCTTGCTAAACTCCCTTACTGACTCTACCAATTACTCTGTTTTGGTTTTGCAGGTAACCAATTATGCCATCTTGACTTAATTAGTTTCAGAAATTTTTTCTTTCAAATTCTTACAAATTTTATTTCCTTTTTTCTCTTTTATTGTGTTCATATTAACTAGAGTGGTGATAGTGATCATCTCTCCCATGTTCCTGACTTTTTTTTTTTTTTTTTATGTGGGTACCAGGAGTCGAACTCAGGACCTCCCACTTGCCAGGCAGGCACTTGTGCTGCTGAGCTATATCACCAGCCCGTATGTTCCTGACTTTAAAGTTAATTATTTTAACTGTTTGTCATCAAACTTGATCTTTGATGTGAGATATTTGTAGTTACTCTTTTTCAGTCAGGAAGTTAACCTCAGTTCCTAGTTTTCTTCTAGCTGAATATTAGCAAATGATATGATTGGGATACACAGATGGTTTTTCTCCCTTAATCAGTGAATGTGATGAATTACATAATTTTTTCTAACATTGAACCAACCATAAGCACCTGACATGCAACCATTTCAGTTACGATTTATTATTATTTTTATATTTGTGGATTTCATTTGCTAGTATTTTTATTTCATCTACATTTGTGAATGTTATTGGCCTGTGATTTGTTCTCATATCATCCTTGTATCTGGCTATCATGCCAATGTTACACTAACCTCGTGAAATCACATAGGGAATTTCCACTTTTTTTGTTCTCTAGAAACATTTGTATATATTTAGAATTATTTGAATGAAAAATGTTTTTAAGAACTTGCCAAAATAACCTCTCAGAAGACTTTATATTTTTATTTGGTTCTTTTAAGGATTAGAGCAACATTTGTGCTTCGTATTTCTTTTTTCACCCTGTTTGGAAAGTATGTTTTCCCAGAATTTGTTCATTAGGCCAAAATTTTAAATTTTCATTTTTATAAAATATTTCAAAATACTTCTTCCTATTTGCCTCCCTCCTTTCTTCTTCCCTCCCTCTCTCTTCCCTTCCCTCCCCCCTCCCTCCCTCCCTCTCTCTCTCTCTCTCTCTCTTTTCCTTCCTTCTTTTTTTCAGTAGTAGGGATTAAAACCAGGGGCATTTTATTACTGAGCTATTTCCCCAGCCTTTTTTGTTTTTTATTTTGAGACAGGGTCTAACTAAGCTGCCCTTCAACTTGCAATCCTCCTGCCTCAGTCTCCCAAGCAGCTGAGGTTACAACAACGTTCAGGCTGTTTTCTTATATTTTAAAGCTTTGGTGCCTATGTAGCTGTGATCCTTTTCAGTCTTTTTATCAGTATTATTTTATACTCCTGTTTTTCCTTGATTACCCTCACTAAATGTTTGTCCATCATATTGCATTCTTCAAAGATCTATTATGTTTACACAGCTATTAACTTTGTCGATGCTCTCTATAACATCTGTCTTCTCTACTTCATTAAGTTATGCACTTCTGTTTATTACCTTCTTTATTCTACTTTTTGGTGTTAGTGGTATTGTCTTTGGTGTTACTGCATAAATTGAATACTTGCCTTACAACTTTTTAGCCTCTTTTGTTTTCCAACATAACAATTTACTACAGTAAATTTCTTCCTAATTTTCACTTTAGTAGCATTTCTTGTATTGTTTGTAAGTAGTGTTTTCAGTATCATTTAGCTTTGTTTTATCTTAATTTAAAAAATATTTATAGTTAATTACAAGAACTTTTTTATGTTATTTTGACTTTTCCAGGAATTCTTTGGGGTTCAGAGAAAGGTGCCTAATTGTTCATCAAAGTTAACCTTGTAGAAAATGTATTTCCTTTGCCCTTAAAGACCTCTGTTCTTCTCCCTATGTGCTGTTTCCTATTAATTACAGGCTGCATAAAAATCTCTCTGTACATCTGGCTTCTCTCCTTTCTCTACTCTCCATCTTCCTCTTGAGAGCATCTGAAATAAAGCATCTTGAGGTCCCCACAGGTGAGCATCTTGTTCACGACCCAGCTCTCCTCCACTGTCCAGGACCCTTCTGGCAAAGGCTGAGCCAGAATCCTACCCCGAATCCCTGGGCTCAGTCCTGAGGCTCGTCCTGTTGCTCATCAGGCTTAGCACTGATATTTGTCAACCTGTCTTATTGAACGGGTTGCACTTCTTATCTTTCTAAAATTCTGAACATTTATCGTGCAGTTCGCTGTGTTTTTGCCCATCCTGCTACCACAACTCCCTGTTTTGGGTTCTGAGTCACTCAACTTCCCTGACTTCTTTCATGCTAGTTTCATTCATACATACATACACTTCTCAGTCCAACCTATCGTCCATGGCAACCCGCTGACCACATACATTCTATGTTTTCATCCTTAACATTGGCGTGAGATTTATATGTTTGTTCCCTGCAATTCTTCATGCCTGTATTATTTTATTCATTTCCCCCTTTATTTCTATTCCTTAATTGTATGTAGTTACTAAATTCTGCCATCTTAACTTTCTTAATGCTAGTTCTTACTCTTAGTAAGTTCCAGGTACTACCATTAGCACTTTATAAATATTAACCTTGTGAAGCCCTTTCTTACTACTCCTCAGAACTGCTCTCTTCCTCTTCTGAGCTCCCACTGAAACGTATTTGTCCTGCGCCTCCGGCACTGGCTGGAGGTTGCCCTTCTTATAAGTTAGTTCAGTGTCTGTCTCCCCCTCAGAGTCACACATTCCTCCGCAGTAGAGATTGTTCTTACATTTTCCATTCTCAGAAGAAGCTGTCAGGCTGCACACAGGGTAACCATTCAAAAATGCTTACTGACTAAAGAAAGCTTTTAAATCAAGATGCCACTCAGAAGGTAGCAATGGTACGGGGAATGGGCATAGAACTTTGATTCAGGGAAACTGACTTAAAATTCTGGCTCAGATCTTAGATAATTATATGACCCTGGGTAAGTCACATTACCGTCCTGCTCTCAATTCTCTAAATGAAAAATAGGAATAAGGTCAAGCAATTTGTACACCCTCTGTGTTTTGCCCAACATATATTTTACAACAATTATGATATTCTTTTCTCCTCATCTTCCCAGACCCTAAACCTCAGGTCCAAGAGCCACTTCAACAATCTTTCCCTCTTAATCCTACACAACATGTCTTATCAGAACACATTTGAGTTCACTTCTTCATCTATTCCTCTTGTAAGTTTATTATATGGCCTCTTAAGTCCTTATGCAGCCCAGAAGCAGCAACAATGAACACTTGTATTGATCGTGGTTGTGATATACTACTTGGTTAAGTGAGAAACTAGAATCCTTTTCCTTCCTTCCTGGTAGCTGATTAGAATTAGTCATAAGAAAAATTTGCAACAGATTTGAGCATCCACATGAAACAACCGTCGTCACTCTCAGACAGTCTTTCTCATAGTAAGATGCATCACAGAACCATGCAGAGATATCTGGCAGGCACTAGCTTATCTCAGATCTCCAGTGTTCTACATCTAATTGCTTCCTTGAATGCTGGCCATGTTGAGGGACAGCAGATTCGACCCATCCAAGATGCTCAACACACAGGTAACAGCTTCCCATGGTTCACTTAAGCACTAGTTCATACTGGCTTCTTGGACTGACCTACAAGCTTCAACTTGTCCACACGTGCCAATTTCTAGATGTATTGTTTAGTTGCTTCATCTCTAATATTCCAACAGCGATGTCCCAGACCTTTGATTCTTCATTCTGTACCACATTTGTGCAAGCTCTACATCCATGTGCACTCTCTTTAGTTTGGGGTTGTGTGTGTGTGTGTGTGTAATGGTTGGCATGAAATAGTTCCCCCTAAAATATTTGTTACATGAGTGACTGTGATTTCATACACAGACTTAATCCCCTATAATTTTTGATCCATAAGACCAAGTATTACATCTAAACATTCTACAAATGCAGTACTAAATTAGTATTTGTTTATTCTTAAAATGGCACATGGAAAAACCAGAGGTGATGGATGTTAATAGCAGGGAGACAAAAGGCAAAAGCAAATCAAGTCTGTAGATTTTTATGTGATATACTGGAGCTCCATGAAAAGAGAGCTAAATTCTACAGACTCAAATGAAACCTCAGGGCAAATTGGACCCTGAAGAAATGAAACTCAGGGCAAATTGGGCCATGGAAAAATGAGCACTCCATAAAGTTAAATGCAGAGTACAATTAAACTAACCAACATCCATAGCATCATAAATAAGTTCTCTGCTATGTATATCTTCTGAACAATTTGGAACCAAAATTCCCATGGGGATCGGAAAAAAAAAAAAAAAAGGAATCAAAATATATCATGTACAGGGCCGGTGAGATGGCTCAGCGGCTTAAGCACCTGCCCGGCAAGCGCGAGGGCCCGAGTTCGACTCCCAGAACCCACATACGAAAAAGGGGCGGGTGATATCGCTCAGCGGCACGGGCGCCTGCTGGCGCGAGAGGTCCTGAGGTCGACCCCCGGTACCCACACACACAAAAAAAAAAAAAAAAAAAATATATATATATATATATATATATATATATATATATATCATGTACAGTACAAATTCCCTATGATGAATATGAACATTATGTAAGTCTAAAATGTACCAATAAACTTAATTCAAAAAAAACTAGGCTTCCTGCCAACAGCCATAATCCAGGCACCATCAGTGTGAGTGCGCCATCTTGGAGGCCGACCCTGCAGCTGCAGTCAAGCTTCCACAGGGCTGTAGCCCGGCTCAGCATCTTGTCTGCTGCCTCAAACGAGGCCAAGGGCCCAGTTAGCCACTGCTGAACTTCTGGCCTACAAAAACCGTTTGAAATAAATGTTTATTAGTCTTTTAAGTTGCTAATTTTGAAGATAGCTTGATAAATGTAAATATGCTGTTATTGCAAATAGTCATGTGGGTATCAATAGAAAAATACCACCATGTGGACAGTTCTAATTCTTTTATTTTGTGTCATAGAAAAATGATAAATTTAGCAGAAATTTTACTTCCAAGCTCTTTGAATATTATTATAAATGCAAATAAAATGTTTTTCTAAAAAAATTCCCATGGGTTCAAATCTTAAGAGTGAAATTCTTGTGGTGTTTGTCTACCAGTGAATCCCTTGGAAGAAAAATCTGTATAAGAGAATTTGGTATATTTATTATTAACTATGCATGTTAAAATGTTTCATTAACCCTGAGTGAGACTTCTCTGTAGTCTTTCTTTGGCCTCTTCTTTTTTTCTAACTGCCAGAATACCCACCCTGATGTTTGATCCCTGAATAAGTGCAACTCAATCAAGATGTCCACTTAATTAAATGATGATTTAACAAAAGCACTGAGGTGTGGCTTTTCTTTTTGAACTACACAGAATAAAAAGAAAGTCAAACCTATGATAGTGTGACATTTAAGTTGCAAATTCAAATCGAAAAAAATTAGGAAATGCAAAAGTTGTGGTTGTCATAGTAATTCTAGCTAAGCCATAATATGTACGGTGCACTTTGGGAGATTCATTTGCATTATACAGTCTTTTATATTATACATTGTGCCATGTATTTTAATGTTATGTGTTACACAATTGTATAAACATGAATTTACATGAACACAAAACTTGTTTACATAATTTGCTATATTTCACTTACTAAAAACTATATTTGAAGAATTTTCCTAAATTCATAGTAAAATTTTAAATTCTGGTTATAGTTTACTTATGGTGTCTTCCTTCCCCTTAGTAGAATATGGTGCTTGGAGTAGTAATACATTCAAAGAGTTAGGAGATGATCTCATTTAGCCTCATCAGTATTCACATTAAAGCCCTCCAAGTTGAAAATGGAATATTAAAACATGTACAGAATGCTGGATTCTATAATCCCAGTTGACTTTTTTGTCAAACTTACTTACCATACTACGCATAACATATGAGGTAGTTTAGGACCCTTTCTGCCTGGAAATTCTTTGATTCTTTCAAGTTACAGCCCTCTTTCTTGAAAAATACCCTATCACTTCTCCAATCATTATTTCACTATTTCCCTGATGAATACTTTTGAAATCTCATTTATTTTTGTAAGACAAGACAAAATTGAAACATCCCTCAGGCAACAAATAATAGCATATATATGATATCTTTTTTTCTCCCCTAAAAAGTTGTGTTTTTCTCAGGGTAAAACTTAATAGGAAAGCCAAGATTTTTATGAATAACTTGAAGGCAAATTATTATAGCTCACACCTTTATAGCTTCAAACCATCTCAGTCAAGAAAGTACATAAATTTAAATATACAATTTTTGAGATGTATCAAATAAGTTTAAGTGAGGGAAGAGATTTTTCAATTTCCTTACTACTCTTAAGCATCATTCCAATTAAACATCCTCTCTTCTAAAGGGCTGAGTGCTCTCAGCTTAAACCAGATCCAGCCGGCCTGTAGTTCATCTTGGCATCTGTTCATTCATAATATGTATCTCCATGTTGTCCTGCATTTACTTACCTTTCTCCTGTGGAGAACTTGGGGTTCAGGCCTTGTCTTGTTCCTTTATTTTGTACATCATTCCATCCTGGTTCCCTTGCAAAGTGATGACATAGGAAAGACACGGTGCTCTTACAAGGAGTTAACTAATATGTTACGGTTTATTAAGTCTCTGTCTCCCCAACATGGATGCTATAATCGTGCTCATAACGGGCACACCATAAATTTTTGATGAACAAAGGGGACAGGAAAAAGGAAAGAAGTCCTCTATAAGTACTCTGGGTTGAGTAGAAAAATTCTTTCTGACATCCAAGAAGGAATGCTGTTCTTTCCTTCACAGGAGATCACAGTTATCAGCAATCACCAGAGTGTTTGTCATTTTAAGAACATAATATATTTGGCACTGGTGCCTGAGATGCTAGTGGCTTACACCAAAATATTCGCAGAAAGGACTAAATAAAATGTTTCCTTATGCAGTGCTTTGCAAGTTGCAACTCATTCTTGGCTTTGAAACCTGCTTCAACTTGAGAATTGCCATTTTGTCATGTCCAGGTATTTGTTGCACGAGGGCCATTTTGTTTTCCTCTACTCTGTGCTTTCTTCTAATGACACATTTCACACACAGGAACAGCATGCCAGGCAGAAAAACATCATCTCAAAGAACCTTTGTGTAAAAGCTACCAATTCATAAAATTGGGAATCATCAGTATTTGACAGTTAGGTTACAAGACCATATGAGGAAGGTAGTTTCTACTACCTTTGTTGGGGTGAAGGAGTCAAGGTAGGAGATGGAGAGAGGTGAAGAGTTTATTTTTCTTCCTTTCAAAGGCATCTTTGCTTAGCTGAAGGTTTGTATATGTCTTGGTTACTTTTCTCATTGCTGAGACAAAATACCTGAGGCCCAGAATTGAGGAAGGAAAGATTTATATAGCTCACAGTTTGTAGAGTTTTCAGTCCATAATCAGCTGGCTCCAAGGCAGGGTGGCATGGCAGAAGGGCAACTGTTCATAGTGGCAGAAGACAGCAAAAGCAACAAGAGCAAAAGTGGGGGAGCAAGCCTCTTTTTCTCCCTTATACTGTATGCAGGCTACCCGCCTTAGGGCAGGTGTAGCACTCACACCCCAATCCCAGCACTAGATAATGAACCAATGACAAACTCTAGATTCAGCTACCTCCAAAAAAGACACCCCCATGACCACATGAGGCTTTGGGGGACATCCAAACACAAACCATAACAGTATATAAACACACTAATAATAATTGGTTACTTCTTATATTCTACCAAGGTTCTTAATTATTTTGAAGTTTGAATCACTTGATCCACGCAATATATTACAATTGTGTCAGATACTGCCATTTGCTTACTATCCATTTTTCCTCTTTCTTAACATCTGTAGACTATGATTTTGTTTGAGGGGTGGCAATATGGCCAGCTCTCTTAGTGAATTTCCCAGCATCCCTCATATTGTCAAGTGATGCAGTTCTGTTTGATTACATAGAGACAAAAGTTTTTGCATTACCAAAAATAAGGCAGAACCTTCAAAGAAGAATTTCATGGTTTATCACTTTCCTTTTCCCCGTCATTTTGCCCGGAATATTAATTTCAGTGAATACAGAAACCATCTGGAGACCACTGGAATTGTACAAATATTTGTTCCACCCATTAAGGATGGTGACACAAAACTATAGAAAAAATCTGATCTATTTAGTCACACTCTTTACTTTTTTTGTACTTCCAGAAAAATAAATACTATTTGAACAAGCCACTAATTTCACAACTATTATGTACAGTTGAACCCAAATCCTTACTAGTCAAGAGATTCAGTGCTTTGAACATAATGAGATTTAGTGACCTGGTCAGGATTTCTCAGTCTGTGGTGGGACTAGCAAATCAGGCCAACCCAGTGGCTCCTTGATTTCTGCTTCAAATGGTGGCTGGAGGTCTCTCTCAGCTTGGCTCCTATAGATCATCAGGGGTTGTGTTCATGCTGTGAAACTTTCCTCCAACCACCCCAATTTCCTGGTTCTATCACAGAGAAAGACAGAGAGGTGATGTCCAAGCAGAAGTTACACATGTCTTGCAGTAGAGGAAATTACCCTAGAAGGAAGTTATCAGTGCTATTTCTTTTGAAGAAAAACCTGAAAGCTTTTTTAAAAATGTTTCAAACTAATAGGCCACAGATAAGTCTTGCAATGGACTTGGGAGGAATTAGCTGCAAATGAGTGAAAACATCTTTCATTTCTTAATCAGTATACATCTTCAAGAGTGTATAGTCTAAGGTGGCACCTGGAAAGCTGTGACTTTGTTGTCAGTCTTCAGCCATCATTGCCTCTGGTCTTTGCTCCTCTCAGCAAAGTTTTAAGCAGAGATGCATATGTTCTATACCTTGATATGAATTGTTTTAGTTGTTTATTAAGGTTGGAAATGTCCAACTATGGAAACCAATAAGAACACTAATTTTCTGTTAACATACTTTCTTCTGGGAAGAAAGCCCCTAGCGAGTATAGTACCCATAGAAATTTAAATTCATAAAAAATAATATAGGGAGCCGGTGAGATAGCTCAGTGGCATAAGCACCTGCCTGGCAGGCACAAGGTCCTGAGTTCGACTCCCAGAACCCACATACCTAAAAAGGGCTGGTGATATCGCTCAGCGGCACAGACATCTGCTGTCCCGAGAGGTCCTGAGTTCAAACCCCAGTACCCACCAAAAAAAAACTAATAATAATAATATAGGAGAAAGAAACAGATAATATATCTGGGGGGAACAGATCTGAAAATAGGGTTAATCAATCCACTGACTTAATTCAGGTAGTGATCATTTGTCTATTTTAATGACAGTGTTTACAATGCAAATGACTCTTCTATTGAAATAAAAAATTTCTAAACACAAAGATTAAATTCCAGGTCTTTTTGTCAGAAAAGCCCTGAAGCAGCATTGCCAACAGGCCTAATGGTCAAATTTAGCACATTAAAGGCCTTGGAGATTTCTGCAATACAGGAGGAGGTTTGGTATTACTTTGTTGCAGTGTGTGCTGTGGTGGCATCAAAGATGAAAAGATTACTCAGAAACAAGACTTGGTCTGAACACTGAGAAGCCCAGAGGGGCAATCTCAACTGAGAGCACCCAGCATTAGGGAGACTCCCAGCAGTAGCACTGAAGCCAAGATTTCTCTAGCTTTTATTTAGAATATCAGTGCAAGAAGAAAAAAAAAAAACAGAAAAAAAGCACTTTGGGTAAGGAACTGTCTGTCTCAAGACTAGGCAGTTTTTTGGGGAACGGGGAAGGACAACAACCAGATAAAATATGCCTCACTAACCTAAACTTCTTGTTGTTTTCCCAAATGCTTTGGTCCCACAGATTCCTTCTTAGTTTAACCATTCACTCCTTGGCCAAGTCCCCCACATTACTTAATACATTTTAAATACATTTGGGGGAAAATATTAACCTACAGAGAAGTTGGGAACATCATTACCTTATGCTGTAGCCTGGACATGAAATGTCCCCAAATGCTTCTGGGTTAAAAACTTGATCACTGGCCTGTGGTTCTATTGGGAGAGGATAGGACTCTTGAGAGATGGAGCCTAGATGAAGGAAGTTAAATCGCTGGAAGCATTCTCTTAAAAGGGATATTGTGACCCTAATTCCTTCCTCTCTCTCTCTCTCTCTTTCTCTCTCTCTCTCTCATTTTGCTTCTCAGCCACCATGAGATGAACAGGTCTCCTCCATAACACTCTCCCACCAGGATGTACTGCACTGCCATCAGCCCAAAGCAACAGCATCAAGTCACCACAGCTGAAATCTCTGAAACTTTGTGCAAAATAAAATGCTGCATCCATTAAGTTGATTATCTCAGGTATTTTGTCACAGTAGTAGAAAGCTGACTACCACACCTTATTAGATGATTGCTTACAGGTATATTTTTATAATCTTCCCCACTCACAAAGCCTATAGCTATGAAGGAATGTTGAATCAATTACAGTCAGTTCTCATTCTTCACAGATTCCACATTTGCAATTCTGCCTACTCACTACAATTTATTTGTAAGTCAATACTCAGGGTATTTTTGTGGTTCTTTACATATATGTATAGAGAGTTAAAATTTTTGTTATCTTAGCTAAAGTTGAATATGGGAATGTTCTGCCTTCTCATTTTACCTCTCCTACTACAAATAGGTATTTTTCTCCAGTACATGTAGTGTCACAATTTTTGTACTTTTGTGCTTTATTTTTGGTGATTTCGCTATTTCAAATGGGCTGCAAGTATAGTGTCAACGTTTTGTCTAGTGTTCCTAAAGGCAAGAAGTTTGTAATATGCTTTTACAGAGAAAATATATGTGAAACTATATGTATATGTGTGTACATATATACACACACATAAATATACACATATATGCATGCCAAAGTGCTGTAGCTTAGGTTTGACTGAGTTTATTATACATACAATGTTAATGAATCAATGATATACAAAGTGTCTTTAAACAGAAACATGTATAGAACAAGACCATGTATTGGAAGGCTATGATGACCAAAGGCTCACAGAAACAGAACCTGTATTCTTCCTAGGGGCAATCATTCAATGTTGGCTAACTCTGTGTTTACAACCACTTTGTAGAACATAACTACTATGAATAGCAAGAATTGACTGCATTGAAACCAAGCTCATTTTGCCCAACATCCTGTATGCTAATGCCTGAAGCCATGAGTTTTGCAAAAATGAAAGTTTTATTCACAAGGAAGCCAAACGTGAGGAGAAGGAGTTGCAGGAGTGAAACCTGCCTCCCTGAGGATACTTTTGAGTCGCTTACTGAATGAAGATACTGAATAGTGGGGAAAGGTGACTAGTGGCAAGGAAAGCTGAACTAATGGTGGTCTACTCATGTGTAGTCAGACCTCGTGGTACTTCATCAGATGCATGCTTAGAAAATGGCGGCACTAGAATGATCTGAGGGTGGAGTTTTCCACCTTCTGGCATCAAATGTCATGCACTCACCTAACACCTGTGCATGCCCAAAGGCAGGGTCGGTGGTTTCAGCACATTTGAAACAGACTAAAGCAATCTCTAAATTTCTGAAATTAAACAGTTGTTATCATGGTGTCCATACATCAGAGGTGTTGCTGATAGCCGAGCTAATAGGAGTATACTGCTTAGCTACATGACATCTAAGATTGTTGATAAAAGCAAGTGAAGCCATAGGATTATTCAGATTTCCTCTTGGTTTATCAAGTTTTAAAATTTCTTCAACACATATGAATAAGGAATTAATAGGAAAACTGTCTCTGATGCTCCTTGTGTTTAGGACTTTTAAATTTAAAAATAGGTGTGATGGAAACAAAACTATAATACTTACTGAGTAGCCACTGTGTGTTACCTCACGGGAATTTTAAAATAATTTAAGAAATAGGAACTCTTTATTGTCCTTGATTTTGCCTGAGGAAACTGAGCTGTGGAGAAGATAAATATTGATCACACTCTTACACGGTCTTCTTTTAAAAGAATTTTTAGCAGCATTCGATGAGTGTTAGTGTTAGATTAGTTGTTTTGTAGAAACTTGTAACTGCTTGCTCCCCATTTTCTGTCCCAGAAATGGCTACCAAGGATCTCTTTCAGATCCTCCCCCTCTGTCTGACCTCTCTGATTTTCTCCTTTCCACAACACCTCCAGTTAATTAAGTTTAATCATTCAACACTCCTGGAGTTCCCAAGACCTGCAGGATGCAATCCAAATTCTGGAAACTTAATCTGATCATATTAAGCTAAACACACACTACCTATCCTCCTGACCCCCTCCAGAGAAATTTTTTCTTAGGCTTTCTGGTTGTGAAATGTCTGGAGTCCCCACACTGTAAGGAATGTTTTCCACCCTACCCTCTGAATTTCAACTTTGCACTCTTCCTCAAAATCTAGTTCACTCTAAACGTCCCTTTTCCCTACATCCCTTCTCCATGTTGCAACTTTTACGAATGTCTGAAATACTTATTATCTGGCTCAATGGTTCCCATCTAAGAATATCTTTGTCTTCCATAGGACATTTAGCAATGACTAGAGACATCTTTGGTTGTCAAATCTTAGGGGGAGGGAAACATATGCTCCTGGAACCCAAGGGAGCACAGATAAATGATGCTGCTACACATCCTAAAATGCAAAGATCAGCCTTCAAATTAAGAAATATTCACAGTTCTTGGATTTAGAAATGCTGGTCTGGATCATTCACTGATTCCTTTACTGTTCATTAATTCACTACCTGAAAATAAACATTTGCTGGGTATCTTCCATACTTTAAATCTGATAGATTTATATTAATATAAAGTTGATTTGGGGGGAACTTACAGCCTTTTTTGGTGAAACAGTCACATTAGCAGTTCACATTAAAAGCAATGAGAGATTCAGTAATATATAAGCTCTTTGAGATGAAGTACTTTACCATTGTATCTATAGCACTTTATACATTTTTAATAAATACTTATTTGGAAGAAATATTCAAAACACAGATATGCACAGGAGCCTACAGAAACCCAGAAGGATTTCTATCCTAAATTGAGAGGCTTGCTGACAAAGCATGCTGGAAAGATTGTCCAGGAAAAAAAGCAGGATGGGGTGGTGGGGGTAGGAGAGCTCATGAGAGGTGGAGTTCATCTTGGAGATAATAACTTGGGCATCATGATAGGACAATAGACAACCTCATCCTTCACTACTTTTAGCACATATATGTAATCTCTCTAGTTTCTATTATAAGCATTTAGAGAAATGAGATTGTATCTCATTCTTTTGTATCGCTCTCTCCCCTTTTCTCATCTCTCTACCAGCACACAGCAGTTACCTAATAAGTGATTGGGTATATATGTAACATTACAATACAAGTGTACCTTATTTGAAGAAGTAGGTGAGTTCTGGGAGAAAGTTTATGTGCACTGAATTTTTATAAATTTTAAATTCCAGAACATAACTTAAGAATTGTTGTGGTTTAAACCTAAAATGTCTCCCAGAAGTCTCATGTGTTTGGAAGGTGATTGGATGGTTGAGGCTCTAAACTCACCAGTGGGTTCATCTTGTTAGGATGTGGAGCCTGGCTGGAGCTGGGTCACTGGGGTTGTGACCCGGAAGGGTGTATTCTTGTCCTCAGCTCGTACCTTCTCTCTTTGCTTCCTGGCTGCCATAAGTTGAGCACCGTTTCCTGCATCATGCACCTGTGCCATCCTATTAATGCCTTGGAACCAGCTGATCATGGACTAAAACTGTGAACCAAAATAAATATCTTCTCCTTTAAATTGTGAGTACCTAATGGAAGCTCAACTAAATGAGCTCAGCAATTCCACACTCTAGGACGTGGAAGACCCACCTTAGGGCTGCTGGTCACCTGGATGGTATAAAGGAGAAATGAAGGCGGGATCTGCTTCTGTTTCATCGGAGGAGCTCTAGTCTTCACCTTCACCTTGGATGTCATCTCCTGGCTTCCAGTGCAGACTCTTCAGGCTTCCATTCCAGACCCCTCGGCCTCCTGATATGGACTCGCACGGGACACTGCAGTGAGCTCCAGACCTTCAACTGGATCCTTCAGTCTCCAGTGTGCAGACACCCTCTGCACTCTTCAGCAGCTGACTCTGTGGGTGACCACTGTGAGCCAATTTTTTGTAAATTTTTATATATTTGTATATCTTGTACTATATCTATTTCTCTAATAAACACTGATATACCAGATATTTTGTTCCAGCAATGGGAAAGTAACTAAGACAGGGATTATTATAATTATTGTCCAATTTACAATAATTTTGTGATGATAAAGCTTACCTTCCTATCCTCCATCTGCTTTCTATGTAAAATTTAACATTTTTTTAAGCTGGGGGTTTCACTGTGTTGCCTAGGCTAACTGTGAACTCCTAGACTCAAGTGATTTTCCTGTCTCAGCCTCCTGAGTAGCTAAGACTACCAGCACACACCACTCTGCCCAGCTACTGCAACTTAAGTTCTATGTGTCACTAGAACTCTAAGCTTGCTAACTGAAAAGAAGTGAAAAGAGCCTTTGTAGCCTGTGGAGTAATATCAAGGAGTTTAATACATACATATGTTTTGAGTCCCACAAGAAGAGGCAGAAAAGGTTATTTGAGGAAATAATGGTTGGTAATTTCCCAAGTTGGATGAAAACTAAACTCACAGATCCAAGAATCTCAATTAGTCCCAGTCAGGATAAGCTGTAAGAAAAACAGACTAAAGATTATTAATATTAAATTGCTGAAAACCAGTGATAGTCTTGAATATCTCACTTCTAGTTGCTGATCTTCAGTTTTCTTTTACCTAAAAAATGAATAAATCAGTCACTTGTTGGGTTTTTTAAAATATTAGAGGTAAAGTATGTAAAACAAACAACAGGTACTTAGGAAGGCCCCGCACGCAGCACATGATCGTTAACGAAGACTTAGGATTTCAATTGCCTGGTCTTGGAACTCTGCTCTGCCACTGAGGCATCTTTGTAGATTACATGAGCTTTCTGTGCCTTGGTTTTCTCATAGTTAAAAGGGGATTAGAACAGTCCTACTGATTGTTAGAGTCAAATGTGATTATGGTGTTAAGACATAAGAGTGCTTGAAAATAGCTAGGGTGCAATACATGCCAGTTGCTGTCACTAGGTGAGAAGTAGTGATTTTGTTCTTGTCCTGTGCTGATGGCCACAGCCCCACTCAGTGCCTGCTGCATGCCAATGCATGGATCTGGTCCAAGTTCATCAGGTAGAAAAAGTTCTCTGCTTTGGTGAGGGAAGAATCAAACCCAGGCAAAATATTGTTTCCTTTTGCATCTTCTGAAAGACAGCCTTTTGTAACAATCAGCTAACTTTTTAAAAGAGAATATTTTAATAAAAAACTCACTCCCCAAAGAAAAAATCTAAAAACTATAAAGTAACATTAATTCTGAAGTAAAGAGAAACACACTGCCCCTTGGAACTTTTTGCAACCAATTTTTGTCCCTGTCAGCCCTAGTGAGCCTCAGAATTAGATGTTTGGTTTGAGTTCTCAGACAGTATTCATTCACTGGGATAAAATTCCCCTTGTAAAAAAAACAGAGATAAAAAAGAATCAACATCCCTCATTGCACAAGAAAATATGACTGCCATTTCACATGAAGGGAGATATGTCCATATTTCTGTCACCAAGATCCGTCTTGCTTTGTGGACTTGGTATCTTAGTAAGGCCCTTTAATCTTAAAAGGACTAGGGTCTAATGCAGTAAAATGTTCCTAGGGGTGTCATTTTTAATCTATATCATTTAATATCATCATGGAACAAAGGGGTTTGGATCAACATCCTGCTTCCCATTGACTCCTTACCAACAGTGAGAATCTCCTCTCAGAGGAAGGGATGCACATGGATTTACTGACAACACCTAAGTAAGAGAAGATTAGTGGTTTTGCTGGTAAAATAAAAACAACCTGGGCCGGTGAGATGGCTCAGCGGCTTAAGCGCCTGCCCGGCAAGCGCGAGGGCCTGAGTTCGACTCCCGGAACCCACATACGAAAAAGGAGCCGGTGATATCGCTCAGCGGCACGGGCGCCTGCTGGCGCGCGAGGTCCTGAGGTCGACCCCCCGGTACCCACAAAAAAAAAAAAAAAAAAAACAACCTGACATCAAAAAGTCTACTTGAAGCTGACTTTCATGACTGTATACAATTGACACTTGAAGTTATTCCATTTTCCCTAAAGTATAGGCAAATTGCTTTAGTCAAGTTTCTTTTGGTTGCAAGCAATTGATAGCAATTCAAGTTTGCTTGTGAGAAAAGTGTGTTTATTGGAAGTTACTGAATTATCTTGCAGAATCCCAGAGAGATCAGACCTATCAAATTACTGCAGCCAGAACTGAGAGTCCAACAAGAATCCTCTCTCTCTGTCTCTCTGTCTCTCTCTGTCTCTCTCTGTTGCTGTCTCTCTGTCGCTGTCTCTTTGTCTCCGTCTCTCTCTCATCTCTTTCTGACTCTATTTGTCTCTCACCTCTCTTCAGTGTCTCTCACTACATCTTCTTTTGCCTCTTTTTACTGAAAAGTTTTTATCTTTTCCTTGTTCCACTTAGCTTTTTTAGTTACCTTCGCTGGGTCATGTCCACAAACAGAAATTAATGGGTTATCTCTGAATCCTAACTCAGGGTTACTAGAAGTGAAATCTCCTGGCTGAACTCTCCTTTGGTGGTCTAGTAAGGATGCGTAGGGGCATAGTTTAGTGGGTAGAATCTTGCAACGCAAGCATGGCTATCTGAGCTCCACTTCTGTAGGGAGTTAGAAGGCATTGCTCTGAACAAAAAAATACTGATATGACCACAAATATTAAAAGAATGACTTTTACATATTAATAATAGTTATGAAAGAAGATGATGCCCATGCTCTGCAAAGAATTTCACTCTCTTACTCCCCCTTAATCACTGCACATGAGGAGGAAGATTCCACAGTCAACCCTGGCCAAGCCTGAGAGAGGCCTTTGTGCGTTGAGGGCAGGACTCTTAAGAGAGGCCAACCCTGTGATCTTTAGGAAAACACGGCTTGAGTCTGTGGGTCTCCTGGCTCCCCTTTTCCATGGCTGGACAACAGCGTGTCTATGAGATTCTTTCTGCAGTTAGTGGGGACTTGAGCCCAAAGCTAAATATTAGCACAGATAAAATTTTATCTGGAACTTTGTACAGTTTATTTTTAAAGTATTAAAATTTATGCTAAGCTGGAGTAGATTCTAAGTATAATAAAACATATGCTGTTCCTCTGAGATAGTACTTTGGGAATATGTAAAGAAGTTGGTAAAGCCTGAAGGCGTTTTTCCATCTTGATGTGTTGACTTGGTGGTGCATTTAAACCTTTTTAGAACCACACACCTTTTGAGAATGCTATTATATATTTCTTGAAAATTTTTGGTTTGTACCATTGGCTCCCTGTCTGATTTTTATCCTGAATTAATTCAGAATGGACTCACTCTTGGATTCCCTTGCAGCTTCCCATTTTCCATAGCACCTCTGATGGACTCCTGGTCCCCTGAAGACTCTTCTAAAATTCATTTATCTTTAAAAAACCCATGCCTTTTGGAGATGTAAATTGAGGTAAATTGGGATAAAACCGTATATTTGAGATTTGCCTTACACATTACAGCAAAAGAAAAGAAACGGCCTTTATGACATTCATGTAGTAAGCCGTAAATAACAGATGTGTATATAGAGGTGTATGGCACTATTCTCTCTATCTTTGTGAATACAATATATTTGATAATGAAATAACATTATTTTATTTATAAAAGATGATTTTGGATTCCCCTCTTAATACCCCTGGCCTGGGGTCACTGAATTTTTATTTATTTATTTTTTTTGTTAGGGAATTCGTTACCTTTTAAGGCCGTCCATCCCATCTTGGTACAACTGTGACTGTTTCACATCGTGTTAAAATTTATTTATCTGAAAGTGTTTATCCTGGTAGCCAGCAGCCATTCAAATATATATTGGAAGCAATGGTGAAAGAATTATTGTTAATTTTCTTAGAAGAAATAAAATAATTACTGTATTTTTTTAATGTCCTCATTTGGAAAAGTGTTTTTAATACTCTTTTTACTTAGAAGATTTAAATGTGGAAGGGTGTGATGTCTGGGATTTGTTTTAAAATAATTCAGAGAAGAACAAGTATAGTTTGGGGGGATGGTTTTTAAAAAGAGGTTAATAATTGTTGAAATAGGATAAAATCCTTGTTTTATGTTTATTTGAAATGAACATGTGGTAATGTTTTCCTTTATTTAGGTTCACACTCCAGTCGCGTTGTACCTCTTATTATTATTTATTTCTCATAGTTCCTAAAAGTACCTCTGACATTGTCCCCTTTTGAGAGGTCGTTTCTATTCTGTTCCAAATTCAGTCTCCTAACGACCTCCTGGTACCAGATAGTAACTGTGCTCCAGTGCTCCAGTTCTATTCTAAATGAAGTCCCAGACAAAATCAGCAGGCATTGTGTCATTTTAACTTGCCCAGTTTGCATTTCACAGTAGCCTGAAAGTCAGCAGTCCTCTGCTCGCGGGGAAAACCAGGGGCTCAGCAGCCACGGGAGGAAACGGAAGAGCTGACACTCCTGCAAAACCCTTTGTCATGAAAACTGTCATCGCGTGACCTGTGCGGCAGTTTCCTGGAGGCTTCACGGGGTGACCTGCCTTTATTTGACCTTATCCTCTCTGTCCCGAGACAACAGAACAGACTTTTGGTGAGGTGTGTCTGTCAAAAGCAACGTGGGACAATGATTTAATGGCAGAGGTGCTTGATCAGTGATAACAGTTGAGGGAAACATTGAGCTGAAGGAAAAGTTAAGACCAAAAGCTGGAGAATGAAACACGCATAATGAACTTCAAAGGCTCCCACGGATTTCTGAGAATCCAGAAGGCCACATACACGTGTTTGGCCATGCACTTGCCCCAGGCACACGCATGCTTACTGAAGGCCAGAGAAGGCCTTGCGCGCTCACCCACAGCTGAGCTCGAAACTATTCTTGGCAGTGAGTGACGGACAAGGCAGAGTGGTGACCTGCCTGAGTGTGGGAGTTGTACACCACACCACACCCCCGTGTGCACTGCACACACACATACATGCACACACATGCACGCACATGCATGGGCGCCTTCAGCAATGGATAGGAGACTTATTATTATTTTTTTTGTTTTAATATATGTGGGTACCAGGAGTTGAACTCAGGACCTCATGCTTGCCAGGCAGGCGTTTGTGCTGCTGAGCTATCTCACTGGCCCAGATTTACATATTTTTAAGATATAATTATACATGTATTTTGACCTGCAGTCTTATATAGCCAACTCTTTACTCAATACGTACTTTGAGTTCTAGACTCCTCTATCCAATTGTTTACTCACCCAAGCACTTCGGTTGCTTAATGGCCAATGATCACCGGCCCATGTATAGGGGACTTATTGCTTAAAGACTTTTAAAGAAATCTCTGTCTGAACACTATTTGACTACTAAAGCAACCAGCCTGAGATTTCAAAGGTTAAAAAAACAAAGACTAGAGACTTCGCAGAATTAATCCAGAAAAGTTGTTAAACAAACAGCAACAATGGCAAAACCACTGCAGAGTTAATAGAATCTGCTTTCCAGAATCGCCACGCTATACAATTTAAAGTGTCCGGTTTTTAATAACAAATTTGAGGTATACAGATAAACAAGAAAATATGGTCAGGTGGAGGGAGAAAAGCAGACAACAGAAACTACCCTTGAAAGGGTCCAACACTGAATTTACTACACAAAAACACTAAATATTTTCAAACAGTTAAAGAAAAACATGATTAAAAACTAAAGTATGGGGCTGGTGAGATGGCTCAGCGGCTTAAGCGCCTGCCCGGCAAGCGCGAGGGCCTGAGTTCGACTCCCGGTACCCACATATGAAAAAGGGGCCGGTGATATCGCTCAGCGGCACGGGTGCCTGCTGGTGTGCAAGGTCCTGAGGTCGACCCCCGGTACCCACAAAAAAAAAAAAAACTAAAGTATGAAAATCATATCTCAGAAAATATCAATAAAGAGATAAAAATTATTTTAAAAGTACCAAATAGAAATTCTGGAGTTTAAAAGTAAAATAACTAGAAGAATAAGATTCCTAGCAAAATTCAGCACCAAAACTGATGCTTTCAGCCAGGGATAGTGCTGCACGCCCGGGCAACTTAGCCAGACTCTGTCTCAAAAGTTTAAAAAGGGACAGGGGCAGGGGGTTAGGGATGTAGCTCAGTGCTAAGGCCCTGGGTTCAATCTCCGCAAAAAATCTGAAATTTTTAATGAAATAATAGATAAGTCCATTGAAACTGGCCAATTTGGAAATGGAAAGATTAAATAGAGAATAAAAATGAACACGGCCTCAGAAACCTGTGGGTGCCATCAGTCATGAAACACACACTGGGAGACCTGGCTGCTCGGTTGCCTCACCAGCTAGGTCCATTCAGGCTATGATAAGAGACAGCCTCATCTGGTGCCTTATAAATAACAGAAATTTATTTCTCGCAGTTCTGGAGGCTGAGAAGTCCAAGATAAGGCACGGGCATATTTACCGTCACCAAAGGCACCCATTCCCATATATGGCACCTTCTTGGTGTGTCCTTAATTCTGAAAGGAACAAGGTAGCTCTCTGGGGACTTTTATAAAGGTACTGATTCCACTCACGAGGGACCCACGCTCAGGACCACATCAATGACCTCACGTCCTAACAGCATCACTCTGGTGGTTATGTTTGAACACATGAATTTGGGAGGAAGGACACTGGCATTCAGTCTGTAGCATTTGCAAACTCACATCTCCCCTTATTCTGTCTTTGTTTCAGTGAATTCATTACAGAAACTTAGAAAACAAAAGGGAGCTTTCAGAGTAACCACGTGCAGGTATCAGCATGTTACACTGACCTCTGCAAAAATAAACACAATAACCCTTAAATAAATTTAAACTGGAATATAGGACATTTTGCCAGATTCTAAGAGATAAATGCGAATTTCTCTTTTCTGCCCAGTAAACAACTTTGTTGGTTAGATTTCATATTTTAACATTTGATAGTTTACAAGCTGCAAGTCTGAGTATGTTCTTCAAGAGAAAAAATCAATATGAGGTAGAAAACAACCACATAGAAAGAATATTTATACAAGGACTAAAGGCTCCCCTTCTTACAAAGCCAGTGGGAATGATTATGGAACTCACTTCTAGAGGGATGCGTAAAGGCTCAGGGTGGCGTGTGTGCTGATACAGGTAGGCACTGTTCGTATTACTCGAGAATTCCCATTTCCATATATAGCTATCCGGAGAAATAAACACAACATTGACTGATTGTGCCAGGAAAAGAATGTGCAATGTGGTATAAGCACTTTCTTTTCTTTTCCTGAGTAGAATAGTTGTGAGAAATCTCCCTCAAGCTGCAGGGACTTGTGGGATTTGCTTTCTAGCTTCCCCTTTGGGAGCCGCGGGGCTCATTAGAATGGAAGGTGTCCGTGAAGACTCCTGCCTGTACTGTTGGAGATCTAAACCATTTCTTTTAGGCTCTGCAATAATCACTTTTCCCACTAAAAATTTAACAGATAAGCCTTCTCCAGTGAATTGCTGTGTAGCTCGCTGAGATCAAAATTGAAAACTATGAAAACAGTATTACAACTTGAATGTAATAGGCCCAAAGCAGAATTATTGATTTCTAACCTTTCTAAACTTCTTCCCCTGGTTTTCTCCATCTCAGTAAACGACACCACAAACCACTTAACTGCTTAAGCTAAAACCCAGGAGAATTTCTCATTCTTCCTTTTCTCTCACCGCCAACATCCAAACCATCATCAAGTCTCTCTGGCTCTAACTCCAAAACATGTCTTTAATTCATCCACTTCTCGCTATGCCTGCTGCTCCCAAATGAGGCCAGCCTATCACTTGTCACCTGTGGAACATCTCAATAGCCTGCTCACCAGGCTGCTTGATTCTTCCCCTGCCCCAGTGCAGCACAATCTCCCCTGAGCAACTGGATTGTTCTCAGCAGGCCATATCACTTTCCTTACACAAGCCCATCTCCCCATACAATCAAAGTCCCATCCCCCATAAAATCAAACCCAAGCCATTTATGGAGTCCAGTTCTTTCAGGTCCTCTCTTCCTCCTGGCCTCCCCTACCAGCTCCCTTCCATCATTAGACAGATCCCTCTGGTGTGCCAAGATCACTCCCACATTAGATCTTTCCATATCTAGAACGTTCTGATCTTTCTATGATGTCCTAACAGTATCCTCAATAATGACTGCCTTCTCATATCGCTCCTGTTACGGTTGTTTAATCACAGTACTTATCTTTATTTAAAATCATCTTCTTTACATTTTAATCATTCATGAAACATAATCCCCATGGAAGGCAGCTTCGTGTTATCCCTCACTTTTCTCCCAGCTCCTAGAAGACAGCATGGCTGTCTAGAAATTCAATAAATATATGTTTAGCGATTGAGTGCTTTTCAGGACTGCATTTACTGAGCAGTGCATAAGTTTGTCAAAATCCAGTCAGTTCTTTTCTGCTAGCATTTTTTTAGTGCCTTAGTAAGTATTAGGCATGACTCCAGGAGCCAAAGCCATGAAGCCTAAAATTATTCCAATGTATTCTTTGTTCTCAGTGCTGGCCAGGTGAGGGCCCACAGTGGACTATGACTGATATTAAATTATTGGTTTATTATACCAGATAAGATTATTTCAGCCAGGCATGGTGGAAATAATCCTCCTCAGCTATTTGGGAGGCTGAGGCAGAAGAATCACACAAGTTCAAAACCAGCATGGACAAGTTAGTGAGAACCAGTTTTAAAATTTTAAAAATAAATAAAAAAGCTGGAGATGTAGTTCAGTGTTCCCTGGCTTCAGTCCCAAGTACCATCACCAAAAGAACTTATTACAGAAGAGATTTAACATCTTCATAGTTTCCTAGATAGGTTTCCAATTAATAGCTTTTGGGTCACTAATAATACTATACTACAGTACTGTATTATTAAAGTGGGTATTATATAAATATTTATAAAATAGACTCCACATAAGAACATGATCCTATAGTGAACAGCTGATGGCCAAGGGAGGGTCCCATCTACTGGTCTGTCCCTGTGGTACGACAGACACAAATGCAGAGTTTGACTCCAGGATGAGCAACCTGCTGATAAGACCCAGCATCTTCGAGTACCTACTGGAAGGCACTATGGTTGGCAAAGTCTGTACTAGATTGCAGGACATGATACGGAATCGAGGCAATTCAGCAACTATTTCTTGGCGCCTACTGCATACTGGGCACTCTGCAAGGCACAGAGAGGCAGACTGGACTAAGTTCACTGAAGATGAAATATGTTGTATTTATTGAAGCCCAAGCCTCAGCCATTTTACTCTTCTTTATTTAGAGACTAATAACAAGTAACCTTAAAATAATAATTAATAAGAACTTTATGAATGCTAGAGCATTTAATCTTTATAAAAATCTCTATGAAGCGGTATTATTATCACCCTTATTGGAAAAATGCATGAAGCTGCAACACAGAGATGAGGTAACTGGCGCAATGCTACATCTGGTGACCGGGGAGCCTTGCTCAATACCAGCAGCACCTCCACCAACTCAGTCTCCAGACTGAGAAATCGGAGAAACTCTGTCCTGCACCCCACCCTGCATCCAGTCTTATTTCTCTTGACGCTGACTCTTTAACTTGTGGTCCTTCCTCCAGTTATTTGACTTGGGGTCTTCTTTCTCTAGTTATTACTTTTGGTAATATCTCACCTTCCTTTGCCAAGAGCCTGAGCCAGCAGCTCTCTCTCTCTCTCTCTCTCTCTCTCTTTCTCTCTGTCTCTCTCTCTCTCATTGTGGACAGCAGTGCCCTCTCCCAACCCCAAGATTCGCTGACAGCCACTGTCTTCGGGCTCTGGTGACTGTCCAAATGGACTGGTTATTTTGAATTCATTCATTCAACAAAAAGTGGGGCGCTGTGTTCCCCACACAGACGCCTTGGAAAATATACAATATAGGAACCAAAGGCAGCTGAACAACCGTAAACAAATATTTTAAATCCACACTATCGGTTGCAATGTAAATGCAAGACTGTTCTCTTTTCCAATAACATAATTTGCCAAAGGGACACTACTCCCAGAACAATGAAGATGACAATAGCACTGCAAAGAGACAGCATTCTCAAAAATGTGATCTGCTTGAGGGGAAATTATAATTGCCACTCTCCATTTTTTTAACAGGCTTCTTTTCTACACTGTTACTCTCATCTTGTCAACAAGGCGTTTTTATGTAGGTGTGGATATGTGTTTGTGTTGTCTTTTTACTTTTGAAGGAAATTATTATGTACAATTGTATTTGTTATACAGAGGAAAGTCAGTTGGCCACTGCTTAAAAGACCCACAATGAGTCATAAATATTAAATTTCTTTTGAAGCATTTGGCACTCAGCAATGTTGGTTTCTACATAATGTGTATATAACTCCAGGTCTTACCAGCCTATGAACCACACGTTAAGTGTGCAATACTAGATTATCCCTAGATCCTCCTGGAATATAACCTACTTCCCAAGAGACAAGCACTTGGACAGGCCCCTCTCCCCCTTTACAGTGTTTAGCTGAAAGTCCCAAAATAGGGCAGGGAGAGGTCACATGTAATTTTCCCTCCTGCTTGTAATTCTGCTGTCCCTCTGTTCCAGCCCAGCTCTTGCCATCTTTCTGATCTGTTTTCCAATCACTTGTCTTGGAAAGCTTCCTGGGACTCTCCTGGGGCTGCTTACGAGGAAGCCCTGACCTAACCTTTACTCCCAGTGCCCTTGAAGTGTCTCTTCTCACTGCTGTGGCCACCTGGAGCTCTGTAACTGGCTGACGGTGAATCTCTATCACTAAATGTCACCTGCAATGGTCCTCTGTGCTGCCAAAACTCTGTCAGGCTGTCCATGTGTTGTCCTTGCTCTGTTTTAGACCTTGGCTGCTCACATCTCGAGCTGATGGGAAAAATATTTCATGTCTCGTGTCCCTGTGTTTGTAAAGGAAGAAGCAGTGCTTTTAGTACAGTTACTTAAGCAGCCTCATGCTGAAGTTCTAGCTGTCTCATTTTGCATCCTTGTCCTACCCTAGAAACATAGGCAGCTTCAGGTGTTGGATCAACCATGGTTCAAATATAATATCATTCCACACATTGAACAGTGCCTTCCTCAGCTCACCTTCCTGCTCTTTGTTACAGCTGGAATATCTGGCTGCCAGGGCGTCTTTAGCTTCCTCCATTGACTTTGTTATCCTGCTTATCCTGTGTCTGCTCTTGTTTTCATCTGGCCTGTAATCTGGTGCCCATCTACTCCCCAACGTGTCTGACATACCTGCCTATCTATGTCTGAATTTGAATGGCCAAGAGTTTTCACACATCTTCCTATGCCTCATGGAGGGGATACAGCCATTTAACACTGTGTCACTCCCGTTTCCCAACTCTTTACGGGATGAACTGATAATACAAAGGACAAGAAATAGGTCTGATAGCAGAAAGAGTAAAGCTGAACATGGAGTGGAGTGGTCGGTACTGAGGGTTAAGCTGGATTAAAACCAAACTCAGCGCTCACCCTACCAGGTCAATACAGATACTGAAAGAAAGACAGACTGGCAATTAAGCAAATGTGACACAGAAGGTCAAAAGTCACAGTGAATGAAAATCGGAGAAAGACAAGAGAATACATGGTTCAGTTGCAGAGTAAAGCAGAGGTCCAAAACCTTTTCACCTGGTTGGCATGGGGGATAGTTCATAAAAAGAAAATCCATGGAGCACATGAGCAGTCACAGGATATGCAGACATCAATAGCAAGGGAGGAACCTAAAAACCATGGCAGCCTGCTCACTCAGACCAAACTGCTCGGCTGCAGCTAACCTCAAGTAAACCTTGCCTGTGAACCTAAGAGGAAGAGATCAGAAAGTAGCACATCTGCAGACAGAAAAGAGTAGGAAAACACCACAGAGTTAGTTAAGAGGCATTTCCTTCAGAAGAACCATGACATCAAGGGGGATGAATGCCTCTTCACATATATTTCACTGAAATCCCATTGCTCATGATTAGGTTAGGTTCTAGAAGTTACTAAGCTTGAGGACTTCCCAAATTGTTCCTAAGTCTTGTCAGTTTTATGGTTTGTGTCCAGATGTCCCCTCAAAGCCTCATTCAGTCATGGGGGACAGGCTTCTTGGAGGCAGCTGAATTTAGAGTTTGTGATTGGTTCATGGTCCAATGAAGGGATTAAGGTATGTATGAGTGCTACACCTGCCCAAAAGCAGGTAGCCTGCATACAATATAAAAGACACAAATAGACTTCTCTCTCTCTCTCTCTTTCTCTCTCTCTCTCTCTCATTGCTTTTGCTATCTTCTGCTGCCATGATCTGTTGCCCCTCTGCCATGTGCTACCCTGCCTCGAACACAGTCAATTATGGACTGAAACCTCTAAAAACTGTGAGCTAAATAAACCTTTCCTCCTGTAACCTTGGGTGTCAGGTATTTTGTCTCAGCACCGAGAAAAGTAACTATGACAGCCAGTAAATCCAAAGGGATAATATGCACGAGACTACTGTCACCATCTGCTTTTGGTAGACAGATTAGATAAGAACTTTCTCCCGTTTTCCTTCATAAAATTTCAAAGTTGAAAACCCCTAAATGGAAAAGCTTCCTTAGAGCAAAAGTGGAGTGTGGATAGACAAAAGTCTTATGTAGAAAACGAGTGATTTGGACACCTGGATCTTCCTCTCTTTCCAAAGCTCTCATCTCCTCAAGCCGAGGAAAACAGCTGCCAACTTGTAATTCTATGCATTCCATACTGTTCACATAAATATATATACAGGTGGATATTATGTTTTCTCCTAAAAAGCAATGTTATGCCAGACATGATGGCACATGCCTGTAATCCCAGCACTCAGGAGGCTGAGGCAGAGGGATTGCCAGGAGTTCAAGGCCAGCCTGGGCTACATAATGAATTCAAGGTCAACCTGGACTAAACAACAAGACCCTGTCTCAAAAACACAAACAAACAAAACAAAAGTGTTATTTGATTCTTTTGAACATCTTTCTAGTTATAAGCAAGGTTTCACAATGCTCTATCATCAAATTTTTTTAATTTTTTTTTGTGTGGGTACCGGGGGTCGACCTCAGGACCTCGCGCACCAGCAGCCGCCTGTGCCGCTGAGCAATATCACCGGCCCCTTTTTCGTTTGTGGGCTCCGGGAGTCAAACTCAGGACCTCGCGTTTGCCAGGCAGGCGCTTACGCTGCTAAGTCATCTCACCGGCCCAAATTTTTAAATTTTTAAATAATAAATCATCTAACAATTTTATTGGATCCTTCTTTGATGTAGTGAAATGTAAAATTGGCAAAAAAAAAAAATGTGGCCTAGACATCTGAGTTCTTTACTTTCCATACATTCTGTATTTCAGGAAAAATATCTTATGCAGATGAGAAAATTATTTTTTTTTTTAGTTTTTTTTTGAGACAGGCTCTCACTATGTAGTCCATGCTGGCCTCATCCTCCTGCCTCAGCCTCCCAAGTGCTATGATTACAGGTGTGTGCCACCATGCCCAGTGAGAAAATTATTATTAATTATATTCATTGCTCTTCAACTTAAAGGTGTGTTACTTCAGAAGGAATTTAGAAAAATAAAAGTATCGTTAAATTTAGTATATTCCTATAATTGCAATATTTTTTGATAAAATAATTTTATTTAATCATGGCTTTAAATATAACTTCACAAAAATCCTGGAGCTACAGATTTAGCTTATTTAGATTATGGGAATTCTCTGCCATTTTAAGTTGGTTAGGAAGGTCAACTTTCATTTCCCATTAGCCATAGAAGATCTATTCTCTGTCAGAAAAAGTCTGACTCTATTTGCCATTTGCAATAAGTATGTTATTATGTACTTTAGATAATAGGTTATTTTGCAAGACAAAAAAATAAATAAATACATAAATAAAGCACATCTTGTATTTACTAAAATTATTCAGGATTAAATTAGTGTAGACCTAGTGAATTTATACACTTATTACATAATAAGTTTTTATGTAATAATAGATCAATATCCTATTATTCATGTTCTACCTAACAACAATATAACATATTACTAAAATTGTCGAGGTCCAACACACCCCGCGGGCCCCGGTGGAGCAGGCCCAGCGCGCCACAGTGGAGCAGGTCCAGCAAATGGCTGGACACTGTTTCCCGAGAGGCCCCACGGAACCAGCAGTTGGGGAGTGAGGTGAAGGGCTCCGGGCAAACCCCAGTAACAGCACAGTACTGGGTCGCTTCACTGCCAAAGTCCCGGGGTGGAAGGAGGGAAGAACCATCGAGTCACAGTGGACTGCTGGCAGCTGGGAAGCAGACTAGGGGGAATTCCGATGAGAGGTAGGAGCTGGGCTTACCCAGACTCCACACCGGTGGCCGCCTTAGCCCAGCAGTGCAAGCAGCCAAGCAGCCTTGGCCGGTGGTGGGACAAGGGCACTGTCCCTGCCCTATGAGCAGTGGGTAAGAGGAGTCAGGGGTGCGGAACAGAGGAAGCAGTGCCAGGTCCAGAAGAAGCCAACTGTACCCGGGTCTGGGAGCCACCCTGAGCCCTCCCTACCCAAGGGCACCACAGCAGCTGGGAGAGTGCCGTGGAGACAGACAGGGTGAGGAGAAATGGACACCCAGAACATTATCAGCTGAAGACCAGGCCCAGCCCCCACCTCCAGATCAGCCACGATCAGCCCAATAACCAGCACAAATCCTACTGCAAGCTTGGTGGGGTTACACAGCATATTCTCGGGTCCAACTTGGACACTTCCACAGAACTGTGGACACCAGAGGAATTTTACTATTTTTCTTTTTCTTTGTTTGAGTGGTTTTACTTTTCAATTTGGTTGGAGTGTTTTGGTTTGGTTTGGGTTTGATTATTTATTTACTTATTTATTTTTGCTATTTATGCTTCTTATCTTGATTTTTGTTTTTTTAAATTCATCTTTCTCTCTTCTCTCAACTATCTCTATTGATTTTATGACACCCCCATATGAGTGAACATAGGCTCTTCTCTTGATGGTTCACTTCAATATTCTTTTGCTTTCTCTTTCATTCTTTCTCTCCCGCACTCCCCTCCAGTTTCCCAAAATGTGGGTGAACATGCATTGCCTTACAACCTTGCTTCTACTATATTTCTCCTCATTCATCTCTCTGTTTGGTTCCCTATTGCTCTTAAATACTCCCCAATCAGGATAAAATTAATCCACTAAGGGGAAACTCAATGCATACGAGTTCCTGGTATATGTTGCATTTTGTTATAAAACTGTAGAACTTGCTCCTACAGTTTAAGGTACTAAATTAATAGTTACCACAGTTTGTCAGTTGCTAGGCTGTGTTTGATGCTGTTATTGCTAACTGTACTACGTTAGCTAGGATGTCATACATGTTGTAATCAGTTTTTCTCTCTTGTATGACAACACTGTGATCATCTGGGGTAATAACCACCACCATAGTCCAGTACCAAAGGGCAGGGTACCAAGCCAAATAGAGAGCAACTTCTCATCCTTAATAAATTGGGAAGGCAGGATCTTGGAATAGACACAAAGACCAAGTACCACTTAGACCTAGAAGACATCTCTGAGGAATAGACATTTCCTAGAGAAGCCTCGATATTAGTGATAAAACTATCTACCATGAGAAATCTACAAGCACCAACACAGAAAGCAAAACAAAATAAAAAATAGAAAATGACAAGGCACAGAAGCAAACTGCAAGCCCAGACCTCCAGCCATCCCAGGACAATTCCAGAGCACAACAAGATAGGAGAAATTGAAAGTCATACACCAGAACTTCCTGAAATGATAGCAGCAGAAGTAAAAAAATTGGAGGTGGCTATAGAGAAAATAATTTCTCGGGTAAAAGAAAAAAATGACAGTCAAAATGAAAGACATGTCCAACAAACCTAGAGTAGACACAGACAAAAAAAATAGAGGAGCTTAGGAAAATGATGGAAACCATGAATGCTCAACATAGGAAAGAAATGGAAGTAATGAAAGAGATCTAAACAGATATCAAGGAAATTAAAAATGTCATTGAAAGTATATGCAACAGATTGAATGAAGGTGAAGATAGAATATCAGCTCTAGAAGACAAGATTGCAGTTAGTGACCACAAAAAGAAAGACATCTTAAAAATAGCAAGGCAACATGAGAAATCAATCCAACTGAGGCAAGATGAAGCAAAGAAGAACAACATAAGACTGGTTGGAGTCAATGAGAAAGCTGGAGACAGCACAAACACCATAAAAAACCTCTTCACAGAAGTAATGGCAGAAAACTTCCCAAACATGGATAAAGAATTTAACATACAAGTAAGTAAAGCGTATAGAACTCCAAGCAGCCATGACCAAAATAAAAATCTATACCAAGGCATATAATAATCAAGATTCCAGAAATTCAGCATAAGAACAGGAAGTTAAAAGCTGTTAGAGAAAAGAAACAAATCACCTATAAAGGAAAGCCCATCAGAATCACATCAGACTTCTCAACACAAACCCTCAAGTCGAGGAGAGCTTGGAGTGAAGTATTTGAAGCCCTAAAAGAAAACAACCTCCAACTTAGATTGATGTACCCTCCAAAACTATTTTTCAAAATCAGTGGAGAAATAAGATACTTCCATGAAAAAGAACAACTGAAGAAATTCATGACCACCAAACCAGCTTTCCAAAATGCTCTGAAGTACATTTTAGAGAGATAAGGAAGACCACATTCCAAGAACACCAACAGAAAGAACCCACCAGGCAAGGCAAGCAATTAAACAGAGGGGAAAGACAGGGTACCAACAGAAAAATAATATGATAAGAATAAACCAATGTATATCAGTTATAACCATCAATGTAAATTGTCTCAATTCACCAATCAAAGAAACAGACTGTCAGATTGCATCAAGAAACAAGATCCAACAATATGCTGCATACAAGAAACACATTTAACTCAGAAAGAAATTCATAGACTGAAAGTCAAAGGATAGAAAGCAATACTCCATGTGACAGAATCCCAGAAAAAAGCAGTGGTAGCTATTCTATTTGCAGACAATGTGAACTTCAAGCCAAGACTGATCAAAAGAGACAAAGGAGTTCACTACATTCTTGTAAAAGGAAAACTCCAAGAAGAAGAAATAGCAATCATAAATATATATGCACCAGGTGCACCCAACTACATTAAACAAACATTAACAGACATAAAAAATCATATAAGCACTAACACAGCTGTAATGGGGGACCTTAATACCCCACTGTCACAAATAGACAGATCAACTACACAAAAAATCAACAAGGAAATATCAGAATTAAACCAAACCTGTGAACAAATGTATTTAGTAGATGTCTACAGTGTTCCACCCCACAACATCAGAATACAGCTACACATAGGATATTCACCAAAATAGACCATATACTGGCCCATAAAACATGCTTAAGTAAATGCAAATGAATTGAAATTATCCCATGCATATTATCTGACCATAGTGCAATGAAATTGGAAATCAACATCAAAAGAAACCACAAAAACTACATAAACACCTGGAAATTACATAACACCCTCCTGAACAACCAATGGGTCAAAGATGAAATTAAAGAAGAAATTAAACAGTATCTACAATTGAATGACAATGCTGATACTGGAATGTATGGGACACAATGAAAGCAGTCCTAAGAGGGAAATTTATAGTGCTGAATTTTCCCATCAGAAAAAGAGAACTAGCTCAAATAACCTAATGTTGAACCTCGAACTTCTACAAAAAGAACAAATCAAACCCAAATTTCATACAAGGGAGGAAATTATAGACAAGAGCAGAAATTAATGCAATTAAGACGAAGAAAGCAGTACAAAGAACCAATGAATCAAAGAGTTGGTTCTTTGAAAGATTAAATAAAATTGATAAACCCTTAGCCAAACTTATCAAAAAGAGGAAAGACTCAAATTCATGAAATTAGGAATAAAAAAGATAAAATTGTGTTATTTATAAAGCAAGAAATATGATTAAAAGGTACAGAATTCAGTAAATATATTTTGATGCTTGGCTTTTAGGAGGAATTAAATAAGAATAGAAATTTTTAAAATCAGAAATAAATCCATTTATCTATTATACATTATCATCAAACCTTACTTATGTAATTATGAAAGGCCATATACTGCTAAAAGCCAATCAGATGATTGGCTAGATGGCCTCTTTTGTTGTTGTTAATAAGAAGTGGAAATACTAAATATTTTATGAGATAAAATATGGATTTACTGTGTTTGAAATAAACATTTCAAAACATAGTTTGATAAAAGAGCTATTACAATTAAATAACGCTTCCAAAATCTCAAAGAAACTACATAAAGTTTTGTCTGTAAGTTTTATCCACTGTATCTTGAAAATTTTGGTAGCACTGGGAAATATTTCAGTTATATTTTAAAAAATCAATAATAGTAATCTATACTACTTTCAGTATTGGAAGGTGCTTTTTGTTCTCAGCTAATTATATGTCAAAAGAATAATTATGGAAAATAATTGAAATGAACTTGTATTTTCATAAAGTTCTTTCAATGCTCGATAATTTTTTTTTAAGTGTCTGATACTTTTTACCACTTTGTTTTGCTTTTATGGGACCTTCCCTCAGAGCTGGGTAGTCTTTATAGTTGGAGGACTGAAGAAATTGATCACTACTACTACTGCACTAGGCCGTCATCTGTCTGAATTCTGAATATACCAAGGACAAAACTACCAATTTGCCAATAAAAAGCTTCACTTTTAACAGCAGTGTATTTAAGACAGGAAATCTTATGAGTCATGGTGCCTTGATTGTATTTAACAATGCCTCCTTTTTTATTTGGCATTTTTCAAGTTTATATACCCCAGGAAAGATTCTTGGGTAAATGAGAAGAAATATCTCCATTTCTTCAAATGCAAGGAGAGTTGTTATGAACTTAGACTCCATCTCAGCTACTCAGTTTTAGGAAAGAATGTACACAGAAGTTGAAGACCTAAGATTGAATATCTAACCCTGTACCTGCACAACCTTTTGCAAATCACCATGTGGTCCAATTCGAGATCCACTGGCCTAGTGTACTTTACACTTGAGCTAAAGGTCTTCCATGTAGGTTTTGCTTTTTATATGGGATATCATATACACGGGTCCTCCTCACTTACTAAGTTTCCCAAGGTTTCCGCTAAGAAAGCTCTATTCTGGAGAATCTCTTGAAAGTCGACTCCAGAAATAATAGTGAATAGTTACGGTTTCAAATTTTGCCTAATCTCTGTCTTCAAAGACCTGCTCCAGTCCTCTGTGCTGTGTGTGATTCAGTAAATACCTTTCAACTCCTTTGGTTATAGTCACTTCCTGTTTTGGGTGTGAGCTGAAAAGCTGCCCATTGTGAAGAACCAAGACACTTCCTGTGAAACACAATTAATGACCCCTCCAAGGGATCGCTGCCACATCTTAACCACACCCATGCTCACTAGTCTATGGTTTCATTTACACCCTCAGAAAACATTTTTAAAATGTTAGTATAAGGGACTTTAATGATTATGAAACATTATCATGGTATTCAACCAATCCAAATGCATACGAAATATTCCATTTTTAAAATGTTCATTTAAAAAGGAACATATAATATTATTTCCATTTATTTGTTCAGCAAAGAGTTACTGAATACTTGTGTGCCAGGTTCTCATGGTAAGTGATGTGGATACAGAGATGAAAAACAGGATTGTGAACAACAGGCTTGTAGAATAGGTAGGTGAGTGGTGGCCAGGGCACAGGGTTGGAGGAGGCTGGGGAGTGCCGCTATGAAGGATGGCACAAGGGAGATCCTTTGTGACAATAGGACAATTCTGGGTCCACAGGTGGTCATAAAGCAAAGTTAGCAGACTTTCTTTTATAAAGGGACAGACAGTAAAGATTTGCAGAAAGTTATTCTTGAAGAAACCATTCCCATTAGCAAAAGAGGTTTTTCTTGTAGTTGGTTCTCTCTGAAAAATCTGAAGGACTCTCACAATCAAATCAGACTCTCTGCCTTCTGGGATGAAGCTATAGGCCCTGCTAATAGAGCAAAGGAGGGTAAAAGCCCATGGTGAATGTGGGGGAAAAAGATATATTAGTCATTTTACCCTCACTGGGACAAAATACCTGATATCTGCGACTACAAGGAGGAAAGGTTTATTTTACTCACAGTTTTGGTGGACTCAGTCCATGGCGGGAAGCAGCAAGGAAAGCTGCTTATCCCATGGCAGTCAGGAATCAAAGGAGAAGCTGGAGAGCAGAATACACCCCTCCAGTCATGGCCCCAGTAATCCATCTCTGACCTAGTCCTACCTCCTAACAGCACATTCAGCTGTGGGCTCGTCAGTGGATTAACCTATTGATGAATACAGCACTCACATAATACAATCACCCTCCAAAATCCCCATTTCTGAATACATAAGACATTTGGGGGAAAGTTTGGATCTAACCCATAACAGAGGAAAAGGAGGAAACCAGAAGAAGGATAGCTCCTTCATGTTGGATTGACATTATAAGAAAGTAACTATTTATATTATGATCACAAACTACAGCTTATGGGGCAAATCCAGCTCACTGTTTGCTTTTGTAAGTAAAGCTTTATTGGGATACAGCCATTCATTTATGCATTATCATTTATGCTGTATTAGCACCACCATTCCAGAGTTAAGTAGTTGTAACTGAGATGATATGGCTCATAAAGCTTGAAATATTTACTATCTGGCCCTTTCTGAAAAAAATTCCTGACTCCTATGTTGCATCCCTCAGCCCAGTCAATGCAGGTATTCAAGAAACAAACCTACGTAGCATTTGACATTTTATAGTACTCCACAAATATTATCTTGTCCCTCACACATTTGAGGAAGAATGACAAATTTATCTTTCAGTAATTTTCAAATATGAAAACTGAATTTCAGGAAAATGTTTTGCTTAAGGCTATATAAGTAGAGGACACATTCTGATTTCTTGGTCAATTAATTTTTCTTTCATTTTTGTGTTTTTTTATATAGTATAATATTAAATTTCAGACAGTCTGTTTAGATATTGAAAAAATTCTAAATGATTGACATGCATAAACTTGAATATATAGATTTCTAAAATTCACAGTTGACCAATCTTGAAAGTCTGTTGTGGGTGGCCTGGTGCTATCATCTCTCACCAATTCACCCAGAAAACCCTCTCTACCTGGACAATTCAGACTAAATGTCATTTTGTCACAAAAGTCTTCCTGAAGTTGCTGAATTGGTCATGTTCTTTTTATATGCTCTATTTTTCCTTCAAAGTACTTGTCATGGATGGTATTATATTTTTAACGTGTGTGTGCATGATTTCTGTTGTTTGATATCTATCAGTACTTACTAGGCTATAAACATTTTCCAGAACCAGTGTGTTTTGCTAAATCCAATGTGAGCATAAGGCAGGGTGCCTAAATGTTTCTTATACAAATGAAAGAAGTTTGTCCATCATGGAGCTACGCTTCCCAGGCGACCTTTCTGGCTGAGGACCATTTCATCACTAGCTGAACAATTATTTGCGTGGCGGGGCACTTCACTTTGAACAGCTGTAATTATTAGTATTTTTAAAGTATTGAAGTCTATCTGCCTAATTTTTAGCAAATAGTTATAGTTCCTTCCTAACAATATAGTTCTTCATAGGAATAAACAAGCATACTGTCTCTTCTTTATTACTGTCCCTGAGATATTTGAAAATCTTCACTGTGAATTATTCTAGATGAGAGTTCCCCATTCTTTTTTAGCTATTCCTTTTCTGACTTGAGTTCTGAGGCTGCTTTATTCTGACTGGCCTCATCTCTACAGAGATTAACAGAGTAGACTCTTCAGTCAGAATTCCTGGTTAAACCTTAGTGTTGGGTTCACTATCTCAAGAAATCTTGGCAAATTTCATAGCCTTTCTCTATTTTCAATTCCTTATTTATGAAGTGGAAATAATAATAGTATTGACCCTCATAAATTAGAAATAAATGAGTTATTATATGCAAATACCTTAGAGCGTACATGGAGAATAGTAACCACTCTTTGGAATCAGAAAATAATAATATATAAACACTACACAGTATCTTTTATGATTTTTGTTCTATAAATCAACCAATCACAATTTGATTGGGGCAGCAGAGATGAGTTATGGAATATGGATACTAACACAGATGGCTCTTCACATATAATGATTTGACTTACAATTTTTCGACTTTGCAATGATGTGAAAACAATACAGATTCAGTAGAAATCATGCTTCTAATTTTGAATTTTAACATCTTCCTGGGATGACAATGTGGTATGACACCCACACGATGGTGGCCAGTGGCAGCAACCTGCACATCAGTCAGCTGTGCAATCACAAGGGTTGACATATGGTCCTCTACAGTGTGCAGTGTTGCTAAGCTACGATATTCTGCAGGTTAGGTGCATTAGATGTATTTTCAACTTTGGTATCTTTGACTATCTATGGATTTATCAGGATGTAAACTAAGGAGCATTTATATAAAAATTCCATAATTTTGGAAAGTGGGAAAGTGATGATCTGAAAGAAGCAGATGGAAAATGAAAGGAGTCACCAAGTCAATATGAGAGCCCCAGGTCTCCCAACTGCCCAAAGAAATGTTACAAAGGAGATCTGGTGGAAAAGCCTATGTCAAAAATGTGGACCAGTGTTCTAGCATCTGGTGGTAAGCCAGAGGCCCCTACTGGTCAGTAGTCAGGAAGAAAGGCTGGATGCAGAGAAGAGAATAAAGAGAATATATCAGGACCAAGTGTGTCTCCAAATCTACCTACCACCTCAGAAGACAATGGCTGCTGCTTAATTTCCACCACCCAAATCTCAGGAAAGAAGCCATTTTTCTAATTAATTCAGAATTACACTATCAAAAGGATTCAGGAAAAACATGTCCATATTAAATAGTTGATAATAAATGTACAGTATGGTATGTGGGATGGCTTCAGTTTTACAACCTATCTCTTAAAACTGCCACCAATAGTGCAACCCAGGCAGGGCAGAAGAGCATAGCACGAGGGGTTCCTGCAACCACGCTCTGCAAGAACTTCCAGGTCTGGTTAACTTCCTGCAAAGCATGCTTGATTTTGGTGGTTTTCAGCATAGTTGTTTCATACTGAACATTCTGACATTGAAAATTCCATGTCCCTCTCTACATGTACTGTGCTGAAACAGATCTCTGTTCATATATTTGCATTTTTTATAATTTCCTCTCATGATTTCAACCTATTATAAAGTGGCAATTGTGGTTCTATCTTTTCCAGTTGATGTCATTTCATATCTTGATTCTGATAGGCAGACATTAGCTAGCCCTCTTATATTTGTTTTATATGCAAAGTAATACACACATTATTGGGGGTCCAGGTGAGATGCACTGAATGGGCTTGATCACCGTGGCATTTCTCAAACTGGAAACATCCCGTGGAATATTAGTTAATCCACGATATGTTCAGGCAAACGCTGTGTACTATCCTGCTTTCTTCATGCCTCACTAAATAACTCGGGAATCCCTGGGCTCAGCAAAATACAGTTTTGCTGTTGAATATTCCAGAGACTCTATTTTGTGAATACATTGCTGTAAAGTTCCTTACTAACCTGTTTTCTCCTGTTCTAGGGGCACCAAATCAAGGGTATTGTGACCCTGACATTTCCATTAACAGTTATGCACAGTATTGAAACTTTTCTCACTCACCCTAACCAAACCTCCTCCAAAGAACACTTATTTCTCAGTTCACCAACCAGAGGGGCTTGATGAGGTCCCGTGTAGCTCATGCCGATTAACCGCCATAGTTCTGAATTTCGGGGAAAAGGTATGGGAAGTGGGTGGCTAGTGCTTGCCCTCCTCCTCCCAGAAGAGCCTTAAACTTTTTATGTAGATTGGGCCATCTCTTCCTAGTACCAGTTTCATATCCCAAGGACCTAAGAAAGCACAGCATTGTTCAAGTGAAAAATAAATTCTAAGGGACTAGGGGTAGCTCAGTAGTAGAGCTCTTGCCTAGCAGGCACAAGACCCTGGGCCTGATCCTTAATGTTATCATTTGTGAAATTAAATGGCCACATGAAAGGCTCTATTCTGAAAAGGGGCAGCTCCTGTAGCCTGCAATCTCCATCCTTAGATAAAGCACAGGACAGGATCCTCAGCCTCTTCTTAAATCCTATTTAATCTTTGCTCTGACATGTACCCAGTTATTTACCTACTAGGATTTCAAGGAGCCTTAAATAATCTCTATGAAGTGCTGAGCATAGGTAATAGAGTGGAATACATGCTCCATAAAGGGGAGCTGTTATAGTGACTTATTATTTTAATCTCCTTTATTTCCTTAGGGACCATAAGAACAGGGAACAAGTCGTATGTTCGTATCCTCCTAGCAATTAGCACAGTGTCTGGCTCATACGTGACTTAATAAATATTTATTGAAGAAATGAAGCTGCTTATTTCATATTTTTCTGTTTTCTATGCCTATGTTTCTTGGGTCACTTTTACTAAAATAAGAATTGCCATTTGAAGTAAACATTTACTATCCTCAATCGAAGTAATTCTGCGAACCAAGCCCAACATATACTGAGCAAGAAAAGTCTGAAAACTCCTTAATTATTTCTACTATTTTGGACCAATTTCAAGCCTCCACCAGACAGTTGGTTAGAGAATGTGATCTCTTTAGCTGGATATTGTGGTGCACACCTGTAATCCCAGGTGAGGTAGGATGAGTGCAAATTCAGACTCAGCCAGGGCAACTTAGTCATTTAGTGAGGCTCTGCCTCAAAATAAAAAATTAAAAAGGGGCTAAAGATGTAGCTCCCTGGGAAGGCCTTGGATTCAATCTCCAGCATGACTCCCACCACAAAAACTTGAACTTAATGTCTTGATGATATTTCAATGAATCCTGTAAATTTCAGGTTCAATTTCAGCTTCCTCCAAATGGAGCTGATGCTACTCTAGGCTTCTTCTGTTCACTTTTGGGTGATATTGGCAAAGAGGGATTTACCCAAAATGTTACTTGATAGTGGGGAATACCACAATCCAGCCTCAAAGCTGACAGCACACTTACTGCACTCTAGCTTCAACCTCATTAAGAAAGAGTAGAATTACAATGGCGATAAGTTCAGGCCTTCAGAAACCTGAAGAGTTCAGTTCTCTGACAGAAGTTAAGGGTAAGAAACTTTTCCCTTAACTCTCACAAGCAGAGATGCCCAACAGACCATTTTACAATGATGGCCATTTTCTGTTCATCTGTGCTGCCCAATATGGTAGACACTATCCACGTATGACTACTTAGTATTTGAATATGACTGTTGCAACCAGGGAACTGAACTTTGTCTTGGTTACTTTTCACTCGTTGTTGAGAAAAATATCCAACACCCAAAGTTAAAGAGGGAAAAGTTTATTTAACTCACAGTTTGTGGAGGTTTCAACCCATAATTAGCTGGCTCCAAGACAGGGTGGTATGGCACAGGGGCAACACTTCAAGGCGGCAGAAGACAGCGAAAGCAACAAGAGCAAAAAGGGGGGTGGGGTGGGGACAAGCCTCTTTTCCTCCTTTATATCGTAAGCAGGCTACCTGCCCTGGGGCGGGCATAGCACTCACACCATCTCCCTGCCCTCCTCTTGCACAGGCTCAGGATGTTAACAAAGTGAGGACCCTGGGCGCCTGCTGAGTCACTTAGTCACAAACTTCTTATTTAGTATTAATGAACTTTAATGGAAATTTAAATAGCCACATGAGGCTGCTGGCTATCATTTGGACTACACAACCCTAAACCATGGGACAGAGTCTTTGAAGAAAAACTAAACAAATATGGCCCATTGTTTCTATGCAAGGCCCCAATTTCACAATCAGAAAAATGCAAATAATAAAGCTACTCTTTAGTACAAGATTTTTCTGAAAATCAAGTGAGATAACAAATGTGAGTGTACATGGCGATAGGAAAAATAACCAAAATTATCTACCAATGCAATAAGCTGTATCTTTTATATACATGTATATACAAGTATACATATACATATACCCAGGTGTACATGCATATTATATTCTTCCATACATAGAAAGAGGGCAAAAATGGTTATCATTCTACAAATCTGTCTTTCTTATAAAATAATATCTTATTTTTTACCAGCTTCCTTGGATTAAGTTGGGCAAGAGAGGAATCATAAGAGAAGTTCCTAAAATGTGTATTTCAGCTGGATGATGGGAAGGGATCAAGCTCCTTATCTGGAAATTCATTGAAAACAGAATGAGGGTAAAAACAAAAATACAATAAGAAGCTGTTCTATCATCAGGTATGGTATTTGACTGCAAATTTCTGAGAAATGAGAAATAAGAAATAACACTTTGAAAACCACACACAACCATGTTAGATGAAGAAAGTGTTATGGACTGAATTTTTGTCTCCCCCAAATCCATTTATTGATGTTTGAACCCACTCTGTGGTGGCGTTCGGTGACAGAGCCTTCAGGAGGTAATTCAGGTTAGATGAAGTCATGAAGATGAGGCTCTCACAGTAGGATTAATGCTCTTAAGAGAAAAGACACACCAGACCTCTCTCTGTCTCCCTCTCCCTCTTTCCCTCTCTCCCTCTGTCTCTCCCCTCTCTTCCTGTCCCACTCCTCCCCACCTCTCCTCCCCTCTTCTCCCTCCCCTTCTGTGGATGTACACACAAAAAAGACCATGTGAGCACAAAGTTCAAGATGGTAGCTACCTACACAGTACAAAGAGACTATTTTCAAGAAAGAAAAATCAGCTACAACCTTAATTTTGAATTTTCTCACCTCCAGAGCTATGAAAAACTTGATTTTTGTTGGGTGAGCCCTGAGGTCTGTGGTATTTTGTTATTCCAGACAGCACTGACCCATACACCTTCATATCCCCATTCCTCCATTCCTCTTATTTCTAAGAATTGGTATCACCAGTATCTCCTTCTGCACTTTGTCAGAAATAGTTTCTATACAAAGCTTATCAACCAAAGGGGTTTCAAGACTATTCAAGCAAATGGCATGATAGGACCCTAAAGACAATTATCACACTTTCTCCTAAAGTCAAATTATTAGATAAATGGCAAAGGCTAGACACTTTTTCATCTCTGGGGAAAAAAATATCCAACATCCACAACTTAAAGGAGGAGAAGTTTATTTTTGGTTACAGTTTTTAGAGAATTCAGTCTGTAGCTGGCCAGCTCTAGGGCAGGGAAGGCATGGTGGCAGGGGCTGGTGAGGAAGGCTGCTCATGTCGTGGTGACCAGAAAGCAGGAGCTCTCAGAGAGGATCTGAGGAGGGAGTGCACCCTTCCAGGCCACACCCCCAGAGAGCTGCGTCTTCCAACCAGGCCCCGCCTCCTACTAGCACATTCCATGGACTCCTCCCTGGGTGTTAGCGCCTCTTGCTGCCATCACCTTCAGAAAGCCCCACCTTTAAACATAAGAGTCTCTAGGGAGACCTTCCAGATCCACACCATAGTACCTTAACAATAATATAGTAGTCTACTGTTTCTGCTGTAACAAATTATCACAAATTTATAGTCTAAAACAACACGTTTATTCTTTTACAGGTCAGAAGTCTGAAATTAGCTTTATAGGGCTAAAATCATGGTCGGCCTCTTCTGGGGATTCCAGGGAAAAATCAATTCCTTGACCTTTCCCGCTCCTGGAGGTTGCCAGCGTGCCTTAGCTTTGTATGTCAGTCCTGGGTTTGCTGCACACCTGACACATCCAGGATTATCTCCCCATGGAAAGAGCCTTCACTTAATCACACCTACAAAGTCTTTTTCTCCATAAAAGATAAAGCTCACAGAGTCTAAGGATTAGGACCTACATATTTCTGGGGCTCATTATATAGTCTGCTACAAATAGGACCATAAAATGTTGCCTGTTGTTACAGTTTAGATCTGAAATGTCCCCCAAAGCATGATGCATTCAGAGGTGGGGCTTTGGGAAGGTGACTGAATCACGCTGCTTACTGCTGACTTGCTTCTCTTCTGATGGGAAGAGAGGGGTCACTGAGGGCGTGACCTGAAAGGGTTTGTCTCCCTCCTCAGCACCTCTCTTCATTCTCACTCTGCTTCCTGAATGCCATGCCATGAGCGGCTCTCTCCTGCCATGGCCCATGCCATGCTGCCCTGCCTTGGAGCCAGCCAACTACCGGACGAAACCTCTACAAACTGTGAGGCAGAATAAACCTTCCCTCCTTTAAGTTGCGGATGTGGGTATCCTGTCTCAGCAACAAGAAAATGACTAAGACACTTGTGTTGTTGTAGTTACGAACTATTACTAGCTTTCCACATGTAGTTACAACTGTTGATCTATTTCTTTACATGCTATTGAAAAGATGATGAGTTGACAAAATTTAGAACTATTGGCATGAACAGTTTTCAGAGAAATGATTTTTTTTTCCAGCAGTAATTTAATTTCCCTTGTACTATAGGGTTTAATTTTTCAACAACAGGGCAAGGTGGAAAAAACTGTCTTTCTTTCTCTGGTGAAATGCACCCGATCATCCTCATTGTGGGTGAAATGATTTTCTATTAATAAAAAGGTATAAATTATTTTAATAAATTGGATAGTCTTGCAAGTTGAAAAACATCACGCCATTTGAGATGTTTCAGATATCTGTATAAGAAAAAACACAAGGCAAACGTGAACAAGGAGTAGAAAAGAAGCTTGAGAAATATGCATATGGGTTTGAACATAATAGTTGAGCAATAAACATTTGTTTCATATAAAACTGGGAGGAGGCGATTTCAAAGTTTTATAATGAGTTTGACCTCACTTTATAAATGAAGAAACTAAGGCCCAGAAAGTGATTTAAGACCCCAGAATTGCAAAAACTCTTTAGGTGTTTTTGAACTGTTAAGAGTTGTTAAAGACCATAGAAGGCAGCACGATAACACGTGCGCGTATACAGTCCCAGATCCGGGGTATTTAGGAGGCTGAGGGAGGAGAATCACTTGAGGCCAAGAGGTTGTGAGCAGCCCGGTAACATCAGCCAGATGCCAAGGAAAAAAAAGAAAGCAAAAGGTGGGGGGGAGGGGGATGTAGGGGAGAGGAGGGAAGGAAGGAAGGTGGGGGGGAAGAAAAGAGGAGAGAAAGAGAGACGGAGACAATGACAAAGCTAGCAGATTGTCCTGCAGTTTAGATTGGAGATCCGGCCTGCGACGCCCCTTCTCGCACTGCCTCCCGCGCTGCTCCCATACGCCCACAGCAGTCGCTGCGCTGGTCTCCTTCTGGTCGACCCGGAGTCCTGGCATAGGAAGTGGGCAGGCAGCTGTCATACCACGGGAGTGGAGGGAAGGACGGGCTCGCCAAGTCGGGTCATTGCACCCAATCAAACGGCCGGAAACGTCACCTCCGCCAAGATAAGATCAGAGAAGTCTTGCGGTGTAATGCGCCCCTGTCACCTGAGAGCCGGCAGCAGCGCTAAGAGCAGAGCCGCAGGCTGCTCGACCGGCTGGGGACTTGGCGTGTGTATCATTTCTCGTGCCACATGGTTTGCTGATAAATGAAGATCTCCAAAAGCAGAATCCCAGAAGTTGTGTGTCATCCTACATGTTGACATTAAAGTCACGGTTTAACATTTTAAAAAGTAATGAGAGTCTTCTAATCTAAAGATAATGATAGGACTTATGATAACTATATCATATATATGCACACAGGTTTAGTATTCTTTATCTGAAATACTTTGGACCAGACATGCTTTTGGATTTCAAATTTTTGGATTAGAGATACCCCATCCGTATATATTATATTTTAACAGTTTTCTTGACTCGGTACAGTCTAGGAAAGAGACACAAAATTTAAGCTATTTGATGGTCATCGAGCAATACAGTCACTGTGTCTCTCTCTTTGATAGCGTGCACAACCTTGAGGTTTGTCAAAACTACAATGAGCCATGAAAGACCACAGTTATAATCATGGGCCCATAACACTTTTGGGGAAAATATACTATTTACACGATATGCAGAAAAAGGTTGTCAAGAGCAGCACTTCGAGCGGTTATCATGGCTGACCTCTAAGCAAAGAAATGGGAGGGGGAAGGGTCCACGTGCTGGTTTTCCTCTTCGTGTTCCTTGAATTTCATTTTCTCGGTGAGGATGGTCCTAGGTCACCTGTATAGATTTCTTCAAGATATCTCCCCAGAGGCATCTTCTGCAGTGTGTAGTCAGAGGAGGGGTCACGCATGAGACTGGTCCATGAACACCCCAAGATGGGCACAGTCAGGGCTGAACACACAGAACACATGAAACAGGCTCCGTGGCCGGGCATGGTGGTGCACACCTGTAATCCCAGCACTCGAGAGGCTGAGGCAGGAGGATTGCTGTGAGTTTGAAGCCAGCCTAGGCTACATAGTGAGACCCTTCCTCAAAAAAACCAAAAAAAAAAAAAAAAAAAAAAGCCAGACTCCATAGTTGTAAAGATTTGATACATAAAACTTAAGATGAGCAAGTTGGTTTTTTTTGTTTTGGTTTTTTTTTTTAATATGCAGTTTCGATGGGGGAGTCGAACTCAGGACCTCACGCTTGCCAGGAAGGTGCTTATGCCGCTGAGCTATCTCACCGGCCCAAGACCAGCAAGTTTATTCCTGTTATTGATTCAATTCTGCCTCTCGATTAAATGAAAAACTTAAAACCTGCACAGTTTACTGGCGACATGGTAGAGGAGCAGCTGTGAGAGGATTTGGAAGCCTGAGCTCTAGCGCCATTGCTTCTGCTTACCAGGCAAAGGGCTAGAGCAAGTCACTCTACTTGGGTAGCTCACTGGTGAATGGGAACATCACATCCAGTTGTAAAGCAGAGTAATTTGCCTTCTAAAATCACGACAATCAGCCTGCTGTGGCATGCCTGCAATCCCAGCACTCTGGGAGGCTGAAGCAAGAGGATCCCTAGTTTGAGCCCAGCCTGGGCAGCTCAGCACATAATCAGACCCTGTCTCCAAAGAAAAACTAAAAAGGAGCTGGGGATATAGCTCAGTAGAAGGCTCTGGTTTCAATCCCCAGTACCACAAAAAATGAATCAACATGTGATCACTGCAGATTGGACAATGTCCAGGTCACAGACACCCTAAGGTAGAAGGAAAGTGTGGGATGAGGTGGGCAGAAGGCCTAGGATGGCAGGGATGGGGCGGGGATGGGAGCCTGACGAGCTGGGCTAGGCTTGTGAGTTCAGGCAGAACAGTGTCACCTCCCTGCTGATGGGACCGTGTTGGCAAGGCACACTGCGAATTCTGAAGCCTTCTACAAATACATTAAAATGACGCTACCCTCATTTCCCAATACTCATAATTGTTTCACATTTTGTTATTCTCTATATAGCTTTGTAATCTACTGAAATGCTTTCAGAACAAGATGAGGCAAAATCTAAAACTCAGAGACATTCTTTTTGTACCAAAATCCTGTCACCAACTGTTGGAAGTGGTTGTGGGGTGAAGGAGGGGAACAGTACAGGAGAAAGTGCAGTTTAGGAGTTGAGAGGCTTAAGCTCAAACCCTACTTTTGTCAGATTAGGTGGCCCTAGGCAACTTCACTTGTACCACACGATGCGTGCGACAGTGATGCTGTAATGAAATGATAAAGTGCAGCAGTATGTAGGAAGCATTTTCTTCCCATCTTAAGAATTTGATCTCACAGAAGAAAAATTGCAAATGACAGGAAAATTCATAAACAATGGCAGAAAAACAAAGCCTGTGCCCTGGTAGTGGCTCACAGAATCAATTTTGTATTCCCCAGCAGTGTGTGATGTGTGGAATCCATGCCCCAAGAACAATAAAGGGGCCGGGCATGGTGCCCCACACTTGTAATTCTAGCACTCGGGAGGCTGAGGTGGGAAAATCACTGCAAGTTCAAGACCAGCCTGTGGTATGTAGTAAGTTTGAGGCCAGCCTGAACTACATAGTGAGACCCTGTCTCAAAAAAAAAAAAAAAAAAAAAAAGAATGATGAAGGGCCAAGTATGCTGTAATCCCAAAACACAGCAGGCTGAGGCAGGAAGATTGTGAATTCCAGACCAATTTATATTACATAGCAAGATTTTGTCTCAAAATAACTAAAAACAAACAAACCAAAAACACACACACACAAAAAGAATGATGAAGGCAGGATATAGTGGCTCATGCCTATATTTCCAGCTACTGGAGAGGCTGGAGCAGGAAGATTGCAAATTTGAGCCCAGTCTGAGCAATTTAATGAAACCCTGTCTCAAAATTAAAAATAAAAAGGTGATGTAACTCCATGGCAGAGCACTTCTGAGTTCAATCACTAATACCAAAAAAAAAAAGAAAAAGAACAAAATGATGACCAATGGGGAGGTATTGTCTAAGACCACAGCATTTAAAACTTCCAAGGCTTTTCTGCTTCTGAACAAAGCACTCTATCTTCTTGAGTTTAATTATGCACAACTGTGACTCTCCTCTGAAATACAATGAGCAAATATTGGCTTCATTCTTTTAGAAGAACAAAGCTATACATCTCCAATGTGGGAACTAAGAAAGATTTTAAAACAAGTAGTAGAAAAAAATTATTGAAAGGAATGGGAAGCTTGTCTCTTTTCTTACCCCAAACCACATCAGGCCAGGTTTGGGAAGTGAGGGAAGAATGAACCCAGCAGGCGCCAGCAGCAGAAAGCTCTGCACTCCACCCCCACCCTCAAGTCTCCTAGCATCCTGTGAAGGAACAGATCATTCGAGGTGGTCTGGAGAGTGCGAGAAGGCCCAGAACACGGGATCAGGAGACCTGGGCTGTGATGGGTTACGTGACCTTGGGTCACGACTTTCTCATCCAACTGTGACCGTTAGAAGACACTTTGAAGATGCAGATATACACAGGTCCTGATTCTCACTACCCACTTAAAAGCTCATCCTCTTGGTGGTTCCTCTTCAAGTCTTCCCTTGATGCATCCAAAGCAGTTTTTCACCACGGTGCAAGCTTTGGCTCAGAAAGGATTTCCCACTTAGGAAAGTTTGGAAAATTATGTGGTCCCTCTTTGCCTCAATTTCATCACCCAAGAGTTCGCAGAGGCACTGAAAGGATTAATAAGATAATCAACAAAAGCCCCTGCATAATCCATGAGAAACTGTAAATAAATATGCCTTATTATTTATGATTAATATTATTTATCAAAAATATTCCTTATAGTTTCTCTTTTCTTATGACTTTGTTTCAGTCCTCACAGATTGACCCAAGTGCTTAAGAATATAAACAAAATATTTTATTGCTTCTACATTTTTTTTTTTTTTTTTTTTTTTTTTTTTTTTTTGTGGGTACCGGGGGGACGACCTCAGGACCTCGCGCGCCAACAGGCACCCGTGCCGCTGAGCGATATCACCGGCCCCTTTTTCGTATGTGGGTTCCGGGAGTCGAACTCGGGCCTTCGCGCTTGCAAGGCAGGCGCTTAAGCCGCTGAGCCGTCTCACCGGCCCTGCTTCTACATTTTAAAAAATGAAATATATTTGTTAGGTTGGGAAATATGTCTGATGCACAAATCACACTTGCAAGTTGATTGAATTTTCTAGTTGGTTAATTTTTTTTTGCTTCATTTTATTGAGATAAAGTCTCACTATATAGTCCAGGCTGCCCTCGAAATCACTGCAATAGGCCCACTGGCCTCAAACTCATGATCCTCCTGCCTCAGCCTCCCCAGTGCTGATATTATAGGCATGTACTACCTTGCTCAGCTCTAGTTGGTTAATTTTGACAAAGTAGGACAATAGATCATGAGCTATAGATCCTAGATAAGTGACCAGTTCTTTACTGTTTCAAGATTCTCATTATATCCTTAGCTTCCCAGCAGTATTATAAGCATCTAAAGAAAGACTATTGTTTTTTTCCCCGAAACAGTTTCTTGGCATAATCTGTACATGATGTTAGCTTCCTGCTATAAGAAATCTGGCTGTACCATTGCTGTAACAGGTTTCAGATATGCTGGTTCTGCAGATCCTAGGCCATGAGATTGGGCTTGCTACTGGGACTTCGATTGGTTGGAACAGGCTTATCTTCCTCCAGAGGAAATGGCCAAACAAAGAACTCACCCATTTTGTACAATTCCAGATTACATATTTTGGTGGTGAAAGGGATTTTCTTTGTGAGTATCAACAGAAGATGAACGAGGAGATACACGGTTTCTCTGTGGCCATTTACCAGAGATTCTGGACTCCAATGGAGAATAATGAGTTCTAAATTTCACTCTGCCCCCAAACCGCCCATGTTTGGGGGAGGGTCTATGGGAGCCTTTTCCAAGTCCTCCAGCTTAGTCCGCACCTCGTTCATGAAGCCTTATCTCTGCGATAGCAATCAAGGCCCATTCTGAATTTGGTCTTCATTTTTGTCCTTCATATTTGGCAAAGTTGCTTGATGAATCTCAGTAGAAAATGAACCCTTTGGGTAGGAAGAACCTATCTCTATTGTGACCAGCATAGTCCAGAATATACAGCAAGTGCTCAAAAGTGATTGCTTATTTACAGCTTATTGTCCAAAATGATGTCCTTTCTCAGCCCAGTCCATATATACCCACCAGTGGTGTCTCGGGCTACAAATGCCCTAAGGGCAGGGCGGTCTTATTCAGCATTATTTCACCATGCAACCAATAATTGCTAATAATTGTCAAGAATACCTATGCTAAAATCTTTTCTCCCCCCTTCCTCAGCATCACATTAAGAAATATGTCCACTTCTACTACTATTTTTTCTGGACTCCCAATGCTGCAGAGGTTCATTAAGAATATGAACTAAAGCAGTGCTCGAAGTCAGGAGTGGACAAACTACAAAGTGAAACTCTGCCTGCTGCTAGCTTTTATAAGTAAAGATGTATAGAAACACAGCCCTGCGTGTTTGTTTACTGAGGGTCAATGGCTGCTTTCCAGCTGCAAAAGCAGAACTGAGTAGTTGCAGTCATATGGCTTACAAGGCCAAAATTGTTTACTATCTGGCACTTTACTCATCAAACTTGCTGACCTCTGCTCTAGTTTAAGATGCACAACCACAGCACCTCCTAGTTGCAAAACGGAAAAGAAGCTCTGAAAATCCCCAGGTACCAAAAATAATAGTTAATGATAATATACAATACCTGAAACCTTTCTTGATATTTATAGTATTTATATTTATATGAATATGTAAAAGCTTATTTACAAAATTCTAGCATAAGTAATTCTATAAACATCTGGATGAGGTAGTCAAGGCCATCATATCCTCATTTCCCAAATCCAGGAATAAAAAATGAGTAGCATTCCAAATGAAATAATATTTTTTAATTTGACATCCAGGTATCAAATTTGGCTCTTTCCATAACACCCAGTTAGTAAACAAAAAACAAACAGAAGGGCCGGTGAGATGGCTCAGCGGCGTAAGCGCCTGCCTTGCAAGCGCGAGGGCCCGAGTTCGACTCCCGGATCCCACATATGAAAAAGGGGCCGGTGATATCGCTCAGCGGCACGGGTGCCTGTTGGCGCACGAGGTCCTGAGGTCGACCCCCCGGTACCCACACACACACAAAAAAAAAACAGAAAACTGCATTACATCATTTCTTTCTTTACCATTAGACTGATTTTCTTTTTATTAGTACATGTCTGCAATACATAATGTTTACATTCCTTGTGTGGAGTTGGTACATGTATATAACATATCTTAATTTCTTTTTTCATCCCCTTTCCTACCCCTCCCTCTCTCTTCCTTTCTCCTTTCCCCTTTGAGAAGGATTTATTTCCCTACTTCCTATTATCTATCTTTTATTTTGGTCTCTATTTATAATTTGGGTTTCTCATATAAGAGAAACAATGCAATATTTAAACCTGTGTGTCTGACTTATTTCACCTAACTTTATGGTCTCAAGGTGCATCCATTTTCCTACAAATGACTCAAATTTATCCTTTGTTATGACAGAGTAGTGCTCTATGGGGTGTAAATACCACATTTTCTTTATCTACTCTTCTGTTGATGGACATATAGCTTGCTTCCAAGATTTAGCTATTATGAATTTTGCTGCTAGAAACATGTGAATGCACATATCCCTGTAATATGAGGTCTATAACTCTTTCAGGAAGATACCTAGAAAAGGAATAGCTGGGTCCCAGTATATTCTCCTATGGGGAGAAGAGCTATGATACCTTCCTTTGTGTGTTCCTGTAAATGCACCCCAATTGTATACTCTATTACAAATGGCTAACGACTTTTAATCACTATATAGGCTGCTAAAGCATATACGGAAGGCTGTGTGCATCCATCCCTATATGTGCAAACAAGACTGGGGTCAGAGCAAACATACGACAAGTCATCACATTCTCCTTTTTTTTTTTTTGTGGGTACCGGGGGTCGACCTCAGGACCTCGGGCACCAGCAGGCACCCGTGCCGCTGAGCAATATCACCGGCCCTTTTTTAATATGTGGGTTCCAGGAGTCGAACTCGGGACCTCGCACTTGCCAAGCAGGCGCTTATGCCACTGAGCCATCTCACCAGCCCACATTCTCCTTTTTGGAAAATTCCAAATTTTGAACAATCCCATCTCAGTCAGTGACATTCTCCCTAACCAGTTCCTAGTGGTAACATAACGAGCAAATTGGTTTATCATTACACATATATAAAATCAAGTCAAAAACAGAAGCCACACCATGGAGGCAGATCTGTTATAAACCACTCAGACGTGAAGAAGAACAAGGAATCAAACACCGAAAACAATTAGGAGCAAGTCCAGCAGACACAGTCATCACAGATGTAGGACTTCTGAGGACAAGAGTCAGCCATGCTCAGAGTGGTGTTTCTCAGACTTTCCTGAGATCAGAGTCACCCAGAGAGCCTGTAACTAACATTTGTCTGATCCCCAGAAGAGTTCTGCTTCGCTTGGGGCTGAGACCTGCCAATTTGCCTTTCTAACAAGTTCCCAGGTGCTGCTGCTCCTGCTGGGTCTGGTGACCACACTTCGTAAACCATCCCGTGGTCCAGAATCTAGACGCCAGAGGCCAGAGCCTGTCCCACTTTTACATGCCAAGGGCTCTCCTTAGAATCTTTTGAAATGTTGATTTTGTTTCAGCAATTGTGGAGGAAAGAGGGCTGAAACACTACATTTCTTACATGCTCCCAGGAGTCACCATCTTGGCTTATCTGCTCCAATAGATTTGGTGTTGATATAGAAGGGAATTGCAGATTGTTCCCTGGAACGTGAGGTTCATTTTGCAAGTAGAATTAAGCTCTTGAAGTTTCTGGGCAGTCATAGCATGCTTCCAGTCTTTAGGTTTACATCAAGTATGTTTTCTTGAATCCAATGCTTTTCTGTTTTTGTGTTTGTTTTCCTTTCCTTCCTTTCCTCTTTTACACTCAAGTTCACCCTCTTATCACCTCCTAGTATCTGTGAATTTGTTAACCAGCTTGAGGGGAGCTTAATATGTCCCTGGGTAGCCTGCTCACATCTCCTTACCCTGTTTGTCTCTGCATCGCTCTCCCAGTTGCCGTGGCATCCTCAGACAGAATCCACCTGAGGCTGCTCCAGTCCTGTGCACAGTTGGCCCCTCCCGGTCCCTGCACAGCCACCTCTGTTCCACTTCCGCTGGCGTGTCTCTGTCCTCTTGCGGTGCTTGTTGAAGGGTGGGGTGCTGTGGGCTGCCTCTCTGTCCTGCTGCCACTGTAGAGACTGCCAGTCCCACTTCAGTCTCCTCTGCTGCAGCAGGAGTGCAATGTCCCACTGTTGCTGTGCTGTGGTGCAAGGTTGCTTAAATTCTCTCAAGCCATGGGTCGCAGGGCAGGAGGGGTTGTGCTGTCCCACTCACTATCCTCACAGCTGCCGCTGAGGTCCCTAATCTTCTTGTTGCTAGAGGTTCCGGTTACCTACTAAAAAAGAAAAAAGAAAAAATACTAGCTGCCCACTGGGGAGGGAGCAGCTTCCTGGTCACTCACCCACTTGTGTGCCACAAAATTTGCTGCCAGGCTGCAGTGTCTTCTGTTTGAATAAAGGCTAAAGAGGTGAGAGGTCTTATATCCCAAATCTATCCTGTGTGGCTTGGATGTGGCACGCTACTGAAGTCCACTGGTTTTGGGGGAACTTCCCAGAATGGTGGTTCCTGCTCCGTGCGCAGGTGGAGTTCCTACAGACAGCCCTAAATATTAGGACAGAAACACTAAATCTACTGGAAGAGAGAAGAGGTAGAACTCTTGAAGACATTGGTGTAGGCAAAGACTTCATGAACAAAATCCTGATCACACGGGAAATATTACAAAGAATCAGCAGCTGGGATCTCACCTTACTAAAAAGCTTTTCCACAGCAAAATAAACCACCAACAGAGTGAAGAGACAACCCGCAGAGTGGGCAAAAATTTTGCCAGCTGTTCCTCAAAGGACTAATATCTAGAACACATAAAGAAATGAAAAAATTCAGATCCTCCAAATTTAAAGACCCAATCTAAAAGCGGGCATCTGAGATGAATATACACTTCTCAGATGAAGAAGTACAAGCAGCAAAATAAATATAATGAAAAATGTTCAACATCATTGGTCATTCAAGAGATGCAAATTAAAGCAACTCTGAGGTTCCATTTCACTCCAGAAAGAATGGCCATTATCAAGAAATCAACCAATAACAAATGCTGGCGGGGATGTGGGGGAAAAGGAACCCTTCTCCACTGTTTGTGGGATTGTAGGCTGGTGCAACCACTGTGGAAATCAGTGTGGAGATTCCTCAGAAAACTAGGACGGGGGGGCTCCATTTCACCCAGCTATTCCCCTTCTTGGTATCTTCCCAAAAGAATTAAAAACATCATACCACAGCAATATACACACATCAATGTTTACAGCAGCACAGTTTGTAATAGCTAAATCTTGGAAACAGCCCAAATGCCCATCAACCAATGAATGGATAAAGAAGATATGGGGTTTTTTAATACAATGGAGTACTACTCAGCCATAAAGAATGATAAATTTGAGACATATCTAGGTAAGTGGATGCACCTTAAAACCATACTCTTAAGTGAAATAAATCAGACATGCATGTGTAAATTTCGCATTTTTCTGTGGTATGAGAAACTGAAAGAGTAAATAAGGACCAAAAGGTATTACAGATATTAATAAGAAATAAGAAGAAAATGTTCAAATGGGAAGGGGAGAACTAGGGAGGGGGGAGGAGGAAAGGAAGGAAAGGAAAAGAAAACAACAAGAAAAAAAGGATAAAATGGAAACAAAGTTTTTGTATATAAGGAAGGGAAGAGAGATTGAAGGAAGAGTAGGGGAATGGGGAAAAAAGAATCAAGATATATCATGTACAGGTACAAATTCCCTATGATGAATGTGATCATTATGTATATCTAAATTATACCAATAAACTTAATTAATTTTAAAAAGCAATCATGAGCACACACACACAAAAGAGCAATATCTTTGGGTGAAAAACATAACTTTACCTGGAACCGACCCAACAAGACATTTTACTGCCACTATGCCCAGCTTCAGCCCTAACGCCAGCTTAACATTTATCCATATGATTACAATTCACATTGGCCACCTTTACACAAGGAACTCCAGGCACAAACCCATATAAATTTGATTTTGACCCCATGTGCTTTTACATAGATTAAAATTTTATAGCCTGATCAGATGTTCTGTGAACCTTTTCCACTTTAGCAAATTTCTATGGTTTCAGAGAGTTTGTAGAATCCTAATTTATAATGCATTTCAATTAAATTATTGATTTGTGAGTAACTGACCCACCCCAAGAATGCACTATAGAGGAACAGAACAAAACTATTGGCTTCGGAATAAGATCAACCTTATTTTTGGTCAACCTACTTTCTAACTGTGCTCTTTGGTAAGTCATTTAAATTATCTGTATCACATTTTCGCATCTGTGAAACAAATGTAAAATATTTCCCTTTATTGCTGAATGGTCAAAAAATAATGTTGCAGTGTCCTTGAAAAAGTTGGTAACACTTGGTAAATGCTCAGGTCCTAGTGGAGATTGCCCAATGGTCACTACAAGGCAGCCCATGGTGTTGACAAGACCACCCCTGAATGACTCTCCTCATCTCTACAGTGGAGATCAAACCCTTTCAGCACTGACTGGGGATTAAATTTGAATGCTCTGGAATAAACCGTGTTACCCCAAAATTCATGCATTGAAACCTTTACTGTAAATGTGACATCTGGCAATTTTTGGAGATTAGATCTTTAGGACATAATTAAAGTTAAATAAGGTTATGAGGTTGGAGCGCTGGTCCAGTAGGATTAGTCCTAATAAAGAGAAATTAAGGTGCTCATGAAGTCACTTTCTGTTGTTTAAGCCACCCACTCCCTGGCATTTTGTTACGATGGCCTAAGCTATCATAGCCCAAGCTAATACATATAAGAAATGTGCATAAAGCCTGCCTAGAGCTTTGAAAATATCCCTTTCTCCTTTCCCCTGCTCTCTCCAACTCTGACAGAGAATGTTAAAATTATTACTATTAGCAGTTTAACTCAATTTTGGGTACCAGAATTAACATGAAGTGATTTGTTTGCAACTGGAAACGTACTTCTGCCTGTGCACTTTCTTCCAAGTGCTTAGTTCTTTCTTCCAAGTAACCAGACCCATTGTTCTGGCCTCCTCAGTATTAATTTCAGATTTGGAAATACTGTCAAGGAATAAAAGAGGTAATCAATGCACAGTGGCTCTCTGCACTGCCACCATCTGCAGATTGCATTCTGGAAAAACAACTGGCAGAGCTAGAACAATCGGCACCCATGCCCAGGCATAGAAGCAGGTGTATTCGTACCTATAATCCACTAAGATGCATTTTAATTTTTCACTATGTCACCTTCATCCGTAGAAGTGGCCGTGATTATAGTATCGTCTCACACATCAGGAGAGGACAGTCTTGAGTCCTGTGAAATTGTACCCTGTCCCAGAGGAGGAATTAAGTTTTTCCTAAAGACTGAGATATCTTTTGAAGGAAACCCTGCTCCATGAGCTGGTGTCTGGTGTTCCCAATAAAATGGCAGATCCTTTGGTGTAACTAGAGGTAAGATGAATGCAAAATATTTTTTGAAATTCTTTCTTCCAAAAGCTTAAAGGTCTCCTTTGGCCTCCGCTGACTTTCCAATTGTATTTTTGACTACTTTTCTTGAACCCTTCCCTCAAAGCATTCAACTGCCTCCTACTTGCCGTGTGTGCTCCGTACTATCCCCCTACTGCTCTTCGACTATCTTAGTCTTTTCCTTCTCCCGAGATTGCTTTTCCCCAGCCTATTACCAGGACACTGCACGTTTTTGCATGCTTTGTGAGCAGATGGACTGACCATGTTTTGCTCTGCCCTATGGTTTCAAAGATGTTTGTAGAACAGTCTCAGAAAATAAAGATAATGTCTCCCTCTGTAAAGACTCTTAACTGTCCATTATAAAAACTTCAAGTTCCCTAAACTTGAAGTTTTCTCTGCTGTAACATCGTCCTCCTCATGTAAATGTATCAGCTGGCCCACTTTGCATTGGCCTGTGGGAATCGGTAATCAGGGAGTTAACATTTAAAAAAGCCATTGCCGTGTGTTTATTACTCTTTGTCCTGAATTCTTTGTCCTTTGACCGTGGAGTCCTGTCTTCCACCAGCATCCATGAAACTAGAGCAGGCTAACTTGTTAACTTGTGTCTTAGTTACTTTCCTCTCATTGCTGAGACAAAATACCTGATGCCCAAAATTAAAGGAAAGGTTTACTTAGCTTACTTCGTGGAGGTTTCAGTGTGTAATCCACTGGCTCCAAGGTAGAGTGGCACATGGCAGAAGACAGCAAAAGCAGCAAGAGCAAAAGGGGCAAAAGGGAGAAGCAAGCCTCTTTCCTTCCCTTATATTGTATGCAGGCTACCCACCCCAGGGTGGGTGTATCACTCATACCGCCAATCCCAGCATTGAACCATGAATCAATCACAAATTCTAGAAGCCCGCCCCCATGACTGCATGAGGCTTTAGGGGGACATCTAGACACAAACCATAACAGTTTACAAGTAGGTAAAATCTCAGACTTTTCACAATCTTTTTTTTTCTTTTTCTTTTTTTTTTTTTTTTTTAGTTTTTTGAGAAGAGTCCCACTATGCAGTTCAGGCTGGCCTTGAATTCAGGGTGATCCTCCTGCCTCAGCCTCCTGAGTGCTGCGATTAAAACCACCATGCCCGATTCCCTTCAAAATTCCTGACACTTACTTCATTCCTAAACACTCAGATTTTGCTTACATTTAAAAGTTTACTTCATATGCTTCTGCTTCATAAAGACATTCTGGTTAGTTTTGTTTTTAAAGCTAATGATTACTTCATTTAATCCTTAACTCCTTTAAAATATTGTTAATTTCTCCTTTGTTCGGTATTAGCTTAACAACAACAGAAGTCATAGAACTTTTACATTCTTCCCCATTGGTATACAATGAGGTTGAGTTAGGTGAACACTTATATTCTAATTTATTAAAAAATTCTATACATCTGCAATTTTTCTCAAGCAACTTAATCTCCCACACACTCTTCAGCATGGGAATCAACTTTTCCAAAAACACCAGCTTCCTGGTCCAAGCATGGCTGATGGGGCCCGCCCCTCACTGGGTTTTGGCATCTGACAGGGGTATAAAAGGTCGCAGCATTGTGAGTGTAGGAAGGGTGGGGGCATTCCAGCGATCTCATTTTTTTATGAAATGAATAGGTCTTTCCCAGATAACAATCGTTCTGAAACATACCAGCCAAAAGGGAAGGGCCAATTTCAGAAAATCAACAGTCCCACTCCCATTCATTTAATCATGGGCCTCCATGCCCTGAGAAAATCATGCGGCTACAGCTGCTCTAACATTATGCAAGATGCATCGCCATCTCCCCTGTCATCTCCCCGAGACCTGTGTGCAAGGACAGAAACGTAGCCGTGATTATGAGCATATTGCAGCAAAAGGATGAACTACGTATGTGTCAAAGGAGGTTTTTCTTTCTCCCTCCCAATGCTGCTCTATATTAAAGAGACGACAACAACCTCTGATATTGCCTGAACTTCTTGCTGGAATCCTATTGACAATTTAATTTCCTCTCTGTGTTTATTTTTTATTAGCTTGATTAGCACTGGCAACATGGTGTGCAGTGTCTATTGTCAACACGTGGTAGTAATAACAGCTATCCAAGGAGCCACTCTCCTTCCAATATCTCAAGATCCGAAGAAACGTAAAGGTTGTCTGCGTATCAGGACTTTCATTTCCTCCCCATCCTGCAAGTAGTCCTCATAAAAATTTCCTAGATTACATTTATGGGCAAAGCCAATTTTTCCAAAAAAGGCTGGCATGTAGAGGGACTCAGAAAGTATTATGTGAATCAAATTGAAGTGTAATTATTGCATTTAAAAGGAACACAGAATACCAGTGTCATAGGTCCTCTACTTCTGGATTTCAAACAGGCCTCGAGGTTGGAAGTTGTCACTCTTAAACTCAGTAGCTGTTTGTTCGCCTTTACATCAGCTCAGTGAAAGGGGCTTGCAGGTTTCTGGTGCCAGTGTGCTGAAGGAGCTGCCTGAGTGAACATTTGGCTCATACAGTCAGTCAGTAAGGAGAAGTTTCACACTCACCCAGCTCTGTTTATTTTCCAAAATATAAAAAGAAAAATTCGGGCCGGTGAGATGGCTCAGTGGCTTAAGCGCCTGCCCGGCAAGCGCAAGGGCCCGAGTTCAACTCCCGGATCCCACATACGAAAAAGGGGCCGGTGATATCGCTCAGCAGCACGGGTGCCTGTTGGCGCGCGAGGTCCTGAGATCGACCCCCCGGTACCCACAAAAAAAAAAAAAAAGAAAGAAAAATTCTCTACTAACGAAAGAGGATGCACTCTAGTGAAAAACACTTTTTATTGCCAGAAATCTTGTCAATAAATGCAAAAACAGTACAAGCAGTATGGACATATATTCTATTGTAAAATGATTTTTATATTATTAAACATTATTCGTCTATCTAGCTAGTCGATGGATATCCATTGATTGCTTTACCCTTTCGGATACTAGGAAACAGGAGCTGAAGAAGATGCTGTTGAAGGAATACAGGCTCTTTTAAACCTGAGACTTCCTAGGACAGTGCAGAGGCTTCCCAGGGTGGGAAGGGAGCTTAAGCTCTAGAGGAAGAAAAGCATTACTGTACTGCTCTCTCTGGACCCTACCCCACCCCAGAGCATTGACTTGGAGATGGTCCTCCAGCGTCACAAGAGAAGATCAAGTTTGAGTCCAATATCTTTCCATCCCCAAGAGCCCTGCCTTACCTGTCATTCATTCCTGCATTTCTTTTCCTTGTGCATACCGTCCTCCTTATCAACTGTAGGTAAATAGAGAAGTGCAACTAATTTCTTGATTGTTGCTTGACTTTTCTTTAGATCCAATCCATTTGTCAGTTTACAAGTGATAATGCCTTCTTATCAGATCTTTCTTGGGGACTAGTTTACCTGATAACAAGCCTTGTGTTTCACTATCAGACTGCCTGTCTGCACGATGATGCACCCTGGACTTGGCCTCTCTGAGCTTCCACTGGAGTGTGGTGCAGACGTAAGGATGATGTGGCCCCATGCTTTGCAGCGGATCTCAGTAATGGTGCTGATCACTCACTCCACACGGCTCCAGACACTCAGCGTCCTCTGATAAGGAGCTCAGGTCCCTCCAACTCCTTAGCCCTTCAGAATGTAAGCTCCAGAAAAGCAAGTGCTTAATGTTGCTGCTGTATCCCCAGGCACTCGATGAGTATTTGTTTAACAAATAAAAGAATGAGTTAATGTTTCATATATGTTGCCAAGCATTTCCCTCTGTATTATTTCATGATAACTGTATATGAAATTTCATTTTTCAAAACCCTCACCAAAATTCAGTTAAAAACTTTATGCTAACCCTAAACTTCTTTGAGAGGACTCTTTCTAAAAATTACTATTTCTCATACTCTGTTATTATTGGTGCAGAGGTTTTATACGATATCTCATAAACCACACGAAGCTGGAAATAGTGAACAAAGATGAATATATTATTCCCATTCTGTGGGTGAAGGGCCACAACCCAGAGGGTTGAAGCTTTGGGTTCTGGTTTGGTATCAATAGGCTGGTGATGGCAGCTTTTCCTTCTGGTGACATTACTTCCTTCTTCTCTCAGTGGACAGGATGAGTATTCCTTCCCATTCTGACGTTTGTGGAATAAAAATCTCTCTACTGAGCCAATTAATTGAATCATGTCATGTCATCTCAAGTAGCTTCTGTGGAAACTCTAAGAATAAGGAAGAAGGGAAATAAATGCATATAGGGCTCATATAGATGGACATTCAACCTACAAAGATTAAGGTAGGAAGAACTTTTAATAGCACAGGAAAACCAGACAGCATCCATGTATTCACTTAGGAAACAATGGACATTTACTTCTGTGTAACTGGAAGGGGGCCAAAGTTCATTGCCACCAAGTTGTTGCTTGGGGGGTCAAAATAACTATTGTCAAAGGAACAGGATGACTAGAAAGGTGGAAAGTCACTTCCTCTTAACTGTCTCTTCCCATACTACCTTGTAGTTCCCATCAGGTACTTAAAGGTATAACTTATAATAAATTAATAATACTTTCCCACTAACATCAGTCTTAGGTATACAATTACCAACTGGATGGTATTATCAAAGACAATGAAATAGAAGATGAGAACTCACTTTATTTTGATTATTTCACCTTAAGCCAGTTTCCATTTCTCACCCGGTACTTAAAAGTCCAAACTCTAATAAATGAGTAACATTTTTTTTGTGTGTGTGTGGGTACCAGGAGGTCGACCTCAGGACCTCGCACGCCAGCAGGCGCCCGTGCCGCTGAGCAATATCACCGGCCCCTTTTTTCGTATGTGGGATCCGGGAGTCGAACTCGGGCCCTCACGCTTGCCAGGCAGGCGCTTAAGCTGCTGAGCCATCTCACCGGCCCTATGAGTAACATTTTATCACTGTGTGAGTGAGCTTTCTCTTCCTGTGACAAAAGAACTGAAGTCATCAACTTAAAAATAAGCCAGAAGGTCTGGGGATGTGGCTCAATGGTAGAGCACTTCCTAGCATGCATGGAGCCCTGGGTTTGATTCCCAAAATGGAAAAATAAAAATAAAAAAAGGCAGAAAGGTTTATTTTGGCTCATGGCTTGGGAAGATTCAGTCCATGGTTGTTTGGCCTATTGCTTTGGGGTCTATGGTGAGGCAGAACATCATGGCAGGAGCACTTGGGGACAGAAGCCGCTTACCTCATGGCAGCCAGGAAGCAAAAGAGAGTCATGGTTCCAATATCCCCTTTAAGGAAGTGCCCTCAATGACATAACTTCCTTTCACTAATGGTAAGATCTTTGGTAAGATCCAAAGTATAGCAATTATTAGTATCAGTCTTTGAAATAATTGCCAACTTGTTATCTCCACTTCAGTTTAATTCCAAAACTTAATTTTCTTCCCAGTATTCCTTTTTCTTTTTTCATTTTCTGTCTCCATTAATGCCACCCAGTGGTCATATTCAAAGATATAATAGCCCAGGCTTTCACACACAGCCCTCACCCCTAATATCCAACCAGTCAGGGAATTCTGTTGATTTTTCCTCCTCTTTTACTCACTTCCTCTGGCCCCACCCTTCTCCCTTCTTTCTCTGCCTATAATCCTTGACTCCCATGTCTTTGAATTTCTATCTCAGAGCATCCTCCACAATACTGTGAAAGCAATCATTCTACAATGCAAATATAATACTACTACTTCTCTTCCCAAAGCCCATCTATGTTTCACCCTGAATCTTAGGTTAGCTTTCAAAGACAGTAGTTTAACAAGCAGGACCTCTCATGATCTTCCCCTGACTGGCTGTAAAGGTTAATTCTAGGTGTCAACTTCCCTGGGAAAAAGAAGGCAAGATAACTAGTAAAACCTTGCTTCTGAATATGTCTATGAGGATATTTCCAGAAGAAACTGACATGTGAATCAGTGGACTGAGTAAGGAAAATCCACCCTCACTTAATGCGGATGAGCCCGGATAGAACAAAAGGCAGTAGAAAGGCAAATCCTCGGTCTCTAGAGCTGGAGCACCCACCTTCTGCTTTTGGACACCAGAACTCCAGGTTATTGGTTCTTCAGACTCTAAGACTGGCGCTAGCAGCTCCCTGGTTTCTTTGGCTTCAGACTGAGATTACACCAGCTGCTCCCCTGGTTCCCAGGTCTTTGAACTTGGACTGAACCACTGGCTTCCATGGTTCTCTAGCTTGTAGATGGCCTTCTTAGACTCATAATCTCATGAACAATTCCCATAACAAATCTTCTCTTCCCCTACCTGTTTCTCTGTCTGTCTATCTATATCTATCTATCTACATCCTATTGATTGTATTTCTTTGGAGAACCTTGACTAATATATTACATTTTCAGACTTATCTTTTTTTCCCTTCCTTCTCTTCTCCACTCCATTTAATCAAAGAAAAACACACTCTTTGCTCCATCCAAATTGATGTTTCATTCTCTGAACCAATCTTGCTGAGTTTTGTTCTATTTTGTTTTGTTTTGTTTTGCTTTGCTTTGTTTCATTTCATTTCATTTCATTTCATTTCATTTCATTTTGTTTTGTTTTTGCAGTACTGGGGATTGAACCCAGAGCCTTCACGTGGAGCTACATCCTCAGTTTGTTGTGTCTTAGCAAGTTACTAAACTCTCCAGATGGACTCAAGCTTCTGATCCTCCTGCCTCAGCCTCCCAGAGTACCAGGATTACAGGAGTGCACCACCATGCCTGGCTAATTCTGCTATGTGGTATTGCTTGGACTTACCACATGCAGTTCTCTGCCTCAAAGATTTTCTCAGTAAAGATTACTTATCCCTTACAATTCTAGTCGAATATCTTTGAAAGATATTTCCCGTGAAACAATGTGATAGAAAGGCCTCTCCTCTGGCCTCCAGTGGTTCCATGTTTCTGTGTCCTAGAACTTATCACACTGTCCTGATTGGCTTTCCTTACCAGATTACCCTTGGTAGATTACCAGATTTCCTTACCGTGGTAGAATAAGGCATGTTTTAATTAATTTGCAATCACTAGAGGCTGGTTCAGCTCTTGGACTAGAATGAGCCCTTGTTAAATATTTATGCAGTTAATAAATTTAAAACAGAACAGATGGGGGGCTGGGGTATAACTCACAGTGGTATAGCACATGCTTAGCACGCTTGAGGCCCTGGGTTTGATCCCCAGAGCTATAAAATCCAAAGGAAAAAAGCAAATGTATAATAAAGTTAACTTATTGAAATCTTAGGAAAACTGATTTTTCTAATGTGCTATGGTTGTATACATGTTATTGGGGGAAACTGGGTGAATGATAGCAGGAATCCTTTGTGCTATTTTTGCAATTTCTTGTGACCCTTAAATAATTTCAGTATAAAAATTATTTTAAAATACATCTAAACAAATGACAACTTTATGTAACATTTCATTGCCTATAAATTATTCAAAAATCAGTATGTTTTAAGAAAATTAAATTCAGTTGTTCTGTTTTCTCTTAAAGGAGAATGGGTAGCATCTTCTGAGGTAGCATCTTGGAAAAACTTAGAAGGCATTTTGGTCATGGTCACCTACCCTTCCCTTCTGCCTCACACCCAATTTGTAATATTTTTTGTCTAAGGACAAACTATGATAACAAATTATTCTCTCTCGTCTCATCTGAGGAAATGAACGAGATTTGAAAAATAAGTGTACTCTAAAAACCAAACCTTGTGGGTACTGTGCAAGCCACTGCCCCTAGCTTGCATCCTGTCTAGAAGGCTAGGGCATTTGCGTGGTTTCCATCCATCACTCAGACACTGGGCCTAAAGGCAACCCCAAGGTCCCTAACCAAACATTCTTCTTGGTTTACCAATGGTTTCACTGGAATAACAGAGAAAACACTATCAATTTCTTAGCCTGGAACCATAGAGTCAGATTACGTTCTTACAAAGTTCGGGGAGTCCATCCCTACTGTGCCTTCCTTTTGTAATGCTTCAAGACTGTGTAGAGAAACAGTGCACAGTAAAGTAGAAGTCACCCCTAAGACCGGAAGAATGATGAGATCTGCAACAGAAGCATGTTCTTCTCTCTCCACAGACCACTTTACTAACCTTCACCTGGTCAGTTCCTTCAAGATGCTTTCATTATTAATCTCTTCTTTCATATTATTTCTGGACCCTCACCATACACAGAAAGATTGGATCACTGTCCCTTTTACGTGCTCCATTTGCAAATGCACTTTCTTCTCTTATAGGATCTAGGAACATATGAATAGTATTTACTAGCTTACCTGTCTGTCTTCCCCTTTTGGCTGTGATTACACTCCTTGAGGGTAGGGCATACACATTATATTCCCAGGGATCTCCACCAGGTAAATATCTGTTAAGAAAATGAAGTGTTGTGGCTACAGGGGAAACTCAAGGAACCAGATTTTTCTAAACTAATTCTACCTATGGTCCTGAAATTTCCTCTTAATGATGTATTGTCCACTGGACTAAAGTGAGCAGGTTTTGTTGCCAATATAAAATCCAAAGTGTGCACTAACTAAACAAAATCAAAAATCATCATAACCTCAGGAGGCTTTGAAACCTCTGTATTATTTTTAAAGAAGAAAACTTACCTATTCCCAACGTACAATGAGCTGCCAAGCAATCTGCTTTCCTGGTGTCTTTGGAAAATTATTAGGCATTTTTCCACCTGATATGGTCTTACTGTTTAACACAGAGCAAACGACTTCTGGTACTCCTCGGAATCCATGACTTCTCAAGCTGAGAAGTTGAGAAGCTGAGCATAACTGCCACCAACGGTATGTTGTTTATGTCTTACCTTAGGATGAAAGCTGCTCCTGTGAGGTGAACCTACGAGAACAGATGTTCCCATTGGCTCCGCGTAAGCGAGCAACTCCCCCAAATCAAGACTTGCTCCCACCAGCACAGTTAATTAATCAGCAAATGTTTGTCGAGGGGCAGGCACTCTGCCAAACATTGAAGGCACAAGAGTGAACAAAACAGATGAGACCCCTGCCTTCAAGGACCTCACATAATTCAAGCAGCATGATTGTACTGATTGATGATGCACATACAAATAAAGTTAAGAAATATCCCAGGTAGTAGAAAAAGGATTTCCTGCCTAAAGGAAATAACAGTCACTCTTTGCTTTATTGAGTAACTGGCCCAGGGCCAGAAAAAGCAGTAGCTTTAAGGATTATTACTGTAAAGAATTTGTTGTAATTAGGTAAATCAAGTACTATTAACTGTGAGCTACAGGGATATGGAAATAGAGTACCTTCTTTGAAATGGCATTGGCAGCTATGGGACTTTGCCTTTGGGCTGCAATGGGATTTAACATAGAACTGTATTATTTGGCACAATAGGAGTTTTCCCTCTTCTCTCGTTTGTCTCTAATGAGCAATATGAGTTATCTAATATAGTTAATTAAATCAAACTTGACTGGTTGAAAGGAAATTGGGCACATTCGTTTTTCTGTGTCAGCCTGACAGTAACTCATCAGTGGTCAGCTGTATCATAGAACAGATACACATGTGTGTGAACTTTCATGGAGCCACGTATTCATCAAGTCCCTACCTGCAGGTATCGCCTGCACAGATTTCAGTTTACCTGTTCAACACCTGTACTGTTACTTATACAATATTTTTCTTTGTCAGTTCACATTTTACTTAAAAAGCAAATGTAATGTCAGTACGAATGAAAAAAATCAGTATCATTCCCATAAATAGCACAACACACAGCTCTAAAAATCAATACAACAAATCAAACAATACTATTCTATTTTAGCTAGATAGTGTTGTGGGGTGAAGGCTCGTATTTGTTGAGAACTGATCTCTCTTTGTTCCAAAAAAAAAAAAAAAAAAGAAAAGAAAAAAGGAAAAGGGAAATTAGCGACTGTTAGAAGAATTTTAGAGACATTACAAGGTAAAAATGAGGCATCTTCCTTGAAGTTATTAGAAGAGATTAAGAGTAATAAGAACGAATGCTTTTCTCCCTGGTGATTTGATGTTGTTTTTATATCCACGCAAAAGCTAAAATAATATCCTTTTCAATAAATGGAAAACCCTACTCTTTGGAAAACACTGGAAGCTGACTTTGAGAGTGTCTTGGACTCTTCGATGGCATGGTCCCCTGAAGTGCACCCCCTCCAGTCTGAAACTGGCAGTGAGATACCGTTTGAAGACCACCCACCACTAGTTTGTGTATCAAAACTCAGCCAGCACTTCCTCTTCTCCAAGCCCTAGCCTGGATCTCACATCCCATTTTCTATCAAACACCTTTGGCCTAGAAAACTCCCTTAAACACAGAAAACTGCAGGATAGAAAAAAAAATGTGGGATTACGTATTTTAGGGATCTGGGTAACCCTCCTAAATGAAAGAAAATTTTATTCCTCATCTCTTTGTTGAGCTCACATGAAAACTGACATTAAAGCATTTGAAAATACCTTTTGATAGATGATCTGTTGAATCTTAATAAATGCTGCATTTTTGTGCAGATTTTTGGAATCCTATAAATAGTGCTTCTCATTACCTTATCACAAGCTTACTCCCTGGCAGAATTTTCGTTTTAGATACACCTTGAGTAACGCTACCATAAAGCCAAGACATTTCTAGGATTTGTCCATTTGGAAAAAGGAGAAACCCTGAACAGGTGTCAAAGCTGGAAAGTTAGAGCTCTCCTGTTTTGTGTTCACAGATTCTCAATCTGTTTTTGTTTTCTACTATCTCAGTTTTTCTCAGTAGTCTCCCTTTTTGCTTTGTTCTAGCAAGGAGTTAGTCATAACTCAACGTGATAAAAAATGAGCCTTTTAATCTGTTCTAATTGTTTATAAAAGATCATTTAGTTCTGGATGTTATTGTTTGCCTAAATCTATCAAGGCCATGCATGTCTATCATTTCAGAAAGAGAACTCCCTCTTGTGGCAAGAGAAGTTTTTGCAGCTAATTCCAGCGCACCTGAGTTCCTAGATGCTTAAGGTCTGGGTAAGACCTTAGAAACTCTTTCCTTTCATGGATGAGGGTTTCATTTTTGTAACTGAAAACCAGATGGGACATGTAACTTACCTGTGTTATCTGTCTGGTGACTGAGCCAGATGTAGTACCAGGTCGTCTGTTCACCCTGGGAAGAGCTTAGTCTCCACGTGTTAGAAGTTTAAGAAATGTCCTCACTTTGAGAGTGGGATTTTCTTTCAAAGTCTCTGATTGCTGCTGCTTCAGAGCAGAGCTGGTAGAGATGCTACTGTCTGGGCAACATTCCCATCCATTCATGTGAACGCTGCTTCCTGGGGAGCTTCCTCTGTGGGGTAATTACTCACTTTCCAGAGCTGGGCTGTAAGCCACATCTCTTGTATCTGTCTGACAGCAGTTCCACCCGTAAGACAAAACTCTGTCCACCTTTTTGGAAACAGCCACCATTCAGCACCCCTGGTATGCTGCTTCCTGTCTAATTCTCTTTCCTCTGGCTCACCGTGGCAATGGTTAGGGCCTTAAACACAGCCACAGGGGGATGCAGAAGCACACAATCACACCCCAGCTTCCTAAAGGGTGAAAACTGTCACTCCGAAAAATATGCTAGAACTCTCTAGCACCTCGCTACTTAAAATGGGTTCTGCAGGTTCTGCAGACCAGTAGCATCAATCTCACCTGAGGCTTTCTAGAAATACAGAGCCATTTTGATAATAGGTGTGCTCTAGCTGAGCACAGTAGTGCATGCCTGTAATCCCAGTAGTTTAGGAGGCTGAGGCAGGAGGATCACAAGTTCAAGGCCAGCCTGAGCAACTTAGTGAGACCCTGTCTCAAAACAAAAACTAAAAAAGGGCTGGGGATGTAGCTCTGTGTAGATTGCCCCTGGGTTCATTTCACAGCACCACACACAAAAGAATGTAGTCTCGCTGGTTACAGCGGTGCAGTGCACGCCTCCACTTCTAGCTACTTGAGCCCAGCGATTAGAGACCAGGCTGGACAATACAGCAAGACCCTGTCTCAAAAAAGTAGTGCACTGCGCTTTAGGAGATTTGGGTTAGGGCATTTCTAGTAACCTCAAGTGATACCAGTGCTTCTGAGTCATAAATTACACATCAGCTAGTAAGGGTGCAGAGTAAATTAATTTATTGACCCAAACTGTAAGGGCCCATCTCTGTTCTGTTGCTGGGAATGACTTCGAGGTTATTTATCAAACCAAAGATTCCATAAGCTTGGGATGAGAGCCACCCCAAGTAGATTGTACCCAGCTCCATATAGAATTTAGTCACCCGTGAGTAGGGTGAAAGACATCAATTCTTTGCTTCCCAAATACCCTCTCATTGTGCCCTTGCAACTTACTTCTAAGTATATCACATAGCCTCGAACACACAAGTGAGGCATTTCTGCACAGAGTAAGGGTGAAGCCTGGCAGATCTACACATCTCGCCTCTATTAACTCTTAGTTAGGTTGCTGTGAACCTAAAGACCTCTTCCTTACAAGCAGTCTTAGCCGGCATTGAGCAAGAGATAAAATTCAGGAAAAGAGACAAGTTGACAAAAAAAAAAAAAAAGAAAGAAAGCAAGTCATGGAGCTGTAGGGATATGCACTGGGGCAGGAGAATGCTGAACGGTCCAAGTAATACTCCAATATCACTAAATGATTCTAGTGATATCTTAGAAAAATAGCATTTATAATCATTACATTTACCCTTTTTTGATGATCACACTCAGAGGCACCTCTCTACCACTGACTAAGCTACATCCCTAGCCCTTTTTCATTTATTTATTTTTTTGGAGACAGGGTCTTGCTAAGTTGCCCATGTTGGCCTTGAACTTGAGATCCTTCTGCCTCAGCCTCCCAAGAAGCTAGGATTACAGGGGTGCACCACTGTGCCTGGCCACATTTATTTTACTTTAACTGATGTGTAGGATTTATACTTGTAATGTTTCAGATACATTAATTAGCTAGGGATCATAGGCTTAAGTCTTGCATCTATTATGACTAATAGAAATGATGAGATTTTTGGAAAAGCAACTCTAGTCTAGTTCTGAGTTGACTGTATAAATAATCTGTCTTCGCAGAGGAAATACTGAAGCGTTTTCTCCTCACTCGAGAATTGCAAGCAAGGAAGCACTGAAGCTATGCAACGCCCCAGCGTCCCAGCAAGGTCTGGCCATTATCTTAGATCAGGTGCTTTGGGAAATGCCTCTGAAATGCAGATTCCCTGGTAGCTGGCACAGTGGGATGCCATGCCTACACAGAGAACTACACTGTGGGCAAACAGGGAGGGACTGGAAAGCAGAGTTCTCTCCAGAAACAAGGATTGCCTGCATTGCAGTTGCACCGGGGTTTCAGCTGCCCTGTGGGGTACTCTGAAACGAGGAAGGCCCTTCAGGTATGTGCCACGGCGAGGCACACGCGCGGCTTCCGCATTTTTATTTGTGCAGTCACTGGATGTTGCCTGCCCCCAGGGGCAGCAGTGCAGCCTGGAGGAAGGCAGCTTCCGCTGGCTGAGGTCATTCTCAAGAGTGATTCCAGTGTGAAGGAAGCTGATAGCACCGACAATCGTGGAAAGGAAGCTTAGGGAGCGGGTACCGTGGTCCTAAAAGTGTGGAAGGTAATATACGGTCAGCACACACAGCGTCCACTACAGTGACCCATGCCAAAAGGTCCCTTCTCCTTTCTCTTTCCATAGTTGAGATGCTGTCTTACAGCTTTTGTGGTATTTGTCTAGCAAAGTACAGTCATCTGGGGTGAGTTTAAAAATGCCTCTACCAAGTTTCTACTCCACGATTGAACTGATTTTAACATGGAGTCAGGGTTGAGCCCTCTAGGCCTACCCAAACCATTATTCTTAAATCTGAAAGTCAGTCATATCCTTTACTGTGTAGGGGAAGTGTCTCAGGGTTACATTTGGCTGGCATGGGACAAGACTGAGGCCGGCTGTGAATTCCAGCCACCACTGTCCAAAGGGACTAATTAGAGATGTCTAAGGTGTGTAGGGTAACGAAAGAGCCAACATAAACATACACCCTACCGCCTCCGACAGGCGGCATCTCCCAAGGCTTTGCAGATGAGTTTTACTGGCTAGATTTTAAACATCTGAAGCTTATAGTTTGTTTCTTTTTCTTTCTGAAACCCATAGTTTGTTTCTCTTTCTTCTTATTTTTGGTTCAATGTCTGCCTTTGGGTCCTTGTATAAAAGAGACTTTTATTCACCAACCTCTTGTAATCCCAGCAGTTTTGGCTGAAGTACAGTAGTAGGGAGGCTTTGTAGCAGAACAAACCACACGAAAGTTTCACTCAAATCACATCGCCCCAAACATAACAGTCCTGTGTTCTCAAAATACAGATCTCATCGGTGCACACCCTTCTTTAAGATGCTAGCATTATACAGGCAGTATTCATCATGCAGGCAGAGCGTGCTTTCTGATTCTGTGTCTCGTAATAATATTTGCATGTATTTACTTAGTATTACGAAAATTTTCCAATATACAGCAATAGAGATGATAATGTACTTAACTTCTAATTTAGCATAATAGTAAAGGTAACCCCTCCTTCTGCATTACCCAGCTTCAACAATTATCAGTGTATGGTCATTTTTGTTGTTGATACCATTTTTTCCACCCCTTCACCTTCTAAAAGCCTGGATTATTTGGAGGCAAATCCCAGATGCATCATTTCATTCCTAAATACTTCAGTCAAGAGGCAAGCTGTTTGCTCCCTGTCAATATTACTAGTTTATCAGCACAACTCTGGAATTGAAATTATATGAAGTATTTTTCTGTAGTAGAAATGGAAGACTGCAGAATTATTCTTTCATCGGGCAGCTTTAGGCACCTAATACGTGTTTGTTGCTTAAGGCAGAAAAGAGAATTGGGAACAGTATTTTTCTTCAGGTGTGTGTGTGTGTGTGTGTGTGTGTGACAGAGAAAGAGGCAGGAAATGAAGGAAAGGGTAGAGTTGCCTGCAGTACAATTTGTATCTCTTGTTGGCAAGGAGGGCACAGAATTTGAGAAAAGGTTTTTTGCCAAAATGACTACTTAGAGCTGAATTTTGAAGATCCATCACCAAATGATGTGGAGATTGAAGGGTGTTGCAAGCAGTGGGAAGAACCCTACAAAACTCCTAACTTGCACGGTATGTCAGAGGTCCATCCATATGCTCCTCTGTTGAAATTATTCAGTCAGCTCGCCTACTGGGGCATTTAGCATCATTCTGATACTTGGTCACATGCAGAACTTTCCAAAGAATAGTCTCCAATCTCTTTGATAGCTTGCACCAACTCTTCTATCTTGATCCCACAGCCCACACAAGACAATTCTCAGTAGATGTTTCATGGGAGAAGATTTATGGGTACTCAGCTAATTACAAAGCATATCAACAGAGGGTTAATCAGTACTATTGTCTCTGTATATGTAATATGTAGCAATGATCCTATTGGATTATTTGTGGAACATGAAAAGGTAGATAAATGATAGCACAAATATGAAATTGATTAAATAGATTCTCTGCATGGTAAATTGTTCTTTTATAACATCTGATCCAATGAAAAACCTTTAAAATATTTGCAGGGAGAAAATGAGATAACACTACTCATGCATGATAGTATTCAGAGGTATTTTGGTGTACAATATTACATAGATTATGATATTAAATAAAAATAGTATTTATGACCAATTTTACTGCAAAATTACTATATGAAGTAACATACTAAATTTTTTCATAGATTATTTTATTTAATCTTCAAAACTGATTTATGAAGAACATATTAAGATTATTCCCATTTTATAGACAAAATAGAAAAAAAGGTAAGGAATTTAGACAATATAACACAGGTAGCAAGCAGTAAATCTGGAATTTGAACATAGATAGTGTCACTTCAGAGTCCACGGTGCTATTACTATACAATAAACCTTTATTACAGATTTTTGAACACTAATAGGATTTTCTTACATAGTCAGATTATTTTCAAAGTAATACAAGAAACTTTTAGAAGACCTATTGAGGCATTTTGAGACTTTGTGAAACTGTTCTGTGCAAAAAATTTCATCCTGCTGTCTTATGTCCAAGAAGGTGTGCCTGATATACACCATTATTTGTGACATCCTTCCCAAATTGGAAACTTGTATTGTCAACAATAGACCAACGGTTACATAGGTATGTGTATGTATGCATGTATATGTATGTGTATGTATTTGTATGAGTATACATATATATGCATGTGTGTATATATAAATAAATATATGTATATATAGTTTGTCTACAGGGAGAGAAAGAATTTTTAAAATGCCAAGATGGTGATTAGAGGTTAGAAGTGTTTGGGGAAGTTAGAAAATATTTTTATTTATATTACCATTCTTTGCAATGAAACTTATACCGATTCAACATGAAAAGGACTTTTTACCTTTAAGGGAATTAAATTTTGAGTAAAGACTGTATCGTAAGTGAGGAGAATCATGCGTTCTCACAAATGATGTTTGTGTTCCAGTGCTACTCCTATTTCATTTTATTTTTATTCTTAAAGAAAGATTCAAAGACAATTCTATATTTAAATGCTGGAATAAGCATTTCTCATCTTGTCTTTATTTTGACCCATTTTGGAATGCTTTTAACAGCAAATGATATGCCCTCACATATATTGCCTGTCTTAAGCTCCTGAAGGTCTTTTCTTTATTGGTATTTGTCCGATTTATTTAAATAAAATGGCTATTCACTCCATATTTGCAGGAGGATACATTAAGATCAAAGAGGTTTAAAGATTGCACAATATTCTGTCCTAAATTATGTACTGCAGCGTAGTGTTACACAGATTTCTTCAATTTTGCATAAAGTCATACTTCCTTCATGCATACTGCAGCCAAAACTGTCTTTTCTTTAAATAATGCAGGGAAAAAATTAAATAATTAAAGTTGCAAGGAAGACGTATTAAAGACTTTCAGCAGAAAAGGGGAAAAAGTGGAAGGAAAGAAAAGAACATTTTCAGAAAAAATAACTTGCACCTTTTGAATGCATCTCCTCTTCAAAGGGAAAACCTGCAGGAAGGAGACCTAAGGAAAGGGGGAAATGACCATCTTTTGTTAGAAAGGAAATTGGTGATTTTTGGTGATTGCTTCATTTGAGTAAGGCCTCTGGTATTATTGATTAGACTGCAGTGTTTCAAGTCAATTTTAACCTACTTTATAAAACCTTCATTCAGGATGCTTGAACTTATTGGAAATGTACATCTGTTCTCTGATGACTGTAGAAGCCCAAAGGTGCATTTTGGAGATTCTATTGGCAAACCAGGTCTCAGACAAAAATCTTTACAGGAAGTTTCATAATATTCCATGTTCTTGCTCAAGCTTAGTTTTCTCCAGGTATTGAAGACTAGGAGATCATTTTGAATGGGTTTCAAACACCTTAGGAACAGACCATTCCCCAGTCCCCTTTTGACTTGTCCCTAAGCTAATCAAGAGCCCAGACCCTACACTTTGCTCAGAGTTGGCTTTTAAGCTTAAGGGCAGACACAAAGTCCTGAAGATTCTCATTGGTTAAAGGGGGATTACTCAGTACTTTCAGTACTTTATAGCCTGGGAGAGTTAGATACCTTGAATTAGAAGTATTAAAAAAACAAACAAACAAAAAACCTGATGTCTCAAAATGCCTAATAAAGGCCATTGAGAAGTGCCAGATATTAGAAGCGTGTGATGTATTTACAGAAACCTGCCTCTCAACCATTCCGTTAAAATTTATCTCAAGGTCTGTTTTCTCCATGAAATACTCCGGACCATTCCGGCAGCAGCTTTTTTGCTCCCTCAGCTTTTCTCTCATTTAGCATTGATAATTAGACAAATTAATAATACAGCAATTCAAGAGGTTCACCAAGTTGTTAAAAGTTTTGTAAAAATGTGAATTGTGTACTAGCCTTTCTCTCTTTCTCTCTCTCTCTTTCTTTCTTTCTTTCTTTCTTTCTTTCTTTCTTTCTTTCTTTCTTTCTTTCTTTCTTTCTTTCTTTCTTTCTCTTTCTTTCTAGACAGGTTCTGGCTATATAGTCCAGGCTGGCCTTGAACTCATTTTGAACCCAGACTGTCCTCCAAATTGCAATCATCCTGCCTCAGGGATTAAAGGCATGTGCCAACATGCCCAGCATTTATTAGTCATTGATCAAAGCACCCAACCTGGTACGGGCAGACTGACTGATGAATAAATAGATGGATGGACAGATGGATAAATGGAGGGGACAAGATTGGGTGTCTGGACAATAGACTTGGAGAATGCTATGAGGGCTAACATAAGAGCTGGTGTGGTTCACCATATTTATTGTACCATTCACTTGCTTAATTTACCTACCTGGTCCCTGTAGAGCTTGAGGCTCAAGCCATTCTCTATTTTTTGGAGCATGAAACACATAAAGATAGTTAATTTGTACTAAGAAAAGAATCTAAAACACACACAGACTTCATTCATGAAGACATTCTCTGCATTATTATTTACAACACATAAAAATTAAGAACAATTTAAATGTCTTATAAGAGTTTAGTCAATTATGATACGTGAACCCAATGGAGTATGGTTATTAAAGCCTATAGGGCATAACATTGGGTTACAACAACCCATCCTATAATTTTCTACTGTAAATTTGTACTTTAAAATAATAGTAGCCAGCTGTGCTACTCAGTAGCTGTGCTTGGGGAATATAGGAAGAAATCTTTGTGTTTACCCTCTTGGTACAATAAACACCAAGGCGTGTGCACATGTGTAAAAGTGTCAAACTGGGATTTTTACTCACATAATGCTCCATCTAACAGGCTTTGCATATGTTTACCTGAGCATCAAGAGGGGTAAAATACCCCCATACCACTCTTCTGTTATGTAAACATGTATTTTACCATAATGGAACGTAGGTGTGACTAACAGTAGTTATGCCTGGGGAAAGCAACATTTTATGTTCTTGTTAACTGCGTGTTGCATAATATAATAAGAACCTCCTGACAGAACAGCAAGACCACTGAGATGTCAAGTATGTCCTACAAAAAGGCCAGGAAAGCAAAACACATGTGCAGTCATTGTAAGCAATACATGTTTATGAAACGTGATGTTATCATGTGTGAAAACTGCCTTAGGTGTGATAACTGAAGTAAAGATTTTTTTTTTGTAGAATTCTATTGGTATTTTCATTGTAGTCCATATAGAAATTTATTTCTGTTGTTAGTTTTTAGACTTTGTACACCAAAAAATAATGTTGAAAATTTTGATGATTTTTTATAAACAATAAATGTTAAAAATTCAATAATTTATTTTTTTTGACATTTTTTCCAGTTAAGTACTCCTTGTTTAATGTAATAAAACTCATAAAATTAAAACTAATAATTCATTACTAGAAGTATTCTACAGAATAAACACAGGTACTATACTCCCACAACGATGTGCCTTTGTGACAAAAGTGGCATTATGATTAAAGTGATAATTGCAAAGACCATGGAGACATATTTATAGTATATATTATATGAAAAATCCAGGATATAAAATTGTATATGTTGTAGGCTTATAACTTAATAAATATATGGTTGCTTTCAGACTAATTCTAGAAAAATATATACTAAGTATGAAAATAATTTCAGCAGTGGAATATTACTGTATTACTTCTCCCTTCAAACTATTCTAAATGTTTTTCTACTATTTATTCCAAAGAAGATCAACGTGTTGAAAGAAAATATGTGATGAATAGACAGATGGCTAGAAAACAGAAAAAGCAAGATTTGGTAGAAAAATGGGGATAATGTACAGTGACAGTGAAGAAATTAAAGTTGCCATTAAAGGAAGGAGGATATTCAGTCAAAGCTGCTTCAGTCCTGATGAATTTCACTTGGCACATGAGCTGAATCCACTCATTGACTCTTGCATGCGTCTTTTTCTGTCATTATCCAAATTCTATTGATAGTTTTGTGTGTTGTGCCGTGCAGAAGAGCCGAAGTTTAAAACGCACCTTTTGCCATTGTGTAAGAACAGATCTCATAAAATAAACACATTACTGAAAACCTTAAGAGGACCCTTTACAAGAGTATCCATTATAATGAAGTCCAACAGACTTCACAATTATTTCTCATGAAACTAGTGGAATTTCATCACAATGACTACATTGCAATTAATCGCATCCATAGTTTGCAGGACCTGGATAGTTAGCAAGTGAGAAGAATATCTCTCAATTCCATCAGGATGAAAGAAACATATTTTAAACACAAAGATTCACAAATTTACTTTTGGCCTAGAAATTCCTGGGTAGAGTTGTTCTGGACACTCATCTGGGGACAGAGCTGAGAAGTTCTTGGACTGGCAGGTTGAGAGATGAGCGGAGGAGGTGAGAAGTAACTCCCACTTGATGACAGATCCAGGAGGCCATGCAGGAAAAGACTTTAACTTTGAATTCTCCAGTCCCTTCTTCTCACCTGACAACAGGAGAACTTTCCACAGAGTGACTGGCAAATACACAGGACAGAGGTATGTACTTTCAGGGGCTCATTCTTGTAGAGAGAGATGTTGCTGTAATTCTGGGATGGTGGAACTGGTACAAATATAAGATTCAGAAAACAAAAGTTCAAGTCCAAGCTCCAGCGCTTACTAGATGCACACAGCTGGACAAGTCATTTCACTGTCCACTTTCCATATCTATAAAGTCACAGTGATAGCTATGACAGCAACCACATCTCCACTTATTTGACCTGTCACTATCAGTAGTAAATATGGTAATAACCTGAAAGAACTTTGTCAAATCTTCATAAAAACTATGCAAGTGCTTTATGGATACTAGCCATCGGGCTCATTCTGAATCATTATTTATCCAATCAATGCAACACAGTTCATTTCCACTTGTAATATACAGATTGGTCAATTCTTCCTTTCCCTTGGATCCAGATGTTTTTGAGAAATTTTGCTTTGAATTTGTAGGAAGGCCTGCTTCTGCCTGGATTCTGTTTGGCAGAGAGTTTATCATTAAACATACAGAAAGAATGACTGACACAGGAGAAATTGCAGCATTCTAGGCCCAGTGTAATTAACAGAGCTACAGGATGATAGAATATTGATTAGATAATTTGCCTCAGAGACATTAGTTTCCACACATAACTGAACCACTTATGAAACCTCACATCTCTCAGATCGTGAGAATCAATCTGGAAAACGCAGAGCTCCCCCGGTATACACTTGAGCAGAAAATGTGTTTTCTAAAGTGTTCGGGATACTGAATGCAAAATCAATTCCATGCACGTCCAATTCTTCACATCCAATGCTGGACTGTGAGCATTTTGTAGACATTTAGGCGATCATCTTCTTAATGTAATTTTAACTTTTCTTTCCCATCCACCACCTACCAGTTCTTTTAAACCCAGAAGTCTTAACTTCCACTATTCCTAAAGATTTCTTTTTCTAATAATGCTTACCCAGATTTATAGAATGTCACTAAGTTTTGCATTGCTGACATTTGCGGGAAAATTCTTTTCATTTTTCATTTCGCTGCCAAAATGTCAACATGCAAATATACTATGAACTTGTCAACTTGTATCTGTATGGACACACACAGCTGTATGACAAAAGCAAAATGAGAAATGATAAATGATACCCAATATATTGCCAGTTCTTCCCACATAGGATCCTGTCTTTACTCACCTTTCATAGTTTAATAGGCTCCCAGATCTCAAAACAATGCTCTCATTATTTTTAAATAAATAAGCAGCAGCATTAGAGAAAGCTATTTTCATCACTCAAAGCCTAGCTATGTTGCACAGTGTGTTCACAGGGCTAGAACTTATCTTCACTCCCAGTGAAGATGATATTTAGCATGCATACAGACAGTTTATATTATCATCTTATTTAGCACCTCTATGAACTAGGCTTACCCTCTTTGAACTTGGAGAAAATTGGAGACAGAGCCTGCCTTGGGGTCTCCGGTTGTTTACTAGATTCTTAGTTCATGAATTTCTTGAGAAGTCAACTAAGTCACAGGACCTTGAAAGGGTAGCATTTATTAGAATTCAAATTGTGACGTAGAATCAGGAAAATCTTACACTTTTCAAAACTTGAAAGATTTGAGAAGCTTTCTGCAGAATGCATTTCACTAAGTTTTAGAAAAATAAAATTTTAACAAAGAACTATTCCAAGGTATAGAATAACCTTTTTGAAAATAGGACTTTGCTGCCATTCTTGATATAGAAATTCACTAACATAGTTTTAACTGAGCTTTTCTTCCGGGCACACTGTTTCAGTGAGATTGGCTCTGGTGTATCTTACTGAGAAATTCCTTTACTATGAACTTAAGGACTAAGGGAACAAAGGTTGTCCATATTTTTTCATGTTACTGAGGTCTGGAATGGGGTAGGAGAATTTGGTTAATAGACGTAGAAACAATAGCTGCAAATGGCTGTGTAATAATTACATCCTGAATACACCATGGGAAGGATGAAGTGTGTTACACATGGTAGCACTGATCTAGATACGTACCTTTTGGAAATGACAAAATATAATAGGGTCCTGTGCCACATAATGACATTTCAGCCAATGAAGGACCGGATATGCAATGGTAATCCCATGAGATTTTAATGGAGCAAAAAATTTCTATGACTAATGACGTGATAGCCATCAAAACATTGTGGTACAACCCGTGACTCATGATTATGATGATGCTGGTGTAAACAAACCTACTGTGCTACCAGTGGTATAAATGTGTGGCAATACAATTATGTGCAACCCATAATACTTGATGATAATAATAAACCACTCTCTGTTTATGTATTTACTATACTATACTTCTTCGGCTTGATTTTTCAAGACACCATCTCACTATGTAGCTCAGATGGCCTGGAACTCACTATGTAGCCCAAATTGGCCTTGAATTTGTGGCGATCTTCCTATCTCAGCCCCCCAAGTTCTGGGATTATAGGCTTGTGCCACCACACCTGGCTCTATAATAGACTTTTAATTGCTATTTTAGAATGTACTTCTACTTATTAGAAAATGTTTACTGTAAAACTGTATGTGGTATTCTGGCAGCAGCTTCTTATAGCTTGTGTTTCCACCCCTCTTAATTGCATCAAGAGACCACACTGATTGAGCTGCACGTGTAAGTTTGTCTAAGTACACTCTGATGTTCATCAAATGATGAAATTGCCTAAAGACACATTCATCAGAACTTGCACCCATCTCTAAGTGAGCCTTGACTGTAAACATGAGAGACATACTCACACAAGGTTTTTGTGAAAGCATTTTATCATAGTTCATCTCACTTCAGATTTACAAGTAAAAGTCATAGTGGTTATATTTTGATTTACAATATCTCATTTGGCATTAATGACTTAAAGCTACCCTTTAAGTTATGTAACTTTTGTCTTTTTTAAACAAGGTCAAGTTGTGAGTCTATTGTTTATAAACCCTGATTCTCTGAAGAGATCTGAAGAGAAAAGAGCCAGTAAAATAGTACTGGGATAGTATCGCATAGTGCCACAGAAACAGGAAGTCTTGGCTCTTGGAAGGACTGCTAACACTGGTTTAGGATCAAATCTCTTAAGAAGCTCTAAGACCCAAGCCTGTCCCTTTGATTTCCTCCATCCTTTCCCTATCTGCTTGTACCTTGCATTAGCATTTGAGGCAGGTGCAGAGGCCATCCATCCATCCCACCATCTTGAAGGAGACACTACTCTGAGACCAGGGGTAGAAGTAGAAGGTGAAGTGAGTTGGTTTCATTTCCTTAATAGCTAAAAGAAATCATGTATCATCTCCAAACTCCAATTTCAACTGTAAAGCTTTTTATGAGTGAGTTTGTCATTGTAGGATTTAAATGTCTACAAAATCACAAAAGAGGGTCAACAATTCCAGTATAAGTCAAACATGCTGAAGAAAAAACAAAAGCTTCCTAAAATTTGTAGGGTGTTATTCATCTGTTTATGTCCCAGGATATAAATATTGTCCAATAAATGCAATATCTAGTCCTGAATTAACTTTTGTTTTGGGTTCATATGTGTCATAAATCATATTTTAAGTGGTAGCAATTAAATATCTAAAACATCCGATGGGTTAAATCAAGTTTCCTTTCTCCTGACTGAATTTATTTTATTAAGCTAGGGGTCTTGGTTACTCTTTTCATTGCTGAGGCACAATACCTGACACTCACAAGTTAAAGGACAAAAGGTTGATTTTGGCTCACAGTTGGTAGAGGTTTCAGTTCATAGTCAGCTGGCTCCAAGGCAGGGTGGCATGACAGAGGGGTGTGGCAGAGGAGAAACAGTCCATGGCAAGGCAGGCAGGAGGCAGCAAAGCAAGCCTCCAAAGTTTTATCCCATCCCAAAGTTTTACCCCAGGGTGGGCCTTCCTGTTATCCACACCCACAGATATGCTAAACCAATCAGTGCATTAATTTAGTACCAGACACCCTTAATCCCAGTATCACACACCCTAGATCTAGCCAGTGCTGAAAAGCCCCATCTATGAGTGCATAAGGCTTTGGGGGGGACATTTAGATACAAACTGTAACACCAGGTATGCAAAATTAGGTTAACGTTACTCTTTGGCTCATAGCACACTATTGTCTTTGTTTAAGATAGCCCTTGCTTTGATTATTTATATCATTCTCCAATTTTTTAACTTATTTTTCCCTGATAGGGTTACTGTCCTCCAAATTGGTTTTCTATTGGTCTCAGGTTTGTGTGAGTGTGTGTGTGTGTGTTACTAGGGATGGCTTTAAATCGCAGTCCTCCTTCCTTTGCCTCCTATGTAGCTGAGATTATAGGTACACAGCATTGTACCCACAGGCCTCAGTATTTTTATCTGTTAAATAAAGAAGTTATAATATGTAATATCTACGGTCTCCATAACCTTCAGTACTGTATGAATGAGATTAAGACTTGAAATGTGTTTGGCCCAGTGCTTGGCATGTAACAAGTGCTTAATAAATGGTGGCTATTACCATAATTTATCATCGTTATCGTTAAATTTGATAAACTTTCATTGCCAATCTGAATTTGATACACTGAAATCTGTTTAGGATTCTTGTAGACTTGGTAACTCTCCTACTGGGCAGTGAAGTGTCCCATAGCATTTTTTCCCTTGGTCAGTTTCAAACTGCCCGTTAAGAATTTATCATTGATTCACACAATCTCAGGCTACAAGGAAACTTCAAGGCTAATGCTGCAGAGAGATGTACCACGGGAAGTAAGGATGTATATTTAACACAAACTCTTCCCAGAATGTTTAGTTTCCAGAGTTTCAAGGTGGGTCCTTATGGAGTTCTTATTCCTTCTCCTGCTACTAAGATGTCCAGGTATCTCTTCACTGTGTTTCACTGAAATCTTCATCTAGAGCTCTAAGGGACCTTGGCAGAGAAGACAAACACCAGCAGGGCCTCATTATCAAGTAATGTGTTGCTAAGTATAAAACAAATCAAAACTTAAAACTGCCCAATTTCCTGTCATGTGGCACATTATGGAGGAAGAAGCCAGGGTCAAATCTTGCAGTGCTATTCTTAACATACAAAAAGGAAGCATTTGTGCAAGACTTGTATTTTAGCTTCTTTTCCAATGTTAATGATGGTTTTGCACTAACCAGTACAACTCTTATCAGTTACCTCTCCCTTTGACTGCAGAGGTATTTGTAATACGGCTGTCATAACCAGTGGAATCTAAGGTCATGAAATAAGATATATCTTGGGTGCAGCTTTTGAGCCATATCCAAATGCTTCCTTCTTGGCCAAGGGGGCTCTGTCTGTCCGTTGAGTTTATCAAGGTATTTCTCAAAGCAGGAAGAAGAGTAAATCTGTTCATCAGTAGAGAGGCATTTCTTTGATGTTACTTAGGTTTAGGAATCACACATTTTGAGAATGCACCTAAAATTGAAACGGAAGCCGGGTGTGATGGTACACGCCTGTAATCCCAGCACTTGGGAGGCTGAGGCAGGAGGATCACTGTGAGTTTGAGGCAAGCCTGGCTACATAGTGAGTTCAAGGCCAGGCTGAACTACATGGTGAGACCCTGTCTCAAAAAAAAAAAACAAAACAAAAAAAATTGAACTGGAAAATAATTGCAAGAGGAATGGACAATGAGAAGAATGAATCTGTATTCATTCATTTGATTTAACCAATGAATGAGGTTTCAAAATCTTTTTTTAAACAGTTAGTTTCCCCCTTTTGAGCAGAAATGCATCTATATGGCTTAATTCTATAATGTCTCCCAAAATCCTCATGCATTCAGAGGCAGGGCTTTTGGAAAATGACTGGATCATGGAGGCGCCGTACCACCAGTGGACTCATCCAATGATGTGCTCAACTCTTGTGTGTGCTGTTAAGGATTGGGGCCTGGTTAGAGGTGAGTCACGGGGAGTGTGATCTGGAAGAGCATATCTCCCTCCCTGATTTCTCCCTGTGTCCTGACTGCCATGATGTGAGCAGCTTTCTTCCGTGCCAGGCCCTTCCTCCATGCTATTTCTGTGGTTGAGCCAGCCAACCATGGACTGAAACTTCTGAAACTGTGAGCCAAAATAAACCTCTCCTCCTCTAAGTTTTGGGTGTTGGGTATTTTGTCCCAGGCATGACAAAATGATTGAGACAGCATCCAAAAGGAAGAATATGTGTGTGAGTCAACTAAACCCTGCCCCAGGGACTGGTTCACCATCCAGAGAGTTTTTTTACCCATTTCTACCTCATTTTCCAATTCTCTGTCATATTCAATGTAATGAAGCTTATGTTTGTTTGTGCTGAGCAGGGCTTGCGTACACAAGGCAAGAGAGTCTGTGGTATTAGTGCACAATTTTGCTGTCCAGAGTGAAGAATCTCCTGGCATCAGGAGGCCCTGTGCAGCAGTGTTTTTCTCTTCATTTCATCCAGAAGCTGAGTGCAGGGACAAGATGGCCTTCAAAGGGAACCATGCTGTGCTGCCTTTGTAGCTCTAAACAATGACAGTCCCAGAGCTCCAGAGATAAACGCACTGGCCAGGCTTCAAACTTGACACATTAAGGATCTTGTGCAGTGGTCGCCTTTCTGTACATAGTGGCCACACAGGAGCTCCCCTCACCTGAGAACAAACACCCAAGATTCATAAGGGCGGACTGTCCCTTGTCTGTGTATTGAGATTTGTATCTTGACTGAACTCTTTTAGCTCTATCTGAAAAACACCAGCTTGTAGAAGGATAAACCCATGTCTTTATGCACAGATGCAGATAGTCAGGGCACAATTAACAGTGACAGATTGTGAGCGTTCTGGACTCCGTGGCTGTGGAGGGAAAGAGGGCTATGTCCAAAGCAAGTGGCCAGTAGCCAGACTATACCAGTACTCTAAGGATCAAGCATAGTGCTGATGCTTCCCCCACTTATAAATAATAGAATAATAGTAACGAGCCATATTTACTCTAGAGTTTCAAGTATTCAGATTCTGAATTCCACTAATCTTTTGCAACCCCCTTTCTTCCTCTCTCTGCTTTCTCCCATCTCCATATGATGTGGTGCATGCTGGGTGCTCAAAATAAATGTACTCAGCGGGTGAGATAGCTCAGCGGCACAAGCACCTGCCTGGCAAGCACGAGGTCCTGAGGTCGGTTCCCCGTACCCAAATAAAAAAAACAAAAAACAAACAAAACAAAAACAAAAATGAAACAAAACAAACTATCAAAATAGATGTACTAGCTAGTCAAATAGGTAAATGAAGAAAATAGGTGCCCTTCCACAACCGATTTAGTTCTTCTGATACTCTACTTTTCACCAGTGATGGGAGGGGGATAATGTTATTTTTTAGGTTTATTCAGAGGAGGCAGTAGTATAGCATAATTTTATACAACGTGTAAAATGTCACAAAATGTTATGCTCTAAGGTGCTGGCACAATTTAAAATTTCAGATATATTTCAGAGAACTAAGCCTTGAGAGAAAAGATAGCAAGGACTACAAACATGTACTCATAAGAAAAAAGATAGCAAAGAATGGTAGGAGGTGAGAAAAAAAAAGACGAAATGGGACTTAGGGATATAATGACTTCTTTTAAGGTCAGTTGAATTATTTCACGAGGGCTAATTTTTCTTTTTAGAAAAATCTTTAAGTCACAGGGTGGCCTCTCATCTCCAAAAAGACAGGAATGTTGTAAGCTGAAGCGAGAAAAGGGTTAACTCGAGCTCCCTTCTGCCTGGAGCTGCTACCAGGCACGATGCAGAAATACGCGGCGACTACATATTTCATGTCGACTTTCTCTGTGCTCCTTTTTACATCAAAGCCTTTCACTGTTGCAGGGTTGCGCTCGGAAAAGTTGGGAAACTTTTTCCTTGGTGGAGAAAAAGAAGCCCTCATCAGATGCAATCCAACAAATGAATGAAACAATTCTCCGGGCGCAACATGTCCACCCACTTGCATAGTATTTTTTTTCTATCTCATAGAAATATCTTTCCTCAATTCCTTGGCTAGGGTTTTACTGTCCGGTGGCGCTGCCTCGAATCAGATGCGCCGATTTCGAAAGTCAGCAGGAGACAGACCTGGCTTTGGAGCCATGGTGGTTGGCTTTTGTAAGAGTCGTGCGACTTATTGTCCTGCGTGGTAGCTTGTCCCGGCAGTAGCATGTGTAAAATAAACAGTTGCTGAAAAGCATGAAGAATTAACGAAGTGAAAATCTCGGGTTATTTGTTGGGCAGTTGACACGCAAGTGGCCTCCTTAAACCCTTCGCTACTTAAGGACGTTTGGAGCAAGAATGAATGAATCTTCCCGGCGCTTCCCTCGCACCAGCGGGTGTAAATCGGGGTAGTCTGTGGCGAAGTGGCGACGCAGCAGTACAAAGCGGCCGCCAGGAAAGGAAAGGGTCCAGCCACGACTCCGGAGCTCTCTCCCTTGGCCTTGACTTGGTAAAGCCTTGGTGAAGACTCGCCTTCGCTGCCCGGGACCCTGGACGTTACAGCTGGGGAAGCAGGGGGCGCTAGGACCGGGCTGGCGCCGGGCTGCGGCCGCCTCCGAGAGGACGGAGGAGGGGCGGAGGGACGCGGGCGGGCGGGCCGGGAGTCATTTATGCTGGGCGGGCGCCGCTGCCATTGCCACTCGCACTGCCCGCGCGCCGCGCGCCGCCGGAGGGAGCGCAAGGAGCGGGCGAGCGGGCGCTCCGAGCCCGGGCCGGCAGAGGGGACGCGCGGCCGCCGCCTGCACCGCCCCGCGGGTCGCCTCCGCGGCTTTCCGGGGCCTAGGGAGGAGCGCAGAGTCTGGGGGCTGAGCCGGTGGGACCCCGCCGCGGAGGGCGCCAGCCCCGCTCGCCGCTGCCTGCGCCCGAGCCGGGAGCGCTCGCCGATCGCCCCCCGGGTCGGAGAGCCGGCGCGCGGGTCCCCGGCCCCAGGCATGGTCTAGGACCGGCCCGAGGTCCGCCGCGCTGCCGCCTGCTGGGGCTCGCCGCCTGCTGCCGATCGCCCGGGGCGGCCCAGGCCGGAGAAGTTAGTTGTGCGCGCCGCGGAGTGCGCGGAGCCAGCCAGCCAGCCAGCCAGCGACGCGGCCCGCGAGGCGCCGGGAGCATGGGCTGGGGGAGCCGCTGCTGCCCGGGACGGCTGGACCTGCTGTGCGTGCTGGCGCTGCTCGGGGGCTGCCTGCTCCCCGTGTGCCGGACGCGTGTCTACACCAACCACTGGGCGGTCAAGATCTCCGGCGGCTTCCCGGAGGCCGACCGCATAGCCAGCAAGTACGGCTTCATCAACATAGGACAGGTAACGACGACGGGCTGGCCGGGCCCTCTGCCGGGGAGCTGCTGGGGGCTGCCGGTGCCTGCTGGTGCCCTCCGTTGCGAACCCCCTCCCCCTCTTCCAGATGTGCTCCTGCAGCTGTTGTCCTGACTCTTGGGCGATGCTCGAGGGCTCATGCGCGCCCACACACACACACACACACACACAGAAACACACGTACACCAAAGTTGCCAGGATTCACGTTTTGTTTGCTTATTACTTTTTTCTTTTTTTTCTGGAAGCTACGCAGGACGGGTAGGTTCTCTGGAAAGACCCAGAGTGCCCAGTGGTGTTTCAGACTGGGCCGGACCTTTTGACCTGGAAAAGTCTAGGAGCACTGTAGCTTAAGGAAAGATCTCAGCTGGTGGCCGTGTGTGGGAGGGGAGTGTTGAGCTTTCCCGGGGTTTAGGGGGCGAGCGCGCCCCTGGCGTTCGCGGGGTCGGAAAAGCCTTTCCCGTTCCGATCCGCACTCACCTCAGAGAGAAGTTTCCTCTTCTGGGGCCGGAGAACCGCTAGGCTCTGGAGACGCCAGAGCGCGGGGACTGAGATGGAGGTGGGGGCGGCACCCAGTGGACGCGCAGATTTAGGGGAGACCTCGCGCTTACTCGCCTTGCGGGCGATCCGCCTGGGGTCCGGACGCGGAACTGGACGCGGAAATAGGAAACTTCTGAAGCCCGTTATCCCTGCTCAGTGAAAAAGGGGAAACCTTGCCGGGGTGGAAGGCGAGTGGGGGAGAGTCGGGTGGCCTCCAGCGGCGCGGGTTTTTTGGCGGGGTGCTGGTTGTGGACTTTCAGCAGAGCCGTCAGGCCTGGGGGAGAATACCAATAAATCGAGGTGGGCTGCTGGCGGTGCAGCAGACTTGGGGATATTACGCGCTAAATGGTCTTGGCTTCCTAGTTCTCTTGCCGCACGACCCTGCGAGAAATGGGGGCGGAGAGGGGGTTCCCTAAGATGCCCCTCCCTCAGTCTCTGGGGCTGGCCGGAGGAGGGGGCCCTGGCCACGCTCCGACGCAACTCCGCCGGCGCGGGAAGCCAGAGTGATGGGGTTGGGCGCCCTTCCAGCGGACGCGCTTTTGGGATTGCTCCCGGCGTACGCACCCTACGTGCTCGGCCAGGGCGAGGGGAGAGGAAGGTGTCGTTTGGTACCGGGGAACGAGAGAGCGCCGATGGCTTCTGATGCACAGGTGCTCCGGACCAGAAAGGCGGGACCCCCACCCCCACCGTTGGCCTCCTGGGTTGGGGGAGCGGCATCACGCGCGAGGAGCCCGGGCTTCTGTCTCCGCATCTGGAAAACGCTGGCAGTCACGGAGCCGTTTAGAGGAGCAGGAGCGCGAGGTCTCGCTCTTTGCCCTCCCAGGAAGAGGACAGAGTCCAGAGAACCCCGTCGCGTGGGGGACCGAGGCCGGAGCAAGGCGCTCAGTTGTTCCTGCCACCCCCAGGGAAATAAAGGAATCCGGCCAGATTTTGTTGCCTGAGCCCCTGTCTTCTGTACAAGAGTTGCTTTCTCATGGCCTTTTGGGGTCTACTGCTTTCTTCTTTGTAGAAGAAAAAGCACCGGATCCGTCCAGGCCTTTTTAAAACCAGAGGTTCACGCTGAGCGCTGCATAAGTCTAGGTGATGTAAGTGGGAAGCCTAGTACTACAAGTACAGTAATCCCATTAATCTTTCTAGGGTCTTTCCTCAGGTTCAGGTGACACTGAGCATCTTCCAAATGCCAGGCATGTTTGGAAGGATAAGTTTTTTCCTATTTCTTAGTTGTGAAAACGACCTTGTTTGATGAGTATTACTTCACGCAGAGCAGGTGAGGAAAGCAGGACCTCACAGGATCATCCAGCTAGACAGTGGCAAAGCCATGATCCCTACCTGCTACTCTGGGCCAAGCCCGTCCCCTATGGGTCCTGCCTTTTATGGAATCCCTCTATCCCATGTGGGGAAGGGGGGAAAAAGTAACATCCTATTTCCCTGAGTCCTAATTAGTGGCCCAATGGACTGGAAACAAACGCCAGTCAATCCGTATTTAGCTAAAACAAACCTGGACTTGTTGACGCCCAGAAACTTTATGACAGAGGCGCCCCTGTTCCTGATCTCATGGAATTTAGATGTCCTAGCATAGCCATCCTGAGGAGGAGACATCTTCACCCGACCCACTGTGTCCTGCAGCCTCACCTGACCTTGTAATGGCCTTATAGTGAAGACCCCTGGCTTTGCATTTAAAAAGGAACACAAAGAAAGTTTACATACACATTCCTAATACTGTTTATTGCAGTTTTTACAATCCCAAACAAGGAAATATAGCTTTACTGAGGTCACAGGGGACCCCTTGAATTGATGCCATCACCAGTGTAAAAAGGTCAGCTATTCTGTAGTGTAAAGCGTTTCCTCTGTTGACCAAAGGAGCATAAACCTATGCAGAGCCTTTGGCTTGGTAAATTGAGTTCACGCGTGCAACATCATTGCACAGTAAGGGCCAAATTTATTTCTTATTCATCCTTTACTGCATTGACCTTTTAACACTTTAGACATCCTTTTGTTATTCTTCCGTTCCATCAATAAACCAGCTGTGTGGTTCAGCTGAGGGCAGTAACTAATTTGCAAACCTCTCTGGAATGTTCTGTTTTTTACCCATTTGGGTTTGGGGTCCCACGTGTTGCAAGTTGGAACTAAACCTGTTTTTATTTCTGTAAGTCATTTACTATCCTGGTAGGATTTTTCCCTCTTCAGCATGATATTCTAAGTGAATAAGGTAGTGAATTTTCACGCTGGTAAAGGTAGAGTTTTGATGGTCTGCTTGGAATATCAATGTAGTGTTTTGTGTAGCATCTTAGCATTTAAAAGACTCCAGAGGTAAAATTTCTGGCCTGGAGATTTCTACAGAAAAGAATAGGTGTATCTCTTCGATTCCCAAAAGATAGGATGTGCAGAGTAACACAAGAAGCAATCAAACAAGCAAAAAGGTTACACTTGACTTCTAGAAAGGAACATTTATGAGGGTTTGCTTGCCTGTGGTTATAGAGATAGCATTAAGCTTTGGTAGGTTTGCACCAACTGCGTACCTTTTGTAAATAGTCATGCCTTGAAATTCTGAAGCGATACCTAACCGTAGTCATTGTTAGTAGTCGTTATTGTGTTAGCACAGCTTGGATTGTACTTGCTAATGATGTCAGCTGTACAGTGACCTGTTTTTCTTTCCCTGTGAGCTCTACCAGCCTCCTTAGTATCTAGTATAACCAGCGCTTGCTGGGTTGGCTAAGGTGTGCATGCCTGTTAGCCTGCGTGGCGAAGGAGGAAGATGCCTCTATGCTTCCTCCCTAATCTTTTTTTTTTTTTTTTTTGGTACTGGAAATTGAACTCATGACCTCACGCTTGCCAGCAGGTGCTGTGCCACTGAGCTATATCCCCAGCCCTTCCTCCCTAATCTTGTGCTCTGACCTTTTGAGCTAACAGAATGCTGGTTAGAGAACTGAAATGACATGAAAGATCAAGACCAGACATATTGTTAATTGTAGACTAAATCTACAATGAGGAATCACTTTCCGGTTATTTGAATTCAGGGAGAAGACCCCCTGTGAAGAGAGGGTTTGCACTGTACTATAGCTGTATTTATCCTTCTCTGAGTTTCCCGTAATCTTTGACTCCAAGCCTGAGATTACCAGTAGCAAAACCCCCTCCCCAACCTATGTAATGTAGCTTGAAACAGACTCCAGAACGATAAAACCAGATGCAAGCCATACTGGAGAAATATTTTCCCCGGAGCCCCCATGGGTGGCATGTGCACTTGGAAACGGCAGAGGCCACTTGCCAGGCTGTGAAAGCAGGAGAGTCACTGAACTTAATGGCGCCCCTGTTCCTTCATCTGTAAAATGATAAATCTCTGGATAGTAGAGTGAATTCACTATGCGTTGCTCAGCACGTAGTTAGGGATGCAGTAAAAGGTTTGTTGAATCTGAAGCAGAGGAGAAAGGTTGAAAGAAATGAGCTCGCAACTTTACAGTATTAAGCTATGGAGAAAGGAAGACATTTTAAAAATGGAAGATGCAAGTTGTCAAGATCAGGAAAAGTTTTGTAGACAGGGAAACTGATTTTCTATTTCAACAAACAATTTAAAAATAATTTCATGTGCAATTCTGAACAATTATGGCTGATTTCCAGTAGCAGTGTCTCTTTCTCTCATTGACTTTTGTTGTACCCCCTTACATTTTATGGGGTAAGCTTGTCAGAGATCAGAGAAAGAGAAGAAAATGTTAAATATAAAATTTATATGTTATATAATTTTGAATGCAGGTTATGTGAATAAAGTTGGAAGAATTTTCTGAGTAAGAAGGGAGAGATACTTGAGCAGAAGAACCTTGTGCAGAGGTGTCCTGAAAGCACTGGCTCTGCTGATAGCTTGGACCTGTGGCTCATGGAGTGTGAAAGGCTGAGGAACAGCGGGCAGTGCACTGTGGTTGCTTGTGGATGGTGCTAGAAGTAGGGCCCATCCCTCATCTGATGGGTTGTGTAAGGGCAGACTGTACTCCCCTGGTAAATTCCTAGGCACATTGTAAAGAGAAGAGTAAACTGAGGCTGTAATCCCAGGTTACTCCCTGGGATACATCTGGCTTTGCACAGGCTGGCTCTTCACGCCCAAGAATCTCAGCCCTGACCCTGGCCAGCTGCTCTCACATGCATATTTCTCCATGAGGCCAGTGGAGGGAGAACAGGGGAACCTTGACTGGAAAAGCCATTCAGAGTGCATGGCCTGCCAACGGTGGGTCGGTGCATTAACCTCATAGACAAGGAATGGCTTCGATGTGACCCTCGGGGATTTGTGGGGTCTACTTGAAATGAAACACTGCATTTTTTATGAGCCCCAAAGCAGCTGAGTTTGCCTTATCACTATCCTTATGGGCTTGTGTCCAGAGGTTTCAACCTGAAAGGTTAGCCAGAGAAGCAGGGTAGTATGCCGGGAAATTGTCTAGCTATGTCTGACTCTGGCTCGGAGAGGGAGTCCTGACCCAGCAGTATCCCCTGGGCAGGGAGGAGCATTTGTACTGTTGGTTCTCGTTATGTGAGGTGGAGTCTGGCTTTTCTCTGAAGCTGAGGTATCTGCAGGCATCACTGTGACTGGGGATTGTGTTACAGAGTTAATTCAGATTGGATTCAATGACAAAAAAGCCATCTTTGGCTTCTTGCATGGTAGAAATAAGTGCTTATAGACAATTGTGCATGCTGGAGGATGCACACACACACGTCCATTAATTTTTATTTTTATCAAAATAAAATTTGCACACAATGAAATTGCTGTGAAGTATTCTCACTAGTTTCTTTTCTTTCCTCTTTTTTTTTTTTTTGTTGCTGTTTGTTTTTTGTTCTTTTGAGACAGGATCTTGCTATGTTGTTGAGGCTGGCCTTGAACTCGCTATGTAGTCAAGGCTGACCTCGAACTCAGCAATCCTCCTGCCTCATCCTCTCAAGTGCAGGGATTACAGGTGTGCACCACTGTGCCGAGCTTCTCACTAGTCTCTATAGATAACATCTCTACATCTAAGGGTACCAAGGAGGAAGAATTAATACCTATAAACTCTTGAGTTTGAGTTAATCATGGGAGGAATATGAAACAAGAAGGAAAACAGTAGCAGTCAGATTTGGGTGAGAATCCAAGGACTTTCCTGTTATTGATCAACTGGCCCCTCAGTTCCTCATTTTCCAAACAGGGAACCCCAATGCCTATTCCACCCGCCTTGCAAGGTGTTTGTGCAAGTCAGATGTCCTAAGGATGATGACGAATATATAGCTAGAATAAGGCATGGAGAGCATTACGTGTTCTGTAAGGACACCAAAGAGATGCAAAACCTACTCAAAGGAAAGTAAGAGAATTCAGGGGAACCGGACCTTTTTATTGAAGCAGTTTGTGATTTTCCAGATTCTTATGATGGCTGCTAGGGAAATAATGAGGACTAAAGGAAGAGGAGTCAGTGTAGTGCCTGGATCTCCAGAAGAGGATAGCGATGGCTATACTTTCTTTTTTATCGATGCACGTTTGTAGCACATAATGATTGCATTCGCCATGGGAAGATGCCTACACTTTCTCCCTAAAAGCAGTGGAGCGAGGTGTGAGGCTGTGACAACCACCATAATGCAAACCAGCTAAGGCTGGGCAGTAGTCCAGGTTTTATAAAGCACACAGTATAGAGGTTACAACAGTATTTAAAGAATCAAAACTTAATCTTTTTAATTTGACTCCAGTGTGTGTATAGAAGAGTAATGGGAAATAAAACTGGAGCATGGGTAGGCCCATGAGAATGTGCTAGGTGCAAGTGTCAAGAACCCAACTCCTACTGCTTAAATAAACAAACAAGCAGATAAAGAAAGACACAGGGACTTTGTTGGTTTAAACAGATCCACATGCCTTTTACGTGTAGTTCTAAAAACAGAAGCTGGACCTTTTTGCAACCAAACGTTACCTAATCTGCTCTGCATTTTCTTGGTGGTAATACCTATGCTGACCTAAACTGACATCAATGATGCCATTATTTTGTTTCGTTGAAGAGGTATTAATGAGTTTGTCTATGGGGACATCCTCGATCCAGGTAGAGGTGTATGCAGTATTCTCCATCATGTGCCTTGTTGTACTTTTCTCACTGGAGAATTCTGAATTCTGACATATGTAGATCCAAGATTTTCAAAACAGTGATTGTGGCCTATCCAGCCAAAAAGCCAGAGTTAGTGCTAATGTGCACTATTTCTCTGTTTCTCTGTATTAACTTCATTCTCAAACAGGTGTTTTCCACCTAGTAGCAAAAGCTTGCATGATTCTCAGTAGTTCTTTTACCCAGTCTTGAACGTAACCACTGAGGAAAGATTCTAGTTGGTCCTGATCACTGAGTGAGACCCTGTCCCTCCTTGGCCATTCTCTTTGTCCAGGAGGACCGGGACTCTTGTGGGTCGGCTTGGGTCACGTGTCCAGGCTTGACTCCGGGGAGATGTGAACCGTCAGTGAACATTCCAGCAGTTGGGGAGGGGCAGCTCCCTGCAGGAAAGTGAGATGTTGTTACTGGTTTAAGGGAAAACAGCTGTGAGACAAGGAGTGACCCCGCTACACATCGGATTATATAAGACCGGAAATGCCAGCGTAGGGAGTTTTAACACGACCAGAGAGGGTAAGAAGTTGGTTTGAAGATCCAGAAGAAAAGACAACGACCTGTTGGTGCAGCAGACGTGAGAGCCCACCAGGTTACATGCAGATCATGCCATTCTCTCTTCTCATGCGGCGAGGACAGCTTTACCCATGATGTCCTTCAGTAAGATAACTAGTAATCTGTCTGGGGTTCCGGGCGGTGTAGCGTGGTTCAGTCATGTCTGGGGGGAGACGAATGGTATCAGTGTGCACAATGAGTGCAGCAGGCAGGGAGGCTATTGTGTTGGTAATGAAAGCAGAAGCTGTGACAATGAAAAGATTTGAACAGTTAGTAGTTCAGGCTGGCCTTGAACTCTACCTTGTAGCTCTGGCTGGCCTCCAATTTGTGGCACTCCTCCTGCCTCAGCCTCCTTAGTGCTGGGATTCCAGGTGTGCGCCACCACACCTGACTGGAAATTCCTGTAGAGGCGGATTCACTAGGGCTTGGTAACTAGGGAATAAGAAGGAGGGAGAACGTGAAGAATGCTGCCGTGTTTCAGCAGTGGGACCAGGAGAATGATGGCCTCGTTTGTAGACTTAGGACAGTCTGCAGGAGCATTTTAAGAACAAAAGTATAGATTCAGCATTAGTTTCTTAAAAGTTTATTTTCATTGTAGAGTTTTAAATTGTACAATTTTTTTTTTTTTTTTTTGTGGGTACTGGGGGTCGACCTCAGGACCTTGCGCACCAGCAGGCGCCCGTGCAGCTGAGCGATATCACCGGCCCTTTTTTTGTATGTGGGTACCGGGAGTCGAACTCAGGACCTTGCGCTTGCCAGGCGGGCGCTTACACTGCTGAGCCATCTCACCGGCCCCTAAATTGTACAATTTTTAAATGGTACTGGGGACTAAACCCAGGGCTTTTACACTGAGCTACATCTTTAGCCCTTTATATTTTTTACTTTGAGGTGGGGGTCTCACTAAGTCGCTAAGTTGCCCAGATTGGGCTTGAATTTACGATCCTCCTGCCTCACACTCTCACTGTGCTGACATCACTGTGAGTGCCACCACACCTGGTGTAATGTGATACATACATATATATATATATATATATATATATATATATTATATGCAATATATATTATATATGATATATAATATATATTATATATTATGTATATTATATATCATATATAATATATACCATACCTGGCTTAATGTGATATATATAGAGAGAGAAAGAGAGAGAGAGAGAGGAAGCAAATTAATACATCTATCACCTTCCATAGTTCTTTCTTTCACTCTGTGGAAAGAGGACCTAAAATCTAGTGTCTCAGCAAGTTTGTAGTAAATGGTGTAATATCATTGCATGTGGTGCTCCTGTACATTAGACCTGAAGATTCATTTAGCCTATGAGGTGCAGTCTCTGCTCTACTTTCCCCGTTCCCTCCCCCTTCCCACCCTGGTGACCACCATTCTAGTCTGCTTCTATGTAGCTGACCTTTCTTCCTTGAGACTCTACATGTGAGATCATCAGCATTAGTTTTGTTGGTAGATAGGACAAATCGAAATGTCTAGTAGGTGGTAGAGAATTTAGTCAGGAAAGAAGATTCTCTACAGTTTTTTTTTTCAATACTGGGATTGAATTCAAGGCCTTGACACTGAACTACATTTGCAGCCCTTTTAAAATGTTTCTATTTTGAGATAGATTACTGTGAAGTCCGGAAGTTGCTCAGGCTGACCTCGAACTTGTGATCCTCCTGCCTCATCCTCGGTAGTAGCTGGGATTATAGGCATGAGCCACTGTACCCAGGTGTATCTTGTTTTTCTGCATTATATCATATCACCTCCTTAATTACTTTTCATGTCCCCTTTCACACTTAGACGTGTCCAAGGTGGAAGAGAAGTGATGGTCACCCCATTGTATGTGCATCTGTGTGCGTGCGTGTGTGTGTGAGTGTGTGTGCAGGTGCACATGTGTAGTCACCAACTTGCCCTCGCTGGTGAGCTTCTCAAGTGCAGGGTGGCGGCTTATTCATACCTGTATCCCCAGCATGTAGCAGGACGAGGCACAGGAGAAGCACACGGAGCAAGTGGGATGGGAGAGAAAAAGACTTAGATAGGGATGAGTTTGGAGAGGAGCCCTGCTGCCTCTGACCCCACAGAGTAATGAGAGCTGACTGAAGTCTGAGGAGTTCATTTTGGGTGGAAATGAAGTGAATGTGGGAGCAGAATGACCCTAATATTATCACTGGAGGGGTGGAAGTCACCTGCAGAGAAGTGGCACTGGGTAGAATCAATGACTGGATGCGCCAGCGTTTTGGAACATTCTTAGGAAATTCTAATACAAATCAAAGATAGGTCATTGTAAAATGAGTTGCCACGTAGCACTGCTGCTCAGTAAATAGCGACCAAGTGAATGAGTGAAGAAAATGAACCACTGAGTTAATGGTTTTGCGTTATTTTGTTCTTTTTGCACTAACATTCATGCGCCTGAGATTAGAACACAACGAACAGTTATAATTTACCAGCATGAGAAAGAAGGCAGAGAGACTGGGAAAGTAGAGGCAAGCAGGTCTTGAATACAAGGGTACCAGCTTTGGGATGACTGACCTGTGTTCAGCGTTGAGGATGGCATGGCCAAAATAGAACTCACAGACCAAAAGAAAAGCGGGGCTGTAAGGGCCGTAAGTTGAAAGAGACATGGAGGGACAGTGTGACAGTAGCTGGAGAGGTGGAAAGATCAGCGCCAACTCAGAGGAGCTTCTGTAAGCTACTCGATAGAGCTGTTGTCCTTGATGATGGAGTGCAAGGTGCGGACACACAGACGGGCCGCCCAGATAGAGAATAGGGGAGGGCAAGTGGGTTGGACGGAGTCGAGAAACTGAGGCCAGGTTCTTGGAAGGGTTATCAGTGCGATAAGATGAGGATTCCAAGCAGTTTGGGCTGGTGTACCCACTAGGCAGATAAAAACTAAGTTTGCCTCATAGATCAAGTCTCCGTGGATATATGTAGGCATTATCTTTGCTTTGCACAACTGTGTGCTTTTATTTGCACCGCAGGTCCTGTGCCAACTTAAGGGATAAAGACAGACACCTGGGTGATTTCTTTCAACTCCCAAATGTGCTGCCGTTTATTTGACTTAAAATCTGAAGATCGATTGAGCACTGAATAGACAAGAAACAGTATAAGCAGAGAAGAGAGTGTAAAAGCGGAAACAATATTTAAGGATGTTTTTAAGATGGCATATACTATGTCACATTTTAGGTTTACTTCCAACTAAGGCTGTCACAAAGGCTTCTTTCTATCTCTGTATTATAATAGCTTATTATAACTATGATTTATTCACTTAACATATTCTGCCCTTTATATGCATATTTTGTATAGCAAAATGAAGCTTGTTCTGAACATGTCTTTTATGTATTGTTTTACTAAACTTTACTACCTTATAGGAGTAGAGATACCTTTTTAAATATAGGTTTTATAAAATTATTCATAGATTGCTTTCTTCATAACATATTTTAAGACTGCTCTATACAATATTAGATTAACGTTGTTTGCATTTGTATGTTAATCGGTATGTTAATTTAGGGTTAGCATCACAAAAGAAGCATTGAGTTATTATTATAGCCTTCTGTGCATTACTTAAGAAGTTAATTCTATCCTGGGAAAATTACATTTTGGATACCATGCCAGCATTGAAACTAAGATTTATTAAAAGTGAGTCTTTCCTCGATGCTTTCCCAGTATCTCAGTTTGAAAAGCATGCGCGTGTGTGTGCATGTTTAAGAGCCAATATTTTTGTAATAAGTACTTCAGGTCTGGTATTTTTCTATACTGAGAGGCTCTTACAGCTGTAAAAATATACCATTCCCTCTATATTCGTGTTCCCAGGCTTGTACCTTGTTTTCTCTAGTTGGAGTTTCTCAACCAAAATAAAACTGAGTAGTGCTCACCAGTCTGCATATAATTCGGGAAGGGCAGATAATCCCAGGGTTTTCAGCTTTGTGAGCCCATGTCCATAATTACAAGGCTACTCATCCCAGGCCTATTCTAGTTGTATTTAACTTACATGTTGGGGTGGAGGGCCATCGTCAATTTCAAAGTTCACGAGAAAAAAACTAAATTGTAGGTCAATTTGAACTTATTACAGGTTAGGTTTTGGCAAAACCTTTTTTCTTTATTTTTTAATTTAGTTAAAGAATTGATTAATTTACTTTTTTACTGTATTGGGGATGGAAGCCTGGGGCTTCACACTGAGCTGTATCTCCAGCTCCTTTTCTGTTTTTTACTTTTTATTTTAAAATACAATCTTGCTAGGTGATTATGTTGCTCAGGCTGGGCTCAAATTTGGGATCCTCCTGCCTTAGCCTCCCAGATGCTGGGGTCCCAGACACGTGTCATGTTTTTTTAAAAGATGGGGTATCTTTCCATTGGGTTGGTCCTCGTGAGCCAGTTTACCAAGTGTGGCATTCTTTGACTCACTATAGGATGTTATCATTGCTTCAGGACATGAATGGTCCTGGGAGCCACTGGAGGAGACTCAGGGCAGGGTACAGGTGCCTTCGGTCACCCTTTTATGTCCTGCCCTCTTCCTAATTTATCACAGATTTGTGAGCAGGTCACAGGATTTCTTTGTGATAAAAGATTATATTCACTGATTTTTTTAAAAAGTAGTTATTGAAGGACACTATCAGGAAAGTGAAAAGAGAACCCATAGAATGGGAGTTGCAAATATTTGCAAATCCTACCTGATAGAGAACTTTATAAAAATATATCAAGAGCTCTTACACTCAATAATAAAAGAGCAGTTGCCCAATTAAGGATGAGTGCAACAGTTCTGAATCAATATTTCCCCAAAGAGGAGGCACAAGTGGCCAAGAAGCACAAGAAAAGATATTCGGTATCATTACTTGTCAGGGGCAAAACTGCAGTGAGTTTGCACTCGCTAGGATGGCTGTAATTCTAAGAAAGTACAGATAGTCACAGGCATTAATGAGGATGTGGAGAAATAAGAACCCTCACACACTGCTGCTGGAAACGTAAAGTGGTGCTGCAATGGAAAACAGACTGGCAGTTCCTTCAAAGGTTAAACATAAAGCTACAGCGTGACCCGACAATTCTCTTACCAGATGTGGCCAAGGGAAGTGAAATCATTTGTCCACACAAAAACTTGCAGACACATGTTTGTGGCAGCATTATTCATAATAGTAATAGTAAAATGTAGAAATAACTGTTGGTACTGATGAGTAAAGAGAATATGGTATATCCACAGAGTGTATTATTACCCTGCAATAAAAATGAAGATCTGGGGCATGCTACAATATAGATGCATCTTGAAAATGCTATTCTAGGTGAAAGGAGCCATTCACAAAAAGCTGCATGTTGTACTATTTCATTTATATGAAATGTTCAGAATTGGCAAAGAGACAGAAGGTAGATTAGTGATTGCTCAATATTGGAAGGATTGATAAGAAATGTGAAGTGAGATTATAGGTGTGAGAGTACTTTCTGGAGTGAGAACAATATTCTAAAACATTGTAGTAATTTTGACACAACTCTGAATATACTAAGAGCCATTGAATATATATTTAAATGGAGTTATATGATAGGTCAACTAAATGTCCATAAAGCTGTTAAGAATAGTTATTGAGTACCTATCATTTGTTAGCCATTCTCACAGGCACAATCATAATACATTTCTGTCCTTATGTGAAACTTATATTAGGGAGAGAGGAAACAAGCTGTAAGCTGGTAATAAAATGAATATAAGAATTTCAAATTACAAGTGCTATTGGAAAGCAAAATATATTAGTGGACTAAAAGGTGACCAGGAGCGAGAACGCCTTTTGGAAGGCTGATCAGGGAGGCACATGAGGGAGGGAGCGCTGAGGAGACGTGGGAAAGTTAGCGGAGAGCCAGCCACAGTGTGGTTGCGGTGGGATGCATCAGTGCAGGGCGGACTGCATGGGCAGGAGCCCAGGGAAGTGGACACCAGTGTAAACAGTGTGTGGTTAACAAGAAGAAGGGGTGGAGCTCGAGGCTGGAGAGGATGGACTTAAAGTTTAATTTGGGTGATCACACTGCCCTGTTCTGAAGCTGTCAGTAGCTCCCATTTGCCTAGTGCATTAAAACAAATTATTTCCCTGGCCTTTTAAAGGCTTGTACCTGCTTGTCCTGAAGTGTTTCCCCATCCTCGCTCCTATTCTGTCACTTAATAAAGTCAGGCTGCACTTCTTTTTGTTTCCCAGATATTGTGTCCAATGCCTTCTTTCTTCTGTACCAGTCTTTCCACTTGGAATATTCACTGGGTCCATTGCTTTTCTGGAAATTTTCTCCTCAACTCTCACCTCTTTACCTATACTTTGCTCCAGAAGGGTAGCTAAGATAGAGGTATAGGTTAAATTGTTCTGACTTTTCAATTCATTGACTCCCATAGTAGTTTTCCTAAAATTATCTTGGGGAATTTAGTATAATTAAGTTTTTCTTCCTTTGTCTTCCTCTTTGGGGGATGTATTACTTTGAAGGATGTAGCATAATGTCTTGACCTATAAAATGAATCATTAGATATTGGTTGACACCTTAAGTATTTCACGGACATGTACATACGAAATAAACCTAAACACTGGAGAAAAATTACAAAAAGTTCTACAAACTAGTCGATAAGGAAGGCTAGTTACCACATAGTATGTTCTATGAGAGACAGAATAAAAATCAGTGATCTAGGATTGATGAGTCATGGATGTGTGGACTCCGAAGTTCAGGCTTCCTGGAAAATAGCCTACCACTTATCTTTCATGTTTCAGACCTTGGCATTGACAGAAAGTCATTCTTTCTGCTGTTAACTTCCATGAGCATGAGCATTCCTTGTGTGAGAATCAGAGCGCTCAGCGTGATAGCATCCATTCCAAAAGCCAAGTCCCAGCTCATCCTGAAAATGGGGTTTCTTCTCAGTGGGTCCCAGGGAACTGCATGGACCCTGCTGGCTGTGATCATCTCCCCGAAGACACCATTGGAAGACACCTATTGGAACAGTGAGAAAAATGGCATGGAGTTCTCCCAATGAAAAAACTGGACAGTCGTAAGAAACAGTTTCAGATCACAGGCAGATTTTACTCTGTGTGGCAGCAGTAGGAGTAGCAAAAATAAGCAGGTTCATTGCACTTGGAGGGCCCTGCAGCTCTGTATAGAATAAGCAGTGGACTGTTGGGATGGTGAGAGGTTCATGGCAGGGCCAACCTGGATTGGCGATTTCGGTGGGCCAAACTCTGAAGTTCAGTCCGTGTGAGAGGAGGGAGTATAGACTCCAGAACAAACAGACATAAATTAAACCGTGCAGCTTAGTCCTAAAGGAGTGGCTTCAGAAATATCCTTGGAGATAGGAAACAAACTAAGGACAAATAGAACAAATATTCACTGGGAGTTAACTCTGTTTAATTACAAAAGGAACATTCTCTTGGTTGGACAACATGGCCAGGAGCCAAACTCTCGATTGAGATGGGTCTCCTCATCTGACCTATTCGGTTTTATCAGATGCAAGCCTCAAATGACCAGGCCTTCAGGCTCAGGCAGAGAGAGGAAAAAAAGAATGATATTTTCTGGGTCAGCTGAAAGAGAGATGGGACAGCTGAGTTTTTCATGGGAGGTATGCTTTGAGAGTAGAGCTCTTGCCTCCTTTCAGTTGTGATGGGTCCCGGTATCAAAGACTGTTGCCACTTTTTGTTTGGATTGTGGCACAAGTCCTCAGCTGTCCCCTCTGTTGCCCCTTTCCACTGGTTAAAAAGACTTCTTCCTCTTCCTCCACTCCTCCTCTGCCTCCTCCTTCATTGTTCTAAACATCATTCGGCCTAACCGCTTTGCTATTCTTTGCATGTGGACTGCCATGTCTCGCTTTTTGGCCTCCCCTAAGGTCATTCTCACTGTCTGGACATCCTCATGTCCAGATTGCTGTCATTCTACAACACCCTTTGCAGATGTCACTTCCTCAGGTGAAATGGCCTGTGGCTAAAACCTCCAGTGTTTAAACTGTCCTAGGCCGTATATGCTTGTTTCTATTGGCATTTGACATTTTCATCTTGCAGGTAATCTTTCTTCCTTTCTCTCTCTGTCTCTTTCTCCCTTGGTCTCTTTCTATCCATCCATCCATCATCTCATCTTTCCCATTAGTAGTTCCCTTAAAGACACGATTTCTGCCTGGTTCATCTTCATGTCGCACATGGCTCCTAGGAGAGTGCTCTGCAGTTCTCGTGCCCTCAGCAATCCATTCTGAAACAGCTGAATGGCGGTGGCAGGGACAGGCGTGCACAGAGCCCACAGCAGTCATTAGTTCTGTCCACCAAACATTTGTTTCTCCTCCTGGCAATGGGATGAGATTGAATTTTCATATTTTTGAAGTTAAGTGTGGGTACTGACTTCAGTTGGCCAGTGAACTGCGTATAGAAGTGATATATATCGCTTCATTAACAGTCAGCGAGTGACTTGTGGTGACCCACATCTGCCTGGATGATTGGCAGAGCTCTGGATGATGGATGCTTCTTTAGTCTTGGTCCTGAGGGGTCTCTTGAGCAGCACTGTCTCCCACCCAATGCACTGTGCACATACAGTGTGTGCTGCAAATAAGCCTCTGTGGTTCTGGTTGCTCAGTTTCACAGGGTCTTTTGTTATCGCTGTGAATTCTTTCCCATCCTGACTAATACAAGAGTCCAGTCTCAGTAGTTTTCCCCTTACCCTGGCATACGGTATAGACTAAGGTGTGTGATGGAAAGAGAAGAAAAAGGTATATGATACTCTTGATCAGGACCCTGTAATCTAATAGGGAGACTTCAAAGATCTTCTCTTTATGTTCGATTCATTATGAAATTGATAGTTATATGTGTAAGGAAATCAGAAGCCAGCTATTGGGTCTTTGCAAATGTATGTACAGGTGACTCTGTTATTCAGAGGGGATTTGCACTTCCCGAAAGAAACCCTGAAGATCCTAGAGCTTAGCCATCCTCAGCGTCACTTTCCTGGCCTCTTGTCATTTCCCGGCCGCGCCTTTTCTTGGATGAGGCTTATTCTGTGAATTCAGATACTCAGTACCTTTTAATGACTAGTGAACCTCTTTAGAAAACTCAGAGTTTTTTCCACTTTTCCAGGAAGACAGAAACTTAGTGCTGCAGGTTGTTGTATTTTTCCCTAGCGAATGAAAATAATTTAATTTTGCATTATAAAAGATTATTTTGATGGGCTACTTGAGAGGCTGAGGCAGGAAGATCACTTGACTCCAGGAATTTGAGGTCAACCTGGGCAACACAGTGAGACCTCGCGTAAAAAAAAAAAATGTTATTTAATAGAGCGCTCTTTCTGCTTGCCAACAGAACTTGTGTGTGATCTTTGTGCGAGCCACATTGTACTTTTCAGCTTTATGACACCCAGTGCTGCAGAAGCCACCTCAACTTGTCATCCCTTTCTGGTGGACATTGTGCTTTAGTTGTTAGAGAACCAGCTTCACAACATGGGGGTGTCTCGAACTCACTGATTTATGCGATGTGGACACAGCAGGGAACAGCTGAGATATAAAATGTGATTGCCTGAACTTCCAAGTGTTGAAATGAATCCAAAGCAGCAGATTTTTCTTCCTTGGCAAGACAGAATTGAAGCAACATGCGGTGATTTGGTTCGTAGATTTGCGATCTGCTAAAAACTGGAGTAACTTAAAATGCAGAGAGTAAGTGCTTCATAATGGGAAAAGTATTCTAAAGGTCACATGGTTATGCAGCCTTAGGCGAATTAAGTACCATGATACTAGAACTGTTTGGGAAATATTTGGTACAATGCATGAGGATGTAGTTTTGTTTTGTTTTGTTCTAAAATATTCTTTTATCTAAGTAGTCAAAATTTTATTTTGTTCAACCTAACTGAAAAGGCAAACATTATGGTGAGCTTGGAAAAGCTTTCTGCCATTTTCTAGTGTCTCAATTCTGGAGGCTTCTGTGGCATTTATTTTTCACTTGCAAGTTTCTCTTTGCCATCATTGTGTCCTTCTGTATTCATTAAACATACTTCAGAATACCCACACTGCGCTGAGCACTGTACTACACAGGGCACAATACTTCCTACATTCTAGCAATTTATATACTCGTGGGAGGAGTACATCAGCATAAATTCCCTGGAACTCATTGGATTAATGCCATAATCATTACGGCTTGTGAGGCTGTAAGTTAACTGGTAGGTTCTTTATCAGCTGAGGGTCCAAGCTAGGGCCTGGTTAGCCTAGAATGGCTTCAATGCCATGCTTGTTGGCTGATGCTGACTGGTGGCTTGGGTTATGGCGTGACGTACTTGGCCATGTGTCTTATCATTCGGCAGGCTAGCTGGGGCTTCTTCACCCAGTGACAAGGTCTCTTAACAGCCAGAAAGAAGAACCATCAATGTGCAAGTCCTCTTCCAATTTCTGCTTGTGTCGTGTATGCTAGCATCCCATAGGTCACAACAAGTCGCAGAACCATGTCGAGCTTCAGGCAGTGGAGATATGTATTTCATCTCTTGGTAGAGAGAGCTGCAAATAACTTGTGGCCATATTTTGCGATCTAGCATAGGGAGACTGCAAATAATCAACTCTATGGGAAACAAAAAGTATGTCAGATGATGGTAGTACTATGGATAGGAAATAAGGAAAAGGGGAAAAGAAAATGAAACAAAAAAGCAGGGAAGAGGGAATGTGTGGAGAATGTTTTTTCCATTGTTAATGGGACTAAGGAAGTCTTGAGGGAGACAATAGTGTGAGCAAAGATCTAAGGAAGGCCAGGGAAAGGAATGAGGCTGACTGGTGCCCAGAGGAAGCGCGTGCTTATAGGGGTAAGAGGGCCCTGGAGAGACCCCACTGTGTTGGAGAAATAGCAAGGAGAACAGTTATGCCCGGGGGCAGCGTGGTGGCTGAGGTTGGTCCAGAGAAATCGTGCAGGTAGGTTAGCAAGGTGGGTACATCCCAGCTGCAGGTCGATACTCTTCTCATTTTAATGTGAATTTAGGTCATGTGGGGACCTTGTTAAAATGTAGATTCTAAATCAGGAGATCAAGCTGAGGCTGGGGAGTCAGCATTTTGCACAGGTCCGTCCTGCAGCAGCTGCGGCTGGTCTAGGGCTGCACGTTGAGCAGCAAGCTGCTAGGTCTTGGCAGGCCAGGCACAGGAGGGACTTTGGATGTTTTCTGAAGGAGGAGAGAGGCACCTGGGCAGCATGGGGCAGAGATGTGACCTGCTGTCTGCTACGTAAGGGGAGATTCTTATCGGAAAGTTTAAACGCATCCTTTAGAGTAAGAGGATGGCATTATTCTGCAGTCTAACGTGAAGAACATCATCTGAATTTGGCTTACCAAGTTCTGATTATCTAAACGTCCTTTCCACCACAGACAGCTGCTTTCCTTTAGTCTTTCAGTGAGCAACAAGAGGACCAAGCTCTTCTTTCCTCCTCATCCTAGTCCCGTTCCAGCTCTGTTGTGGAACGCACTGGCTCTGGCTCAAATCCTGATTATTGGAGCTCTTCTCACGGAACAGTTTCTTTCCTCAGTGTTCCGCTCCCTTGCCTCAAATGGCTGTCAGTCCTGGCTGCAGATGTCAAACATCTGGAGCCTTTAGACACCTTCAGAGAGACTGATTAATTGGGCTGGACGGATCCTTACGCACAGTAGTCCACTCTTATCAGTGGTTTTGGTTTGTCAACCTCCATCTGAAAATATTAAACGGAAAATTCCAGAAGTAATTCCTACATTTAAACTTTTATTAGAGTATGTCCTTTTAATTGTCCCATTTTATTATCTTTAAGTTTTGTTAATCTCTTACTGCACCTAATTTATAAATGAAACTTTATCGTAAGTATGTATTTGTAGGAATAACATAGAGTATGTAGAATTTGTACTCTGCATGGCTTCAAGCATCTGGCGGCGGTCTCAGAACTGCTTCCTGCTGTGTGTATCTGTGGGGTACTGACGGCTCACACCTGGCTGTTCCCCTAGAATCTCCTCTCCCTTCATCCAGTCCCTTCTCTTTCATTACCATGAAAACACATGAATCATTAGCCTATTTTCAACCCTATTGAATTTTGAAGCCTAGGTAGCTAGATTTGCCTTAATTACAATGCATTTGCATTTGATGTAGGGGATGATCTTTGCATAGCTACAAATATATGGATATCTGAGTGTTTGTGATGTTTAGTGTCACGTATTTGTACTTTTTTGTGTAATTGACACTGAAAGGCCCTGTCCACATAATAAATCTCTAAGTAAACTTTGGAGTCTTACCCAGGGTGATAGGATACTAGGAACATGGGCTGGAAGATAATTTGACTCCAGGTTAAGTATTTATTGTGTCTCCCAATGAGTTTATAGATACAATTTTGTTTCCTGGCTGCATTGAAATGCAATGTCCATTTGAAAACTTTCATCTCATGTCTCATTACTACCACATCTCACTGATTATAATATCCCATAAAATAATATACACTGTACATTCCAAAACTACAGCCTAGTTGTATCTTGGTGTTACATGTAAACATTCAAGTACATAAGCTACGTATTTTGTCATTTAAAATTTTTTTGTAACACCCAGGAATTTCAAAATATGGAGGTGGCCTTGCATCTGTCTCAACCTCTGAAAGGTCTTCCCTAGATGTCTGTCTTTCCTGGGAGAAGGCATCCCTCTCCTTTAATCTAGCATGTTTTACATAGACCTTGAGTGCCCTATTTGTGCTTAAATGGCTTTTTGTTTTCTAATCAGAGTGAGAAATAAAAATGAAAGACAGGGCAAAATATTATCTGTAAATTGTCAGTTTTGCTGTATCATCATGTACCAGGGATGACTTGTCTATGCATCATTAACCTGTAACAGATTTAAACTAATTATTAACTCAACTAGATGGATTGACTTTGGTGTTATCATAAAGCACTCTGAGATGTGAGAGTATGACAAAGTCCCATAAAATTTATTGCTTTAATCTTGGTGGATCTAGATTCCATTAACACATTGCCTTTTGCCCCACACCATATTGGATTTAGTTCTTACCATTGAGAAGTGTGTGAGTGTGTGTGTGTGAACTAACTATAAATTATTTGTCTTCTGATAGTCCATGGTTTTAGAAGAGCTCTAGTATTAGTCTCCTAAAATATAGATGCCTCTTACCCAGGGGACAGGGTACTGGACACTTGGGCTGGAAGATCATTTGGCTCTAGGTATTTAGACCCAAAAGTTTAGAGTTTAGAGTTGGGAGTAATAATGACAACTAGCCCCTTTGTTATAAAAATGAAAAGATGAGGCCAGAAAAAGATATGAATAGAACACTGGCCTGGTACTTATCAGATCTGGGTTCCAGTATTTGAGTATCTAATATAAGTGCTGATTATGAAAACAGCTCCTGAGAACTGCCTTTTTCTGAGGGGGGGTGGTACTGTGGATTGAACCAAGGCCTCACACACGCTAAGCAAAGGTGCTACCACTAAACTGCATCTCCAGGTCAAGTTGCCTTATTAATAATGTAGAGAGGCTTTTCTGGTCATCTTCTTTGGAGGATGTATACATATTTCTTTAATAATTCTTGCTAATTTTTTATATATTGGGGCTTTTGTTTCTTTAGGAGATAAGGTATGTGTAGGGAATTGGTCAAGGGAGTTTGAGTGAGGTGTCATAGGAAAATAAGGTGAATGTTTAAATTAAAAAAAATTATTACAGTAAATGACATTGCCATTAATCTTCCACAAAATATTCCTCCTTCCTGAGTGCATACTTACCCCTCATTCTTGCCACTTTCTGAAGCAGTTTTGCAAGTCCTCTTTCATGAATGTCTTTAGTTGTGCTGTTGTGGCTGCCTTGATGTCTGAATCTATTCAAAACATTTATCTTTCATAATAATTTTGACTTTGGGGAAGGACTAGAAGTCCCACAGTGGCAGATCCAATAAGTAAGGTGACTGAGAAAACACTGCAGTGTTTTTACGAGCCTGCTTTTCTGTGGGATGGCATTCAGTAGCAGCATTCACTGTATTTTTGATCACACTGTGTAAGGACACAAAAGAGGCCCTCCAGAACTGCTTCAGAATAAGGGTCTATAAAGAGAGAGGGAAGCTTTTGAGGGGGGTTAATGGCAATGTATCTTTTACTGTAATACTCTGTTTAAAAAATTTAAACATTTGCTGTATATTTCAGTCGTACCTTGTACGTGGCACATGGCTAAATACAGTAAGTCCCCAACTTAAGAACTTTAGAGTTGTGAACTTTCACAGATACAAACAGACCTTGCATTACGAACATTCGTAGATGTGAACAAATCTCGGAAGTAGTTGAAGATCCTTAAGGTCCAACCACATCAGGTGTGGGACAAATTCCATCTTGTCCTCCATGTCCTCTTGGTGGTGACAGCTCTGCCATCTCCCCCTCCACTCCGTCCTCCACTCAATAACTCTCTTCTTGTCGTTCGCTCCATGCAGTCCCCTACACGCCAGTTGTTGTGTCGCCATTTTAAGGTAACTGTAAAAGTAAAAATAGTTTATTCACAGTATTTGTGTGGGTGTATTTTGTTTTTTTATGCTTTCCATTGTGTATTTGTGTCAAAGGTGTATACGACTCACTTTGTCAGACTTATGAAGGAATCAGACTTCCGAACCTTCCAGAACTGACCTCATTCCTAAAGTGGGGACTTACTGTAGCTTGATTGTGAAGGCGGTGTTTTTTCCTAGGTCTGCAAAATCTGACTCTTACATCCTTTCATTAAGCTGCCTTAATAGGAGGGGATGGACGCTTTTTTCCTCACTTTGATACAGGCAAATTCTTGAGCAATAGTTTATAGTTAGTTCTACCATGGCAACTTTTTTTTTTTTTTTTCTTGGTACCAGGAATTGAACTCAAGACCTTGCACTTGCCAGGCAGGCGCTGTGCCACTGAGCTATATCCCTGGCCCCATGGTAACTGTTTAGTAATAAGAAATGATTGACAGGGGCCGGTGAGATGGCTCAGCGGCATAAGCGCCTGCCTTGCAAGTGCAAGGGCCCGAGTTCGACTCCCGGATCCCACATACGAAAAAGGGGCCGGTGATATCGCTCAGCGGCACGGGTGCCTGTTGGTGCACGAGGTCCTGAGGTCGACCCCCCGGTACCCACAAAAAAAAAAAAAAAAAAGAAATGATTGACCAAGTGGCAAAAGTGTGATCATCTTGGTCAGTCCCTGGGAACCAGGGACCTCTTTCCTGAGGGAGGTCGGAGGGCTCATTTGGGGGAGGTGGACAGAGTGACTGCTGTTGCAAGTAGGAATATGACCGAGTTATAATGGGGACACCTTTATCCATGGCTCTACTCCTCAGGACCAGCAAGCTAAACTGAGATGTGTTTGACTTATCCCGACTGTCTTCTGTGATTTGTGAAATTGCACAGTGAGTAGTAAGTTGCTCTATCCATCATGGTGGGCAGTGAAAGTTCTGTTTTTAAGTCTATGGAGATTATGCAGTAACTGAAATAACAGGAGAGAGGCATATCAGCATGTCCAGTATAGTCACCGTGGGAACCCAAGTTAACACCATACATTTGAAATGCGAGTAAGTGCTTGTGACTGCTGAAACCACTCCCCACCCTAGGTCTTTATCACTTTAGTTTATTGGTATTTTAAACCTATTTCATAACTTAGCTGCAGAATGTTGGCATGTTAGAACTGAGAGATGAAAACTTGGGAAGTTCTCCACTTCCACTAAATTGTTTGTGTTTACTTGAATGGCACATAGCAAAAAGGCACTATCTGGTGTTTGGAATGTAAAATAGCTCATGGACTGATTTTCAGTCCTGTGGAAGCCTCAGGTAGAAGCTTAATGTCCATTAAATGTAATTACTTATCTTCTTTTATCCAGATATGAGGTATTTTTCCAGATAAGTATATGTCTTTAGTTACTGCAAGCATCTGTAAACATTGCAATAATTCTTTTGGTGAAACACTGTATTGGGTTTATCTTTTATGTCAACAGCCAGTACTTAGGAATGATAGAAGAGAGGAACTTAGAACTCAATCTACTGCACCATCGATATTTTCTTAAACATCACTTCTAACTTTCTGTTTTATGGATGCAAACATTTACTTGGTAGGCATCATGGTTATTTAAACCCTTGTTTTTGTATTTATTTGATATATATTTAAGACCAAGCAGGCTGCTGAGATGAAGGTCACTGGACTTTTAATAAATAAATAAATAAGAATTTAGCACTTGAGCCAGGCTTGGGAATTGTCGAGATAAAGATATTAATCCTAAAGTTAATCAGGTTGTAGTTGAAACTTCAATAAAAATTTAAAAATATGACTCTAAGTGCAAAGTATGATGTTCTCTACGTTTAGTTTAGCACTGAGCTTAGTGTCAGAAAATCTTGTTTCTACCATTTGCTACTAACACACACTTGGGTAAATCAGTGAATTTCGTGGGGCCTTATTTTATTATTGGGCAAAAGAGGAAAATAATCGTTTACTTATTTCACAGTGTTCATTCACTCTGTTAGTCTATAAATTTGTAGTGGGCAATCACTATGTACCAGGCACTGTAATAGGTGCTGGCAATGTACTGGAATGTTAAAAGGTAGTAAGGAAATAAATAGTTTTACCAGAAAAAAAATTGGGGAGGACCCCTTAGCAGGTCAAAAAAGAGTTTCACTTTTGAGGAAATGATATTTAGCGAAGGTCTGGAAAATGAGGAAGGAATTAGGAATTGGGAAAGCCAGACGGATGGGACAGGAATACAAAAGCACAGAGGCCTGGGAAGGAGCGCGTTGCATTAGTGGGAAGTGCAGGTTTTCGAGATGATAGAAGTGAGGTAACAGCAGTCAGGGCTGGGCCCCTTGTGAGTAGATCCTTCACCTTTGCAGAATTAGGAATTTATAGTCCAAGGATAACATGAACAGATAAAGCCAATAAGGCTGGATTCCAAGAAGAGACACTGATAACTTAATGCAAATAAAAACTTGTGTTTGAAGAACTTTTATTGAGCCTGATAAAAATACTATTTTTCTACTAAGATAACTGGTTGGGGTATCAAAACATTTCACTTGAAAAAAAGGAAGGCATGTTCTGGTCTGTATTGTGGGGAAGACTTATCGACAATTCAGATATCATTTTTGGTTCTTGTTATGGTTGATACCTAGATGTCCTCCCAAAGCTTCAGGTGCTCCCCGGTGGGCTTTTGAAAGGTGCCTGGGTTACAGGGGCATTACAGCTAGATGTGACATTAGGAGGTGGGGCCTGGTGATAAGAAGCGGACCGGGTGAGCGTTGCCTGGAAGTGCAGATCTCCCTTCTTATTCCCTCCTTTCACTCCGTGCTTCCTGGATGCCATGACATGAGCAGCTTTCCTCTGCTCAGGCTGTTCCACCACCCATGCAGGGACGAACTTCTAAAATAAGAGCCCAAATAAACCTCTTTTTTAAGTTGCGGGTGTCGAGTGTGGTGTCCCAGCAGCGAGGGAAGTGACTAAGAGAGTTCTTTCATCTGGGAGATAGAGGTTCAGAAGATACAGTTGACATTCAGCCCAATATGGCTCATGGCAATGGTTATGATTATTAGCATGCATGCCTCCTGTAAATTTTTAGTTCTGAAACTTTAGTCGTGCTTCTGGAATGAGCTGAGATTTCAAGATAGTCTATCTCAGATAACTACACTTCTTTTTGTACTGTGAACATTATTAATATTTTTAATGACCTCCTCCAGTTGAACTTGGAGAAATCTAATTCTATTCTGAATATCGACAGAATCCATAGTATTATAAGAGGTAAAACCTAGAAATTAGTATTGATGGAATGGACAGGTGAGGGCTGCAGTTACATTACATCTTGATTGCACGGGTCAGGTTGGACAGTGATGTTTCTGCATTCTTTTCTGAGTGCTCTTCTGTCGGTCACGCATGGTGGCTCCTTCCTCACCTCTTGAACTGAGTTGGCCGAGCAGGGAGATGGCTCAATTCTGATTCAGGTTGGGATGGACCTCATGACTGTCCATTTCTGCCAGTCTCACTGGTGATGCCTCTGCTGTTGGTGTGGTGCTTCTGGTTTCAGGGCCACATTTGGGAACAACTGATTGTTCCCAGGACAATTGTTCCAGAACAATTGTGTTAGGCATATGGCTAACAGTCCTTAGGAGATGTTAAGTCATCTATGACTTCTCATCTTTGTTTCCAAATTACCAGCCATACCATCCAAATGACTGCATCATATAGCATAGTCAGTTGTATTTTGTTGTGACTAAGATGTTCTTGTTAGTGGATTCAGGTCCTTAGAGAAATGTTGACATATTCCACTCATTTCATAAAAGGAAAGCTGAATTGTCAGGACTCCTTTTTGCACTGTGTACTTTCAAGTTTGGAAGCAGCCGCTATGGCTTTAGGGAAGTTCCTCAATTCAGTAAAGTCATTTTAATAATATATTGACATCTAAACAACCTCTTCACTTTGCACTTCTTCATTTGCATGACCTTTCCGATTAGCTCCCTCAATGAATGGGATTTTCCCTGTGGACTTTTTCTTTTTAAAAATCACATTTATGGAAGTATCATTTGCATATAGTACCATTTGATGTTCTGATAAAGGCATACGGAGTTGTATCCACCACCATAATGAAGACAGAGAAAAATTCTATTGTCTCAAAACAATTCCCTGTGGTGCTTTGTGATCAGCCTGTTTTTTGGTCTGTCCTAACTTTTCTAGAATGTTCTCGTAATATGTATATTTTTGGTTTTTACCCACAGTTCCTGCCTCATAATCCTTCCTTATCACCCAATGCAGGCTGTAGGCTGGAATTTCTCTTCCCTAAGGCAGATCATGGAAATTCTAATCCTCTGCCTCTCTATCTTGGATCTGATGGAAAACAAATTCTCTGACCTATCTCGTCTGATGGTATCTCATAAGACTCTTCTTTCAAAAGCGATCTACCCCATACCCGGGAGGAAGGAATGATGCAAGAGAGGCTGGGGAGAGACCTTGCTGGCTTTCGCACTCACCCAGCGGTGTTAGATAAGACTCTTTTTGTCCAGTCGCATCTAAATGTCATCCATGCTTCAGTCTTGCTACGTGATGGAGTCTCCATAAACACTAATAAAAGGACAGAGTTCAGAGAGCTTCCAGTTAGCTGAACATGTGGTAGTTCCTGGAGGATGATGTGTCTAGAGAGGGCACAGACATTCTGTGAAGTTTCCCCCATATCTCATCCTATGCATCTTTTCATCTATACCCCTTTTCATATCCTTTATTACCACCTACTAAATGTAAGCAAGTGTTTCACTGAGGTCGCTGAGCTCCTGTAGCAAATTAATGGAATCAGAGGACACGGTTGTGGGAAGCTTGATTTATAGCTGGTTGTTCGGAAGCACAGCTAAATCAACCTGGGGCTTGTGACCAACACCTGAATCTTGGGCACTGGTGAATCTTGGGGGCTGAGTCCTCAACCTGTGGGATCGTACAGTATCTCCAGGCAGATGGTGTCAGGATTTAACTGAATTAGGGGGACACCTCGATGGTGTGTGTTGCAGAATTGATTGCTGACGTGGCCGGCAAGGAGAAATCCCCAAGCATTTTGAAGTCACAGAAGTCTTCTCTGTTGATTGTTTTGAAAGAACAGAGAAAAATGTTTTTTTTTTTTCTTTCTTTTGATTTAGTTACATAAAATATAATAGTATAGTGTGCAGCTCTGAGTCTGGCTTCTTTCCCTTGTTACAATGCATTTGAGATTTGGCATTGATTAACCCATCAGTAGTGTATTCCTCTTTGTTGAAGAGTACTATTTGTATGGATACACCACTCAATCTGTTTATTCACCAGTTGTAAGGCATTGGATCCTTCCCAGTTTTTGAAGATTATGACTACATCGTCTGTAATATTCATGAACACATTTTTCTTTGGTTTTTTGAAACCAAGGAATTAGCTATGTAGCCCATGCTGGCCTAGAACTCGAGATCTTCATGCCATAGTCTCCTGAGTACTAGGATTACACTTGTCTTTCATGTACAAGTTTTTGAGTAAATATAAGTTTTTATTTTTCTCTGGGAAAATGTTGAAGAGTAGGATTTCTGGGTCTTTTTTATTTCTTCTTGCTGTGCCAGGGATTGCACCCTAGGCCTTGTGCATGCTGGGCAGACACTGTACCGCTAAGCTAAGTCCCTAGCCCTCTGGGTCTTGAAATGAATAAATACTTAATGTTATAAAAAACTGCCAAATGGTTTTCCAGGTGTTCCCAACAATAACAGTCTGCGTTTCATGGAGTCCACATCCTCTCCTTACCATTGTTTGGTATTGCAATTTTTTTCTTTCATTTTTGTATAGTCTGCTAGGCGTGTATCTGTGATATCCTGAATTAATACAACAGGCCGATAGCTGCCCACCACGGCTGGGCTCGGGTGCTATAAAAATAGGACCCAGCCTCACCTTTGCAGAGCTGCAGAATTTCCCAACTGGCCTTTGGCTCTCCGCTGGCCAGTGTGCACAAGCTAACTCTGCCCGTGCCCAGGAAGGACTGAACTAGGGACACGTGAACAGGGCACCTGCGGCAGCCACCAGCAAAAGTAAGAGGGGAGCTTCTCCTCCCAGTGGGCTTTTCAGGCTGAGGGGGAGCAGGCCTTCTGCTCTGATGGGGCGTGCATCCTTCAACACTTGTGGTCTCTGTCGGGCATTTTCAGCGCTCAGCGCCTCTTTACTCTGCATCTTCCCCCTTGAAAAAGAAGTGGATTTCGTAAAATGTTGTGGCGCTCAGAAGAGCTTCTCTTGACCTCTGTATGATAAAGTATTGGAAATTTTGAATTTGCTTATTCTAAATCCATTTTATCCTAAGTTCATTTTGGTGGCGGGGTAAGGGAGCTTTGGAAATAATTAAAGGACAAAGAATCAGATGTGCCCATCACATTAATTCTAAAATTCTGTTGCAGCTGAAGGTGTAGCTCAGTGGTAGAGCACTTTTAGCACGTTCAAGGCCTTGGCTCTGATCCCCCAGTGCCGCAAAACAAACAAACAATAATAATAAAATAAGTAAGTAAAATAGAGTTGATTGGAAGTATTTCTCACTTATTTTAATGAGTGGATAGGAATATTTGAATGGGGAGCCACAGGATTCGGGGTAAATTGTTCCGTTTCTGCAGCGTGAGGTAGATTTACTAGAACAGTGGTTCTCCACCTTGGCTGCCATTTAGAACCACCTAGAAATCTTTTTAAAAGACAACACCAGTGCCCTGGCCTTCACTCAGACACTTAGGTTAGAATCTCTGGGTGTGGAGGGAAACCCTGCCATTAGTGTTTTTTGAAGAGCCGGGAATGTTGGCACCTGCCTGTAATCTCAGCACTCTGGGAGGCTGAGGAGGATAGAAAGTTTGAGCTTGGCCTGGCCAACCTAGTGACTTAGCAAGACCCTGTCTAAAAATAAAATATAAGAAAAAGGGTATGGATGCAGTTTAGTGAGAAGGCCCTGGGTTCAATCCCCATATAGTGGCCGGGGGAAGGGAGAGCCCATATGGTACTAATGGAAAGCCAGGACTGAGAATTACTGGACCTAAAGAGGTCCCTGCTCCATGGGCTAATACTGGCAATATATCCACCTATCAAAATATGTCCTGGTTTCTGTTTGTTTCCATAGTTATGGAAATGCTTCTGGTTGCTCAGATGATCATTAATGAAAAGAGTACAGACCCAAAAATAGGTTATGTGTATTCTTTCCCAATATTTCTTGGTCTCTCTCGTGTACATGTGTGTGCGTGTGTGCACGCGTGTGGGTGATTTGAGTTTACAAGCAGGTAGAATACCTGAATTATTGGACAATAACTTATTTTTATTTCTCCAGAAATCCTTTACAGATGGATTTTTAAAAACTTTTTAGAAGAATACCTGACTATAAATAGCAATAATAAATGTTCTTACCTGAAGAATAGCACAAGGATTATTAAGAGCATAGTTACTCGTTTTAAACAAAACTGGACTTGAAGAAAATAAAAGCCTAATGTCATTTCCAGGTCATTCTTAAATAACTGTTACAAACATATCATAAGTTGAATGCTGAAGTTAAACTTTCTCTGAAGTGTACAAATATGAAAATCTATTTGAGAACTCTTGAGGGAAATATTCTGATCCAGGAGAGAGGATATAAATTTTAAACTTGGGGTTGACATTGTGGGGTTGACCAAAATAAGTCAGAATGTTACCTCCACACTAGCAGAGACTTGGCTCTGTTCATTCAGTCCATAAAGTCTTTGTATCAGTGTTAGGCATGTAGTACACACCCAGTAAATAAATGCATGTCTAGACAGGCTAGAAAAGCGTAGAGTAGGATGTAGAAAATGAAATTCAATATTCAGCAAAATTATACATTTCTCATCTACATTTAGGAAATACATTTAGGAGAACCAAATAGGTGAAGGATTTCTGAGGACTATTTAGTTTATTCTGCTAAAAATATTCCACCTTGAAGCCCTTTTATCAGAAGTACATTGCCAAGGGTGGTCATGGTATCATGGACTCCATCCTGGCTCCAGCATTCAGGGCTGAGATGTGTTACATTCTAAGCTCCAAGTTTGCTGGCGAGACATTACAGATGTGCGCTTGTCTAGGGGATGCCACCTGAAAAGGCTTGTCCCTTGAGGAAACATGGAGAAACCTGGAGTTCAGCCAGGAACAGAGAAGACCCGTGGGGCCATGCTGGCTGTCTGGCAGGTAGAAGAGGGAGGATACTGTTGGGTGGTGACAGGCATAAACAGGATAGTGCGTGGATTCTGGAGAATTATTCGGAAGAACTTTCTTAACCAATGGGATACCCAGAAAATAAAACACTCTCTGCTGGTACGAAGAATGGATTCCTGCATCCTGTGGAGGGAATCAGACAAAAATCCTGTTAAGTAAGATCTTTTCCAACTCCAAGAGAGTCTATGATTTGTTTTGAGGCAAGTGTCATTTTTTTTTTTTTTTTTTTTTTTTTTTAATTTTGAGACAGGGACTCTCTAAGTCACTAAGTTGCCCAGGCTGGGCAGGAAGTTGGAATCCTCCTGCCTCAGTCTCCCAAAGTGCTAGATTATGGTCATCTATCACCATGTCCGGCTGATACCTTTTGTGAATAGTGGCGCAAACTGTAGGATTTCCCACTTGAACTTGGGAATCTTTGGTGCTTACTTCTGTTTGCAGTGTCTTAGGTTTTCTTGGTGAAATCTTTGCATGTTTCTCACTTGCTCAGGACTGGTGGCCAAGAGGTTTTCCATTGTCTGCTGTTAAGATGAACTACAAGGAATCAGATTCCCCTCTACACTCCACTGATCAGGTGGTTTTATGATAAAATAACAAGTCCTCATATTGATGAGGGTAAAGAGGTGGGATGGGGTGAATCTGCCCGTAGAAACACTCCTTGAATAAATTTCAAATAAAATCGAAGTGCTGTGACTAGAAAACACTTAGAGTTTTGGAGTTGGACTGACCTGGTTTCACATCCTGTATTGGACACTTCCTCTCTTGCGCATGCGTATTAGTCAGCCTTCTCCTTAACTAGGACAACGTACCTGACACCTACAATTTAAAGGAGGAGAAGTTTATTTGGGTCACAGGTTCAGAGGGTGCTAGCCATGGTGAGTTGGGTCCAAGGTGGAAATGACATGGTGGAAAGGCCAGGTGAAGGAATGCTGTTCAGCCGATGTCAGCCAGGAAGCAGAGAAACAAGGAAGGAGCTAGGGATAAGAATACACTCTTCCAGGTCACACCCACTGTGACCCACCTCCTCCCGAAGGGCCCCATATCCTGACAGCACATTCAGCTATGTGCTCGCCGGTGGATTGAACCGCTGATGACTGCAGTGCCCCCATGATCCAATCAGCTTTCAAAAGCCCCACCCCTAACATGTGAGAATTTTGGAGGGTATTTTAGATTTAGATCATAACAGCATGTTACTTAATCTTCCTTTGGTTTAAGCTTAGTTTCCTTGTCCATAAAATCAGAGTAATTCTCCTCCTTTGCAAGGTGTTGGGAAGATTAGACATAATTAGGAAAGCACTCAGTGAGTGGTAAATTTTACTAGAAATTGTATTAATTAAATGTATTTCAATAAACAAGGCATTTACTAGTTCTGTTTTTCTGAGAAAGTTGCTTAATTTTGGACTTCTGCTTGTCCTGTGGATTAAACAAGATCGTGCTAACAAAGTGCTTAGCAGAGTACCAGGCCAATGTGAAACGCTACCGTTATATCGCTCTCGCTGTTTCGAAACTGACAACTGAATACACAGAGAGTTTTGAAAATTATGAAGACTAAAAGGACCAAATGCAAAGAGTCTCTTCGGGTTCATTAACTTTGCTTTGCATGGGTGTCTGTAGTTCTAGTACCTAGTTTTCTATGGCTGCTGTAACAAATCACCCCACATTTAGCAGCTTAAAACAATGTAGACTTACTATCTTGCAGTTCTGGGGGCCAGACGCCCTAATTTAAAACTGAGGTGGCAGCGGGGGGTTATTCCTCCGGAGATTGCTGATGAGACCTCGTTTTCTCCTCTTCCAGCTTGAGGGGACTTCTGCACTCCTTAGTTTGTGGTCTCTTCATCTTTAGAGCCAGCATGTTCAAATCTTCCTCTCCTTCCTGCATCCACCTGTTTCTCTCTGAACTTCACTTTATCATCTCCTTCTCTAATGGTGCTGCGCCCTCTTTCTTTTAGAAGGACCCTTGCCATGGTGTGAAGCCCCCGGATAGTCCGATGTCACCTCTCCATCTCCAGATTCTGGTTTAATCACATCTGCAGTGTCCCGTTTGCTATGTAAGGCAACATATTCCCGGGTTCTGAGGAGTGGGGTGTAGATATTTTTGGAAACTCTTGTGCAGCCTGCCGCATACTTGCATATATTAGAGATTATGGATTTGAAATCATTGAGGCTATACATCTTTCCTTGAGCATCCTCATTTAAAAAAAAAATTGAAATGATTTGGCTCAAATTCATGCATTTTAGTGTCATTCCCTGAAGAGTTCAAATGCTGATCTGGAACCTAAAGGAATTTAGGAAGAAATCACGAGAGTTTTCTGAATGATTGACTTGAAACTAAAATCTAAGAAATATATTTTTGTAGCATTGCATGCCATTCTGTGGCCCAGTACCAGAGCATCTTCTAATCTTCATGCCAAGATATTACATTTTTTAAACTTAGAATACCCCTGAGTCTTGTGGTAACTTAAGGACATTTTCCCGCCAACACAGAAACACTAATGTGAGTTCCTGGGGACATTGGTAGAGCTACGTGTGGAGGTCAGTGTTTTGTGTTTGTTTTTTTTTTTTTGTCCCCACAGACTAGAGGAATGAGCGCTCTCTCTTTTGTTCTTGTTGGCAAAAGCTGGCAACACTTTCTGCATGTGCCTAAAGTAGGTGGAAATAGCCCCAGAAAACATCCCCGCTACACAGCTCTTCTTTTGGTATCATAATTGAGGTCTTAGGGTAGCTGTAGTTTTAAATTCATCATTAGAAATATTTTATTTTAACACCTTTTAGAGTAGTAAAGAGAATATACTCCAGAATTCAATTGTCCAGCCTCAGCCTTAGCTTCACTCTGTAACTGTGGCCCTAGGCAAATTCTTCAATTTTGTGAACTGCTTTCTCCCGTGTGCAGTGGGGATGGTGACCCCTGCTGCGTGCTGTGCGAGGCTGTGCGAAGTCCTGCCTGCCACTTTGTTTACGCTCCATAAATGTTAGCAGTTCACCAAGTCTCTGCATTTGTCTTCTGATTTAATATTTCAATTAATCCAATATCTTTGTTATAAATATCACTTTCGTGCAGTGATTCCGAGAGGGATAAAAAAAAGACTAAGAAATATAAAGGCCAACTTCGTGATTATGTAGTTGTTAGTGATAAATTCTTAGCTTAAAATATATTTACCTGTGATGTTTCATTTGTTCATTCACCATTTATTAAGCGACCCTGTTATTTTGGATGTCAGTGGTCTATCACAAAGGGCTATAAAAGGTGAGGTAGAAACTTGGCCTGAGATTTAGAGACGTGATCACTGTTACTTTGAGTATTTCAAGGCCACAGGCTCTTCATTCATTTATTTATTGGACACACTCATTGGGAGTCCCTGGTGCCATTAGTAGAAGCTAAGGCTAATCCACCAGTGCAGAAGACAAAAATCCCTGCCTTTGTGGAACTGACACTCCAGTGGGAGAAGAAGAACAATAAATGAGACAAATAGAGAGAATGTATGATGTGTTAGGTGGTGATAGATGTTACAGAGAAAAATAAATTAGGGCACAGGGCATGCTAAAGAGGCTGCAGGTTTCAATTGTGTGGTCGGGCATTTGAGCAAAGGCCTGAAAGCAGTGAGGAAAAGAATCATAGCGAATTCTGGAGGAGCATTCCAGGCAGAAGAAGGTGGGCGCAGTGGTCCCAAGTTTGCAAGTGTTCTTGGTGACTGAGGAAAGAAATCACGGCCCCCTTCTTTGAGAGTCAGGGCGTCTGAACAGAAAGCACATAATTAAGATTACTTCACCATTCTCACATTTGGGGAAGTGCTAAGGAAACATCAGACTGAAGACTTTAATGAAGGGAAAGCAGTATATCCAGGCACTGCCTATGTTACTGTCCAACTAGAAATCAGTTTAACAAGTGGGAGTTTGGGGCTTCTCAGTTTGGTCATGGGAAAGAGTTGGTCAGCAAGAACAATGGCCTTTTGACTTGGTTCTTCCCTGATTCACCTGAGCATGACGGGGCAGGGCGGGGTGAGGTGGAGCAGGAATCCCAGTTCCAGGTAATTGTCATCTTCCTTTTGTCCACCTCCAGGATGTCCTCTAGACTACACAGAGATAGCCGGAAAGCAGAAGAGGCGAATTTATAACTTTTTTTGAAATCAGCAGTTATTGAAATATAATTTCTGTACCCCAGTCACAGCCATTTCTGTATAAGGTTGGGTGAAATTGTATACACACGGTACCCTGATGCACGTAACAACTGACTCCTCAGGGAGAAAGGAGCCCTAATTTGTAGCCTTTGCCAGTTTTGCGTGATGTGAATACTTCCGTCACTGTTGATGTCCGGTCATCACCGTGATGTCACTGAACATAGTCTTGGGAAAAGATGTGGCTGCACTGGTTGGTTTGTGTGAGCTTGTGAGGTGCTGTTTCCAGCACATTCTGCACTTTCCATGATGGAGCTGTCATCATAATCAAGATAAAGAGCATTCCCAACACATTTTTTTAGGTATCTGTCAGTCAGACCTCACTCTACACTCGGCCTACTTCTGATTATAGGTTAGGTTTATCTGATTCTACAGAATCATAGACTGTGTTCTCTTTTGTGTCAGCATTGTATTTTGAAATTCGTTCATATCATTACATATATCAGTAATTTGTTTTTATTATTGTTATTATTGTTATTATTATTGTTATTCTTTACTGGTGATTGAACCCAGGGCCTCAGCAATGCTGGGCAAGTACTGTACCACGTCCCAGCCCATTTCTTTTGATTACTTTTTATTGCTTGGTAGCATTCTACAGTATGGACATACCATAATTTATTGAGCTGTTTCTTATTGCTGAACATTCGCATTGTTTCCAGTGTGAGGCTATTATTAAGACATGTGCTATAAATACTCGTATTTGAGTTTTGTTTAGAATTCTATTTTTATTTCTTTTGAGTAAATACCTAGAAAGGAAACGCCTAGGTCATGAGGAGGGTATATGTTTTATAAGAAATTGCTAAATGGTTTCCCAAATAAGCTGAGCTGTTTTACACACTCACTAGCAATGTACGAGAACTCTGCTGCTGCACAATTGCATTAAGACTTGGCCTTGTCCTTTCGCGTGGCCACCCTAGGGGGTGTGCAGTGTTATGATTGTACTTGGCGCCTGAGCATGGTTTTCTGTGTTTATTGGCCACATGCATATTTTGCGAAATGTCCATTCAAATTTTTGCCAGCTTGGGGGGTGGGGTTATCAATTTGTTTGCGGAAGCGAGGTATATGACGTTTCAAAAGCGAGTACAGAATTTAAAGAAACACAAATTGGAGAGGCAGGAGGGAAAGTGGAGTAGACAGGTAACGCAGGAGAACCGCCAGGTCTCTCAAGTGCAGACGACCTCAGCGCTTCCTAAATGGGTGACCAGCTGTCCTGGCTTGCTGGGACATCTCAGTTTCAGAACTGGAAAGTCCTGTGTTCCAGGAAACCCCTCAGGCCTGGGCAAAGCATTTAGAACTGGCCACACTACAGAACTGTGTGTCAGGGAGATGCGAACCGTCTGCAGGGAGACATTAGCCTCCTGGGGGGTTAGCCGCAAGCTGCAAGCTCAGCTATGCTTATTAGTGGTGAATGGCCATCGGATGGCCACACAACTCTTCATCAAGAGCAAGGCCAGTGTGAAAGGTGGGTCTCCCTCCCCCTCCCCCCAGTCAGTAGTCTGCTTGTGATAAGAAAATTTAGGGACCTTTGGGTCAGGTTGCCTCCTGCTGCTGAGAAAAGAATAAACAAAACCCTCCAGTGATTGTTTTTGAAAATTGTAAGCACTATGGGCCCATTTATTTCACTTAAATTACAATTTTCTGATCAATCGCAATCATCCCTGGAAGAACTAAGACACTGAGGCTACCAGTCATTTACACCTTAGTATAAAATAGTTTGCAAGCATACACTTTTCTAAGTATACTACCACTAAGGATGAAAATCACAAAAACTTCACAGGATTAGGAATGAAAGATGAAATTCATCGACTTAGTGTTGTGTATAGAGTCATGTTGCTAGGCAGAAACAATATCTGTGTGTGACTATTCAGAAGAGGAGCTTAAGCGGGCCGGGGAGAGGAAATGATTCTCTTTTTTCTTTATGTAGCATTAAGGCAAAGGTTGGGCTTTGATCTATTTCCTATTGATTTTATATTTCATACAGGTGTATTGTTCATGATTTATTTATTAACTGCCCCTATATTGGTTATATATTGTTCCTGGTTTTAGCCCTTGTTGCTATTGCATAATATAAACACAGTCATATTTTTGTTTTACATTATCCCAGAAGAGTTAGATGGAATGCCTGCTTATAGATAACATTACTGCTCTGTTTCCATACACTGTCTTTCTTTTTAATAACTCCCAACATGTTACAATATTTTTCTTCTTAATGTTTATTAAATATGCTCAGCATGCTCAGTGCTGTTGAAAGAATAAAAAAGACACAATTCCTTCCAGTAAGGGACATGTATATTAATAGATGAGACTTAAATATGCTCTCTCTATATTTCTTTTCCTGGAAGGCAGTCAGTTATTTTGTTTGGATGAAGCAAAAATAATTGGACAAATGCACACTATTCCTTTGCTATTTTTTGCAAATAAAACAAGTACAGCAATCTCTCAACCCAGAGCCTTCAAAACCATAACGTTGGCAGAGTTGGTGCCTAAGGTAAAATTAAGCCATTTCTGCTGAAATCAGCCTTCATTTGATAGTTCTGTGATACTCCTACTAGAAATTTTGAAACACATGTAGTTGTACAATATGTGATTTTAGTAATTCAAGGATTTTGATTTTTTTTTTTTAGATAATTAATTCAGCAATCTTTTCTGAACTCTTACTCTGTGCCGAGTCCCCTACTAGGACCTGTAATCAAATGAACAAAGCAGATCCGTCCCATCCTCAGTGGGCGAACAGCCGGGTGGGGGTGCCGGCGTGGAACCGGGATCGCACTAATCAAGGTGTGGGCACAGGCGCTTATGGTTCTGGGAGACGATGTCACGGAGGAAACTGACCTTGTGCGGGAAGCTTTGTAAGCCTTCCTTCCTGGGGTGAGACATGGAGGACGAGGAAGAGGAATCTAGGCGGAGAGGGTAGAGGTCGGGAAGGTGCTGCGGGTGGAGGGGTCAGCAGGCACGTTGCAGCAGAGGATCCGAAAGAAGCCAGCGTAGCCTGAGTCCAGAAAATGAGAGCCAGTGTGGTCTGTCTGAGGTGGGGCAGCTGAGGGACGGCGGCCACATCAGGCAGCCCCGTAGGTGCGAGTAGGGTAGTGGTCTTTATTTAATGAGCTCAGCAAAGCATATCGAAGCTCTCTTGGCATAGTGTAAGATGTTTACTAGTAGTATTCTGATTTACTTTTAAAATCTACATTAGGAAAGAATATTAAATGGTAACTAACACTCCTTGAGTTCCATAAAATTTTAGGCAGGGGTAGGACATATAATCCAATAGCCGGATTTGCATTTTGTAAATACCTTCCAGCTACTATGTGGGAAGGAGATTTGAGGGAAGACAGTGGTGCAGATGGCTGTGAGGAGGTACGAGTGGACGCAGCGGGTCAGCTGGTAGCCCGTGGTTCAGGACGCACAGAACCGAGGGCTCCGGGTTGTGTAAGAGTGCGGAAATGAAGAAGTTCCAGCCCGTCCGGTGTTGGGCATTCAGCGGCCTCCTACAGAGCGCTGAACCAACTGACTGCGCTAATATAGGCTGATAAATAGCTTAGAAAATCAATCAAGGGGCTTTCTCTTTTCTTTAAATTTTAAAAACTTATTTGTACAGGTTTGCAGTACCTAATGATGACATGCCTTGTGGGGAGTTGGTACACGTAAATAACACATCTTAATTCTTTTCATCCTCTTCTTCCTCCATCTCTATTTTCATTTTTCTGTACATATTTGCAACACACAATGTTTATAGTCCTCGTATGGGGTTGATTCATGTATGTAACACCTCCCAATTCCTTTTTCTTCATTGCTTTTGCTTATTCCTTCCCTCCCTCTTCGCTCCCTCCCCCTCCCTCCATCTCTTGATCCCCTTCCCCTTTGAGAAAGATTGATCTCCCTACTTCCTATTATCTATCTTTTATTTTGCTCTTTATTTTTACTCTGGGTTTCTCATATAAGAGAAACCATGCAATATTTAAGCCTGTGTCTGATTTATTTCACTTAACATTATGGTCTCAAAGTGCATCCATTTTCTTACAAATGACTCAAATTTATCCTTCTTTATGGCAGAGTAGTACTCCATTATATATAAATACGACATTTTCTTTATCCATTCACCTGTTGATGGTCATATGGGCCACTTCCAAGATTTAGCTATTATGAATTGTGCTTTTATAAATATGGGTGTGCATGGGTCTCTGTAATATGATGACTTTAACTCTTTTGGGGAAGATACCTAGAAGGGGAATGACTGGGCCAATGAAATTTCTAGTTTGAATTTTTCAAGGAATCTGCATGCTCATTTCCATAGTGGTTGTACTAGTTTATATTCCCACCCACAATGTAGCATATTTGCCAGCGTTTGTTATTATTTGATGTCTTGATGATGACCATTCATTCTGGGGTGAGATGGACTCTCAGTGTCGCTTGGATTTGCATTTCTCTAATGCGCCAGGTTTTCTGAAATGATTTTGAAGCCATACCACCCAATGCCTCCATGAGAGCTGCTACTTCTGCCTCAATCAGAAAGCTGAGATGGAGGAGGCTGCCCTATGTTGCCACAGTAGTTCTTCTACCAGCTCTTCCCAGCCAGCGACAAAACAGGATGCGCAAAAGGATGTCCAGAGAGCGAGGAAATAGACGCTAAGGCCTCAGCCACCACTACCTCTAAACATGTAAATGCCTCTGAGAGCATGCCTTAAATTTTCCCTGCAGCTGACTGGTACAGCCTGAGTTGTGTCTAGATCCTAGCTGCATGGATTTAGGAGTTCTGCTGTACAACAGCGGAAGAAGCCCCTGCAAGATGCAGGTGTACGTTCAACAAGGATTCGCATGTTATCACCTCGCAATCAATCCTAGCTGTGTACATTTTGGTACTCTCAGAGGCTCAGTGTCCTCCTCTGTCAAATTACAGCTACTGATCTTGATCTTCCAGGGTTCTTGGAGATCAAGTTGAATATGATAACATGTGGAAGAATAACAGGATGCATGGCACATGCCAGGCATTGAATAAATGAGGCACCAACCAATCGATGGACATTGTCCCACAACTTGATAGGGAAACAGTGAGAGATGGAGATAAGTTAGAGCTTACGGTACAGAGATTTGGGAGGATGAGTGGATGTGACCCTGTAACAGCCACAGGGACTTCGGGGAGCGTATGTGCCCCTGAGAAAGGATTTGTGTTTGAATTAGTGTGCTACTTCAGCTGTTTCTTTGTGTTCTTTCATTTTTTTTTTAATTTTATGGAAAAAAAGTAAAACAGTATTTCATCACAAAATAATAGGAGAATAACAATAATTAATACATCGAGTATTGTTATCTCTAAAGTAGATACTCAGAGTACAAGATATGGGCAAAAAAAATTCTCTAAGCGATATTAGCACAAATCTTTCTTTTCAGTGAACTAAGAGAAACTATTAGTATATTTGTCTTGTATTTTAGTTTTTTCCTTTTCCCTTCCTTCCTTTTCCCTTTCCCCCATCCTAGTTCCTTTTTCCTTTTGGACAATTTCTTAGAAAGAGAGCCTCTTTAATAAATGGTGCTGGAAAAACTGCCTTTCCACATGCTGAAGACTCAAACTAGATGCATGTCTCTCACCATGTTTTTTCATTTTTAACTAGTTTTTAAAATCAAAAATTAGTCTGTGCACATAAACAATGAAAAGGTGTTCCTTCTTCAGTTTCTTTAGTATCCTTACATCCTTATATGTAATGTATATTCTTCCTTTTTGCTCTCTGTTACATCTTTTGCATCTTTATTTTTTTACTCATATCATTTGGATCACAAATCCAGTTTCATTCATATGAATGGATTAATTACCTATTGATAGCAGTTGGTAGTTTGCAGTCTTGCGTTTACCAAGTTTGCTGTAGCATCCATCCTTGTACATAGAGACTCTTGGCAGAATACCTGTTTAGAAGTAGGAAGGCTGAGTGAGAGGTTTGATGCAGTTTATAATTTTATTGATATTATCCCTTACTACGCCTTTTTCTAGTCTTTTTGTTTTTTTCTTCAGTACCGGGGATTCAGGCCAGGGCCTTTGCACTGAACCACATCTCCACCCTCTGTTTTTGAAACAGAGCCCCACTCAGTCACTGAGTTGCTCAGGTTAGGCTCAAAATTGCAGTCTTCTTGCCTCAGCCTTGCAGAGTGCTGGAATTACAGTTGTACGCCACCACACCCAGCTTTTACCAGTCCTGTGTAAACTGCTTTTGTTGCTCACATCCCTCACTATCCTGTTTCATTGACTCTTTTGATTTTTACCAGTGAGATTGGGGAAGTAAGAGGTTATACCTGTGTAGAGCAAGAGAAATCTTGAGCAAGGTATAGAGGTGGAAGATTAATTAGAAGATAAGAACTGAGAGAAGGTGGGATTAAATTTAAATTTAAGAGGGAATCTCAAACCTTCCATGACTTCCTGTATGCCAGGTGGTGGATTTTCCAGACTGTTCACATGTGATTATGTTTAAACTTCATAACAGCAATAACCCGCACTAGCGTCCTCCTTTCCTCTGACCCCCAGTCTCTGGCCACTCTATCTCCTGTGTCCTCCTCACTTTACCATTGAGGAAACCCAAACCAAAGTGGCTAAATGATTTACCAGAAGTCCAAAGTCAGTTAAGTAGGGACGAAGCTTCCTTTTTCCAGCTCCTTAGATACTGCATTAGACTGGGGCTCCTGTCTGCACCAGTGGGACGGTATGGATCTGAATAGGCCTTCAGCATGTATTTCGTGCACAGTTTGAATTTAATAGTTGCGTTGAATTCATTTCCTCGAGATCAAAGAGGTTCTGCTGGAGTTCACCATTCATGACGTTGAACACACTGGCATTTGTCACATTGGTGATGGTAAATTTTCTGCAGGGTTCTTCCTCAGAGAGTCTAAGTTCCTTTCACAGCTATTATATTTACCCAAGGAACACTTGACAAAAGATATATGATATAAAAACTCTAACCCTTTGGGGTTAAAGATATTCTTGTAAAAGATTACGCAGCCACGCCCGGGGTCTACCCTTGGTCCTGTTGAATCTTAAAATTGGCTCGTAATTCCCTCCTTGATGGTCCCGGGGGCTGAGGCTGGCACCTGTGTCCTCCTCCTCATTGTTTGCTGCTGCCTCAGAACCCAGGATCATGACAGTAGCAGTTTCAGATGGCATTTCCCACCCTCATTCCCCACCTGTTTTCGGAATCCAGAATTTCTGTGTAGGTCAGGGTATTTTTCACTCAAATAAAAAATGTGGGATTTCAGACTCTCTCAAATTATAATGATGATGCGACATTCAATCATGGCCTAAAGTCCAGTGAGGAGATGACTCTGAAGTGGCACAGACGTTGGAAGAGATGATTGTGGACAAGGTGATGAAAAGGAGGAAATTGGAAATAAACCTTCCATCTGGAAAAAAATGAACCTGGTCCAATAATTTTTTCCCTTTAATTTAGAAAGCCCAACTTTTGAATCTTACCAACTGGAAAACATCCTCATGATGGTCACTCTATGGCAGATATATGAGTGTTTTGGAGACTCGGCTGTTTATTGTTACCCAAGCAAGTAAAGACTTAGTGTCAAAGAATGGAATAGGAGTGCTGCGGTGGTCTTAGAAGTTAACTGTCCCAGAGTCCAATTTTATAGGAAAGGAAACAAGCCTAGAACACATATGCTGTTTAGCTCTGGTGAGCATTAGCTGGAGCCAGATGCAAGCTCTCCTGCTTGGTTCACTTTTCATTCCGTGATCCATGTTTTATAATCGGTTGAGAGAATATGGTTCTTTATTAGATTTTGTTCATTTATTTTTTCCAGGTGGACTGGGGTTTATTTTCAAAACTATCCTAAACAGACCTATTTTTAACTAAGAAAAAAGGGAACATAAATGAGAAGTCTCAAATGTTAAAGAAAAGGATAACGTAGAGTGATCAAATGAATTTTACACAGGACACTCAGCTAATAGATGTGTTTTGTTTTAGAAATTGCCGCTCCACTTTTAGTTTTGCAATAAATGAAGAAAGGCTGCACACTTACACAGCCTGACTTAAAGTCAGGAAACAAAGTAGTGTTATCTTTGTGAATGATCAACTGCATAAGATGTGTTTCAAATTAACTTTATAAATAATCCAACAAGGTCTTTCCTTGCCCATTTTTTAGAACAAAGTGCAATGTGTTTTTATAGCCCGATAATAGTTTGATTTATTTTTCCTGTTTCCCACATTTGGATATAGATTGATATAGAATTACTTAAAATGCTGCATATAAATTAAACATTAAAAGGGAGATAGGGAGAGGCTAAGCTGCTCCACTGTAATCTTCAGTTCCACAGTCACTGCCCCAAGGACACCCGGCTCGTATCACCTGTCCTTCTTTTGAAAAGTGATCACCAAGTTTCAAGTAACATTTAAGCACCGCAGGCACCTGCGTAATTGATGGACCTCTTTTGTTTTGTGTTCTTATTTTAATGAAAAACAGGAAAATACCAGACTATTTTCAGACATTAACGTCTCTCTTTTGTGCTTTCCCTCCCTCCTTACCTTTGCAGATAGGGGCCCTGAAAGACTACTACCACTTCTACCACAGCAGGACGATCAAGAGGTCCGTTCTCTCCAGCAGAGGAACCCACAGTTTCATCTCCATGGAACCAAAGGTAAGAAGAACCAGTTGGTGGAGCCCAAGAAAACAAGCCTGCGTTTTTCACTGGTGATAACACGCTGGGAGCTGAGAGCAACATGATGCTCGGCCGTCTAGACCTGCCCTATACTACCCTTAGGTCCAGGGTACATGCTTCTTCCGTGGACCAAAATAGATAGTGCCTTGATTTTTACTGGTCTGCCACTGTCCTGTGAGTTGTACGGCAGCCTGGGGGTAGCCCTAGGGGCAGGCTGCTTATGGAGAAATGTGAGGGGATAGGGGACTGGGAAGATTGACTGACTGAGAAGGTGGAAGGAAGACCCTATTTGCACACAGATCTATGAGCTCTGTAGAAGGATTTTTTTCTAGAAGCCTTCAGTCAGGCCTTGTTTGACCATGAATCCTCATGACCCTACATTGTGTTGATGGAGAGCCCAGGACTAGACCGTGTCTAGGATGGGGGAACTTATAAGGAGTAGAAGGCAACTCCTGGTCTTGGGGTCCCTCTGGTACCTTTCTTACATTAAGTCCTCTAGGTTGTACACAGACAGTATACCCCTTGGAGAGCCTAGAAGGAAGTATGACAGGTATAGGTCCTCCCATTTGAGCAAGATTGGACCCCTTGAGAGATGGGAACCTGAGGGCAGTTAGGGACAAACTACTTATAGCAGACAGTAAGAATTGGAAGTCGAGTTAAATATCTGTCCTTATTAATTAACATGGAGCAAGGGACTGACTTGTGATGGAAATCTAATTGGTCTTTCAGATGTGGCAAGAGGAAAAAAGGCCGCTGGGCCAACTTGCCTCAGTTTCTGTGTGTGCTCATGGTGTATTTCTTATTGATTAGGGTATTCTGCCCCTGCCTCATGATGAGTTGGGTTTGCCAGAAGAGTTTGTTTTCAAATAAATTGGTAAACAAGTCCCTACCAGTACAGCAGCCTTAGCTAGAAATTCCTCCGAAATTATATTGTTTGGGCTCCTATTTGAATTACTATGCAAATCAAGCTTGCAATTTGGAGTCCTGCCCTCTGTGTCATGGTTTACTTGTTTAATTTTTCGGTGGAATATTATGACACAGTGTTGATTATTGTGAAATTGTGTCTTGGTGATTAGAAAAAGCACATTTCTTTTAGGTCCTAATTTTCTATGGGTGTTAGAGACCATCTCCTAATACTTCCACTTCAATGGCTTGTAGATCGTATTTTTTTCCCTTCATCCGGATTCAGAATTTAATTTTTCTGGAAAAGTTGTGTGGTGGGACAATCTTGAATTCATTACAGTTTCAAAGCAAAGCCACGTTTTTCATCTGTTAAACAACTGTCTTGAACTTTGGTAATTAAAATGATTTCAGCTTCCAACCTCATGTGCAAAGTCAATGTGAATTTGAAAAACAAAGTTACTTATTGCTTTGGGAAGTAAGAACAGAATGTAACGAGAGATTTTCCTGATGAAGGATTGACTGAATATGGAGCTATTTCAATTCTTACTGTTACCTTGGGAACCTTACTTTTCATTTCTTCTTATCTCAGTGCATGAAATAGCTTGTGCATGATCGAACAGGGACCTTGACCTTGGACCCTGGGACACATAGTAACTGGAATGTGCACCCTTCTTCCCTCAGTCCAGAGGCACAGATCCATTTTAGGCCAGCACGGGGGTGCATGCTCCATTCCCCTTCTTCCTGAGTGACAAAGATACCTGTGTTGGGCCATATTGTCCCTGCCATCCCGGTGCCTTCTGCCCACTGTTTCACCCAGCCATTTACAGAGAAGGGCACAATCTGGCAGCCTTGCAGATGGATGCCACAAATGGGCTTTGCCCACAGTTTCTTTCAGATACTTCTTATAGTCTATCGATTCATTGGCGATTTCTTGAGCGCCGAGTGTCTGCCAGGCCCTATGCTAGGCTCTGGAAACTCATGGACATAGTGGTTCTCTAAGCGGTCACTGTTGGGGTTTCCCACTGCAGCTTTCAGGGAAACTCAAGACATCGGGATTCATCTCAGTGCTAGGGAAGAGCAGGGCAGAGAAGGCAGGATATCCTGCATTCTTTCTTCTCCAGTTTCCTCCTTACAAAGCTTACACTCACCTAGCTTAGTTTTTCTTTTTAAAATAATAAAAAAAAAACCCTTATTGACAGAGAAGTCACAAAAATGTGATAAAGAATTCCTAACTACTTTTCCCAGGTTCCTCAAATATTAATGCACTACATTTCGCCACACTTACTTGATCATTCTTTCTCTCTGTACCTGTCTACACACACGTGTGTGTGTTTTCTCAACATTCAGGAGCAAATTAGAGGCATCATGCTTTTTCAATTGTAAATGCTTCACTATGTGTTTATTACAGACAGAGCCATGCTGCTCCACAATCAGAACTGCAGTAGTGAAAAGCTGGACACTCGTATGGATTCAGTATTGTCATTAATCTACAGGCTTTTCACATTTCTCAGTAGTGTCTTTTGTGGGCCCGGATCACACGTAGTTATCAGTGCTGTTTACGCTGTCATTCTTCCTTCAGTTTTCTCTTTTTCTTTTTTTATTCTTTTCCTTTAAGGAGTTAGAAATGTCTCAAAAAGTATGAGGCCAGACACTTTGTAGACTATGTTTCAGGTTGGGTTTATCTTTTTCCTCCTGCTTAGATCCATGTTCAATAAGAACATTTTTGGCAAGAACACCGGAGAAGGGAGGGTCCTCCTCTTGGTGTCAGTGGCACAGGGCATTGGCTTGTCTCATTCCGGAAGGTGTTAACTTTGATCACATGGTTAAGATGGTGGCTGCAGCTTTCTCTTCTTTAAAGTTATTATTTTCCTCTTCTTAATTAATAACCAAGTGATTTAAAAGCATTTTGTGGGAGATAGCTGGAGACTCTGTGTATGAGTCCATGTTTGGTTGCTGAAATGAAATACCTGAAGGCCGAATATGCAGACAGCAGAGTACCCGCCCTAGCGTGGGCCTCCCTGGCTGTGTCACCTCATGGCAGGTGGCACTGTGGTAGGCCTGTGTGTGAGACGGGGATAGCACATGGCAAGACAGGCATCAGAAATCAGGCAGTCCTACTTTTTTAATAAAAACCCTCTCTAGTGGGAACTGACCAGGATCTTATGATAACTACCTTACTCTTCTAAGGACAGCACCCCAGTGACCTCATGACCTCCTATTTGGTCCCACCCCTTAACAGTTCCATTACCTCTTAATAGCGCCACCCTGGAACACATGAACTCTTGGGGACAAACTGCACCCAGGCCATAGCACTGTGTAAGTTTCCACAAGCTTATTTCACGTGTTTCATTCTGAGTTAACCTCAATGAGACTGTGAAGCAAGTGCTGGTATGGTTTGCATTCTTGGGCGTGCCTCTTTTCTTTAATCTCGGGTGTGTGTGGTGGGCGATGTATGTGCCAGAGTAGAGGCGCTTTTGTGGGTTGGGACCATGTGAAATGGCTTTGTGGAAAACACTGGCGATGGGAACTTGAAGTTATTTTTGACCACTACCTTCTCAAAAAAAGAAAGCAGCTGGGTGAATTGCAGGGAATACAGTCACTAAACAGATCCTGGCTTTTATGTTCTCTAGTAAATTGCATGGCTGCTTTTTTTTTTCTTGCTTTTGATTTTACATAGAGGGTTCCAAAGAAGGAAATGCAGGAGTAGCAACATCGACATGGTCAGAACAGCCCTCTCGATGCTAAGTACTGTGGCCAGTTGGGCACAAGAGCGCAGAGCGCTAGAATAGCCTTGACATTCTGTGTTACCAATATATTGAGATTAATATTTTAAATGACAGGGATTTACGAACTTCTTAGATGGCGACACTATACAGAAATAACAGTTTTGCAAAAAGTGTTGCTACATTTTACAGTAGCTGGGTCAATAAATTTTCTATCCTTCATGTCCATATTTTTCTTTTTGACTAACTTTTCTCCAAGAGACCAAAGCAAAATTTCAGAAATAGTAGTCAGAGTTCATTTTCTGAAAGCCTCAGACATTTTGGTACTAGACATTTCCCCAAACCAAGGGCAGAATCACCCTGTGCTCTGATCCAGGCATGGGTGCATCTTCTGTCTTCTTGCTTTGTAAGTTCATCCTTGGCCAGCCTTTGTCACAGGGATGAACCCAGCTGTGTCTCACTTATGGAAGAACTGCTCATGTAGTACTATTTATCACAGAGTCATAGACTCCTTAGGATTAAAGTTGGTTTAGTTTTACCTCTTCCCTAACCAACATTGGCAGTCTCGTTCATCCTCCTAAGACATTTTTTTCAGATTTGTTTGAACATGTCCAATCACAGGGAGCTCACTACCAGACAGGGCAGACATTTTTATATTTGAGAAGAGATTCAACTTGTTAGTTTTCTGTTTAGCTATAACTTCTTTCCACTGGGACCTGTTTTTGTCTTCCAGAATTATATACAGTGGTGCATCAACTTTACCCAAGTTAGAAGCACATTCGAATTCTCCAGGAGAAACAATTGTCCTTTGGTAAATGTGGCGCAGAATTAAGTTCAAGGCTTTTAGCCTGTAGACATACTTCCCATGTTTTCATTTCTGCTTGAGCCATTTCCTCTGAAGATAACTGAGAACTCACGCATGACCACAGGATGTAGGAAAAGAGGTAGTCAGCAAGGTCAGAGGAATCAGACTTGCGAAAGGAGAACGATAAGCACAAGTGTCTCACTCCCTAGTTCGGAGCCTGTTTTGAACAGGATTTGACTCTCTGATGCCCGGAGTTCCTCTTTTTGCCTCAAGAGTGAAAGAGGTGTGAGAGAGCCACTTGAACATGGAAGTACCTCTCTACATCATGGGAAAGTTGTACAAATCCGATTTTTATTAGTCAAATCCTATTTCCCCATGGATTCACTCTATTATTTCAGAGTTCGTTTTCACTGGTAGTGGGTTTTTAATTGACCCACGCAGGCAACCAGTACCTTAGTTGTCTCTTTTTAGCTTGGAGATAAATCCTTCGTAGAGTAGATAAAGTGTATGTAAATAAGCCGTTCACATACATTCGATTTACTAGGGGAACTGGGGAGGTAAAGCAACCTTATTTAGTTAGAAGTAAGTACTCAGAGGCTCACATGCATAAATCACGGTCTGCTGTGTCACAAATAATACTACGTTCGGTCTGGTGCAGCTTGAGTGTCTGTGTCACCCCACGTCCAAGGGCTTCCTGCACAGCCCGCCGCTGCATTTCCTCGCACCCGGCCTGCCCTCCCTCCAGCTGGTGCTCCTGCGTGTTTTCTTTGGCTGGTTAAGTGTTCTGCAGTCAGTGTTACCTGTGATCATGACTTACTGGCTTGCCTTTCTCTCGTGAAAGTGCAGTTTTGTAAGTGTAATACAACGTTCCTGGCTTCGTGTTCGCCCAGCTGTGTGGCATGATCCAGGACGTGTCAAGGTCCGTGGGTTTGGCCTTATGTTTCCACCATGTGAGAATGGCTGAGCTGTGCCGGGTGGGACGGCGTTGCTGTCTAGGATAGGTCGTTACGGGGGTAATTTCAGATTTGCCTCTCGTCGTCACACCGGTGAATGAAGTGGTTACCACCGATCTTGAGCGCCTCTGGAAGAGGAGTGGGCTTGGGTCCGGTGTGGAGCAAAGAGGATACCGATGTGATAACGAGGAAGAATTTTGGAGACCTCTTTTACTCCGGGCCATCTTTTTTACCACTCTTGTCACCAGCTATGAAATTCTACCATTCTTGCAAATACCTGTTTTTAGCTTTTGATAGCATTTCTGAGTCTGAAAACTCCACTAGGATGTACATGGTTGTGGGAGGAGCATTTCAGCCATAGGTTTGCAAGCTGTGATGCGTTTATGGTGACAAGTTGGCTGGGATTGTAGCAGAGATGTGAGGGGCTCTGTGGATGAGAGGTCACTGTGTTCCCCACCTCCCTTCCTTTCTGTCTTATTTCCAGGTTCCCTAGATGTCTGGACAGTCAGAAACCAGAGGGTCAGATTGTATGGCTGTAGGGTAGTCGATGGACAAGTTTAAATCATAGCCCAAATCTCTGATAGATAGGAGTGAACTAAAACAGCAAAAGAGAAAAAAAAGATTCCTCAGCTACTTTGGCAAGGCATCAACATCTTTATGAGAGAGTGCTTGGCAATATTTCATGGGAAAGGTCATAAACTCGCTTGCCTGCAATGGCAGTGCAGGTGACAAGAAGGAGTGAGATGGGCTAGATAGGAAATCACTGTGCTCACAGCAAAGTGCCCCGCTCCCCTTGCTGCCAGTAATGCAGCAGCTGCCACCCAGCTGTAGCCAAGCATCCTCAGGTTGGTGAGCTGGCCTGCTGGTTCAGACGAAACCAATTCAAAACAAACTGCGAGTCTCGATTTCTACATAACATTTCCCAGTGTTACATGTTGGCAACCAATTCAAAAGTTTTAAAATATTTGTGTAGGCCAAAGAAAACACACTGGGGGCATCCCAGCTTGTGACCCTTCAGGTTGGCTGTGTCGGGAGAACAGGAGGAAGGCATGAAAGATGGATCTTAGTACTTTGGTGACATTGCTTTGGTCTGACTCTTACCCGGTCATGTGGTTCTAATTCTGTCACTTAGGCTCCACCATAGGAGCCTAATCAAACATGATTCATCTCTGCCTCTTGTCTCTAAATTGAAATAGAAGCATCTTTTAGGCATACATCTAACTCAGCTATTTCAAAGCTGCAAGAGGTGGAGGCAAAAGGTGATGGGCTCATTCCTGTTTCCCTTGAGCTTTGCTCAGTTGTCCAGTGACAACTCTTACTTCTTGGGGGAAAACAGAAAAGGAATAATTCAAAAGAAAAAACAAACAGAAGTAAAAGTGATGGTCATGAACCCAGGATAAGGGGCGTAATGAGGGGAGATAGATTATTTTGTATAATCACGTTAGCTAATTGAAGCAAAGATACTAATTTTAAAATCCTTGTTATTTCTTAGGTGTAGAATTTCTAAGGTGTCAGATTCTAGAAACACAAGTGTCGAATTTAGAAAATGTAGAGTAACAGTAAATTTCTAAGTTTTCTAGATAGGTATTGAGAAGATAATGTTGAATCTACCTGTTCTGTTGAAATTTTAGGCAAATTAGGATAAAATAAGCAAATCTAGGGAATAAATGGAAAGAGCCAACAAGCAATAAACTCAGTGGCAACGACAACAAATCCCAAAGCCGTTTTAATTATCAGCTCTAAAGAGAAATCATACTATTTCATGTTATTTATATTAATGAATGCAAAGTAAATAAGTGATCCAATTAAAACGTTATCACTGAAAAGACCTAATTAGTTAAGAAGTGCTTATGAACTTTGTTTTTGAGCACAGGTCTCCCAAGCATCAATTCTTACAGTACAAATGGAGACAGTCTGATAAAGCAGAAAGAAACTTTAGAGTTTTTGTTTCCACACCTTTCTTTGTAGGGTGAGCTTTTAGCTTCTCTCTCAAATCTCTCCTGTTTGAAGACGCAGCTTTATTCAAGTGCATACTTAGAGAAGTATATGATAGAATAGAATAGAATAGATAAATTGTGCGTGTAAGATTGAAAATGTAGGTTAAATCCTTATCACAAAACAGGGACTTCCCATTAAAATAATGATATAAATTCATACAAATTAACAAAAAGAGCTATCTAAAATAATAAGTTGAAAAAATACCAAGAGCATGTATGTTTTCACTTGTTATAGCTTGTATCTAGATGTTCCCCAGAAGCCTCATGTGGTCATACATGGGAAGTATCAAAAGTGACTGAGTTAGGATGTGTGAATGTGGATTAAGGCGGCAATACTGGGATTAAAGGTGTGGATAGTGGAAGCCCCACCCTCTGTATGGGTGGCACCAATCAATAGGCTTGCAGCCTGGATGGAATATAAAGGGACAGAATGAAGGTAGACTTGATGTTGCCTACTTACTGCCTTCTGCCTGCCACACCATGGACTGTTTCTTCTCTGCCATCCCATGCTGCCTTGGAGCCAGCTGACTATGGACTGACACCTCTACAGACTGTTTGCTGACATAAACCTTTCCTCCTTTAACTTGTGGGTGTCAGGTATTTTGTCCCAGCAGTTGGAAAAGTACCTAAGGCACCATTTGTGTTTTACATTTAAATAAAAAGTACCTCTGCATATGTAGTTATATGCAGGACAAGGTTGGAAGGATAAACAAACATAAAAATAACTCTTAACCTTTCGAAACTGTACGATTATTAAAAAATCTATTTGTATAATATGTTGTTATTTTGCAGATAATGGATATATTTCTGTTCTCGTCTGACTCATGTTTCACTTGGCATCATTTGCTTGTTTTTGAAAAAGTTGACTCAGTTACTTGTGACCACACTGCTTGAGTTTTCTTTCTGCTTCTCCTCTTGTACCAGCAGGATCTCTAGATTGTTTGAAGAGGAAAAATGAGGGAGAGGGAGACACTAGGAAGGACTTCTCAATTTTTGGCTTGAACTAGATTAGTCATGGTGCCATTTATTAGGAAGGAAAAGTTTGGAGACCATGGTGATGGATGGATGGGATTTGTTGGCGGCTGTCTTTGCTGATGGTACTTCCTCTACATCATATGTAAAGTCTGGGGAACCCAGGACTCAGTCAGCCATTTACTCTCTCTAGGCAATGTTACTCACTCCCACTGTTTCAGAAAGCACTTTCATGCTGATGTCCTTTCAGATTTGTAGGTCTTCCTCTCATCTACCTGCATCTTCAACTAAATGTCTAATCAACATCTAAAACATAAGATGACAAATACGAAACTTTCAATGCCTATCCATCTCCACAGCACCCAAACCTTTTCTATTCTAGTAATTGACACCATGATTAATCTAGTTACTTAAGACAAAAATTGAGCAGCTATTCTTGAGTTTCTCCCTCTTTGAACCATTCACAGATCCTGTTTGTTCTACCACTAAACTGTATCTTGAGGCCATGAGTCTGTGAACTTTTTTTTCCTGCACTCCACCACCCTGGTCAACCCAGCAGCATCCTTGACCTGAACCACAGATAGCCATTGCCGCCATGCCCGACCTTGTTCTTCTACAGTGGCAAAGACATAAAAAGATCATGTCTTTCAGTGATAGTCCATTGAACTTGGAATAGCATCTAGCTTTTTCTTAATGGTGTTCAAGGGGCATGAAGATCTGGCTTCTTCCCATTTCCCCAAGTTGAAACATTTCCTTTCTGCTTGTCATACTTAGCCACATATTTCTATTTCTCTTCATTGCTTTTAAATATACTCAGCTCTTTCCTTCCACCTGGAATATGTTTCCTTTGGTTTTTGCATAATGGTCACTTTCTCATTCTTCTGGTTTCAAAGTATTTGGCACCTCCTTTGGAAAACCTTCCTAAATAACCTTTGCAAAAGTAAATCCTTCCTGCCTGGCAAGTGCGAGGTAGTGAGTTCAATTCCTGGTATCAAAAACAAAAACAAAAACAAAACACGCACACACACACACAAACCCAAAAAGAACAAACAAACAAACAAAAAAAGTAAATCCTTAACCTCACCTGCCCACTTACTGTCTGGCTTCATAAAGTTAATTTCCTCTTTGGTATCTCTCTGAATCCACAATGATATGGTCTCTTCCTTTGGTTGTCATCTTTCTCTTTTTAGAATATAAACTCAGTGGGGACAGGAGCCTCATGTGTCTTATTAACTGTGCTATTCCCTTGACTGGAACAATGTATATAGCACATAGGTGACCTTTAGTAAAACCGTGAATGAATGAGCGGTATTTTAAAATTAATTTTTGAAGGAAGATAATTGATGGAGGCAGTAATAAAACTAGGAGCTGTAATTTTCTCTTAATTCCCCTAGAATTTAAATGATTTTATGATGACATGCAAAATTCTATGTCATTTTAAGGGTAGACACAAGAGCAGTCACTTGGAGAGATATTATGTTATAAAACGAAGGAGGGATTGGCTGGATTTAGGATATTTGGATTCTGGTCTCTGCTTTATTACCAGCTCTGCATTGCTATTAGCATGTCACTCCTCATTGGGCTTATTTCACTTGTAAAATCATGGAGCAGATGAGCTGTTTTCTAACGTTCATTCTAACCCATTAATTACCATCTTGAATCAGTGTCATTTGTGATTTTACTATGTGTCCCCAGTTGCCATGAGCTGTGCATTTTTTTATGTCTCCGTTCTAATTTCTTTAACTTCCTCCTTTTAGTTTTCTTCTTACTATTTAGACTATATCTTACCACATTCAGCTGCCCCTGTAGACAGTGTTTTGCCTGAAAGAGGTGGTGTTGCAGTGTGACTTGAGATTAACCGGGCTAGTCCTGAGACGTAGAGGTTACCTACTCAGCTATGTACATTTTTAAAGAGGAATGAGTTATACCCCTCGCTGCTGTACATGTTTCCCACCGACGAGTGTGATGAGAACAATAGATGTCATTGCTGGTGTTCTCGAAGCTCCAGAAGAAGGCAGTTCCAAATAGTAAAACACGGCACCAGAGAGAGTTTCTTCGAAGGATTGAAATGCTTTATGTGGTTTTGGAAGAACTGGAATACTTTCTAAAATGCAGCACCAATAGAACAAATTTCAAGAAGTAGATTGAGGGGAGAGAGAGTCAGGAGATGAAATACAAAAGGTCAAAAGAAGATCAAATAGAAACAAGGGTGGATATGGTTAATGAAAATTGTTGGTGGTTCTATATATTTAAGTCCATTGGCAAAGATAAACAAATATTTTCATACGTGAGTTGTCAAACCCAATTTGCTATTCCAGAAAGAAAAAAGAAAAAGAACGCAAAAGACCAGCAGAGTGAGCGGGTGTTAAACAGGAGTGTGTCCTAGGGAAAAACTTGCTGGGCTCCAGCTCTAAGGCGGCTCTGGCTTTGGAAAGAACGTCGTGGTAATGTCCCGTAGGATGTGAACGCACTCCAGACTTAGTCCTTTCACCAGCGGATGACCTTCAACACACGCATGCACAGAGAAAAGAAGGATGAAGATGGAGACTTCTCAGAGGATTGGGAAAATGCGGCCAATTCTTAACATAGAGGAAGTTGACACCTCCCGACAATGAGATAGCAGGAGAGAGATTCAGCGTTCAACCAACATCCATTCATTTCTCCATGGACAGATTTGAGAGCAAGGCACTGCTCTAGACATCAGAGATAAAACTAAAAAACAAAACCAGTCCTAATCAATGCCCTTACAGAGCCTGAAGCCCAGTCAAAACAAAACAAAACAAAACACCAGGGTTTTCAGCATCAATTTCTATACCAATGTACAATGCTGGAAACACTGTAAAGTTGAGACTGGAAGGCACTCATTAATATATTTTTTTAAAAGCTTTTACTAACATATCTCTCAAGTTTAAATATTCTGAAGACAACAAATTTTTAGTATATCTCAAATATGGCATGGGCCACACTTACACTAAATTATTTGTCATTTATCTTACCTGCGAGTTTAACTCAGCATGCTGCATTAGTATGTGGTAAATCTGACAACCCCAACTTATAACTAAGATTAGAATTACAAAGAATATACCAATACTGAGACAATGGCTCAAGTAAAGAGGCACAGCTTAGGATCAGAACTAAATCTCAGTATCCTACAACAATGGTAAATCAGTGGATTGCTCATCGTTCCCGTGTCATAAAGTATATCTTGAAAACATCATAACTGTAAAAGAACAAGAATGGAACAACTACCATTTATTTCACTTTGTCTTCCTCATTTATAATAGTGTCCACAACACAGTAATCAAAGTTCCTTCTCCAGGGTGATGGTTTCTTTGTTGTTAGTAGAAAGATAAACTAATTCAACCTTTATGAGACATTTTTACAAGCTGTTCTTCTGTACACCTGACCCTTAAACCTCTATAATGAGTAGTGTGCATACGTGACGTGTGTGTGTGTGTGTGTGTCTGTGTGATGTGTGTGTGTCTGTGTGTCTGTGTATTTGTAATGGGGTGGGGATTGCTTCAACTAGCCTCTGGGAGCTGCCACAGCATGTTCATTTTAAATGAAAACATTTATTTATCAGTCCTCTGAGATGCTGTCATCTTTCAGATTATATTATAGGTGAAGCAACAGTTTGAAGATTATAGATTTTGGAAAGTATAAGCAGCATGGTTGTAGTATGGTTCCTTTGGGGGAGAAAGTTCCAGCTTCACAGGCCTGAGCATTAACTGATAGCATATGGGTCTGGAGTCCAGCCCGACCTCAAACCTAAGATAGTGAATTACCCTGAGAGGACAAAGGCTCCACACGTAGACTTGAGTGAAGATAACGAGATGAATCACCGGTACATAAAGCTCCCCTTTTCCAACTTCATGACTGTACAGCTCAGATTTGGGGGGAACACTGGGATTACATCACTGGAAATAAATTTCATGATAGTTCCCCAAGTGGGCCAGTTTAGCACCTGCATGGTGAGTGTGTTCGTACTGCAGCCGAGGATTATGAGGGTTTGTGAAAGATGCAGTTTTCTCAAACAATCAGCGGAGAAGCAGGGCTTGTGTTCAGCCTCAGTTGCCTAATTCAGGTTTGTTGTTGACTAAGCCCTGGGAAGAGAGAGACCTAGTTCTGCATTTATGTCACAATTTCCAAGCTGTGAATCTGAATAGATGACTAGCAAAGGAAAGCCATTGGAAAAATGCCCCACATCCTTTTAAGAGTTACTTGCATGCTTTTATTAAATCTTTCATGTTATGCATATATTTTAATTTTTTAGAGCTAAATTTCCCCATTACATTTTACTACAACAGTTTTATTGTACTGGGGACTGAACTCAGGGTCCATGCACTGAGCTACATCCCCAGCCTTTTTTAAGTTTTTGTTTTTAAATTTTGAGAAGGGGTCTTGCTCAGTTGCCCAGGTCAGGCTGGAACTTGCGATCCAGTAGCGTCAGCCTTGCAGACCACCGGGATAGCAGGTGTGCACTACCATATGGGCCTAACAACTTTCTAACTTATGGCAAAAGTTTGGAAGAATTTAAAGTGCTAATTCATAGAATGTTAACCACCTCAGCTCTATGGTGAGCATCCTCGGAACTTCCTTTATCAGATAGCCACGCACCTATCCTTTTATCCATCTACTAATCCACTTAATTTTTTGATTCATTTCAAAGTAAACTGAAGATATCAGCCTATTTCGCCAATATGTGTGATCATTAGCTACAGTTCAATTTTTGTGTACACGGTTTCTCCTTTCGATGTAAAATTTACAGACTTTGAAATTCACCTCTTAAGTGTGTTGTGTTTGAGTTTTGACAAAAGTCTGTTCTGATCAGGATACAGACGTTACCATCAACCTTCCACCTGCCCTCAAGCTCTGTCCTAGTTAGTTGGTTTTCTCTCAGAGATGATCCCGGTTTTAATTTCTGTCTACCATCTGGTAGTGGATTTGAGAATGGCATATTTTAAAAAGTTAAATTAGATTTAGCTCATACGCAGTAAAATTTACCATTCCATTATCCCATTGAATTTTGACAAATGTGTACAGTTGTGTGACCAACACCACGATCAGGATGGAGGATAATTTCCTGACCCTCGAAATTTCCCTGGGTCCTTCCTCATCAACTCCTTTCTCCACCCCAGCCCCTGGCAACTACTGATCTGTTTTCTGTTCCTCTGGTTTTAGCTTTTCTAGGATGGCACGTGAGTGGAGTCATACAGTATGTCATCTTTCGAGTCTGAATTCTTTCATTTGGCATAATGCATTTGAGATCTTATCTGTGAAGCCGTGCATGTCAAAATTCTTTTTTTTTTTTTTAACTGAGTAATGTTTTATAATATGGTTGGTGTATCATAGTTTGTTTATCCATTCACCAGTTAAAGGACATTTGGGCTGTTTTCCAGTTTTTGGTGATTGTGAGTACAGCTGCTATAAACTAAATGACATTTATTTTAAATCTGCTATTAGGTAGATTTGCACTTTTCACCTTTTGCTACTTATTGGTAAATTCTCAAATCTATTGCTGGATAAATCACAAATGTACCCTCAGGGGTGGTTAGTGGTATGAATTGTATGATTTAGAGAAGAATTTTCAGCTGTGTCACTCCTGTGACATCTACAGCTTGTAAACTAGGTTGATAATATGTATTACATTACATTTTGTATTTGGACTTTGGGAACCTGAAAAATATCAGGAACCTGAAAAAAATGTCATTAACTGCTAGAATTTTATAGCCTAAAATATCTGTCCCATGGGTGTTTTTTTTTTTTTTTTTTCAAGTGAGCGTGGGGCATTTTTTCTTTCCTTGGCAGGACAAATATTTGAAGTTTCCAGTCTTATTTCAGAAGTAAGTGGGTATAATTTATCCTGGTCCTTTGAGTACCAAGGGTAGAGATTTGATGGTAAGGAAGCAAAAAACAGTGAAGCTGGGGAGAAGGCATGTGGGGGATCTGTGAGCTCTAAGAAATAGTAGCAACCACCAATAAATATTTCACTGTGTTGCTATGTGGCAGTGGTTATACCAGGTCAGGTTGCTTAACAGTAAGTCAGGTTGATGCAGGGTTTATCGAGATGAGAGACTGATGAGGGGTGGATTTCATAATCAGATTGTGGTTTTGCTTTTGTCAGAGAGCCAGTGCCAAATGTGAAGAGCTGTTGCCAGGTGCCAACTGGAAAGAAACTTGCCTGTCTCTTCTTGCTTCTTGCATTTTCTGTGAAAGCAGAAACAATTGGTTTTCTCTACACACACGCGCGTGTGTGTCTGTATGTATGCACGTGTGCGTGTGTGTTTATAATGGATTTGGACATAGCTTATTTGCTTTGTTTACTCATTCAACTGAAATGCATTAAGCATCTGTTAAATTCTCAGACTTTTGAAACTGTAAGTCAGAATAATCAGAGCTTAGTAAAAGAAGAAATTAGTATGTGACTTTGACACTATTACGAGAATTCAGAGATGGAATTTTATTTCAGGGCCTCGGTGAAGTCCTACAAGATAAGCGCCTGGCCCCTCTTCATTCTTTAAATCGGTAATTTTGATTTTGAGCTAAGAATCAAAGATGAAAAAGGTGTTAGAGAAACTCATATTCAGCATATGCATTGAAAGATTTTAAACAGATAAACTCAAAATGGAATAAAAGGACACTGTATGTCATCTCAATACATTAATAAATAGTAATCGTGTGGCTAAACAGTATGTGGAAACAGAGAACCACAGGGTTTTGCAAACGTATCGGGCCTTTCATTGGTGGAAACAGGCTTATCTTATTCCCTCCTGTGGAGTTTGTGCACAGCTTCTGAGATTATTATCAGGGAAGCATTTTTCTTTACAGGTTCACTATTGTTCAGATTAGGTTCATCAATCACTTTAACAGTCACATAGCACCAATAATCTGTGTTTTTGGGAGCCTTTATTTTGCTTATGAATTTACAGGCACCAAGGTTGCTTAATGAAGGTCCTGGGAGGAACTGGAAGTGCGTTCTTGATCTTTCCCTCTCCTGCTCCCAGCGTTAGCCGGAACTGAGGAGCCAGGTGCTTATCCTGATTATTCTGGCAGCTTGTTGTAACATCAGTGAGCTACAGTACCTTGGCTTCTTTCAGTATCAAATTCACTCACAATTGCAGCTGTTACGATGGCAATTCATTAGACTCAAAATGCTTGGCTCTTCAGGATGTCACTACCACGGAGAGTGAAGAGGGAGTTGGCGGCATGGATCAAGTGGATTTAAGCCTTCAGGAGAACCAAAGGGACGTAAGAGCAAGCACCTGCCATCGAGACTTCCACCTGGCAAGCTCAGCCAGCCCGCTCCGTGCTCAGCCTGCAGCACTGGCCTCTTCGAATTTTATTTTGTCGCGGTTGCTCTCACACCTCTCTCTGAAGCACCGCACATTCTGTCTAAACCCTGACATGGGTTCTTTTCTTTCTTTTTTTTAAGTAGATACCTTCCTTTAAAATGATTTGGAAATGTTTTAGGTTCTATACTACATATCGACTGTATCCTGATAAATACTGTGCTTCACAGAAATTGCAGCTATATCGTCTCAGGAAAAACTAATATTTATCAAGCACCTACTATATACCGGGCAATGTGCTATCATTCACTGATATTTTGTCTTTGGATGCTGTTAACAAGTGTTGAGGAAAGTATGTTTTTGCCAGGAAGCTGAGAGTTAGAGAAGCCAATAACTTAGCCAACGCACTTGCCTTTTTCACTACATCATGCTTTTACTGCATTTGTTCATCTTCTTTCTGACAGAGATAAAAAGTTGAAGGATTAAAAGTAGCGGAAAGATGAACATTATTTAGCCTGGAGTTCTCAGGCATGGCTGAAAAAAAGTCAGCCCCCCTTCTCCCACTCCTAAAATCCCCTTTCACCATTAAATCATTTTAATACTTTATGTAACTTTAAATGACTTATAGCATGTAAACTTTAGTTTTCAACTGTAGCTTGCAATTAACTCAACTATAAAAATTGGAACTGCGATACTGTCACTCCTGCAGAAAATAAGAAATCTTGTCATAGTAAATCCTTGAATGCTCGTGTGTCAGACCCTGTCATGGGGGTTTATATACACTAAATCACTCTATCTCAGCCTTTTTTCTTTGCACTAAGGGGTAATATTTAACTATGTTAATTTGAATTAAATTTGATTTCTCCATAATGAGATAAATAACAAGGAAAAAATTTTTGTCAGGCCTGGTTAGGCTTTGGAAGACCACAAACCATCATATTGCATGAGGTTTTCCCCTTCCAAGGTGCTGGGACCCCTGTGGAGGATGCATGAACTAACCCCAACCTTTTAAGCACCTGGAAACCCTAGGGGCAGTTTAGTAGTCTTTCCACTCTGCAGATGAATGAAACAAAGGCCGAGAGGTGAAATAATTTGCTTGAAGCATAGTTCATAATTTGCTAAGGCTGCCAGGCCATGACCTGCTAGCTGTTTCCCTCTGTTGCCTTGAACTCTTCAGGTATGCACAGCAGCAGCTGCCTACCTGCAAACACATTTTCTATTCAGAGCAGTGATCTTTGATAGCAATATGATGGAGTCAGTTGGAGTTGCCCTGTTTGTGACTTCCTGGTTGAGAAACATGTGGCTTTTAGACATGATGTACTTTGTAATTCTCAGCCCCAGCACGTACTCTGCCTCAGCTCTTTACTGCGCTCTTCAGTGTATTATCTAACTTAATCCTTAAGATAACCTGTGCAGTGGGTAAATGTTATTACCCTCGTCTTGGAGATAAATCAGGGAGGTGCTTGGAAGTGAAGCAACCTACCCAGGGCCACAAGGCAGGTGAACCACTGAACTAGGCAAGCAGCCCTGATTGGTTTTATTCCAAAACCCGTGAAAACGCTTGGTCACTTCCCAGATAATCTCCATTGGCAACCTCTGGGTGGATTTCAAATATCTCATCACACCTTTGAAAATATATTAATATCACTCAAGTTTTTCTTTGAAAGAATTCTAGATTCAAAGACAAAATAGACAGGCTTAAATTTTCTTTTTTGGAAACCTGAGAGATTTGTGGAAAGAACTATGCATAATTTAAGATATAAACTACATAGAAATATTGGGTTCTTGGCTAGGAGAAGATCATTCAGAAGGAAAATAAAGTATCTTGGGTTAAAAAAAAGATCCATTTTTTTCTCCATGGGCTGCTGCTTGCTGAAGTCTCCTCCTTTCCTGTACTTCTGCCTCTTTTTGTTCTCATTATCCGTCTTTTCTCTGCCTCAGCACTTTCAGACTGATGCTCAAAGGCTTACTTCACAAGTTATGAGAGACCAATAATAGCTTAAAGTATTATTTCTCCTCAGAGGATTTGCAATTTGGCAAAAATGGAGGCTGAGGGGATAAAATTTCAAAGGTGACATTTTAGGCTTGAGGTAGGGAAATTCATGGGAGGACCTGACAGAGTCCCCTGCCTTTTACACAGATGGCTGTCACTTCTGCACTCACCCACAGGCCTCGTTGTCAGGATGTAAGTCACATTTGTGTCAGCATCCAGGGATTTGCTGTATCCCCTGTGTTTCATAAGGTGAGCCCCGGGGCCAGGCAAAGCCTATCTTCTCATTGTTGTGTCTTGTTATTAAATGATCTTGACTGGGTAGTAGCAAGATTGTGGCCACTGGTCAGTAAGATGGCTGTTGCTGTTGGCTCCTCAGGATGACTGTGGGTGGTCTCCGTGCCTTAGTTTCTCCATCTGTTTTGGTGGAAAGGATCATTGTAACATTCTTGGAGATCACAGAATGGAATGTGCGGTATAAACACCAGGCAGTGTTGTTACGATAAATAGCAAATTAGTGACTCTTAGCTTGAATTTCCTACACTTGATGACTTATGCGTTTACCAAAGAATCAGAAGTTATCACCAGGAAAAAAACTTAAATCCCTCCTCCTGTTTTCTAACAGAAACAGAATTTTAGAATTTTGACTGGCATCTGCTACGAAGCGTAACCCTGCCATTCTGTGGAAGGCCGCAGTGGTGACCACCATGGAATCTGGCGTCTTTATAGCTGGTGTGTTCATATCCGCCTCAAGGGTTTAGTGTCTGGCTCTTTTGTTTTCTAATTCTAATTTTTATGGATCTCACTTTTTTAAAAATTTAAAATGTTCCATTGTAATTCACTGCAATGAATTAATATTAACATTTCCTATTAGGCAAAAAGAGACAATGAGAATGCCTCAATTTTAGTAGTGTGACTTCCTTCCAGTATTTGTAAGGCATGAAGGCTTTCTTTTGGTCAATTGTTTTGAGAAATTTCACTCTCATTTAATGATCCACAAAGCATTCAAGAGTGCATAACTGAATCCTCCCCTCCCCACAGAGTGATGGTGTGTGAAATAAGATAAAGCAGTGACGTCCAGTCCTGAATCTCAGATCTCAGGTCTTTCCTGTACTGTGTGCATTTCATTAGGAATAATAACGCCCACCTTAGCTATCTAATTTGATTGTTGTCACCCTCAAATGTGATTACAACTGCTCCAAACATGAGAAGATTATGCAAAATGTAACAATTAGCAGCAGTAAAATTTAAGTTCTAAATTGGAGCAAACCTGCCTAGTCTCAAAAAATGACACCTGTAGGGAGAACAACGGTTGGAACAGGCCTAGGATAAACTGAACCTTTGACCGAATCCGGGCTGGCCAGCGTTCAGCAGCTGACCTCTTGTAGCTCCTGTCCCAGTTGGAATAGAGTTCGGGCGGGAGAATGAAGCAAGTTGACTGGGACACTTTACTCTGTGTACTTAACAGTGATTTACCTAGCCTGGCTGACTATAAGCACCAGGTGGGAAGAAACTCTGTTTCCTGAGTCCCCTTGAGTATCCACTGAGTGTGCCGCTTGGAGGCAGCTTGGTTCAGGAGGACAGGAACTTTAAATGCCAAAACCCTTGGCCAGGACCCAGGGGCCCTACCTAGGTAAGATTTGTGATCTGAATGCTCTGCGCTTCAGTTTCTTGCATTTGGCAGCATTGTTTGTGAGATTAGGTAAAATAATGTACATGGGTTATTTTGTTTTCCTTCAATAAATGATTCCAGGCCTTTGATTTGGAGTAGGAAGAACTAATTCTCTCTGTCATTCACAGTGACCATATGGGCAAATGACTTCAGATCTACGAGCAAAATTTTCCTTCCATATAAAATGGAAATAGTAGTAATTCATAGTTGAATGAAGGTCAGTGAGGTTAATTACATAAAAGGCACTTTGTGAACCTGAAAGCAGTCTATGTGCTAATTCATTCATTCACTCATTCATTCATTCATCCACCCATCCATCCATCCAGTCAACTCTATACATCTACTTTAAATTCGGATGGGCAGCTGGTAGTCTAGAGACCAGATAGATATGCAAGACAACAATTATGGTATGCTGTGGTTAGACCTGAAGGAGTATGACCATGACATTGATGGAACATTGAGGAAAGGGTATAATTGTTTGGAGAATCCGGAATGTCTTTGCAGAGCAGGGAAGGACTACTGAACTGACTCTTAAGAAGTAGTTTGCCAGTGGACAAGAAAGTTGAGGTAGTATAAGTAAATTCAGAGGAAGAAGACTGGTGAAGCTTCAGGAATGTGACAGAGAATGGCATTTTTTTTGGCCACAATTAGTTTTTGAGCTTAGGTATGTGTTATGGTTTGTGTCTAGATGTCCCCCCAAAACCTCATGCGGTGATGGGGTTGGGCTTTTCGGAGGCGGCTGAATCTAGAGTTTGTGGTTGGTTCATTGTCTAGTGTTGGGATTGGAGATGTGAGTGCTACACCCACCCTAGGGCGGGTAGCCTGCATACAATATAAGGGAGGAAAAGAGGCTTGTTCCTTCCCTTTCTGCTCTTGTTGCTTTTGCTGTCTTCTGCTGCCTTGAAGTGTTGCCCCTGTGCCATGACACCCTGCCGTGGAGACAGTAGATTATGGTCTGAAACCTCTATAAACTGTGAGCTAAATAAACCTTTCCTTCCTTAATTTTGGGCATCGGATATTTTGTCTCAGAAATAAGAGAAAAATAACTAAGACAGTCTATGAAGGCAAATGGGGTGGGAAGGGACAGGCATATAAGGCAGACACCCTAAGAACCATGACACGAAGAGCTGCTTATTCCATGCTCACGAGTTTGGACTTTGTCTCGTGTGGGTCGAGGAGTCATATTATATATGTTAGAGTATAGGATATCATGTCTGTATTAAAAGAGGATGCTCCTGACACACGTGCCATTTTACGCCTCCTCTCCAGATGGAAGGATCCATACTAACTTAGTTAACTTTTTGCGTAGTACCCTATACGTGGAAACTGCACACATGCCAGGGTGGCTGGGCATGGGGCCCACTCTGTGGCCATGGCACAAACCAAGGTATTTGCGAAGTCAAGCTTAAGAATCCTTATGGGAATCAATTCCTCTTGGTCTTATATGCAGCAATAAGCATTCAACTTAAAAGACCATTTGTTGGGTACTCACTGTGTGCTGGGCGCAGTGCTGTGCTAAGTACAGACAAGAAATGTGGATAAGTGAGGAATGGTTAGGGCTCACAGTATAAGTGCTTTACTTGTATTCACTCATTTAAATGTTCCAAAGCCCTCTGAGATCGGTATTGCAATCCCTCTTCTGCATGTCAGAATAAGCAATTTTATTTTATTTTATTTTATTATTATTATTTTTTTTGTGGGTCCCGGGGGTCGACCTCAGGACCTCGCGCTCCAGCAGGCGCCCGTGTCGCTGAGCGATATCACCGGCCCTTTTTTCGTATGTAGGTACCGGGAGTTGAACTCGGGCCCTCGCACTTGCCAGGCAGGCGCTTATGCCGCTGAGCCATCTCACCGGCCTGAGAATAAGCAATTTTAATTTTTGGCAAACCTAGGATTCAGGCTAGATTCGCATGCCCATAACAAGAGTTCGTGTTTGTAATCCTCGTGGTCTGTGATGGTGACTATAACTAACTCTCAGTATGGTGAAGAGGTTGAGAGTGAAGGAGACTGAAGAAATACTGTACAGTCAGGGTAATTTTTCAACTGTTAAATAAAATAAAACAGAACTCTTTCTTTCTTTGCCTATGTTTCTTAAATCATAGGTTAGAAGAATCAATTGGAGCAGTCATCACATTCTAACAAGCTGGAGAGTTGAGAGGAAATGAAAGACAGGGAAGGAATAGGATTAGTTTGAAACACCCAGAGGTCAAGGCAGCTCAATAGTAGACTTCTGACGAGTGAGGAATCCAAAGCTCTGTGGGTCTTAATCCTTGAAAGGAAATGAGGTGGGGAGAGCAAGGCAGTTGAGAGAAATTATCAGAGAAAAAGCTAGTTTTAGTATTCAGGGAAACAGAAGTAACAAGATCATGGAGGGGGAAAGGCATGAATAAGGAAAGACAGAAGAAACTCAAAAGGAAATTTAAAATGCCAAAGATTGCAATTTAAATCTTGTGATATAGAGGCCAGTTTATATTTTTTATATATCGCGAGGCTATTTTGTTTATTATTTTGTAAAATTACGTTTATGGAGGAGAAGGCCGGCAATGAGCATTGGCCACGTTGAGGGCTCCTGCCACGTTCCACTCGTTGATATTCAGCAGCTGCTTCCTGAGTGTCTACCAGGAGCTCAGTTCCCCGAGAGGCTGTACCATAAATTATGATCATTCAGAACTTTGAGAATGAAAGGGGGTACAGATGACACTGGGACAACAGACTTGAACTATAATCATCCTGGTCAGATGGGGACATCTGGTCACCCTGGTGAGTGATGAACAAAGCTCTCTCCAGCAACCAAGTTGTTGACTGCCCCATAAGGGACACTGACATAGTACTCAGTCAATTGGAATAAGAAGGAGAGGGGATTGAAGTGCCAGAGGGGTGACACCAGGCAACATCTGCCCAAAAGAAGAAGAGCTTGCTAATCAAACAAAATAACAGTGTGGCTTAGCAATGTCCTTGGTTCCATCAGTTATTGTTGCTACTGAACTGACTGGAGTCCTTGGGCTGAGCCTCAAGTCCAAGCTTCCCCACTGCAGCCAGTGCCTCTTAAGTAGCCTTTCCCTGCACCCTGACATGGAAATGAAACCAGATTCTACTGACTTGCAGTGAAGTGATTTAACCTCTAGAGAAAGTCCAAGAAATTTAAAGCCTTTCAATCCACTGAGACCACCCAGCAACGTTTTCTTTACAGTTAATTGACCAAATCACTGATATTTAAAATTCATTCTAAATTCATTCTCTCATTTAATCTCTCAAATCTGACTCCCAGAGATGGCAACTGGTAGCCACACGTGGACACTGGGCACATAACTAGTGCTGATACATCTGAGGAACTGGATTTTTAATTTTACTTAATTAATTTTAGTAACCTTTGATTTTAAAACTGACACAACTCAGTTATTAGAAAACATTTAAGTACATTTAATATCACTTGGGTTTGTAAATCTACTATTTTAACTGTCAGTTTTATGAAAGTATTTCTGATGAAAACTTGGCATCCGAATCAAGATGTCTTGCAAGTGTAAAGTAGATACCTAGATTTGAAGACTTAGTACCAAAGCATAAAATAACTCAATAATTTTTATGATAGTATTTTGAATATAATGGGTTAAAGAATATTATTAAAAATCATCTTACCTGTTTCTTTTTCATGTTGAATATGGCCACTGGCCACTGGCTTGCATTTTTTTTGTTGGACTGTGGTGTTTCTGGTACCAGTTACCTGTAGTGTGCCCAGCACGGCACCCACTGTGGGTACTAGTCATGGAGTGTGTGAGGTTACCGCCCTGTGGGAGAATGAAAAAATAAACAGATGAATATAATTCTTCAACATCAACTCAAATTGTGGAGTACTAGGAAGCAGTTGTGTGGACTGGTGCTCCAGTTATTGAGGGCAGGAGGCCTTGTTTAAGGAGTGTGTCAAAGAAGACATCGCTGAGTAAGGTTCAGGTGACACAAAGGACAGGAAGAAGGCTCTGGGCAGCATGATGTAAGAGGAGTCTCAGAAGAGGAGGCCTTTGCTTGGGGCCCTGAAAGGTAGGTGTGCTGTGTTTCCTGTGGCTGATTCAGAGAGATATCTCCAGCTACTGGGTCAAAAGCTCTTGGCTTGAGACCAGAACTGGCAACTCAGAAGAGCAGACCCAGCTGGGCCGGAGCCAGGCAGTCAGTGAGCACATGGGGTGGGAGTTGGTTGGCAGATTCATCACCCAGGAGCCAGCAGGATGTGGAGGGTTGGGAACGTAACAAGGTGGCTCTTCTATAAGAATCAAAACACTTTCATTTTAGACAACTGGGTACACATAACAGAGTGTACAGTAGGTTTTAAATTGTGGTGCTTTGGGTATGGGTGACTCCGCTGTGCTCCCTAATCTGAAAAGGGTCACAGTGCAGTGGAATAGATACTTACAGTCATCTGCTCATGGAGGTCTTAGCAGAGATGTGGAAGTGGACAGGGTACACATAATTGGGCCCATCTGTAGAGAGTGGATGCCTTTGGTGGGTGTCAGGGAGCCAGTAGGATATTGCCCCAACAGGCTGGCATAAATCGATATGCAACCAACAATCACGATGAGTGGCAGAGTCCTGGATGGGCCTCGCAGCATATCCAGAACTGGTCTCCTCTTGCTTCATAAGGAACAGTGTGTGTAATGGTTAATCCCGAAGATTCTGGAGTCAGGTCTTATATAAGTTCTGCTTTGCTAGTTACTACAGTAGTTGTGGGAACATGGACAAATCATTCAACCTATCTGAGTCATTTCTTCTTCCAAAATGATGTCATTTATATAAAGCTGACCAAAAGACAAAGACTTAAAGGGATTAAAGTGTCCAGTAAATTGTAGTCGTTATGATTATTGACATTATGTTCATCATTCACCCTTTTTTTCTTTTTTAATCACTGTATATGTAAAAGCAAAGTGAGATGATCAGATTGGGTCATGGCTCAGAGGTTAACCTTTGGGGACACTTTATCTGACACAATCCAGTGAGATGGCTTTGCTAACACACTACTCAGGGGAAAAATATAATCTTGGCTCCTTTGGGTAGCAGACTTTGGCAAGCTCATGGAAATCACAGCTTTTCTTTAAAATGATTCTCACATTTCCAATTCTAACAATTTACAGTGAGGAATCTAAGGAGCTTTTGTGTTTAAAATAAGCAACTTGGAAGAAAAATTATATAGAGGCATCTTCACCTGAATCATTTTTTTGACAATGTCTGCCACATAGAGCATCGTGACATTTCGTTTTCCTGTGGTTCTTAGCCAACTTTAGGAGGTGTAGACTTCATGCCAGGCAAGGGTTGTGGGTAGTGGAAGAGCATTTGTTTGAGTTCATCTTTATTTTTGGTTAAAAATTATTTTATATAACACAGTGGAAAAAGCACAGGCTTAGTTAGAGGTGAGTTTTCATCCTAGTCCACAGATTCTTGGGAAGAGCCTGAATACTTTGCTCATTAGCCTTTGGAATCTCATTTTCTGGAAAGTGAACAAAACATCCAACCTTTTCTTTTGTTGAGAGGGTTAAAGGCTGTGGAGGTAGAGTGCCTGGGGCCTGTCGTGATTCTCAGTGATTCTTGGTGAGCAAATTTGATGATACTGGGTGCTGTATTGTTTTTGAGATTCAAGGCTACATGTATAATTGTATCCAGGTTTGGGTTTATTGACTGGCCAGGATAGTACAAAAATCTAAATCCTCTGCTTTGGTAGGTCAGATCATAACTGGTGAAAGTCCTTTACCCAGAACACAAACAAGACAGGGTTCTAAGAATTCTTTATATTTCAGTGTTTTTCGTTTTCCTCATTTTTTCCCACTGAAGACAGTGAATATTTACATCACTTGACAAATGTGGTTGAGAACTTTGAGAGCATTCTTGGAAACCTTTTCCCTGACAATGAGATAATGTTTTTGAATATTTTAAACATACCTTGAGATAAAAACGATGAATTAAAACTTGAGTTTAGAACACAGTTGGAAAAAGTACGCCAACAGTGCAGTGATTTATGGGGCAGTGAGCACCACCCCACCAAAGCCTGCTTGCCTTCAGAAAGCCCACAGTCCCCGACCTGCCCCTGCAGTGTTTGTCCACGGTGCTCGGTGGTTACTAGGTGTGTACGTGTTTATGAACAGCCGAGGGACTTGAGCCCACCAATGCCAGTGCGTGACTAACTGCAGAGGATTTCAGCTCGATAATTGCCATTATTAATTTATGGTTCATTTCAACTTCATGTACCAATTAAATTCTCACTCTTATCTCCTGAATATGTATAATAAGACTATTTCCTTGTAGGCCTATATTACAAATCAACAGTTCATTGTCACACTTTAGAAGCCAAGAGTTTGTTTTAGGTAGCACTTTTTCCTTCCTTGCCCATGCATATGGGGGTTATTAATTAAATTGGATGTAAATGCCAAGCATTTAGTGTTAGACTATAATCCTGGTGGAATTGGGGTGAAAGTGAGGCCTGAGAGAAATAGAACTTTCCTATCACAAATAAATTGTAAGCCTACTTGGATTCAGTGTACTCACTTGTAAGATGAACAAGGGGATTGCTAAGATTTCTGCCAAAAAGCAAAGAATTTATGGCAGAACCCAAGAGGCTACCAAATGAATTATCATAAGCCATTGTATGTGTTTTTTGCCAGGGTTGTCTAGAGAAATGGGACTAATAGGAGACAGATATTGCCCGTTAGGTGTGTGTGTGTGTGTGTGTGTGTGTGTGTATGTGTGTGTGTGAAAAGAGGGAGGAGGGAGGGAGAGAGAGAGACAGAGACAGAGAGAGACAGAGACAGAGAATTAATGATTTTTAACTGCTTTTTTGGTTAAAAAAATACATATAATGATAATAATTGGATTGCAATCCAGTCATTTTTCAGCCCCCAGACATGTAAAGGAAAGCAAAAAGGCAAGTATAAGATTTTCCCTGGACCCTAGCATGGTGGCACATGCCTGTAATCCTACTCGTGTTTTAACTCTCTGTGTCCCCTTGTCCTGTCAACAAAGCTATGGATGGTCTCTGACTTAATGAATTAGAAATACTTACAGTATTTCTAATTTACAATGATGTGAAAAGCATATGCTTTCAGCAGGAACCTTACTTCTAATTCTGAATTTTGATCTCTTCCTGGACGGCAGTACGCAGTGTGATACTGTTTCTCAGTGCTGGAGCCGCGGCTCTCAGGCAGCCATGCAGTCGCCGTGGGTGGAGAGAGAACAATACGCCCCTCTTCACCGTGCTGCTGCCCTGTGGTGTTCGGCTCATCGGTATATTAAATGCATTTTCACTTATCATATTCATCAACTTATGATGGTTATTGGAACATCTGTATGTGACAATTTTGTAGCAACAGTAGCAGTGACATTAGAAGAGCGTTATTTTCTACCAAGTACCTACAGTATTGTATGTCTTGCACTTTGGCTAAGAACAAAATGAGGAAACAAGTGATTAGGTAAGTTCAGTCACCCAGGCAGGGTCACACAGTGCATGTCATTTCCTAGAATTGAATGTAGAACCATCTAGTTTGGTCCATCCCATTTCTAACACAACATATATTGTGGAAAACATTCATCACAGTGAGTTCTGCTTTCAATAGAGAGGAAAACTGGTTCTGCCTCTGCATGGCTTTTGATCCTTTCAGCTCGGGTCACATGTAGCCACAGTAAATAGAGAGTCTCCCGGGGGAAAGAACTGATCCATTTTCTCCCAAGTTTTACTCAAATATAGGGTGACACTTTTTACCTACAGCCCAGCAACAACTGTGATGCACTTTATATATACAGCTTTCCCAGATCATCCAGTGCAGTAGTAAGAGCAGAAGAGGTTGCCTGATAGAACATCATGAAAAAGAAGGGACCAAGGGCTATCCTCTGTTGCTAAGACACCGCTTTAATATTACTATAACTCCCTCACTGGGCTGTGAGCACCTCCAGAGCAAGGACTGGCATTTTAGTTAATGATACCAATTAACAAAATTATCTTCCTTGACCCAGGAAGCCAGAGGCATCTTCATAGATTCACTGATACGATCACCAGTGCCTAGCACATGCCTGGCACCTAAGGTGCTCAGTAAATGTGAATCAAATTGAATTTGTTTGAAATCTTAGTAAGGAGCTACTATATTGTACAAGTGTGTGAGTGATCTGTCTCAGGAAGGCCAGCTGCTGCAAGGCCTTGCATATCAGTCCACCACAAGAGACCTGCTGTACTTTTCATGTAGAAAAGGTGAATTGGTTCATTCAGCAAACACTTATTGCCTATTGGTTATCAGCCAAGTAATCTGTGAAATGCTGGGGACATAGACATTAAGAATACAGCCTTGTCTAAGAGTGTAGGCTTTGTGAAAAAGCTTGACCATGTTAATGTTCAGATGCTTTGAATAATGGTCATAGTAGAGATAAGCGTAGAGTTGTCTGGAAGCACTTTGGAAGGAAAGACACCCTCACCAAGTCCCTAACCTGGCTCCACCCCCAGGTTTGTACCTAGAAATATTGAAATCAAAGAAGTAACAGGGCTGGGTGATATAGGTCTTCTGATTTCTAGTTTCTTTATAAAACTTTTGCCTTTGTTGTCATACGCTGGTCAATTGAGACTAAACTCAGTCCTGTAGCTCTTGGACTAATAAAAGAAGTGAACTCCTTGGTGGGCATAGCTTGGATTTCCGTGGTCGCATGTGGGCGTTGCTGTGACAGAAGCTGTGCTAAGTACTCACTATGAATCAGCTTGTTTGGTGTTCAGATTCAGATATCTGCCCGTCGTTCATATGAAGGTTAAGTCACTTGCATGTGGTCACCCTGCTTTCCACTAGAGGAACAAGAATTCCCAACCCAGATTCCTTGGGCTCTCTAAGCTAGCGCCTGATCAGTAACCATTGTGGCTATCTTTGCCTCCTCTTAGCTGGTCAATCTAGTCCAGAGTGGCTAGGTCACTAAGGATATTAGTTACAAGTTTGTATTTAGTTTTTATGTTTTGTTTTGAGAAGGGTTTTTTTTTTTTTGAATTTGGAAAAATTTCAGACTTGAACTGTATGTGCTCTTAAATTACAAGTCAGAAGGTGCCCTTGAGGGAAAAAGGATTTCTGTCATCACTGCCAAGGCTGTTCCTGGGAATCCGTGTTTCTGCTCCAGGTTTTTATTCTCCGCTCTTCACACAATTCTTCTGTCATTTGCAGACTAAATGAGTCTCTTAGCTCATTGAAAAATGCTTCCTGTTGAGTAATGGAGGACCCCCCCCCCACCAAATTCCTTGCAGGGATGATGCAACCTCCAGCGTTTGCCATTCTCTACCCTACTTTCTTTCTTCTTTCCCTCATCTTTCACCCATAAAGCTAATAAAGTACTTCATCAACGTTGAGTGATCTATAGGCATAGAAATATTGTGATGACTCAAGGAGAGAGGGAAACGATATGCTCCTGACCCGCTTCATCCTCCGAGCCTGTGCCTCAGGGGGAGGCTGTGCTGTGTGCATGGAGTGTGGAATCAGGTTTGAAGTTCCGTCACATCACGCAACCCCGTCAAGCCACCTAACCATGCTGTGGCTCAGAATTTCTTTTTTTTTTTTTTTTTTTTTGTGGGTACCGGGGGGTCGACCTCAGGACCTCGCGCGCCAACAGGCACCCGTGCTCTGAGCGATATCACTGGCCCCTTTTTCGTATGTGGGTTCCGGGAGTCGAACTCGGGCCCTCGCGCTTGCAAGGCAGGCGCTTACGCCGCTGAGCCATCTCACCGGCCCCTGGCTCAGAATTTCTACTGGGAAAAGGAAGAGTGTGATGATGTTGAGGAAACAATAGGTAGAAAGATTTCATTTTGCATAAAACATGAAAAAACTGAGATAGTTATATTTATAAAATAATTTCAACTAGTGATTTCTCTACCCATTGGAAATTAAATTACCTGGAAAACAATAACAATGCCTAGATAAACTACATGTTGGCTCTGGCTCTGTGACAAAAGTTCTTTGGCCCATCATGAACCCAGTTCCAGAGGCTCCTAGTTGCAAGTAACAGGATTATTTTCGTCTCCTTACAGGGGATTTTTGGTGGTACTGGGGATGGAACTTGAAGTCATCCCCAGCATCCTTTTTAATTTATTTTAAAATTTTGCAAAAGGGTCTCTCTAAGTCACTAAGTTGCCCAGGTTGGCCTTCAGTGTTGGGATTACAGGCATGTGCCACCATGCTACGATCTGGGGAAAATCTTGTACTAGCTTTTTTTGCTTTCCCTTACATGTTTTGGGGGCTGAAAAATGACGAGACTGGCAATCCAGTTATTATTATTATTATTATTTTTTTACCAGGAAAGTTAAAAAAATCATTAATCTCTAAGTCTTTTGGGATGTCGAGCCTGGGCAAGGCGTAGTGTAGAGTGGCTGTCGTGGCAGCTGGTGGAACTCAGACTAGACTCCACCTCCTGCATGGCCATGGAACCTAGGCAGAATGTCAGGTGTGGTCTAGCCAGTGATTTCACTTTTCACCCTCTGTTTTCCTTCAGTCCCATTCTGAGCTGCTAAATATTAAGCTGCACAGAGTCTCAAAGGAGTGCACTGGACAGCTGACAGAATTTTGATGGCCTCTTCTCAGGTCACCAAGACTTGGAAGGATCGCTGGGAACTGTGGTCCAGGCCAGATCTCCAGGGCAGAGCCCCTGAATTTGCCAGGATGCAGCTCTTTTCAGGGGAGTGGGGCTCCAGAGAATTGGTGACGGAGACCTCTCCCCTGCAGTAAATGCTCACGTCGCGTTGACATGACATGCTAGTGACTCCAGGGTACGCCATGTGACACATGCAGCATGAAAGAAGGAAGCCTGATAGTGGGGATCACTACTTCTGGGTCTTCAGATTGAGTGAAGCGACTGGACACTCCCTCGGTGACACACATGGAGCCAGGACGCCCACACCCAGAGCAGGCAGGAGCTCCAGCCCGCGTACTCATTCCTCCGGGGCTTCCCGCGCCTTTACCTGCAAGCTGCGTCAAGCGAGGCCTTGCTGGAAATCTGGCCCGTGGTTTCTGAGGTGAAGGAGTAGCACTCAAATTGAGAAAACTTTGGTTTGCCTCAGGCAACTGGATTTAGGGAAGAAAATGCCAGCCCCTTTCTCCTTTGCCTGGGGATTTTGGGCAGTACTTTTCCCTGAAGCTGAAAAGCGTGCTTCTCCCCCACCCTAACCAAAGTAGCTGTTTGCTAAATATTTCAGAGGGTGATGATGGTGTTTAAGAGCTGCCACAATCCCAGTATTTTGGTTGCAAAACACCCCTGCCCTTCCTGCCAAGTATAAGGTTAGAGTTCAGGGGAGAATAAACAACATAATGGAGACTTAAATCAGAGACCTCATCCTAAGGCTGATGTTTCTTATTCCTGTGTGCTGACTGGGGCTCATCCAGTCCTCTGCTAACCAATGACTCTGTACGATTTTATTTATGGACCTTGAACTTATTTTAGGGTTTAAAAATGTAGGTTAACTTCACCAGAACATAGAAAACTTGTGCAGACAATATGCCCTCCCACCCCCAAAAGAGCTGTATACTAACTTATTCTATAGAAACGGGAATTTTTTTTTTTTTTTTTTGTATTGGGGATTGCATCCAGGGCCTTTGCACCTAGCTACATTTCCACCACTTTAAATTTTTAAATTTTGAGACAGGGTCTCCCTAAGCCAATACATTCTTACACAGCACCATTTGACTCAAACCCCTAGAGCTTTGCCACTATTATCAATGAGTAGTTTCTTGATTTCTGAAATTTTCAATCCTAAAATGGCAAGATTTAAAGATACAGGAAAAATTTAAATACTGATGCTACCAGAGTACTAAGACTACCTCTCATTCAAACAAAGGGCACAAAGTAGACAAAATTAAAACTTCAGGTTCTTATTCTGAATTTATGTGCTCAAACCATCCCTCCTCAAAATCCTAACAGTATGATTTGTGGAATTTAGAACCAAAGCCATTGCCACTAGCATTTAAGTTTGTATCTAAATACCTAGAAGAATAAGTCAATATGTGCAGTGGAGTTCAATTATTCACAGGGGAAGGGTGTTTCTTTCTTTATGAGTATAGCTCCGTGATCATGGCTTGTGTTCTGTCAAAATCAGTGGTGTGCTGGATTGGGAGGCGAGACGCTGACATACTTTTCGATATTTAACAGATCACCCCATGTTCTCTGCTCTGGAGAAATAATGAGAAAAACTGCTCTTTCCCTTGCCAGCATTTACTTCTTTTTATATGAATCTCAGCTGAATTGAACAATTTCTCCACTCTGTTCAAAATAATGCTCCTCTTTGTATTCACTTGGTTTACACCTCGAGGGCATCCAATTTTTATAAATAAAGATCTGGGAATATCTTGAATGATTTATGCACAGAGTTGCAGGATTGGTCAAAAAGAATCCAAATCCATTAAGTGATTAACGCTTTGTTTTAAGGTGAAATTGTCCTTCTTGTAGCTGTCTGAAATTTCAACTATGCTAAAGGCAGAATGAGATGTAACTTACCTTTTCTTTAAATATTGAATACATTTTATTAATTACAATGACTTACATTTTAAATTGCTTAAAGAATGATTATGCAGAAGACAAATATGTGAAGAACGAAGTCATGCCACTGTGTTTTTAATGCAGTAATAATCTTGATCCCAGGGTGAAGCCGGAGGGAATTATGTGCCGTCCCAATTCAGTTCCTGCTTTAAGAGATTGCATGTAATCAAACGTGTGAGTTTAACCCCAGGTGGCAGACAGTAGAATTAGTTTTAAGCACTCTAGAATTCCATTTCCTTTTAATACTTAGGAAATCAAAATTGTTTTCAAATTTCCTCTCATTGCTTAAATTAATTGTCCCAAAGTTTAAAATAGAAGAACCTGAAAAGCAAGTTAGAAAATGGAAAAAATCTTTGGTATAATCTTGTCATTTAACAAATATCTAATGAGTTCACATCAATAGTCATGTTTTTGCAAATATCCCAGCCCTTTTTCATGTGTACCTGCATACACATGCACACCCACACACCCACCCTCCATAAACTTCTTTGTTTTTCTTCTTTTATTTCTTTTCTTTTTCTGCCCACTGGAATGCATCTTGACATGGTTAGAAATGCAGGGTCTTTTTTTTTTCCCCCCTAGAGAATAAGTTAAACTAGTCCCAAAGGACAAATACGTTTCAGGCAAACATAAAAAGTGTCTTTCTTGCCTTCAGTGGATTTTGAGAAAGTTTAGGGAGTGACAACATCAATAGAAAAATTATCCTGAAACCTTTGAGATTATCTTTCTCACAAATATAAAGCAAAGCAAAAAAGAAAAAATAATTTTTTTTCTTGCAAATTATAAAAAACCCATTGCGTATGGGTATTATTACCAGTGGCCAGCATGGGCAAAGTCTTAAATTTAAATGTTAAAAGAAAATGCAATAGCAAGGTGGCAGGATATAATGTTAATGTATAAAAGTCAGTTGCGGCAGATCTGTAAGAAGCAGGCAGTGAACCTCTCCAAAAGTCGCCATCCGGACACTGAAATATAGTGACTGGAGGAGGACAAGAAAGAGCGAAGTGGCTCCCATGGACCCAGAAAAGATCTGAAGCGCAGTTCGGGGCCCACGGAGAAAGTGAAGAGAGAAACTCCAACAAAGAAGAAGGAGGTGGCCTCCGGCACCATTTCCCTGTGTCGGGAATCCCGACGCGACTGAAGCGGTTCAAATCTACGGACACACGGTGACTGCTGGCGCCCCCGGGGGCCTCCACGGAGGAACGCGAGAAGTGGCGGTGCAGAGAAGCAGCGGCCGTGAAGGACACACTGACTGGCGGTGAGTGCTGACGCCCGGCCGTCCCGAGCGAGAGAGCGACTAGCCGGGCGCCATTGTGGGGGGGGCAGCGGCTGAACTTGAAACTCAGGGCGGCCGCCACTCCATCCACGGCTCCAGCGGGGACCTCTGCGGAGGAACGCGAGATGCCGCGGAACAGAGAAGCAGCAGCTGTGAAGGACACACTGACCGGCGGTGAGTGCTGACGCCCAGCCGTCAGGCGTGCAAGAGAGCCACTAGCCAGGCGCCATTGTTGGGGGGGCAGCAGCTGAGCTCAGAACTCAGGGCGGCCGCCACTCCATCCACCACGGCTCCAGCGGGGACCTCTGCAGAGGAACGCGAGACGCCGTGGAACAGAGAAGCACCAGCCGAGAAGGACACACCGACTGGCACTTTCCTTCCTGGTATTCCAAGAATCTCCTAACAGTTTAAAATACTAGCAATAAAGCAACCTACCATACACAAAAAACAGCAACCCAGTAATTAAACTAAAGAAAAAAGAAAATGAGACGACACTTAAACAGGATGCAACCCCACACATCCAGTTCACCAAAGGCAAACCCAGGGGGCAGTGAGGTGGAACAAACCAAAAGCCACCCACCTGACATCTCTGAAGTGGTAACAACAAAGCAGTTGAATGAGGCTCTGGAAAAATTTAAATCAGAAATAATTTCTCAGATAACTGCAGAGATAATGTCCACAATGAAGACCATGCTTAAGGACGCTAGAGCAGACACAGACAAAAAAATAGATGAGCTTAAGAAAATGATGGAAGCCATGAATGCTCAGCATAGGAAAGAAATGGACTCCATAAAGCAGATTCAAGCAGATATCCAGGAGAACAAAAATTCCATCGAAAGTATTTGTAGCAGATTAAGCCAATGTGAGGACAGGATCTCAGATATAGAAGACAGGCTTGCAATTAGTGATCATGAAAAGAAAGAATTCTTAAAAATAGCAAGGGACAATGAAAAATCAATCCAGCAGCTGCTAGATGATGCAAGGAAGAATAACTTAAGATTGATTGGAGTCAATGAAGAAGCAGGAGATAGCATAAATGACATCAGAACACTGTTCACAGACATTATCACAGAAAATTTCCCTGGTAGAGAAAAAGAATTTGACATTCAGATAAGTGAGGCTTAGCCACTTATCCAATTATCCACAATCAAAAAAAAAAAAAATCTTCAGCCAGGCATATCATAGTCAAGATTCCAGAAATTCAACATAAGAGTAGAATGTTGAAAGCTGTTAGAGAAAAGAAACAAATCACCTATAAAGGAAAGCCCATCAGAATCACAGCGGACTTTTCAGCACAAACCCTCAAGTCAAGAAGAGCTTGGAGGGCCGGTGAGATGGCTCAGCGGCGTAAGCGCCTGCCTTGCAAGCGCGGGGGCCCGAGTTCGACTCCCAGAACCCACATACAAAAAAGGGGCCGGTGATATCGCTCAGCCGCACGGGTGCCTGTTGGCGCACCAGGTCCTGAGGTCGACCCCCCGGTACCCACAAAAAAAATAAAAAAAAAAAAAAAAAAAAAGAAGAGCTTGGAATGATGTATTTCAAGTTCTAAAGGAAAATAATCTTCAACCTAGATTGATGTACCCCACAAAACTATCTTTCAAAACTGATGGAGAAATAAAATACTTCCATGACAAAGAACATCCGAGAAAATTTATAACCACCAAACCAGCACTCCAAAATGTTTTGAAGGACATTCTAGAAAGGGATAACAAGGACTACAACTCCAGAAACCCCAAAAGAAGGAATCCACTGGGCAGAGCAAATGATTAAAGAGAGGGAGGGAAAACAAAAATTAAAAGAGGGGGAGCCAACAACAAGAAAATAACATGACAAGGATAAGTCAATACATATCAGTTTTAACCATTAATGTTAATGGTCTCAATTCACCAATCAAAAGGCACAGACTGGCGAATTGGATCAAGAAGCAAGATCCAACAATATGCTGTATACAAGAAACACATTTAATTCAAAAGGAAATTCATAGACTGAAAGTCAAAGGATGGAAAACAATACTCCATGCGACAGGAACCCAGAAAAAAGCAGGGGTAGGTATTCTTTTCGACAACAAAGTGAATTTCAAGCGAAGAATGATTCAGAGAGATAAAGAAGGTCACTACATCCTTGTAAAGGGAACAATCCAAATGGAACAGATAACAATCATAAATATATATGCAACAAATACCAGTACACCCAACTATATAAAACAAATATTAATGGACATGAAAAATCAAATAACCACTAATACAATTGTATTGGGGGATCTCAATACTCCACTGTCACAAAAAGACAGATCAACTAGACAAAAAAATCAAAAATGAAATATTAGAACTGAACCAAACTTTGGAACAAATGGACTTAGTAGATGTCTACAGAGTGTTCCACCCCACAACATCAGAATGCATATACTTCTCAGCTGCACATGGGACATTCTCCAAAATAGACCACATACTAGCTCATAGAACCTGCTTAAGTAAATGCAAAGGAATTGAAATTATCCCATGTATATTATCAGACCATAGTGCAGTGAAATTGGAAATCAATGGCAAAAGAAACCACAAGAATTTGCTAAACACATGGAAATTAAATAGCACCCTACTGAACAACCAATGGGTCACAGATGAAATTAAAGAAGCAATTAGACGGTTTCTGCAACTGAATGATAACGCCAGTACAACATACCAGAACTTACGGGATACAATGAAGCAGTCCTAAGAGGGAAATTTATAGCATTAAATTCCTATATCAGGAAAAGAGAGCAAGCACAAATAAACAACCTAATGGTGAACCTCCAACTTCTAGAAAAAGAAGAGCAGGCTAAGCCAAATGCTCGTACAAGGGAGGAAATTATAAAGATCAGAGCAGAAATTAATGCATTGGAGACTAAAAAGACAATACAAAGAATCAACGAATCAAAGAGTTGGTTCTTCGAAAGATTAAATAAAATCGACAAACCCTTATCCAACCTTATTAAAAAAAGGAAAGAAAGTACTCAAATCCACGCAATTAAGAATGAAAAGGGTGATATCACAACGGACCCAGCAGAAATCCAGAAGATCATCTATACCTACTTTGAAAACTTGTATTCTAATAAGATGGAAAATGCAGAAGAAATGGACAGATTCCTAGATACATATGAATTACCAAAGCTCAACCCAAGAAGATATAAAAATCCTAAATAAACCAATAACAATCAATGAAATCGAAGATGTAATTAAAAACTTCCCAACAAAGAAAAGCCCAGGCCCTGATGGATTCACTGCTGAATTCTACAAGAAATTTAGAGAAGACCTAACACCTCTATTTCTCAAACTCTTTAATGAAATTGAAAGGGAAGCAATACACCCAAATTCATTCATGGAAGCAAGCATTACTCTGATACCAAAACCAGAGAAGGACCCAACTAAGAAAGAGAACTACAGACCAATCTCCCTAATGAACATAGATGCAAAAATCCTCCATACGATACTGGCAAACAGAATGCAGCAAATCATCAAGAAGATTATACACCATGACTAAGTTGGATTCATCCCAGGGATGCAGGGATGGTTCAACATATGTAAATCAATAAATGTAATACACCATATTAACAGAACCAAGGACAAAAATCATATGATCGTCTCAATAGATGCAGAAAAAGCTTTTGACAAAGTCCAGCACCCATTCATGATAAAAACCCTACAGAAAATTGGAATAGATGGTCTTTATCTCAATCTGATAAAAGCTATCTATGACAAACCAACAGCCAATATCATACTAAATGGACAAAAACTGAAAGCCTTCTCTCTAAAATCAGGAACAAGACAAGGATGTCCACTGTCCCCACTCTTATTCAACATAGTCCTGGAAACTTTAGCCAGATCAATTAGATAAGAGAAAGAAATAAAAGAAATAATGATTGGAAAGGAAGAAATTAAATTATCATTATTTGCAGGTGACATGATACTCTATGTAGAAGATCCCAAAAACTCCACTAAAAAATTGCTAGATTTAATAAGCAAATTCAGTAGTGTAGCTGGATACAAAGTCAACACTCAAATATCAATAGCCTTCCTGTACACCAATAACAAACTCACCGAGAGAGAAGCTAGGGAAACAACACCTTTCACAATCACATCTAAAATAATGAAATACCTAGGAATCAATCTCACAAAGGAAGTAAAAGACCTCTACACTGAAAACTACAGTACTCTGAAAAAGGAGATTGAAGAGGATATCAGAAAATGGAAAGATATCCCTTCCTCTTGGGTCGGAAGAACCAATATAGTGAAAATGGCCATACTTCCAAAACTGTTGTACAGATTTAATGCAATTCCGATCAAAATTCCAACAACATATCTCACAGAATTAGAGAAAACAATCCTAAAATCCATCTGGAACCAGAAGAGACCTGGAATAGCAAAGGCAGTTCTGGGCAACAAAAGCAAGGCAGGGGGCATCACAATCCCTGATTTGAAATTATACTATAAAGGTACTGTGATAAAAACAGCGTGGTATTGGCAAAAAAACAGACCTGAAGACCAATGGAATAGAAAAGAAGATGCAGAAACAACTCCAGACATACTAAGCCACCTTATCTTTGACAAAGGTGCCAAACACATTTGCTGGAAGAAAGATAGCCTCTTTAATAAATGGTGCTGGAAAAATTGGCTCTACACATGCCTAAGATTAAAATTAGACCCATATCTTTCACTGTGCACTAAACTAAATTCAAAATGGATCAAAGAACTAAATATTAAAACAGAAACATTAAATCTCCTGGAAAATAGAATAGGTAAAACTCTTGAAGACATTGGTGTAGGCAAAGACTTTATGAATAAAACCCCCATCGCACAGGAAGTATCACAAAGAATCAACAACTGGGATCTCATGTTATTAAAAAGCTTTTGCACAGCAAGAGAAACCACCAACAGAGTGAAGACACAACCCACAACATGGGAAAAAATGTTTGCCAGCTGTTCCTCAGACAAAGGATTACTATCGAGAACATACAAAGAACTCAAAAAAATCAGACCTCCCAAATTTAAAGACCCAATCCAAAAATGGGCATCTGAGATGAATAAACATTTCTCAGATGAAGAAATACAAATGGCAAATAAATATATGAAAAAATGTTCAACATCACTAGTCATTCAAGAGATGCAAATTAAAACAACACTGAGATTCCATCTCACCCCAGAAAGAATGGCTGTTATCAAGAAGTCAACTAATAACAAATGCTGGAGGGGCTGTGGGGAAAAAGGAACCCTTCTCCACTGTTGGTGGGAGTGTTGACTGGTGAAACCTCTGTGGAAATCCGTGTGCAGACTCCTCAACAAACTAGGATTGGAGGTCCCATTTGATCCAGCTATTCCCCTTCTGGGTATCTTCCCAGAAGAATTAAAAACATAGTACCACAGCGATATATGTGCACCCATGTTTATAGCAACACAATTTGTAATAGCTAGATCGTGGAAACAACCCAAATGCCCATTAACCGAGGAATGGATAAAAAAGATGTGATATTTCTATACAGTGGAGTACTACTCAGCCATAAAGAAAGATAAACTGGAAACTTTTATAGGTAAATGGATGCAACTCGAGAAAATACAAGCGAAATAAACCGGATGCACATATGTAAACATAGTATTGTCTCCCTAGTATGAAAATGCAGTTTCACTGTGACTATTCCATTCCATGGTCTTCTATTTTTACCTAGCTTTTACATGGCTTAATCTTATACTGAGTAATATTTTTCTCCAAAAGTTATTTATACATTCTCTAATGCTTGAGTTTGTTAATACATGAGAATGTTTACTTATTGTCTTAAAAAAAATAAATAAATAAAAAAGCATAAAAAAATGCAATATTTATAAAACATTTACACCATAAACATCATATTATAACATTAATATATTAAATGTTATAACATTAATATATTTATTAAACATTAATATTTAATATTAGAACATTAAATTAAAACTTTTAAAATATTTAAATGTTAAGAACTCTTCCCTAATTTTTTCTTTTTTTTTCATATGCGGGTACCGGGAGTCAAACTCAGGACCTCATGCTTGCCAGTCTGGCACTTATGCCGCTGAGCTATATCACCGGCCCTAATTTTTTCTTATCAGTTTGACAGTTCTTTCCACTTATCCTTGAGGGTTTTCCAGTCACATCCTTGCTCTTCGTATTTTTTCTTTAATAATTGCTTTTATAGTCATAATTTCTTTGATTACAGACTAGTCACTTACCATTAAAATGTTGGAGATGACCTGTACTAGTCTGGGAGAATGGATCTTGAGATTCACTAACTTTATTCAAACTTCAACCCAACCTTGTCAAATGACACCCTCGTATCTGCAACCATATCCCAGGTTCTTGACCTGTGTCAATAACTACTTTTATCTGTCCATTTTAAGTGTAGACATCATCTTTTGTTGCTTCTGAAATTTAGGAAATAAAGTGGAGGAAATGGCTCCATCTCAAAAAAAGTGGGCTTGGTGGCGCATGTCTGTAATCCCAGCAGGGGTCGATACACATTAAAAACAGAATAACATCTGCAAAGCACTTATCCTTCAATCGTGTTTTTACATGCTGTTCATTTCTAGCCATGTAGTCATTCCTGTGCTACTGTCTGTCTGTTATTGACATACAAAATATCTTACTGAACTTTGGTAGGATTAAGCCTAGATTTCGGACTCCTTTCTTGCACCCCTTCTCTTTTAAAATCTTCTGCTACTTTCCCTCTTCCTCTCCTAGGGATCATTTTATAATGTGTCTGCTGTTAGGTGTCATCCAATGACACCCATGATTTTGTGCTGCGTAATTGAGAGGTCTGAATACGCATCAAAGCCCCATTACTAAAGCAGCCATCAGGGACGACGACCACAAGACCACCACCCCTAGATCTGGGCAGGACGGTCCCTTGCCTAGGCCCTCACGGTTTAGAAGGCCTTGTTTGGTCCCTGTGTCATCTGTGTTTATCCCCGTCCTTTGAGGAGTTGACTCGCGGTAGAGTGGAAACTGCCTGAAGGGAGGGAAGTTGGTTATGGGGTCACTGCCATTCTGCAGCATCCAGGACAGTAACTGCCACATAGTAGCTACTCGATACCTGTTTTTGGAGTGAATAAAAATAAACCAAAAAGGGCCAGTGATATAGCTCAGCGGCACAAGCACCTGCCTGGCAAGTGCGAGGTCCTGAGTTCGGTTCTCGGTACCCACATTAAAAAAATAAATCAATAAATAAACCAAAGAACTTCAAAGTTGGGGAATAATTCTTGCTGCTTTGATTGGATGGAACTATGTTTTCCTTTCATGCTTATTTTAGTAGTGGAGGAGAAAAACAGGTAACAAACTAAAAATTAACTTTTAGAAGTGTGTGAAAAATAGTGGGATAGATTGAGAGGGGAGGATTGACTTTAATTCTCTGAAAGTGAGTAACGTAGTAAGAACAGTAATGCTATAAGTTTTTCCATCAAACAATCTATAGCAAGACCGAATTTATAACATACATTTCTAAAAGTTTGGCTTTCGAAGAAGGCCACTAAACAGAAAATTTTATGGCAGAATTAAGTTTTTCAGTTTGGCCTGTATTGTCTCCTATAGCACTGTTCCAAATGTACATGCAGTGTTTATTTCACAACTTCCTTCTAAATGACCTTTCCTAAGTTATGTGATTCCCCGTATTCTTGACCAGTTCTATTCTTTAATAAAAACCTTTGATGTTTACAGTCATTAAATAGGTATAAAATGCTGTTTCCAAGCAAATCAAATAAAAATTCTCCATCAAATAAAACATAGTACTTTATTTTGTCCACAAGTAGTTTCTGAATTAAGTAGAATTCAATTACATTTTTCCTTTAAAAAGAATGATTTAATATCACTATTTAATAACTCCTCAATTATACATGACTAAATAGAGCAAAATGTAAAGAATAAAATCCTTTTGTCTAAACACATGTCTTACTACATTTGTTGATTTTTTCCACTGATTTCCTTTAGGGGTCAGGTGGAGGGGTTGAGGTGGAGGTGCTGGGATTGAACCTAGGCATTTTAGCGTGCTAGGCCAGTGCTTTACCGCTAACATACATCCTCAGCCTTTTCCATTTTATTTTCAGACAGGGTCTCACTAAGTTACCCAGGCTGCCCCAGGTCTTGCCATCCCCCTGCCTCAGCCTACTGATAAATTAGATTACAGGCATGCCCCACCACAGTCGGCAATTCTGATTCCCTGACCAGAGCTTTAGAAAATTTCTGAGATATGTTGCCTTCTGATTTTAGGTCTTGGGAGATGCATGTCAGTACTAAAATGTACTTGACTCAGATTTTTCTTTTAATCAAGGCAGCTCTATCTATTTTGTTTTCAAAGTCAGAGAAGAAAACAGAGGGGCAATATTTTCATGTTCTTTTTCTCAATTTTGTCAAAGATAATACAAAAAAAAAGGTAAAAAACGCGGAGTCGAAAGTATTTTATTTGCTGACAGCGGCTTCATTCAAATTACTGAGTAATATAATTTACTACACTGCTTTCTAAATATTAATCTTGCATCTTCACAGAATTACTTAAGATCATTTACCAGCCAGAGCATCAACCTCACCTCTCTGTTGCTTTGAGAAAACTTTTTATTCCTCTTCAAACTAGAGAATGGGATCATGTTTATAAAATGTCAAAGGTCCTAGCGGGTATATTGTGTCTGTATTCCCTCGCTTTACAGGTGAAAGAGGCCCACAAAGATCTCAGAGGTAACTGATGGAAAATCTAGGTTCATGACCGAGTTCCCCATATTCCAACTTCTTTTTGTTATCTTCCCAGCCTTTCTCAATATTTAAGTCATGTCACAGCAGAACATAAGGCCATCTGAGAGACGATCTAAAGCATTTTTTCTAATTACTATCTTCTAAAAAATGTTTTAACTTAAGGTCAGATTTTAAATTGTTTGGTTATATGAAATAGTAACTAAGCAAAGGAACATAATTCTAAAAATTAATTCTTCATGTAGGTAACACATTCCCTGTGATTCAAAAGTGACAATGTTACTGGGTGTGGGAGCTCGTGTCTAAAATGCTAGCATTCTGGGAGACTGAGGAAGGAGGGTTGCAGGTAAAAGCCCAATCTGGGCAATTTGGTAAGCTCCTACCTAACAACAAAAAAAGGTACAGGGTCAAGCTGGGCCTGGTGGCACATGCTGTAGTCATCTGCAGCGAGTTCGAGGCCAGTCTGAACTACATATTAAGTTCAAGACAAGTCCAGACTACAGAATGAGAGCCTATCTCAAAAAGAGAAAAAACAGAAAACAAAACAAAACAAAAAACCTAAGATCAAAATGAGATGTAATAAAGGTTTGCCTCTTATCCTTATTTCCAAGCTACCTAGTTTTCCCTTCATAAAGTAAGTGTTACCAGGTTTTTTTGTGTAATCCTTCAGAGAGACATAAAAATTGTAGTGTCATTTATTGACCGTTTGTATCTTTATGTTTTTTTTTTTTCCTTTAAACTATATCACACATGTAGTATGATGTAGTCAATACATAAAATCCATTTCATTCTCTTTTAGGGTTGTATTACGCTCTGTTGTATTATGTATTATTTTTATTCCTGGTCGAACTGGATAATAAGACTATATAGGTAAAATTTCAAAGCTAGAAAAAAAGAGACAAGACAATCTGCCTTCCCTCATTTTACAGCAAAAAAGAGGCCCACAAAGATTGCCTAGGTGACTGATGGCAAATCTAAGATGACTAAGCTCTCCAAAACCAGCTGTGTGTGCAAATAAATATGTAGGATGTGCTCCTAAAAGTAGAATTGCCTGTTTTCTCATTTTTGTAGATTTTGCCTGATTTGTACTCCATAGAGTTGTACAAATTTACATTCCTCTCCCCATTAGTACGCCTGTTCCGAGGCCATCACTAACAATGTTATTAACCATATTAGTTTATTTTTAGTTTGCTTTTGTCTTTAGTGTGTATCAGTTTTTTGTCAATATAAGGAACCATCTGACACAGGCTACTTGTAAAGAAAAAGAGGTTTCTGTGTCTCAGTTTTGGAGGTTCAGAGTCTGTGATCTACATGTAGGCAGTGGGTGGGGGTGGGCACTGGCTTTGGTTCGGCCTCTGGTGAGATGTCAGGTGATGGCTTACAGTGGGAGCACAAATAGCAACAAGTGCAGGGAAAGCAGAGACAGAGAGAAGGGGGGACACTGAAGTCCCAGAATCCCCTTCTAGGTGGGCCCCTCCACTGCCCTAGGGACTTCCTCTTAAAGGTTCTACCATGTCCATTACTGGCACCTTGGGGACCACAACTTTGGGTGCGGGACACAAACTATACTTAAACCCTAGCAATATGCATATAAAAAACACATTTTTATAAGTTTAGACTTGATTTACCTTTCCGGAGATTTTTATACTTCTGTACTTTACCCATTTTCCTAATGAATGATTCACTTACTGATTATAGGAACTCCTTATGTAATGAAGCAATAAATAGCCTTTTGTCTGTGGTAGGAGCTGTGAACTTTACTCAGTTTGTCTTTTACCTTAATTTTGATTTTTTTAGGTAGATAAATTTACAAATTTTGCTCAATCAACTTGTAAATTCATATTCTATTTTGATAAACATCTTCTCTAAAATTATTTTTTAAAAATATAGGAGCCATATTTCTTATGGTATTTTATGGTTTTATTTATTTATTTTTGTGATATTGGGGTTGAATACTGGGCCTTTGCACTGAGCTGTATCTCCAGCCCTTTCCATTTTTTATTTTCAGACAGGGTCTTGTTTAGTCGCTAAGTTGCCCAGGCTGGGCTCAAGCTTGAGGTCCTCCTGCCTCAGCTTTCTAGACTGCTGGCATTACAGGCATATACCACCAGGCTTTTACATTTATTTATTTTTAATTAATTAAGGTTATTGGTACATTTTAGATATACACAATGATTGCATTCATCATAGGGCATTTGTACCTGTACATGATATATCGTTTCTTTTTTTTGCCATTCCCCTTACATTTAAATATTTGACTCATTTGAAATTGATCCTGATCTAATTCATGAGAATGTCTTCAACTTTCTTTTTCCCATTGGTGGTTGTTCCAGCAACATAATTTATTAGGTAATTTGTTTTTTTCTTATTGATTTAGGACAGCACTATTTTTATATACCATCTTTTTATATGTTTTGGGTCAATTTCTTTACCTTTCATTTTGTTTCATTGTTATATCTGTAGACATTTGCTAACAGTATATGTTCTAATTATTAGCTTTAATATATTTTTTATAAAAGAACTAATTTCTTCCTTAGCGAAGGATACATTTTAAGAATAACTCCATAATTTGTTTCTGATTTATATTTATGCAATAACTTATGTAGTCAATATTCATATGATAACATCTTGTTTTTCTCCTCTTGATAAATTGACTGCCCCATGTGTAGTATTAGAAAGTTGGTAAATTCCAAAATAATGAGATAACGCCTTCAGCTGAGATTTTGGGGGTGGGCTTCTCATAATTACCACTGATGTATTTTGCTTGGTGAGCTCTGATAAAAGAGGACATCTTTGGGAGTATAGGCTCACGGTTCATTTGGACAGCAAAGGAGGAGAGCTCTGTGATGACAGGAAGGGCCTGTCCATAAACGTGGTGACAAGTGCACACTGAAATCATTGGCGGACAGACGAGTTTCACAGGTCCTGTCATTTCACACTTTGGATTCATGGCAGTTACTCAGTGCATAGGAAATGGGACTTTCAGAAAGAAGTTGAGCCAGTGAGGATTTTTCTCTTCTCCAGGGCAGATCTCAGTTGTATGAAAATGATTTTTAAGTGTCGTTTCGTTGCAATGGGCTTCTTGGCAAGAAGTAAAATCTGCATAATGCATTAGCTCTGAGTTTTCCTTTAAGAACTCAAGGGTAGACATATGGACAATAGTTTAAAAATATAAGTATGGTCTTTCCAGTCACAAAACCCTTCTGATCAAAAAGGTGCTTTTCTTGTTCTCCAAAAAGTACAAGGCTATAGACTCATACTCATAAAGCACCAAGGAAAAATGCATAGTATTTGACACTAAAAAAATCCTCCTGGACTTTTTTTGAGAACTGCAGCTCTGTGATCAGACAGAGTGATGTGTAGTCAAATCTAGGTGCCAAGTGGCTGTGCCACCTTCGAGTCACCAAGCCCTATAACTAAGCCTCTGTATTTGGTAAAATTACAGAAGAGATGCTGTTTGCGAAGAGATTTTGTTCTATTTTAGAACCTACAGTTTGTCTAGGAAAATGGCTGTCACTTGGTTTTCTCTCGTACTTATCCCATTTGTCTATTTGCGTGTGAGTTCAGGGAGACATGTATGCTTACGGTGTCACTGCAGGGACAGTTGTCCACTCCCGCTCCGCTGTGGACTGTCCTCATTGCTATAGGAGTTTATTTGTGTAGTCCACGCCTGGGGAGATTTGATACTTTCTGGTTTGTGCACACATATGTGTTGGCAGTTTGGGATTTATGAAGCCTCCTTTGGGAAAGGACATTGGCAGTGTAAGATTAGTTTTGAGAAGAGTTCTGCCTAAATAGATCTGCAGACTTCTTTTATCAAACATACAAATATGAACTAGTTCAACTTTATTGGGATGGACTTGCAGACGGGCCTGCAAATACAAGTTGCATAGTCAGATTTATCATAAATGTCTTAAATAATAGACTCACAGCGCCTGTGTCAGATGTTTTTGAAGGAGATAATTATATTTTTATGAAGTGGAGAATGGAGAAATATTTGCTAAATTTCCCTAGTAAAATGTGAGTCCTTCAAAATGAAAGGCAATTCTTACTCATCTTTGTATTTCCAGCACAGTGCCTGGCATTTAGTGCTTAGTGAATGAATAAATAAGAGGGTAAAACTCATTTTTTATTTATTTATTTATTTATTTTTTTTTTTTTGTGGGTACCGGGGGGACGACCTCAGGACCTCGCGCACCAACAGGCACCCGTGCCTCTGAGCGATATCACCGGCCCCTTTTTCGTATGTGGGTTCCGGGAGTCGAACTCGGGCCTTCGCGCTTGCAAGGCAGGCGCTTAAGCCGCTGAGCCGTCTCACCGGCCCCTAAAACTCATTTTTTAGAAGATGATTTGACATGAAGAGGTTAAAATGTTTCTTGGAAATAGATAATGTACAAGCATTCCCGTACTTGCTGCTGGACTTTTATTGACACAGGTACTTGGGTATTCCTTTTCCTCCCCCAGTCCTTGAATTGATTAGCCAAGAGGCACTGAAATCCGTCTGTATGGAATTATAGCAGTGGACTACAAATCTCCCCCAACCCAATTTTTAATCCCTTTGTAGAAAATAAGGACAAATGGCTGAATAGAACATCTCATGACATTGTGACTAAATTTGCTATCACTAGAAGAAATCAATCAAAGGAATATTTAGGAACAAATTAAAGAATTCTGCCAGGGCTGATACTGCATTTGAGACACTCCCTTGAAACTAGAACATGCTGGTTTTTATGTTTCCATAATGGTGACCTGTTCTTTAAAAAAATGACCCCATGTATAGTCCTACCACGAGGGTACAGGTCCTATACGAAACTTGAGGTCCCCCATCACTTTGTTTAGGAACAGGTCATGGCTGAATGTTAGGATTTTTCCCAAGGTGGCAGGTTTGAGTTTTAGAGATGGCAAGTAGCTTGTGGCTCAGGGAATTGAGTGCCTTCTCCAATTTTGTGCCGGAGATAGGATGAATGCTTTAGGTTTCTGATTCCCAAGCAGTGCTTCCCCACCACACTATGTTATAGAAAGCCATTTTTAGAAATGTGTGCTCTTAAAGCATTTGGTCCCAAGATGTTTTTTTTTTTTTAATTTGATATAGGATCCCAAAACATTTAAAAATTTGATGCATAGAAGTCAGGGATACGTGGGTCAAATCCAGCCTGTTTTTATATATAAAGTTTTCCTAGGACACAGTCGTAACAGTCATTTACGTCCTGCCTGTGGTGCTGCACTACAACGGTAGAATGAGCGATTGCATCAGACACCATATGACTTGCAAAGCCTGACATATTTAGTTATTTGAATCTTTACAGAAAAGTTTGCCAACCCTTGGTATAAAGAATGGCAAGATACCTTAACAATTAACATTGTCGTGCTCTCTGAAGAAGCTAAAAGCCTAGCTTGCTGTCGAGAGAGATAAATTATCTGTCTCCAAAAGACTAAACTACTTGCTTACATTGAAAATGAAGAAGTACTAGGTTTCTAGGGAATCGCTGAGCTTCCAGATGAGGGATTTTAGTTGCCACCATGAAGCCTCAAAATGGGAAGTGCTCTAGACTGTCACTTCGGTTGTGTTCACTCTGATGACACTTGAATGCTCACCAAATGTTCATCCTCTTGGCAGGTGGAATGGATCCAACAGCAAGTGGTAAAGAAACGGACAAAGAGGGACTATGACCTCAGTCGTGCCCAGTCTACCTACTTCAATGATCCCAAGTGGCCCAGCATGTGGTACATGGTAAGCTAAGCCTGGGCTGGAGCCGTGCCCTGCTGTCTTGTGTCATCCTGCCTTGTGTTGTATGGGGAAAATCTCTTGGCACTGGGAGGTACTGAAATAGTGACTCGGGATGCGTTTCTGGCACAAGACTCACCGTATAAGATTAGTTAATGGCCTATGATGTTTTCTGGATTTTTTTTTTTTTTTTTTTTTTTGTAATTTAGCTCTTTGGCTGTAAGGAGAATGAGAAAGGAGCTCCAATTCGCAGAAATCCTGTTTGAGCACAGACTTTATGTGGTAGTTTCTAAATTGGGCTAGAGGATAGAAAACTATATGAAGGTCTGGACACCCGGAGACTAACTTGTAGTCGTGCTTGGGAATTATTAAAATGCCTCTGCTGACGAGTAACAGACTTCTGACTATGTCATCTAATGTGTGCCCTCTCTCTGTGGGCATTAGTTTTTAAACATGGACCAGGGAAAAAGTAGAAAGTGTTTCATTAATAATTAGTTCAGTGGCTCAAGGGAAAGCTTCTTCAGTGAGAGACTTGCATAATATGTTGGGAAGAGTCATCTGCCAGTTCACTTGATACCGCCTCCTTTGAGAACGTGCTTCTCCAGTGTTAGGTTTTGGCTTCATGATTACTGAGAAATGGGTTAAAATGTATTACTTTTACATTTTTTTGTGGTACTGAGGATTGAGTCAGGAAGCACTGAACTGTGTCCCCAGCCCCTTTTATTTTTTATTTTGAAACAGGGGCTTGCAAAGTTGCCTAAGCTGGCCTTGAACTTGTGATCCTCCTGTCTCAACTTCCTAAGTAGCTGGGATTATAGGCATTTGCCATCAGTACCTGGCATACTGCTTATCAATCATGAAATTCAGATGTCAGCAGTTTGATCTACAAAAAGTTCTTTACTTTTTCTCTTTGTTGAAAAATTTTACTGCTGAACATTGCCAGAGTATTTTCTGTGATACTGTTTTTTGTAATCCCAGTTCCTGATTTGCTATAAAATATCTCCAAGCTGATGAAAGGACATGAATCTATTGCATTTCCCCTATCTGCCCTACCCTTCCCTGGTCCCTTGCCTTTCATTTCTGCTGTGTGGGGCACTCTCTTTGCCCCCTCCGCCTCCTCGGGTCAGTATTCTCTTGTTCCAGACACCCTGAGTGCTCCAGACGGCCTCCCCCTGTGTTTGCCCTTCTTCCAGCACCCAGGCCTGCATCTGTGTTGCTCATGGCATCCATCACTTGGCACTTTTTAATCTAGTTATTAATACTGTTTCAAAATCTACTAGATGGAAGAGGGTACCTTTTTTTTTTGTGGGTACCGGGGGTCGACCTCAAGACCTCGCAGGCCAGCAGGTGCCCGTGCCGCTGAGCGATATCACCGGCCCTTTTTTCCTTTGTATGTGGGTACTGGGAGTCGAACTCAGGACCTCTCACTTGCCAGGCAGGTGCTTATGCCGCTGAGCCATTTCACTGGCCTGAGGAGGGTACCATTTGAGGACAGGCTTTACATTTTGATCCTTCTTAACTCAGCCCAGTGACCTAACTCAGCCCCTTGCAACGCTAACAATCTGTGCTTTTTGGAGGTGGGCTATTGCAGCTGCTATGCCTCCCAGTTCTTTCTTTCTTGGTTTTACCTAGAAGTAGGAGGTTGTGGAAGTATTTTAGACTTTGAACACAATTTTACACAGAAAGCTGTATCATATTTAAGGGGGAAAAGAAAGAAGACATAAAGCTAAGCACAAGGCAAGGTGGGAATCAAGACATCTTTAAGTGGGACTCACCTAAGGGGACAATAAGACACATGTTAGCTTGTTAAAACCAAGAAGGAGTGAGCCACAAGGGACAGCATCGGAGCGAGTATTGGCAGGAGATAAGCAGCTTTGACAAAATGATATGAATGCTATGGGATTAAGAAATAGGATGGGGGAAAAAGTGTCTCTAAAGCCCTGTTTATATGACCAGGATGACGGAGACCTCCCTTGCCTTGCATTTCTTCTCATAGGAAAAAGCCAAGTTGCTATCTGTGCATGCCCCACTGAATGGTGGAAATCTATGGCAGCTTTCCCTGATACTCTCAGCATGCTACCAGGGCAGGCTGGACCCTAGGGACCATGGTTACAGTGTTAGCACCCGGGCCAGCCTTGTGATAGAAGGTTTTAGTGCCTGCCTCTCAAAGAATCACTTGTGTCATGCGAGCTCAGCTTTGCTCGGGTCGTTTAAAATTTTGGAAGTTTTTCAACACGTATTTGATAATAATAATTCAAATAGGTAACGTTTATCGAACACTTGCTCTAGGCTACATACTAAGTACTTTGAATATATTTCTAGTTCAGTGCAAACAAGAGTATGTGTTCGTCGCCCAGCCTGGAAGTGGCACAGCAGAGACGCTAAAGCAGATATGTGGATGCCGGAGTCCTCCAGATGAGCACATGTCCCACTCTCGCCCTTCTGCTACTTACAGCACTCTCTGGAAGACACTGGTCCTGCCCATCAGGCACTTCTGTTCCTACAGAGATGACAACGTTACAAGGGGGAGTGGCAGGTGCCATGTAGGATGCACACAGTATCTTTGGGCAACCAAGATTACCATTGAATGATTGCTTTTCCCCTAACAAAAGGGATGGAAACTAGGTTACATGCCTTTTGTTTATCTGTCAGAAATAGCATGGCAGAATGAGAGCTGGGACCCCCAATTCTGTAAACCTAGATCCATATTAGTATTAGTTCTCTATTTCTATGTGATAAAATACCACAGGGGGAAAATTTTTGTTTCAGTACTGGGGATTGAAACCAGGACCTTTGCACTGAACTACATCTCTAGCACTTTTTATTTTGAGATAGGCTCTTGTCAACTCAAACTTGTGATGCTCCTGCCTCCGTCTCCCAGAGCGCTGGCATTATGATGTGTGACACCATGCCTGGCTTGAACTTAATTTTCAAAACAACTCTTATCTAGTAGTCTCTGGATCAAGAATTCCGACGGAACCCAGTGGTGATGGCTTTTCTCCGGTCTGTGATGTCTGACACTTCGGCTGAAAGAGGTCAGAGCCAGATGAGGATGGGAAAACCCACTTCCAAGGTGGCCACACCACATGGCTGGCTCTTCCTTTCCTCTCTGTGTGGGCCTCGTCACAGTGCTGCTTGAGCATCCACTTGACAAGGTGCTGGCACGTGATCCAAGAAGTCATGTGGGAAGTGGTAATGTCTCTTATGCTCTGACCTCAGATAAGTCACAGAGAGGTAGTTACCTCTGTCATTTTCTATTAGTTCTTGGAGTCAGCATGGATTTGGGTGAAAAGGGCATTAGGAGGCAAGGCTTGTTGAGGCTGACTGTCACAGCGTAATGAAATTTTGCATGAGAAACCTCTAGTGCAGTGCTTGACCTTCAATAAATCACGGTTGTTATTTTTCTTTGACTGCTTAATCGTAATACATGCTGTTGTCTTTTTAGTCTGTTGTTTTAATGGCTGCGAGTCACAGAGAGGAACAATGCTTGTTGGAGCACTCTCCAGTGATCCATTAGTGACGCAGCAGAGCCATTTCCCTCCTTCATTTCCCTCTTCTTCCTTTCCCAGCACCCTGGGCCCTGCTGTGGCTCTGAGGGCTGCTTGGTGAGTCTCCTCCACAGGCCCTGCCTTAGCTTGTTAGCCTGGGCCTGCTCCTGTCGTTCCACATTTCTCACAGGAGAATGGAGATTAAAGCATGGCATGAAGTGTGCCTGAGTGTCTCTTTTAATTAATTTAAGAGCTTTGCTTATGTCACTCCTCCCCCTTGGAAACTGGTATGCAAAACCATTATGTCTAGCCTCGAGGCTCAGGCGATGTATTCAGGGAAACGTACACTTACGAGAGTTTGTTATGGACATGATGGCTGTATAGTTACTCTTCAGTCTCATATTGTGCTCCAGGAGTTGGAAGGCCCAATTCTCGAAATACAACTCACTTCCTGTTGCACTGACAAGCTTCGCCTTCCATTCTTTGTCAGACATGTAACCATGCAGTGGGGGTTAGAAAGCCATGATTTGTGCCTCCTAAGATCAGAAAGCAGAGGAGAAGTAGGCACCAAAGAAGCCTATCAGGAAAAGATGCCTCTCAGAAAGCTTCTCTGGGATCATCCAGCCACTGGTCTCTGGGCATTGGCTGCAGTTTTTGCTTGCAGGTTTGACTCGTTATGTTTTGGAATGAACTGGGGCCCAGGCAGTGTGATTACGTCTGAATTCTCTGGGTGATTTCAAAGTGCAGTATGTGGTAAATGGTCAATAAATGTTAATTGCGTAAACAAATGAGCAAATCTGTGATTACCTCCATAGTAGAGAAATAATTGTTCACATTTAATGAGTGTTCAGTATGTGTCAAGCATCTTGCCAAACTCTTTTATGCAGTATCTTATTGCCAGTATTCCAGCGAGTTAGGAAGTATTATTATCTTCATTTTATTGATGAGGAAATTAAACCCTAGAAAGGTTAAGCAACTTGCACAAGATCACCCCAATCATCGTGGGCAGACCCTGGTTATTCTGCACCCAGAGACCTAGGATGGCACTGTCTATATCTGTGATTCTTAAACTAACAGACATTAGAATCACTTGGGGGTTTTTAAAAAAGATTGCTGCTTGTTCTCCATCCATGCCCATTTCAACTCTCACCCCTCAAAGAGGCTGGGAATTTGCATTTCTAACAAGTTCCCCATTGATGCTGATGCTGGGGTCCAGGAACCCCTTTGAGAATCCACCATTTGTCATCCTTTAAGCACCAGGTTGAGTGAGCATAGCTTGCCTCTGTCTCCCAATTACCGGAGAGAGGAAGAAGAAGGGCTTTTAAACTTATGGGACATTTTAAAGCACATTTAGCCAATTTGACTTTTTCTTGATCTCACTGTAACTTTCTTTTTTTTTTTTTTTTTGTGCGTACCAGGGGTCGAACTCGACCTCAAGTGCCAGCAGGCGTCCATGCCACTGAGCAGTATCACCGGCCCTTTTTTCATATGTGGGTACCGGGAGTCGAACTCAGGACCTTGCGCTTGTCAGGCAAGTGCTTATGCTGCTGAGCTATCTCACTGGCCCAACTTTTTTTTTTAACTGACAACATTTTCTACTTGGGAAGCTGGCAGCTTTAGTATGAGAAGATATTTTCACCCTGCCCTGATGGAAAATACTGTTGGCTTTTATATATATTTTTTGAAGCTTCTCCAACAACAAAGGACATCTGGTAGGAAAAGTCATGAAGATTTGGCCCAGCCTTCGATATAATAGAACTGGTTTTAACAAACTTAGCTAGTGCAGTGAAGCATTTTTACACGACTGAGGAAAATCCAGCTGGGCGTGGTGGCGCTCCCCTGTAATCCCAGCCCTTGGGAGGTTGAGGCAGGAGGATCGCTGCAAGTTTGAGGCCAGCCTGGGCTATATAATGAACTCAAGGCCAGCCTGGACTGCATAGCAAGACCCTGCCTCAAAAATCAATCAATCAATCAATCAATCAATCAAAACAAAAAAGAAAATCCAGTGTGACTCCAGAGACAACTAGGTAAATTTAGACTCTTCCTCAAGAACCTGAGAATGTCAATACAGCTAGATCATGCAGTTTGATATTGTAAAACTTATTATTATAAAAGATTTAAGACATACAAGAAGCTTAAAGAATACCACCATGCCTGTCCACTCATCCCTAAAACTAAATAGAACATAGTCTTATAATTGAAGTCACCTATGATCCTGATCTCTCCAACCACCTTTCATCCCTCCAGAGCCAGCGCAGATGGGAAGTGTGACCTCCACTGTGGGATTTCTTCCTTGTGAGGTGCTTCGCTTGTGAGAGGGGTCGTCCAGTTGAAACTAGATTTGCATTCATTTAAATCATTGTAAAATGCATGTTCGTACGTGCATTTCAACAGTAGGGCTCTTGATGAACAGTCCCAGGAGAACCACTTGGAAATGAAACTTAGATGAAAATGTTAGTTTAATAGAAAAGCTCTTTACTGCTTCTTGCATATAAATATTTTATTGCTTAAGGAAATTGGTATACCATTATACAATATTTTTTATATAATGGTTAAGATCTAATAATGATTTTGGAGAAGCCCATAGGAAATAACTTTAAAAATATATTTTTCTACCTTATGGAAGGCAAGCTTAGTTCAAAGGAAAAAGAGTATGAAAGCAGGAAAAGGGATCGGTTGATCAATGGGTGGGAGTTAGGAGAAAAAAGTTCTACTGTTCTATTGCCCAGAGAAGTGACTACAGATAATGTGTTCTCTATTTCCAAAAAGCTAGAAGAAAGGGTTTGGAATGTTTTTGCCACAAAGAAATGATAAATGTTTGAGGTTGTATTGAAATATCACATGGTACTCCATAAATATGTACAATTTTCATGTGTCAATTAAAAAATAAAATGGAGGGGGAGCCTCAAGATGGCGGATGAGTAAGAAGCAGGCAACGAAACTCTCTCTAAAAGTTACCATTGGAACACGAGAATATAGCGACCCGGAAAGCGCAGGAGGTGGGGGGATGCCTCCCCGAAACCCAGAGAAGTTCTGAAGCGCAATCTGGGACCCCCGGCACCAGTGACGGGTGACTTCTAACAAAGAAGACGGAAAGAAGGAGCAGACCGCGCGCGCGTACCTTCTAATATCCCGGGAGTTGGAGCGCCGGCGGAGGCTCAATTCTACGGACACACGGTGGCAGCTGGTGCCCAGGGAGCCCCCACGGAGGATCCTGAGACAGCGGCGGGGCAGGGGAGCGGCGGAGAACGGCGCTGACCGGCGGTGAGTGTCTCTCAGCCACAGCTGCCCTGCGCCAGAGAGCGACCGGCCGGGCGCCATTGTGGGGGGTGTGGCGAAACTCAGAGCGGCTCGGAAACTGCTCTGGGAACTTGTGCTCCGGACAGGGCAGCACAGGGCCTCTCAATTGAGCCCACGAAAGTGTGCTGAGGTCAGCAGGCGAACGAGACTGGACTCTCAGCCACACCTGTCCCGCGCCAGAGAGCGACTGGCCGGGCGCCATTGTGGGGGGCGTGGCGAAAAACCAGAGCGGCGGGAACCAGTGCAGGGAATCCGCGCTCGGACAGCGCGCTGAGCCTCTCAGGCCCAGGGACCGTGAAAGGGCGCTGAGAGCGGAGGCGAGCTAGACTGGTCTCTACCTGAAAGTACGCGCCTCTACTCACCGCCCGCCAGAGGGCGCTCCTGGCTTACTGGGACGGACCTGCACAGAACAGGTAGCTGCCTACAACAAAGTCAACACCTGGAACTGATTCTTTTTAATTTTTTTTTTTTTCTTATTTTTATTTTTTTTATTATTATTATTTTTTTTTTTTTTTCTTTTCTTCTCACTGATTTGTTTTTTGTTCTGGCGAAGGGTTTTTTTTTTGTTTTTGTTTTGTTTAGTTTTGTTTTTTGGTGGGGTTTTATTTTTGATCTGTCTGTTTTATTGCTTTTATCTTCGTTATTGTTTCTGTATGTGTATTTGCTCTTTCCTTCATTATTCTCTCTGGTTTTTTATATGAGTGTAAACAGCACCTCTAACTTCTTTGTGATTGTGGTCGTGATCTGTTCTTCCTTTTATCACTTCCTTCTCTTTTTACCACCTGTTCTCTGCACTAGTGTCCCAATTTTAGTGGGATCCCTCTTGGTCCTCTAACCTTATATCTAATTCCTTCCTCTTCTCCCAATACTCTATTTCCTCCTTAACTCATTTTAAATTTAAACTCCTTAGGGAAAAATTGACATACATAGGACTTGTATACTGCATATAATTTTTCTGGTGTGTTTTAGATTTTGTTATATAACCGCAACTCTATACAGCTAAAAGTGGTAAATAACTGGTTAGCTCAGTCTGTCATTTTCTAGGCTGTGTTTGATGCTTTAGTTAACATTATAGCCAAATGTGAAATAATTGTTCTAAACATCTTTCCTTCCTGATATTTCATGATTGAGATTGACTAAGGGACACAGAAAATACAGTGGCACAGTACCAAAGAATCAAGGACTGGGCCAAACAGGTAGCAACTTCGCATACCCAACGAATTGAAGAGGTAGGATCTGGCAGAAAGCTCAAAACACAAAAGCAAGCTCCATTTGGAAGATACTGCAGAGAAGTAGTCATCTTCTAAAGATCTTAAACACTAGCAATAAAGTAACCTACTATAGGTAATTTGCAAACATCACCCCAGGAATTAAAGAAAGAAAACATGAGACGTCACTTAAACAAGATGCAACCCCACACATCCAATTCACCAAAGGCAAACCTAGGGAGCAACGAGGTGGGACAACCCGAAAGCCACCCACCTGGCCTATCTGAAGTGGTAACAACAAAGCAACTGAATGAGGTTCTGGAAAAAATTAAAACAGAAATAATCTCACAGATAACTGCAGAGATAATGTCTACAACGAAGACCATGCTTAAGGACACTATAGCTGATACAGACAAAAAAATAGATGAACTTAAGAAAACTATAGAAACCATGAATGCTCAGCATAGGAAAGAAATGGAATCCATAAGGCAGATTCAAACAGATATCCAAGAGATAAAAAATTCCATTGAAAGTATTTGTAGCAGAATAAGCCAATGCGAGGACAGGATCTCAGATATAGAAGATAGGCTTGCAATTAGTGATCATGAAATGGAAAAATTCTTAAAAATAGCAAGGGACCATGAAAAATCAATTCAGCAGCTGCTAGATGACTCAAAGATAAACAACTTAAGAATAATTGGAATAAATGAAAAAGCAGGAGATAACATCAACGACATTAAAACCTTGTTCAAAGACATAATCAGGGAGAACTTTCCTGGAAGAGAAAAGGAATTTGACACCTCTATAAGTGAAGCTTTCAGAACACCAACTAGACATGATCAAAAAAAAACTTCAGCCAGACATATTATAGTCAAGATCCCAGAAATTCAACAGAAGGGCAGAATCTTAAAAGCTGTTAGGGAGAAGAGACAAATCACCTATGAAGGAAAACCCATCAGAATCACAGCTGACTTTTCAACACAAACCCTCAATTCAAGAAGAGCTTGAAATGATGTATTGCAAGCTCTAAAGGAAAATAATTTTCAGCCCAGATTGATGTACCCTGCAAAACTATCTTTCAAAATTGATGGAGAAATAAAATACTTTCATGACAAAGAACATCTGAGAAAATTTATGACCACCAAACCAGCACTCCAAAACGTTCTGAAGGACATTCTAGAAAGAGATAGGAACCCCAACAGAAGGAATCCACCAGGCAGGGCAAATAATTAAATAGCCGGAAAGCGGAAAAACAAAGAGTGGGAACCAACAACAGGAAAATATCATGACAAGTCAATACATATCAGTTTTAACCATCAATGTTAACGGTCTCAATTCACCAATCAAAAGGCACAGACTGGCGAAATGGATCAAGAAGCAAGATCCAACAATATGCTGTATACAAGAAACACATTTAATTCAGAAAGAAATTCATAGACTGAAAGTCAAAGGATGGAAAACAATACTCCATGCCACAGGAACCCAGAAAAAAGCAGGGGTAGCTATTCTTTTTGCAGACAAAGTGAACTTCAAGCCAAGAAGGATTCAGAGAGATAAAGACGGTCATTACATCCTTGTAAAGGGAACAATCCAAGAGGAAGAGATAACGATCATAAATATATATGCGTCAAATACCAATGCACCCAGCTATATAAAACAAGTACTAAAGGACATGAAAAATCAAATAAGCACTAATACAATTATATTGGGAGATCTCAATACTCCACTGTCACAAAAAGATAGATCAACTGGACAGAAAATCAATAATGAAATAGTAGAACTGAACCAAACTTTTGAACAAATGGACTTAGTAGATGTCTACAGAGTGTTCCATCCCACAACATCAGAATACACATTTTTCTCAGCTGCACATGGGACGTTCTCCAAAATAGACCACATACTAGCTCATAAAACCTGCTTAAGTAAATGCAAAGGAATTGAAATTATCCCATGCATATTATCAGACCATAGTGCAATGAAATTGGAAATCAATGGCAAAAGATCCCACAAAAACTCCCTAAACACATGGAAATTAAACAGCATCCTCCTGAACAACCAATGGGTCACAGATGAAATTAAAGAAGAAATTAGTCACTTTCTACAACTGAATGATAATGACAGTACAACATACCGGAACTTATGGGATACAATGAAAGCAGTCCTAAGAGGGAAATTTATAGCATTAAACACTTATATCAGGAAAATAGAGCAAGCGCAAATAAACAACTTAAGGGTGAACCTCGAGCTTCTAGAAAAAGAAGAGCAGGTTAAGCCAAAAGCCCGTACAAGGGAGGAAATTATAAAGATCAGAGCAGAAATTAACGTATTGGAGAATAAAAAAACAATACAAAGAATCAATGAAGCAAAAAGTTGGTTCTTTGAAAGAATAAATAAGATTGACAAACCCTTATCCAACCTTATTAAAAAAAGAAAAGAAAAGACTCAAATCCATGCAATTGAAAATGAAAAGGGTGATATCACGACGGACCCGGCAGAAATCCAGAAGATCATCTATACCTATTTTGAAAATTTATATTCTACTAAGATGGAAAATGCAGAAGAAATGGACAGATTCCTAGATTCGTATGAATTACCAAAGCTGAATCAAGAAGATTTAAAAATCCTAAATAAACCAATATCAGCCAGTGAAATTGAAGATGTAATTAAAAACCTCCCAACAAAGAAAAGCCCAGGCCCTGATGGATTCACTGCCAAATTCTACAAGAAATTTAGAGAAGACCTAACGCCCCTACTTCTCAAACTTTTCAATGAAATTGAAAGGGAAGCAATACTCCCAAATTCATTCCTGGAAGCAAGCATTACCCTGATACCAAAACCAGAGAAGGACCCAACTAAGAAAGAGAACTACAGGCCAATCTCCCTAATGAACATAGATGCAAAAATCCTTAATAAGATACTGGCAAACAGAATCCAACAAATCATCAAGAAGATTATACACCATGACCAAGTTGGATTCATCCCAGGGATGCAGGGATGGTTCAACATACGTAAATCAATAAATGTAATACAGCATATTAACAGAACCAAAGACAAAAATCACATGATCATCTCAATAGATGCAGAAAAAGCTTTTGACAAAGTCCAGCACCTTTTCATGATAAAAACCCTACAGAAAATTGGAATAGAGGGTCTTTATCTCAATCTGGTAAAAGCTATCTATGACAAACCAACAGCCAATATCATACTAAATGGCCAAAAACTGAAAGCCTTCCCTCTAAAATCAGGAACAAGACAAGGATGTCCACTGTCCCCACTCTTATTCAACATAGTTCTGGAAACTTTAGCCAGAGCGATTAGACAAGAGAAAGAAATAAAAGGAATAATGATCGGAAAGGAAGAAGTTAAATTATCATTATTTGCAGATGACATGATACTCTACACAGAAGACCCCAAAAACTCCACTAAAAAACTGCTAGATTTGATAAGCAAATTCAGTAGTGTAGCTGGATACAAAGTCAATACTCAAAAGTCAATAGCCTTCCTGTACACAAATAACAAACTTTCTGAAAGAGAAATTAGGGAAACAATACCTTTCACAATAACATCCAAAAAAATGAAATACCTAGGAATCAACCTCACGAAAGATGTAAAAGACCTCTATACTGAAAACTACAGTACTCTGAAAAAGGAGATTGAAGAGGATATCAGAAAATGGAAAGATATCCCTTGCTCCTGGATAGGAAGAACCAATATAGTGAAAATGGCCATACTTCCAAAATTGTTATACAGATTTAATGCAATTCCAATCAAAATTCCAACAGCATATCTCACAGAATTAGAGAAAACAATCCTAAAATTCATTTGGAATCAGAAGAGACCTAGAATAGCAAAGGCAATTCTGGGCAACAAAGGCAAGGCAGGGGGCATCACAATCCCCGACTTGAAATTATACTATAAAGCTACTGTGATAAAAACAGTGTGGTACTGGCAAAAAAACAGACCTGAAGATCAATGGAACAGATTAGAAGATGCTGAAACAACCCCAGACATACTAAGCCACCTTATCTTTGACAAAGGTGCCAAACACATTCGCTGGAAAAAAGATAGCCTCTTTAATAAATGGTGCTGGAAAAACTGGCTCTACACATGCCGAAGATTAAAACTAGACCCATATCTTTCACCATGCACTAAACTAAATTCAAAATGGATCAGAGATCTAAATATTAAAACAGAAACATTAAATCTGCTGGAAGATAGGATAGGTAAAACTCTTGGAGACATTGGTGTAGGCAAAGACTTTATGAATAAAAACTCAACCGCACGGGAACTATCCCAAAGAATCAATAACTGGGATCTCATCTTATTAAAAAGCTTTTGCACAGCAAGAGAAACCACCAACAGAGTGAAGAGACAACCCACAATGTGGGAAAAAATGTTTGCCAGCTGTTCCTCAGACAAAGGATTACTATCGAGAACATATAAAGAACTCAAAAAAATTAGACCTCCCAAATTTAAAGACCCACTCCAAAAATGGGCATCTGAGATGAATACACATTTCTCAGATGAAGAAATACTAATGGCAAATAAATATACAAAAAAATGTGCAACATCACTAGTCATTCGAGAGATGCAAATTAAAACAACACTGAGATACCATCTCACCCCAGAAAGAATGGCTACTATAAAGAAATCAACTAATAACAAATGCTGGAGGGGCTGTGGGGAAAAAGGAACCCTTCTCCACTGTTGGTGGGAGTGTCGACTGGTACAGCCACTGTGGAAGTCAGTGTGGAGATTCCTCAAAAAGCTAGGGTTGGAGGTCCCATTTGACCCAGCTATTCCCCTTCTGGGCATCTTCCCAGAAGAATTAAAAACATCATACCACAGCGATATATGTGCACCCATGTTTATAGCAGCACAATTTGTAATAGCCAGATCTTGGAAACAACCCAAATGCCCATCAACTGAGGAATGGATAAGAAAGATGTGGTATTTTTATACAATGGAGTACTATTCAGCCATTAAGAAGGATAAACTGGAGACTTTTATAGGTAAATGGATGCAACTCGAGAAAATACTCATAAGTGAAATAAACCAGAAGCACATGTGTAAGCATCGTATTGTCTCTCTAGTATGAGAAACTGAAAGAGTAAATAAGATCCAAAATGTACAATAGACATGGTGAATCAAAAAGAAACTGGTCAAAAGGAAAGAGAGACTGGAATAGGGAAAAGAAAGAAGGGAAAGGGAAAAAAAAATTGTATATATATATATAAGATGGTTAAGATAGATACACTACGATTTTCACTTAGTTCATTGAAGAGTAAGGTTTGTGCCAATAATGCTTGCATAATTGAATGCTAATGTCTGGTGTCCTGAATAACTAACTTAAAGATAGTAATACGCAATGTATTAACCATTGTTACCCTCCTATTATGTTGTTTTGAAAATTTGTTCTTCTTTTGATTTGTTTTTTTTCTTCTCTTTAAAATAAAATTAAAAAAATAAAATAAAAAAATAAAATGGATAATAATTTGAAGTAGAGAGAACAAAAAATAAAGAAATACTCTGAAATTTTGCTCTTTGACTCTCAGAGTCTAGTAATCAGTGTCACTGGTACTCTTGCCTGGCCATCTTAGCACAGAACTTTTTGTGATGAATATCGTGTGGCCTGTTTAATATGCATCATTTAAAGGCAGCTTACCAAATGGGCTCATTTTTTATAAACTACCTCAGATTTCATGAAAGCTCTCTCTGGGTGGTTTTTTGTGGGGAAAAATCATATATTTGTTGATCAGCAGAGTGAAGATGAGCTGAGTTCAGTTATGTATGTGGGGCATAGCTGCCAAAAACGATGAACTAGCTAGGATAGTAATTGCGAGAAATGATTGTAAGCCACATGGCTCTTTCTCAGCCAACTGGATGGTGTTCAGTACTCCAAGAGTTTGAGGCATTGCTGTTTCTGTGCTTGGCACACATTTTCCTAATGATTTATACTGTCATTTGACTCTAATAAAATCTGGTGGAGTCTGTGGCATTATTGTCCTGGCAGCTTGGAAAGCATCCTTTTAAGATACTTCATTTAACTGTTTTAATTGAAAATGCAACATGGTGGAAATCTGCAACCATGTGGCACATTCGGATGCAAACAAGCAAGAGTCCTCTGAGAAAGGGCAAGATTCCAGCTGGACAGTAAATGGTACTGGTGGGAACTACTGGGATTTGTGCCATGGTTTGGGGGGTATTAGTACTTACTACTAACTAGTTTTAAGGCCTCTAGAATGGTATTTTTCTTCTCTCAACCTTAATTAGTCTGAAAAAGGGGGAATCTGTATGGATGGTGATATCTTCAAAACATCCCCGCTTGAAATTCTAGTACCTTATGGCAAGTTGTCCTGGACGTTGCGTTCTGCAAGAGCACATACTATCAACAGACCCTTGTTGTAATCTCCAGTTAAGAGCTACCCCATAAGCTTCTGACTGCTGTATACCATGTTTTCAGTGCTGTGCAGCTTCAAACTCAATGTGTTCCTGTGTTGGAGGTCCCCAAGACCACCCACAAGTTCAGTGAATCACTAGGAGGGCACACATGACTCATCACATAGTCATATTCTTATGTGTGCTTTGTGTCGGTGAAAGAACACAAAGCAAAATCAGCAGAAAGAAAAGACACATGGGATGAAGCTCGGAGGAAACCAGGCTCAAACTTCCAAGAGACTCTTCTCACTGAAGTCACACAGAAAGCACTTAATACCCCAGCATTGAATTGTGACAACACAAATGAAGCATTGTGTACCATGGTTGCTCACTAGAGACTTAGGGCCTCAGGTTAGCGTTGGAAGGACAATCACATAGGTAGCCTTTACCTGCTATGTGCCAAGTCCCACACTTTCAGGAATGGAGAGCAGGTGTTCCAGCATAAGTGACATTGTTTACCTCAACAGTTTGGGTGCAGGGAGCCATTCTTATCAGAGAATAGTGGGACCCCTCCCAAAATCCAGGTTCCTAGATGCCAATCAAAGACAAACCTTGCAGGTGAGCTTCTCAAAGGATACTGGTCTCCATCCTGCAATGTTAAACTCTCTGCACTTTCCCCAGCGAAATGTGTGGTCTTCCCTCGAAGTGTGCCCATTTTCACTGTTCCTTCTCTCAATGAGTAGATATAAAGTTGGATGTCATCTTTGACTCTCCTTGAAAGCCCAGTCTACCAAGTTAAAGACATCCTACCTCTTAAGTCAGCTGCCATCTCTCCTTCACCACCATGGTCTTTGTCTTAATCACCACCATCTCTCAACTTGACTATTGCAGTCATTATTTATCTATCTGTCTTCCAATTTATACTTCTGAACTCTACCCATCTGTTATCTATGTGGTAGCCAGAGTGAACATTAAAGCCCCAAAGCAATCAACCAGCCAAAGAAAACATGTCTCCTTTAGTCACTTCTTTATGCTTACAAACAACTCTCCATTGTTTTGACAGTACCCGTATCCAGACCATTGTCTTTAAGACCTTGTGTAGCGTATTAGTCAGTTTTCTCATTGTTGGGACAACATACCTGACGCTAGCAAATTAAAAGAGGGATTTTTTTGGCCCATGGTTTCAGAAAATTCAGTCCATAATTGGCTGGGTCTAGGGTGGAAATAGGATAGTGGAGGGGCCTGGACGAAGAAAGCTGCTCAGCCCATTGCAGCTAGGAAGCAAAAATAGGAAGGAGCTGGGAACAACAATTCTTCCAGGTCTCATGTCACCAACTTCCCACCTCTTCCAACCAGGCCCCTCCTCCTAACAGCACATTCAGCTATTAACTAATCAATGTATTAATCAACTGATGAGTACGGCACCTCCTGTCACCTTCCAAAAGCCCCACCTCTGACACATGAGATGAGATTTTGGGGGAACATTTTAGGTCTAAATCCTAATACATGTGTTGTCCCCTACCCACCTCTCCAAATACACTGCGTAGAACTTTCTGCCTTCCACTTAAAGGCTACATTTTTCTTTCTAGAGCCCATCAAGTTCTTCCCTTGCCCTGTGGATCCTTTACACATACCGGCCCACTGAATGCTCCTCCTGTGCCCCTTTCCCTGGTTAATTCTGTCAGTCTCTTGAGATTGTCATTATGGCTTGTTTTAGTCTTCCTTGAGTAGCTAGATCATCAGTTGCATTTACCAGATCACTATGCACGTCACTTTTGTTCATAGCACAATTAAAAATTTCCATCTGCGAGCTCATGTGATTACTACCCTTTCCATTAAATAAATCCCATGGAGTATAGGAACCATGTGGGTAAAGCACCATTGAATGTTCACTGCCTAAGACTGTTCCTAACATACAAGAACCTATAATATTCGTTGAATGAATGTTTGGATTAGTGAGGCATGAAGAAATAAAAGATTATTTGTGCTAATGTTTGTACTGTACTGCATATTAGTTATATTAACTTTCATAAGCTTCTAGTAAGAGAAGAAATTGGGATTTTAGGGTTGTTTGCTTTTGAGGAAATTGTGTCTTTGTAATTTTATATGAAAGTGCTTTTTTGATATCTTGAATTTGCTGTTGTGTTCCTGGGGTGACCTTATTATTCCTTTCTTATACCTGCAGCATTTACAACCGTCTCGCTCTACCTCTAATCACAGAACATCGTTTCTTTAGCTCATCCTCTTGTGGTGGTAGAATCTGTCAGTAGCTGCAAATGTTAACGCTGTTCCAACAAGATTCATACATACATTCAAACACAACAGACAGCCTTCTTTGATCTGGCTTCTCTAGGTAGAGAAAGTTAACTGTTTTCATAGTATATTTCTATCGTTGGTTTTCTACCCATTATTTCTTTTAGAAATTATTTCTTTTAACAGAGATAGTAGTAATAATAATGTCCTGTGGTTTGTGAAGATCCACCCCCATCATGGCATTTTGAAACCTCAGTGACTTTCTTGAAGAGTTTGAATCTGTGGGACTGTCAAATACTGGCCCCAGGCTTTTCAGTTTGGCCCCAGGGCCAAACACAGAATGATTGAGCTAGAATAATAGTTCCTCCTTTTTAAAAACTTTGTATTGACAGAGTCAATAAAATAGCACAAAATAAAGATACTTGCAAGTGGTAGTCCTAAGAAAAAGCAGATTTGTGTCTCAGATAGAGTCAATGTGTGTTCTAAAGCCTGGGAAATCCCAACCAAGTCAGAGAGTTTATGAGGTACACTTTTTTGTTGTTGTTGCTGTTGTTGTTGTTGTTGATGCACTCATTCATTCATTCATTGATATTAAGCAAATATTTATTTTTTCCCCCAGCACCTACAGTGTTCCTAATACCTGGAATAAAATAACAAATAAGATGACCATGTTACTCACAATAATAAAATTTAGGGGGGACATTTTATGGATGGGGTCTGCACAGTTTTAATCACTTTGGCTTATCAGTTAGTGCTAGCCCAGTAAGTGTATACAGCAGAACCTTAATCCATACTTGTTGATTAACTTCAGATGATTGGGGTAATTAGAATTTCATTGTCCCGCGGGATAGGTGTGATGAAAATGGGTATATTAAGAATGTCAAGTGAATCTGTAAATAACTATGGTAGTCAAAGTACTTCCAGAATGATTCAATTAATGAATCAATTAGGAAAAAAAATCACTTTTGATAACATCCAGTCCTGCCAGTGCAAATTGTTATAATCTTGTAAGAGTATTTTTGAGCAAGGTATAACTTATTCCATACTGATAATTTATATCCTCAGCTTTATTTTCAAAGAATAAAAAATATATGTATATCTGTGAGTAATCTGGTCCATTGGGCCTCACTCTGCCTTGATGAACAAATTTGTTAAAGAAACAAAGTTTTTCGTAATCAAAATTTTAGCCAAGACTTTTCTTTAATTAGTTACTCATTTTCTGTTGGAAAGCTGATAGGATTGACCCTTGAGCTCACTTAATCTGTGGTTGTCTTCTCGAACATGTTGATTCAAGCTCTTTATCAGACAGCTTCTCTGAATTCTCATTTCTCAATTTACTTTTCACCCAGTATTGAGATTACTTCTAGTGATCAAGGGACAGTTTTTGGGTCATCGTATCCTATTTCTCTGCAAATGAGTAAAGTTCTTTCAGTAAGTGCTCAATAAATGTCTATTGATAAAGGTGAGGAAAGAGCAGATCATTTCTATTTCACCATATTCCAAATCCTCAAAACTGATTTTGGCTAGTGCTCAGAGGTGTTGGTGACTTCAACTATCCTCTGGTGAAAATTCAAATTCTAAAGTTATCTGAGAGAGAGTGGCATCTGGAATGCTTCTCTTCCTTAGTTCTGGTTAGCAGTGAACTTGGCCAGGAAATTAACGGAGGGAAAGGAATGATTCTTTGTGATGAGAAGAATCAAAAAGAAGAAAATGCTTAAATTGCCTGGGGGAAGAGAAAGCAGTAATTATCTTCAGATGGGCTGCACATGTGCATCAGTGTGACTTTGCCAGGCTCCAGTGTAAGAAGTGTTCAGTGGACTGCCTCTGCCCGGGCAGGGGATTGCATCTAGGTTAGTGATCTATAGCCCAAGATGCAGATGGTACAGCTGAAAGAGCTGCCATGCACCAGATGAAGTCAAATTACAGTGAGACAAGTAGACTGAAACTACCAATTCCAGGAACAGGATTTGATTATTTAATTGCATAGGTCAGAATCAGAATCGGGTCCAGGATGCAGAGGTGTTATTTTTTGATGGTGATGACATGGACAAACTTTTAGAAAAATGCTTTTACTGATTATTCTTTTCTTGATTAGAAGAACTCGATGAAAAAATTCTAATTTCTTTCTTTGTGCCAAAAGAAATCTGTCAGTTTGTCTAGATGGTGTCTATTGAAGTGTTTGCTACAAGATTTATAGAATGATCTTAAAAGATAACTTGCAAGAAATGTAGCTTTTGTTTTCTTTCTTTCCTCTCTTAGTTTCCTGGTAAGTTGAATTTGACTCTAGTCGTATAGGAGTTCTGATCCAGACATACTAAATTAGCATGTCTGAAGTAAAGCAAAGAAAATTATGCCTGGGTAGCATAGAACTGTGCTCTTCTAATGATCTCTTTGCATGGTTTCCTGAAACTTGGTTAAATTAGTGTCTTGAAAACTTGGTGCTTACATTTGTTACTAGTGATAGAGAAATCATTCTTTCTTCAGTGAATTAAAAGAGAAATTCAGCAGTCCTCTCAGCAAGTTATGCATAGCAGGTCTACAGAAAATTGTTTTGAGCTCATTCCTATTCTGCTGAAATGTTTTATGTGCATATTCTCATTTTTCTTCCATGACTGTGCTCTGGGTCCTGGGCCCCTCTGCTTCACATCCATACGCATTACTCAAGCATACAGAAACAAACACTGTGAATGTTTTTACAATTATTGCTTTCTTTGCATCAGGTGATCTTTAAAAAGTTGGAAAAAACCCTCATAGACCACCAAATTAGAATGAACCAGAAACATTTAATTTAATTCCTTAGTGCATGCTCAATATTAACCTCGTATATTTTCTGTAATCAGAAATATACTGCACTCAGGTGGCCCTTTATGTAATGAGGAATTCCATTCAAAACACTTCCTTGTACTGTACTTTATCAGAAACTTTTATCATTTAGTCTGAATTCTAAGTTGAGTCATATCTGAACTTTATTTCATATGCTTATACCATAAGCATCATAGAACCTTTTTGGAAAATTTAAAGCAAAAGTCAAGAGAATAATATAATGAACACCCATGACCCCATTACCAACTTTGATAATTATCAACTCAAGGCCAATAGTCTTTTATTTATTGTCCCTTCTACTCTGATTATCTTAAAGCCAATAACACACTTTATCACAGAATGTTCTAGTATGTATCTCTGTAAGATAAGAACCATTTTTTTCACAATAAAACCATACTATTAGTATATGTGAAAATTTAATGATAACTTCTACATATATTCAAATATCTAGTCAGTTTTCAGTTTTCCCTACTGGCCTCATAATTTTTCTTTTGTAATTTATTTGAGTCAGATTCAAATAAGGCTCAAACATATGATTGATTGGTAAGTATCTTAAATCCTCTATATCCTTTAGATTCCTCTCCATTTCTTTTTCTTTTGAAAATCTTCGGTTGAAGAATGTAGGTTATTTCAAGCTTTGTGATCTGGATTTTGCTGGCTGCATTTTCATGTTGTCACTTAGCAAGGTCTATCCCTGTTAGTGTTGATATTTTGGTAGATAGTGAGAGCTAAAGGCTCCAATTCAACTCGTTTTATTTTTGGGAGTGTAAGGGGGGACTACTGCCTAGCTGATGGTGTGCCCCTCTATGGGCCCTCAAAGTACAACACAGCCTTTCTGCTTGTCTTTCATAGTCCTTGGTAGCAACATTACTTGGGTTCTTTTTATTAAAAAACATATTAGCATATGTGTGTAATACATAATAAATACATGATTGTGGGGTACTGATTCATATACAAATTGAATTCTGATCATTTTTACTTTCTAAGCCCCACCCCGCCCTCTCATCCTCCTCTCTCCTTATCCTCTGATCCCCTTCCCATTTCTGCGAACCTCTCTCCCTGTTTCTGTCATCTTTCTTTTATTTTGCTATGTAAATTATTTATACATTGGGTTCTTCCTATGAGAGAAACCATGCTGTTTTTAAACTTCTGTGTCCGATTTATTTCACTTAACATTATGGGCCCAAGGTGCATCCATTTTCCCTCAAATGACTCATATTTTTCTTTCTTTATGACTGAGTAGTATTCTATTGTGTACAAATACTACATTTTCTTTATACATTCATCCGTTGATGGGCATATAAGCTGCTTCCAAGATTTACCTATTTACTTATTCAGCAATTTTACCAAATAGGGATATTCTCCTGTGATTGTTTCAGTTATTGGCTATAATACATTCATAAAGAGGGCATGTGCAAATATTCCCAATTGTATAATCTATTCTAAAAGATTTTGAAAATCACTTTCATAAATTTTACATCTGTATCTTTTTTTTTTTTTTTTTTGTGGGTACTGAGGGTCGACCTCAGGACCTCGCGCGCCAGCAGGCGCCCGTGCCGCTGAGCGATGTCACCAGCCCTTTTTTCGTATGTGGGATCCAGGAGTCGAACTCAGGCCCTCGCGCTTGCCAGGCAGGCACTTACACCCCTGAGCCATCTCACCGGCCCCCTGTATCTTTCTCTCATGCTAAAAACCTTCTGCTCAGGGACACTAGTTTAATTATTCTTTGCTTCTATCTAACCCTATATATACAACATTGTCTCAGAATAACAATACTACCACAAGTACTGTGATTACTGCAAATTACTTAAATATTATGTAGTTCTTTTTGTCCTTAAAACTACATCTCATACATGTCACATGGTCAAATTGCTTGTTCAAATTACTTGAAATATTTCTCTCTTCTCTGTCTCTCTCTTTCTCTCTCTCTCTGCAAGCATTTTTCTTTTTTCTTTTTCCTTCTTTCTTTTCTTTCTTTTTTATTGCTAGGCCTCACACATGCAAGGCAAGTGCTCTATCACTGACCTGCATGTCCAGCCCTCTCAGCAAATATTTTTAAATGGCTCTCATGCAGCCCTCATATCTTTTCAAAATCAGTCATCTTTTTTCTTTCAAAAACATCTTTATATTACATATTATAGGATTCTACTTCTACTCCATCATCATAGATTTGTGTGTGTGTGTGTGTGTGTGTGTGTGTGAGCATGTTTTGGTTTATATTTTCTGTGCTGTCACTGGTGGTTAGAAAATATTACTACGAGGTGCATTTCTGTAGCTTGTAAATGCAGTAGATGGAGGCTAGCAAAAATATTTGTTCTAACAACCAGATGCACTGGAAATATATATTCTGTTTTTATTATTTGTGATGTGGGGATTGAACCTAGGGCCTTGCACACGCTAGGCAAGTGTTCCACCATTGACCTGCACTCCCTCCCAACCTCGTGTTCCATTTTGCAGGGATGAAACTAATCCACTAGATCTGTACACGACAGCCTATAATTATTTTCCCTAACACACCTACTTTAGAAAACACTGTGTTAAATTTGCCATCCATTATTAGTTTGAAAGATGCAGAAAACAGGACTCGAAACATTTCTAACTGTAGAATTTGGTCCAAGAGAATGAAAGATTAAAGAGATCTGTACTGATCAAACCTGATTCATTCTGGACAAGTAAAAGGGAATGTGCACTGAACAAATCATTTAAACTAGTTGTACGCACTAATGAGCACTGAATTTGTTCTGTCCTCCCAAGACTTAAGAACTAGGAGCTACTACAGGCTGTTCAATAAAGGCATCAATTTAACATGTAACAAAAGGGAACATAAAGGGAAGAAACAAGAAATTGTAAATCCCACAGAAAAAAAGGTAAATTGGTAATGATTTTATTCATTTAACAATTCATTGAGCTCCTCTTAAGTCGCTCAACTGGAGATAATAAATATGAAAATGTTACCTATTTTGCCCAGTAGAAGGTCATAGTCAAATTAGGAAATAGCTGATTTTATGTTTTATCTAACAGAGTAACAGAGGTATGCACAAAGTCTGCAAGTAGATTTAAGCATGTTGATGTTGTTATAATCTTTGGTTTGATCACATGGGCCTCATATTCCTAATGTGGAAATAAACACATGTAGAAATTAAGTGAAGATATGGGAGAGGATTTCTTTGCAGGCAAATGAATGATTTCCACAAAAATTGCTTTCCATTACTTCTGAGAATTCTTAACAGGTACTTCCAAAGTCAAGTCACTCAGGACATACGGGTTTGAACAAACTGAAAAAGGTTTCTTGACTGCAGGACTTTTCAGACACTTTATTACCCTAGCATGCTTTGAGAATGGACAAGAGAGAGATGTGAATAGTCACCATTCGTTTGCAGAAAGTGTTTTTTTTTTGTTTTGTTTTGTTTTGTTTTTAACCAAGATTGAGTAGTAAATGATCAGAAAATTCAATCACTTGATTGGGAGGAAGGGATAAAAATGGAAGGGAGGACTTTATCAGCTCATGTAACTCCCAGATGGAATGCCTCACTCAATCCAGGGGTAGTACGGGTTTCCTGGAAACCCGTACTATCAGTTCTTTTCATCACTCTTCGTAGCTCTTTTCTTTCACTTGCTGACTTCATTCTCAAACAAGCCTCTGCTCTTGGTTGCAAAACACCTGTTGTCAGTAGTTCCTGGTTTGCACTTAATGGATAAATGAAACCCTTTGCATTGGTATGCCAATTGGTTTAGCATAGTTCTGAGTGTGGATAATGGGAAGGCCCACCCTGCGTGTGGGCTGCTGCTGCTGCTTTCTGCCTGCCCTGCCATGGACTGTTTCTCTTCTATGATGCCCCTCTGCCGTGCTGCCCTGCCTTGGGGCCAGCTGACTATGGACTGAAACCTCTACAAACTGAGCTAAAATAAACATTCCCTTCCTTAATGGTATTGGATATTTTGTTCCAGCAAAGAAAAAGTAACTAAGACACCCAGAAAGATTATTGGAGTACACTGTCTTCTTGAGTTCTTCTTGGCATTTCCTGCATTCTGTTGTTTCCTGATCACTAAACCATGGCTTCCTTTGTGGATACTCTGGGAAAGTGATTTAAGTGACTTACAGGAGAGTAGTATGTAAGAGGGAGCAAGAGTCCACACTGGAATGTAGTACCCCATTGCATCAGAAATCTCAGAGTCTGGGTGGGCATCCCTGTCATGGGTGTTTCATTGTCCGAGGAAAGGTAGCTGTGAATGAAAAGCCCTCAGCAGACAGCTGTCTAGAGGTGACAGCTGGTGTGCTTCCTGAGCCAGGCCAAGCTCCCATTGGTCAGAGTGGTAGTGGGTGGTCTGCAGGTGGTGGCTTGGCTTCCACTTGATTCCTGGTGCTGCTGCATACAATTGCTTCTTCTTCAGTTGGCTCCCAGTCTATCATTCTACCATAAGCTCTATATTCTGTACCCTTTAGGGCCTAGTCTTAGATAATTGAAAAAAAATTATGTCTGTGATGGTTTTTACCATTAGTAGTTTATTTTGATAAATTTGAAATCACAGACAAGTTGAAAGAATGGTATAATGAACATACATTTTAGTTATCCATGTTGACCAAAACTTAATATTTTTGTATAAACACACAGACATACACACTTTTCCCTCGAACTTGAAAGTACATCGCAGACATTGTGCAAATACACCCCTAAATATTTCAGGATGCATCTCCTGAAAGGGAGAAAACCATTCCTCTGTATAACCAAAATATCATCCTTACTTCTAGGAAAATTAATGACTTTATCAGATTTGCTGTCTATCAGTTTTGCTGATCTCCATCAGTTTTTTTTTTAAACATTTTCTCCTTCATACAACAAATGTTTACTTTGTATTTTTTCTACCCCAGATTGATGTCTTTTATCAATCTGTTTTGATATAGAACCCCAGATCACACATTGCTATTATTTGTTCCATCTTCTGCCTTCTGCCCCCTGAACCCCTGCATCTGGAAGAGCTTCCCTGTTTTGCTTGGGGACATGATGGGCTAGGGAGAGATGGGGGCCCATCCTTCATGTTGATGATTTTGTGAGGCCAGGCTGGTAGGTGGTAGAATAAATCACACTTTGGATTTGTTTGGTTGTTTTAGAATCGAGATAAGGAGTTTACATTTTTGGCTCCAAATGTACCCAGATAAGATTATGCCCTTTTCAGTGCTTCATGTCAGCTGGTATAATATCAGAAGTTCCATTTTATTTGATTATGTAAATTTATTCATTTGTTTAGCGGAGGTGATATCTCTAAATTTCTTTATTATAAAGATGGAGATTATTTTCATAATTCATAGTGATAATTAATCTCAGAGGTGATATTTTGAGACACGTGAACACCCTATTTCTTCTCAACCTCTCCCCAGGGTTTTAATATTTATTGATGATTCCTGTTTAAGTTGACCATTACATCAGTGATTACCGGATGAGTTTCTAATTCTGGGATACCTTCCTCATTTGATTTCATGGATTTTTTTCAAATGTTTACTTTGTATTTTTCCTACTCCAGACCTAGAGAGAGATTTTTCTCCATTAGGTGGTTTCATTTGATGTCAAGTGAATGGTATTTAAAAATCAAGATACTGGTGTTATTCTAAGCCCATTTTTGGTGGACAGAACCAACAGTAGAGTCACCCTGAGTATCCTTGAGGGACTGGTGCTAGTACTCACAGAGATCAAAGTCTCTAGATGCCCAAGTCCCTAAAATGAAATAGCATAGTATTTGTATGTAAACTACACAATCCACCTACGTACTTTAAATCATCTTTTGATTACTTGTAATACCCGTAACAATGAAAATGCTGTGTAAATAGTTGTCATAATGTGTTGTTGAAAGAATAATGCAAAGAAAAAGCCTGTACATAGTCAGTACAACATAACATTTTTTGCCAAATATTTTTGATCTGCAGATGGTTGAATCTATTAATACAGAATGCACAAACAAAAGGGGCTGACTATATAATCCATAGTTTAGTGATACCCCCAATTCCAAACCAGTATCACAGGTTCTTCCTTTTGCTGACCATTTCATATTTGTGTCCCTTCCTCCTACAGTGAGAATCATGGTTTTCAAAATATTAATAAATTTGCCATCAAAAAACACAAAACTAGTAAAACTACTACACTGTTATCAACACGAACATTTTCACCTACTTTAGTGAAATTCAACATTTCTTTTTGCCCTTAGATTATGTTCAACTAAGGCAGTACAGACAGAATACCTGGTTCAAAGTTTGTGCGAATAGGTATTTTTTTCCCCCATGTTTATATCATTAATTTAGGTTAGGGTAATTTGTTTCTGTTTTGTTCAGTTTTAGAGTTCCCTCCCCCATCTCTCTATATGTAATTTTATTAATGTAGTTGATTTTATTTTGAAATATATAAAATGTTAAGACTCGTACGAATATATAAAATATCACATATGCATTTTTTTCTGTTTTGCTTTTATCACTTAATATTTCCCAGAAATCACTCCCAATTAGTAAATAGTGATCCTTATTCTTTTTCCCAGCTGTGCTGTGGTAGTTACCGTAATTTATTTAACTGAACACCAATGGGCAGTTAGATTGTTTCTAATATTTTGTTATTACAAATATCTCCAAACGGAATAACTTATTGTTGTGCTTCATGTCCGGATGTCTCCCCAAAGCCTCATGTGGTCATGGGGCTTTTTTGGAGGTGGCTGGATATAGAGTGTGTGATGCCAGGATCAAGGGTGTGTGATTAGTAAATCAGTCCACTGATTGGTTTGACATAGTTCTGGCTGGGAATAAAGGTGTGAGTGCTACACCAGTCCTGGGACTGGTAGCCTGCATACAAGGTGAGGGACAGAAAGAGTCTTGTCTCCTCCTCTCTTGTTGCTTTTGCTGTCTTCCACCACAAGGAACTGTTGCCCTTCTGCCATGTGCCACCCTGCCTTGGAGCCAGGTGATTATGGACTGAAACCTCTACAAACTGTGAGCTAAATAAACCTTTCCTCCTTTAACTTTGGGTGTCAGGTATTTTGTCTCAGCAACGAGAAAATTAACTAAGACACCTGTGTGCATATTTTTTGTTGTTGGAGATATAGTTTCAGAATAAATTCTTGCCAATAGGGTGTTCAGTCAAAAACTAGAAATAAACAAAGTCATATTTGATATTACCAAATCTCTTTCACTAGGACTAGAACAGCTTACTTTTCCAACATCCATGGTGGAGAGCACCTTAGCTCCCTCACCTGGCTGTCTTGTCAGTTTTTTAATTTTGATTAACTTGGTAGATGAGAAGTAGTAGCTCAGTGTTTTAACTGACACTGCAGCCATGGCACTGCTTTGCCCCAACCAACCCTTTCCTCTGGGGCATTTGTTTTACTTTCTTTTTGATGTACCATAAAGGAGGAAACGCTAAAAAAACTGATGAAGACTTCTCAAAATAACACAAAAGCCTACTTAAAAAGTACCCTACTTTCAAATTTGAGAGGCAAAAAAAAAAAAAAAAGGAAAGATTAATGCCAGGGATGAATCATTGCTTTTGAAAAGAATCCATGAATTCATACTGATATTTCAAAAGGAAGGGGAATGAAGACGGGATTATAGAATTAGGAATTAGATTTTGCCTTGTGAGACATATCTAATGCACATTCAATTTAGTAAAGAAGTTTAAACTCATTTATGTTTACAGGTATGACCAATAAATTTAATTTCAATTCTGTCACATTAGTTTATGGTGTCTAAACAGATAGTCCCTGATTACTTTTGTCCGATTTAGAAGTTTTCAGCTTCGCAATGATGTCATACTACATACAGTGATATAATACAGCATTCAGTAGAAACCGTTCTTTGAATTTTGAATTTTGATCTTTTCCCTACCAGTGTCCAGTAGGATATACTGTTGCGATGCTGGGCAGCAGAAGCAAGTCACAGTCTCTAAACAGACACAGAGTCATAGAGGGGAAACAACCAAGGTGCTACAGGGTGCCGTGTTGCTCATCTAAGATGCTTGGGAGGTTAGGTGTATCTAATGAATTCTAAACCTGTGATATTTTCAACTTTACAGTGGGTGTGTTGGGACATAGCCTCATTGTAAGCTGAGAAGAATCTGTACAAGTGTGATCAAAATATACAGTGAGTGTTTATAGTTTTTAGAATGTATTACTGGGCTGGTGATATAGCTCAGCTGCATAAGCACCTGCCTGGCAAGCGCGAGGTCCTGAGTTCAGTTCCCGGTACCCACATAAAGAAAAAAATAAAAAAGTATTACAATAAATGACACATTGCCATTAATTCCTCTCAAAATCCTCCCCCACTTTGAACACATTATCTCATAATTGTTGCCACTTTCTGAAGCAGTTCTTCAAATTCTCTTTCATAGTGTTTTTATAAGGTGTGATCAAAAATACATTGACTGCTACTGCCAAGTACCATCCAAGAGAAAAGCAGGTGCATAAAAATATTACTCCACCTTATTCACTGCATTTGGTGACATCTAGCTGTTCCTCAAAGTGAAAATGACCATGAAAGGTAAACATTTTGAATCAAATCATAATATCGAGCCAGCCACAATAGGGCAGCTAAGGATACTTTTTTCTTTGCTCCTTTGAAACTATTTCTTCTGATCCTGGAGAAATTTTTGTATTATTATTTTAGTAGTTACTACAAGTAAATTTATATACCTTTAGTTCTTTTTTCTTTATTTAGGCATCTATTTTTAGTTTGGTATGTTTAAATTTTATCGTTTAACTCATATCTGTGTAATACCTTATTCTATTTTACCATTTCTCTTTTCTCCTTCCATTTTAAATTCATTATCATATATCTAGTTTCACTGTGACATGTGACATGTGTAATTACTCTTCTTTTACCCTGGCTTTCGCCTTTTGTTTTAATCTTAGCTTTACAGTTCAGTGTATTTCATGTTCACCGTCAGTTCTTTGGCTGTTGTAGCTTCCTGGAGCGAAGCGCACCCTCTCCTACAGGCGGTGCCCCAGCGTGGACCAGCCCTGGTCTGTGCTCTGCTGCACCTGGGCTGCACGGCAGGTGGTGAGCGCCTGCGAGCAAGCTGAATTTCCTCTGTATCTGCAGCCCTCCCCATCTCTCCACCTCCTGACACATCAGTGGGGGCGTAAGATTCTCATAGGGGTGCGAAACCTACTGTCAACCTTGCGTGGGAGAGATCTAGGTTGCCTGCTCCTTATGAAAGTCATCATTTTGATGATCTGAGATGTAGCTGGGGTGGTGATGCTAGTCTGGGAGATGTAATTACTATGTATTGTGAACATATTTCAAAGGAACTAAAAAGAAAATCCCCCTCCTCCCTTCCATGGAAAAATCATCTTCCACAAAACTAGTCCCCAGTGCCAAAAAGGAAGGGGACCGCTGCACTGCTGGATTACCTAGAGGGGCTTAAAAGTGCAGTCCTCCCTGAGTTCTTAATTGTACAAAATGTTTTCCTAATGCCTCGATGTTTGAAGGGTCGCTTTGTTTTGTTTGTTTGTTTTGCACCTTGAAAGTTAACTTTTTTTTTTTTTAATCTGGAGGGCAAGGGATATTTTTCCTGAAAGGATACTATAAAAAATTAGACCCACATGCTAGCATATTTAATCTTCTTTGTCCATTTTCTTTATTACTTACTTCTCTTGGATACTTTTACCTTGTGTCATTTGCTTTTTTTCTCTTTCTTGTAATTATGCTTTTTTTCAGTGCTCCTTGTAGTTTTTTCACTTGGATCGATTCTCTCTTAGGCACTTGGTAATTCAGTATTTATTTCTAGCATAATTTATTCTTTAGTTTTTTTTTTTTTTTTTTTTTAATATGTGGGTACTGGGAGTCAAACCCAGGACCTTGCACTTGCCAGGCAGGTGCTTATGTTGCTGAGCTATATAACCAGCCCTATTCTTTAGTTTATTTCCAGGGTTAAGTCAACTCTAGTTTCACATCTTTCTAGTTTTTTTCTATCCATGTATGTTAAATTTCCCAATTAATCTGTATTTCCATATATTCAGATTCTATTACACTATATTGCGCTGAGGTTCAGCTATTGTGTTATATTTTTTATTGCAGATTTTTTGCAGAATTTTTCTCAGCCACAATATTTTGATTCTCTTTTCATATTTTGTTCTTCTGGGAGCATTGAGCAACTATTTTATCTGCTGGTCTCCATTCATTTTCAGATGGCTTATTTCCTAAGACCATTAATAGCAGTTGTGTGTAGAAAAATGTAAAGTTGGGGTGACTTATTAAGTCCTATAATTTAAGAGAGCACTAGTATTGTGGTACATTACAGTTCATGTGCTTTAAACAGTGTTTTTGGAGGGGTCAGAGGAGAATAGGTGGGCACCCGATTTTGTCGTTCTCTTTTGATTTCATAGGATATCTACCTCTTACTTCTTTCTGATCTTCTCCAATCAAGTCTTCAAGGGAATTCCCTGCCAAATTGCTCCCTCACCCCCAGAATTGCCTTGCTATAAATACCATCTCTGCCCCTTTGCTCTTTAACTTCTGTGCCGGTCTCAGATCTGTTCTCAGTATTGTCCCACTGAAGATGGGCCTTTCTCTTTAGGAGGTTATCTCATCTGTATTCCACCACCACCATTTGTTTCCTCTTTATTTCCACCTGGCTTTCTGCTATGGATGGGTCTCAGGGAATTGATTTGATTAGATTTGAGTATTTTTCTCTTACTTGTGTCTAACCTGAAGGTTGGTGTGTTTTCTTTCTCCTAGGTATGATGTTAAAAATATTTTTTTAAATTTCCCCTTGTTCTCCACATTGCATTTTATACCTACTATGATATCTTGGATGATGCTGAGCACAGAGTAAAAGTAAAATATCTGTTGAATTGAAATATTAATTTAATCACAAACTTGGTGATTATAATACATGTTATTTCCTAATGAGATGTGATAATATAAAAAAAGTTCATCACAATTCTGTTCAATCGCTATCCAAGTTAGATTAAAACATTTATTTTTGTGAGTTATATAAACTGATATTATGCTTAATAATAGATTTCTTCATGTTTGCATTTTTTAATAACCTTTACATATCTATCTACCTTAAACTTTCTGTCATGTTGTAGAGTAGCTCTATAAAAAATATAGATTGTTTGTGGTTAAATAAGGGTAATGAAAGCTAGACAGATAGAATATGGATGTGCGACTGTTCAATCCTGATCTGTCAACCTCACTGGGTGAAGAACCACCTAGCAGATCCGTAGAGCACCCTCCTGGTTGTGTCTATGTGGATCAAGGAAGTGTGGCCTTGGGTATTATGTATGGTCCCTCATGCATTCCTCTCTGGCACTGTTCTTTTGCTCTGCTTCCCTGCTGCCATGAACTGAGGAGCTTTCCTCCATCATGTGCTTCTGCTTTGATGTGTTTGCCTTGGAGCTATCCAAACAGGGACTGAATCCCCTGAACCATGAGCCAAATTAAAACTCTCTTCCTTTAAATTGTGGTGTCAGGTATTATGTTCCAGTGATGGAGAAGATGACTAATAACAATTTTACAAAAGCTAATGAGCTAATGACCTACTTCATACAATGCCTTTTTTCTATCCTATAACCACACCTCATTATTTCCTGCTAATAATTTGAGGTTTATGTTTGTATGGTTGAAGTGGTGATCACTTAATTTCAAAGAACATGAGACCCTCCCAATCCCTATAGGACAAACTGTGAATGGTCTAAGCCAGTCATGCGACTCCTACGCTCTTTGCCAGTCATGGAGACCCAATTTTAGCCAAGGGACATTTACAAATGGGGTTGACACTGAGGGGTTTCTTTCTTTCATGACTTCTGTGACTTCTTTCTTTTTGCTTGGGATGCTGGTGAGGATATAATATGAGGTGCAGTGGCAGTCTTCTTAAAACCAAGAAGTCTTTTCAGAACACAAAAAGCTAGCAGCTAAGCATGGTGCCTAAGAAGTTAGTAAGAATCTTGTTTGTGAATAATGTCATCGAATTGAAATAATCTACTTTCAGATTTCTTAGGTGATAACTTAAGGGCTTTTTGCACTGTAGTGAGCTTTCTTTTCCTTGAAGCTCAAAATATTCCAAACTAATACAAAACTTTCAGTAGATGTTAACTTCAAGAATCTAGAGGTTAAAGCCATCCTTTTAAGAAAATTTTATTTTTTCTTTAAGTTAAAATTTTTAGGGTACTGTGATCTATCAACTTAATGTTCGCTATGCCCTTTCTTCCCTTTTACGGAAAGAGAGGGAGTTGCAGATTGAAATGAAAAAGGTGTACATTTTTTGCTAGGGCAGCTAAATACCTATTCGTATTACTGAAACTCCTACTCAACATTTTTCTCTACTTTTTTCCATTTTGGAAAGTCAGCAGTGAAAACATAATGAGACAGGAGGATGATTTGAACCATGATCGTCTGTAAAGTCTTTATATTAGCCATGCTTGCTAATTATATAGAAAAGACAACAGATGCATGGAAAACTGCACCCTAAAATATGTATGAGGGGCTGGTGAGTGCAGCTGTGGTAAGCTGCTACCCTAGTGTTGAATTTAATTGCGTTAACAGTATTCCTTTCATTAGTGAGTGGAATGAAATGTGGCTTGGGTTACTCGAGTAATGTTCCAGCTTACCTGGCATATGCTACTATTGGAGTTAGGAGTTACCTTGGGGAAAGCTTAATGTCCTCAACCAGTAGGCAAAGAAGAGCCACTAAGTTTGGATATTTACTTTTCTGGAATTATTATTTTTCTCTCACAGAAGAAATTCTGTTGACTGCTATTAAAGCAAGCTGCTTGGTTAGATTCTTGAAAGGCTTTGACTTTTTTTATTAATAAGAAAAACTTTTGCAATTACGCTTGCTAGTGTAGGGTAAAAATGGCTTTGCTTTCTGCTCATTATACTCCAGTGTCCAGAGAGAATCTCACCAGGCTGAAGAGGTGTTCTTCCCTGTAGGTACTTTTACTAGTGGCTAATCAGTCCTATTATGGAATCTTTCATCTTTTCCAAAGCCTCTGCTTTGTGCTGCTGTAGAAGTCCTGGACATATTATTGGCCTGTCCAAGCAAGATGTTTTATTTGCTTTGCAAGCAACTTTGTAGGTTTTTTACTACCTTACATCTTCAAAGCAAAGATGTCAGATAGATTCAGACAATTATTTTTACTCAGTCTAGAATGAATTTGCATCTTCAAAGCAAAGATGTCAGATAGATTCAGACAATTATTTTTACTCAGTCTAGAACGAATAATATCGAAGCAGCCTTTTTAGTGGCTATATGAGTTGATTTTGCTGATGGTCAGAGGTTGAGATTGTTTTTGCTTTGCCTCTGAGTAGTTTTATTTTTCTATAGATACATCGCAGTAATAACAGATACCACAATCTTTATTCCTGTGGGGTTTTTTCTTGGTCTTGAGAAATTTCCTGTTTTCAAATTTTTATTTGAAATGTGAAAGTGTTGTTTTCTTTTTTAATTTTAAATGACGATAGGTCTGGAACCTCAGATTTGCTCTAACTTGCCCTTCCAAGGCTGGGGTTTATTGCCTGATACCCATAAAAGCCACTGTTCAAAATGAAGTTTCTGTGAACAGTGAGTAAAAGTCAGCTCAATAATAGCAAAATTGTGAAGAGCTCAGGGTATAAATTCAATAACTCATTTCTCTTAATATTACCCAAGGTCTTCTTTTAGAATTTCTTTTATAATTATTACTGTGATCTCTAATTATATTGTTTACTTGGCTACTTATTTATTACCAATATACCCCAATTTGAATATAAAGCTTGTGAATGTGAGAGCATGGGTTTTCTCATTCCCTGATGTGGACACATCATTAAGTATTGATTGGAAAAATATGACACACACACAAACACACACAAGTGTGTAAATAAATGTTTTGGCAGTTAACGGATATAGAGTAACTGCACAGCACTGCCCTTCCTCTAGCTGTTACGAGATAAATTACTACACAGTAAATATACTAGTAATCCCTGACTTAAAATCAGTCAACTTAACGATTTCTCAAGTTTATGATGGTCCAAAGCAATGTGCACTTGGTAGAAATTATACTTCTGATTTTGGATTTTGATCTTTTCCTGGCTAGCGGTATTTGCTGGTGTGCCGCCTCACAACACAGCGAGTCTCAGCCCATAGAGAAAACAACCAACACTCTCGGGGGAACTGTGTCGTGCTCAACTCTGATGTTTAGTAGATTCAGTGTATTAAATGTATTTTAAATGTATAATATTTTCAACATATGGTGGGGTAGCTGGGGAAACCCCATGGTAAGTCGAGGAATGTCCATATATCCTTCACTGGGACTTGCAGTTAACTCGCCCATGACAAACACACGTTAACTAAATCCTATAATAAGTTCGACAGTTCTCCCTCCAGGTGGCCGTGTGCATGAAAAAGCCACATTAACTTCCATGCCAGTCAAGCCTTCCAATGGCGTTAGCCCCAGCGACATCAGTCTACAACTTCAAGGTCAGCTCCAAGTGAGAACCACACAGCTTTGTGTACTCAGCTCACAGAACTGTGAGTGATACCAGTAAAGTCTTGTTCCCAGTCATTAAGTTTTAGAGTCAGTGCTTTGTGCAATAGAAAAAAAAAAAGAAAAAATGAACAGGTAAATTTCAACTATTGTTCATAACTAATTACTCTCCTTTTATGAGCAACACACTGTTACTTTAGCCACTGAATGTATGCTATACATTTTCTTTGATTATATGAAAACAAAAACTAGTTATATCTGAAAGATTTATCTTATTCACAAAAAAATAATTGTGGGTGTCAGGTGAGCTAGTGTGTTGGAAAGAAAGCAAAGTCGAATTCAGATTTTGTTTGCAACTAATTATTGCTCACGTGAGCTCTGACTACCTCTCCTCTTCTGATATGATTGCTTGATATGGTTGAAGAATAAGAATGTTGGCACATGGACAGTATTATTCCCTATTTTTACAGCTTCTGTTTCACAATTGTTACAGATTTCTTGTAGAAATAAATCTATTTGTGGCAATAGCTTGTTAGAGGACATGGTAAGAACACTTCAGGACCTTCAGAATATTCAGCAAGTTGAGTTAGTAATCACATAGGACGAAAGACAAGGAAAGTAAACAACAAAACAAAACAAAAAAAGCCTCAAAACTTAGAAAAACCTATTTGAAATTCTACATTGTCTTTATTTTAGTATATAATTCTAATGTAATAATAGATCTTTCTTGTCTTTTAAGAATAACTACTTGAGTCCCTTTTTATGAGATAAAAATTGGGGAACATTTTTTTTTCCTTTATATGGGTACCGGAACAGAACTCAGGACCTCGCGCTTGCCAGGCAGGCGCTTATGCCACTGAGCTATCTTGCTGGCCCTGGGGAACATTATCAATGCTCAGTAAGAAAGTCCTGCTCCTCTGTGTGTTGCGTTTAAACAGGTTAAGCTTCTGTTCTCTTCGGAAAGTTTAAATCTTTATTCTTGAAAAACATACGGCTTTCTACTAGTGACAGAAACATCACTTGAATATGTACAGCTTCACTGTTGGGTACATCTGATTTTCTCTTCTTCTCTCTGAGTTCTCTTCCTTCCTCTACGTGCCATGTGTCTGACTTGGCTTGGACTAAAGATACCTCTGAGAGGCTCTACACTATTAGAGTCTATTAGATTGAAGGGCTGACATAGTGAAGTTAAAGTAGCTTTTACTGTTCAGAAGTTATAGAGTCCTGAAGAGATGTGCGGCTTTCAATAGGAATTTAAAAGAAATGGAAATGTAAACCTGTGTGTCTTATTTTTCCATTTATTTGTCTCTATTCTCTGTCCAGCCAGCCAGAGAGACAGACAGACAGACAGCCACCCACCCATCCATCCATGTAGCAGAGAATGATTACGTTGTCAAAACCTGTCTGTAGAACGATTGAAGGTTTTGTAGAATGGTGCATAGGTATATTCCTATTCATTATTATTTGTTCAACTGAAAAATGAATCAGCTGCCTGTGCCATTATGATCCATTAAGAATGCTGTCATTTATGAGTATAAATGGAGAACAATGACATATTAATAAAATTGTACTCAAATATTTTTAAATGATATTCAAATCACCCTCCTAAATCTTTTAAATGTCTCCAACATGAGAAAAATTTGGTTTCCATCTTGTTTTCCTTTTGTGGCTCTGAAAAAAATAAAAGTAGTGTGGCAATTGAGTTCTAAAGCCAGTTGGTTGTACTTATCCAAGCCATGTTGCATTCTACTCATTTTAAAGAAAGGAAAAAGTCCTCCATTCTTTTATTTATTTATTTATTTATTTTTTTGTGGGTACCGGGGGTCGACTTTAGGACCTCATGCGTCAGCAGGTGCCCGTGCTGCTGAGCGATATCACCGGCCCTTTTCTCGTATGTGGGTACTGGGAGTCGAACTCAGGACCTCACGCTTGCCAGGCAGGCGCTTGTGCCACTGAGCTATCTCACCGGTCCAAAAGTCCTCCATTCTGTTGGCACCACTTCTGAGCTCTGGGTGAATAAAGGGCACCCAGGAGTTCCTGAGCAGATGTATGCAGAGAGGAAAAAGAAGCTGAAGGGTTTTATGCAAGCAGAATTTTATAAACAGTGCAAACAAAGAAATTACATTTTGGAAAAGAATGAGCATTTCTTCTTGCTAATGTTCTCATAATTATTAAATAATGCAACTCTATTCCTTTTAAAATTCATTTTCATGAGCTCCAGCGTGGAAATTGTCTTTTGGCTTACAGGCACTTAAAGAAAACATTTTAATTGAGATCATGCCTAAGCAAGCACAATTTACTAATTTACTAATTGTACTATGTGGGGGACAGAGTAGTATATTTAAAAAAATCTGCTTCTTGATTTTGATTCATAGTCAGCCAGGAAGAAAGTCATTTGGTGAAACTAAGTTTCTCTTCAACTCATAAATAAATAGAATTTGCTGCATGACCTAGAATGGAAGGTCATGTTCAAGTTGAGCCTTTTACCAAAAATCAGAAAAGAGTTGAGAAATGTTCCTTTCCACCATACACCTTGCTGTTCCAAAGAAAACAGACTTCTGTGTCCCTGGCCTCTTCTGCCAAGAAACATTTCTCACCAGGCCTAGAGGGGCCGTAGTTTACCCTACCACTATCTCCTATCTCTTGCCTCTTTCTTCCAGGACTGCTTGAAAATCATTAGTGGCACATTAGAACAATGAGCACCCCTCAAACAAATGTCTTCTTCTCTTCTTGTATAGTTCCCTATAAAAGCTTTCTTTTGTCCCTACTTATTTCCTATGTTCTTTCATGCATTATTTCATCAGCAAAGCTAAATAAGCAGTGCCCTATTTTGAGGCAATGTGTGGAAGGTGAAGATTTCTAGCTCTCATTTGTACCTTTTCTATTATCTGCATTACAGATACATCCATTATCCTGTCCTATATTTTATCTCAGAATCCACTTCTGCCTTTACTCTTAATATTCTCTTTGTGTGAGAGTTCTCCAAAGAAACAGAGTACACACAAGCACACACACACATGCACGTGCACACACACACACACACACACAGAGTGGGGGAGGGAATTATTATGAGGGATTTGCTCCTGTGATTACAGAGACTGAGAAGGTTCATATTCTGCTGTCTGTAAGGTGGAGCCCTAGGACAGAAAGCCAGTGATGCAGTTCTGCTCCAAGCCTCAAGGCCTGGGAACTGTGGGAGCCAATGCTATAAGTCCTAATCTAAGTCTGAAGGCCTGAGAATCAAGAAATGATGTCCAAGCTCAGGAAGAAATAGATAGCCTAGTTCAAGCACAAAGCAAATTAAATTCACCTTCCTCTGACTTTTTGTTATATTTGGGCCCTCAGTGGATTGGATGATGCCCACCGACATTGGTAAGGCCAGACTTCTTTACTTAGTCTATTCAAAGGGTTCTCTCTTCTTCTCTCAAAGACACACTGGTAAGTAATATTTACAACTGTTGAGGCATCTCTTAACCCTATCAAGTGGACACATGAAATTAACCATTGTACCCTTTAAATAAAGATCAATTCATGACTTACTGAGTATTCTTACTGTGAACCCTCCAGATTCTAAAGATCTATAATACAGGATCCATTACAAGTGGCTTGTCATTTCACTGGGAAGATGAAACACACATGTAATCAGGTTAGGCTGTGATGAGTGTTGGATGGGTGAGCAGAAAAGCATGGGCCTCCCATGAAAGGACCGTTCTGCCCATGCACAGGGATCTGAGAATTTGCATTAGAATCATCTGTGTCACGTTTGACTGTCCTCATGGCCCTTCCTCCCCACTTGCTCAGCCAACTCTTCTAAGATGAGCCATGTCAACCCAATGCATGATATTCTCCTGCCTTTCTAGATTGGCCAATTTCCCTCAAGCTGATAACCTCACATGCATAATAATTTACTGTATAATAAACCCTTTGTACCTCTCTGGTCTCATCTCTTTCCATTTTTCTCATCCCCCACCTCACCTCTCTCAACCTGCATCCTCCAGCAGTACTGAATGTTTTCAGCTCCCCTAATACTCCAGTCTCTCATTGATTATTCCGTGACTTTACCAGGGTGGAACACCCTCTTCACCCCCCACTCACCTTTTAGTGAGTCAAATCATGTTCAAGGGCTCAGTTTCACTGCCATTTCTCACAGGCGCTTTCCACCTTCCCACACTGCCCCTGATGAGGCTCCACATCTCCACAGTACCCTGACAACTCCTATACTAACATTAGCACGCATTTCTGTAATTATTTGTTTGTCTGTGACATAGACTAGAGCTCAAGGAGTCGAGAACAGGGACAGTGTATGGCCAGCATAGGGACCTGCATTTGGTAAATCAGAAGGAGAAATGACAATAGAGAAGGAGGGAGTAGTTTCACACCCAGAGTTTAAAACTTGCTTCCATTTTTGGACCTGAGGCACTTGAGAATTATGTAAACCTGGCAGGTGCACAGGACTATCATATAAAAGGTGAGTTTGTTTTTAGTGCCACAGAAATGCCCTCTAGATTTTAAGAGATGTAATATAGCGAAAACCCACTCTCCAAACACTAATATGAGGCAAACAAGGATTCCTTAGAGAGAAAGATGAGCTTGTTGGTTTATTGGTTTGTTTTGTTAAGTGCTTTTTTTTTATTTTAAAGAGGAAAAAATAGAACAAAATTTCAAAACAACATAATAGGGTAACAATGGTTAATACATTATGTATTGTTATTTTTAAATTAGTTACTCAGGGTACAAGATATCAGCATTCAATTGTCCAAACATTATTAGCACAAACCTTTCTTTTCAATGAACTAAGCAAAATTAGTAGTGTATCTATCTTAACTACTATATATATATATATATATATATATATACATACACATATATATATGTAATTTTTTTCTTTTCGCTTCTTTCTATTCCCCATTCCCCCATCCCAGTTTTCTCTTTCCTTTTGAACAGTTTCTTCCTGTTTTACCATATCTATTGTACATTTTGGATCTTATTTACTCTTTCAGTTTCTCACACTGGGGAGACAATACGATGTTTACACATGTACATCCAGTTTATTTCACTTATGAGTATTTTCTCAAGTTGCATCCATTTACCGATAAAAGTCTCCAGTTTATCCTTCTTTATGGCTGAATAGTACTCCATTGTATAAAAAGACCACATCTTTTTTATCCATTCCTCGGCTGATGGGCATTTGGGTTGTTTCCAAGATCTGGCTATTACAAATTGTGCTGCTATAAACATGGGTGCACATATATCTCTGTGGTACGATGTTTTTAATTCTTCTGGGAAGATACCCAGAAGGGGAATAGCTGGGTCAAATGGGACCTCCAATCCTAGTTTTTGAGGAATCTCCACACTGATTTCCACAGTGGCTGTACCAGTCGACACTTCTACCAACTTGTTAAGTGCTTTTAAGAATGAGAATTTCTAATTCAAGACGGGTCAGTTGAAACATTCAAAGAAGATCACACAACGTACAAATGATAAATGTACACTTAACTAAATCTTAATATCATTTAGCTATCATTTTGCAGCTCTACTTTGTCTCCTTAATCCCCAACATAGTTGAATTAAAGAGCTGGATTTATTGAGTTTTCCTCTACACAGGTATATCTTGTATACCACAACTTCTCCTAACAGCCACTCTTTCTGATATTTCCTTGGTATTACAAAGGACACTCTTCAAATTATGTTAATTTGAGAAGTGATTCTTTGTCACATTGTATGGTAGTAGATGGAAATCATGGTTGTAGCAGAACTGGAATACTAAGATAAACATATGGAATAAAACAGAATGATTAAAGGGGGACAAAATGTTTGAGCAGTGTCCCAAAAGGCAATTGGACTTGTTCGCTGTTTGTGCACCCTAATCCCTGTCTCCTTCTTCCAGCTTAGACCTGAGATGCCAAATTGGAAATATTCAGGTTAACCCAGCTATCGGTTGCCCTTTCAAATTTTCCTAATCTAACTCTCCAAACAAAGAAAAAATCCATCATCTCATTTTTTGACAATACTCTATCTCTCCTTGTTCCTTTTTAAACTAAGCTTTTCGGAACACTGAAGACTCCTATGAATGAGCTGTCATCAACAACAGTGTGAGGATAATAGCAGCAACCATTTCTGTGTTCTTTATCTTCTGTGATCTGTATAGTGTTCTCTGTGCTCATACTACAGATGTGGTTTTAAGAATTTAGGTGACTTGACAAAATTGCCTAGCTGGAAAGAAGCAGAGGTGGATTTCTAACTTTCCCTTCCTGGTTGCCCTTAGCTCGTGTCCTAGGCTGCTACACTGAGTTTGGTGTTGATGAAACTTACTGGGCTCCCTTCGAATTTCTCGATGACTCACGCATTGAATAATCGTCTGATCTATTTTGGTTAGAGGCATGTTTATGACTTGAAATCATTGAACTGGCCTGTAAATATAGTAGTAAACATCTTAAAATGTAACTGAGCATAATTTAGTTTTTTTTTTTTTTTTTTGTACTGGGGGTCGACCTCAGGACCTCGCGCGCCAGCAGGCACCCGTGCCGCTGAGCGATATCACCGGCTCCTTTTTTCGTATGTGGGTTCCAGGAGTCGAACTCGGGCCGTCGCGCTTGCAAGGCAGGTGCTTATGCCGCTGAGCCATCTCACCGGCCCCCATAATTTAGATTTTTCAGAACTTGCAGCGACAGCTACATTTTTGGAGGGAGAGTATCTCTACTTCACACAGGATTAGGCAGCCTGGAGAGAAAAAGGTTAAAGAAAATCTTCAGCAAATAAATGCAAGAGGGAATAAAACTTTTATCTAAAAAGGCAAAGGGATACTAAGCTTAGGTACTTCCCAGTAGTCCCAAGCCCTGAGAAGCAGATGTCTAAGTGGATTCAAATAAGGAGATAAGGGGGAGATAAGGAGTGGTCATCAGACCTGCTAGAAGGGGTGACTTCATCAGAAACGGAGCAGGATGAAAATGATGGGCTGCTTCTAGGGGTGCACTGGACCCATCTTCTAACACCTCATGAAACCTTCTTATTGCATTTTCACAAATTTTGTGATTGTGGTAGTTTGAAACTGCCCGTAATGTGCATATTTACACCACGGAAATTGATATGCACCACAAATAGGGCTTTTTGTAGAAGACTTGCTTTACTCATCATTGGCAATTTAATAAAGTCATAAGTTTCCTGTTACTGAAAGAATCCAAATAGAAACTTGGTGTTTCCTAAAGATGTGTTGTAATAAATGGAATAAGGAAAAATTAGAAGATCTTTAAGGTCTTATTTAACTATATTCTACTTTATCACTTGACTTCACTGATCATAGTGCTAAGGCCAGCGTGACTTCTGTTATTTGATCACTGGAGTGGTTTTCTCTAACAACCACTCCTTAGCTACTCCTTATCTCCTTATTTGCACATGTTTGACCCTGCCTTACACTCTTTTCTGTTTCAGTTTTTAACTGAAGAGTTCCATACCCTTATGCTGTCTTGTTAGACTGCTTGGGTTTGAATCCAAATTCCACTATTGACCAGCTGCTCAAACTCTGGACGATTACCTAGGCTGATTAAATCTCATTTTCTTTACCTTTTAAAAGCATGTGATAAAAGTGCCCCACTCAAATGGTTGTTCTAAGTCTTAAATGATGCTATGCACACACAGCAATTAATACAATGTTTGGCCATGATTAAGAGCCTGGTAGATGTTAGTTATATTTCCACCTAAGGGAATATCATTTTAATTTTTTTTATTTATACAAACTCTTAGGCTCCACATTTTAAGAATTTCAAATATATGTGAAGACTTTATTAAATTGACTAGCTGTGTCCCTTAATTTGTCTCTAGAACAGACTTTTGTGCATTAAATTGTATTTTTTACTAACATATGGTCAGAGATGCAGTCTTATAATCCGTCGTATTAATAATAATGAACAACAGATGTCTTCAATGTTAGCAGATTATTGATAGCATATATGTGGTAGTCTAAAAGCTGGGAATGTAGCTTAATAGTAGATCAGTTGTCTAGTGTGTGCAAGGCCCTGGCTTCCATCCCTAGAACCACGAGAAAGGGTGGGGGTGGGCATGGGGGTTTGGAGGCATTCCATTGGAGGCCCTCAGAACTTAGAGAAGCTTAAAAAGAATGATGTTACATTTTCTTCTGCCCTAAGTCCAAAGAAAATGATGGTGAGAACATACCAAAGGTGTTTGTTCTGGGTATAAATGGTCTTTTCCTTGATCAAACACTGTGATGGGCTCATGAAGACACAAGAGGTGTGGATGCACCCATAGTGGTGTATAAGCAGAAAAGCTCAACCTTGGCATGGAAAAGGCCATTTCCTGAACTCACAGAACAGTCTATTTAAAATTGCATTCCTAAAAGGGTTAAAAACTTTCATGATAAGAAAGTGGGAGACCTTGGTGGTAACCATTGTTTCTGCACCATATTTTCTGTTTTTAGCGTCCAGCATTCTTTCTAAACAGTCCTCAGAATAGACTTAAGTGAAATACAGCACATTATTCAGAACTGAAGGTGCATTTGCTATATACGTTTACTCTAAGTTGCAAGTTTACTTATGGTGCATGTATTGTGCACATATGTCGTCTTCTTCAGCTTCAATATGCTGAACGTTTCTAACTAGCTCCTGTGGCAGGCCATGGGCCACATATGTGGTACAACTGCAGATGTTCATCTCTAGTTACAGGTCCAGCAGAGATCTCCTCCATGAGCTCAACTGTGACTGAGGGAATCATGCTCAGTATGTGTTCCTTTTGCCTTTGGATGCCGCTATAACATGGACTCCTGGCAAGCAAATAGGGCCCCATTAAAAGTCTCTTATAATCAGGCAGTTAAGGAAATAACTTATTCTCATCTTTGGTCGGTATTGAGTGGCGTAAGCATTTTTCCAGTCTTAACTCTCTGAATGTCTTAGGTATATGAAACAACTCTATCAGAAACACATTTGGAAGCCTAGATCACATTAAATGTGCTAAAAGTGTAAGGTTCCTGTTGACGACTTAGAGTTCTGATTTAAATGTTCTCTGACCTATTACTCATTTGCAAGAAATACTGTAGGCTTTGATTAATTTTTTTCCCTTTGACATTTTTGGCTACCTGCTATATTATAAATGAACGCATCATTTTCTATTTCCTCTCTACCTTCCCCTAATGCCATGGTGGTGGATATGAAAATGAAATAAAGAAAGAAAGCAAGCAAGCAAAAGAAAAGAAAAAAAAAAAGTAGCACCAGAATATTTAATGGTAAAGTCAGATTCAACAAAAGCAGAGGTGGAAAAAAGAAAACCAGTTGCTCCACTTTTAGCACACATGTTTTCCATAGACAGCTGGTTTTCTTCAATTTTCATGATTACAATTTCAGGCAGCACCCTCCATTCCAGGACACTTGTCCCATCTGTGGGTTACCCATTTCCTGTGGGTTTCCTTCCCCTGCCCACCCCTTGGCCACTCTAACATTACTCCGTGTCACAATTGATACCGCAGGTGGTCGGAGCAGGTTTTCAAAAGAAAATGAAACGGAAACCTGTCAAAGCTGCTTTGTGTTAAATTAAAATATTTGGTGAGGAGAGGCCTACACTGTTGGCCAGAATGAGACTTCTAAAAAAAAAAAGTAGGTATTTTGGAAATCTGCAGTATTTTTTTTTTTCATTATTATTTCCGTTAACCAAGCATTAGCTGGCTGGTATCTCTGAAGAGGTCAGAGCAGGAAGCATGCTAGCAGTTTTGAACTTGGAAATGAAGTTGAAAGTATGCTCTCATTTCCAGTGTGGATTAACCTAATGCTTCTGAGGTCCTAGATGAGACTTAATTTAAGTCAATCAAAGAGACAAAACTCACACCTGAGATTCAACAGTAATTTTAGGTAGGAGTCAACAGCAGCTCAGCAGAATTCAGTGAGGAATTGAATTGTATAGGACAAATTGGTGTGTGTGTGTGTGTGTGTGTGTGTGTGTGTGTGTGTGTGTGTTCCTAAGTTGAGGGAAGGGAAAAAGGCAAGTAAAGTGAAGAAGGCTTTGGGGGAGGGTCTAAATCCAGAGCTGTGCCTGGAAAACTGGAGAATGGAGGTAAAATAGGATTGGATCAGCACAGTAGAGTACTAGCGTGTGTATGGGCAGGGCCTCAAGTGTCAGGAAGAAGTCAGGAGGCGGGAAAAAGGTGCAAATGTTCCATAAAATACAGGCAGGCCCTTATCGTCTACGAAATTGACATCTCTCATGAACAAGTGGTGCATTCTTAGAAAGGATTTTTGAAACTATTTAAATATATTTGCAACATTCAACAAAAAGCAGTGTCACTTAGGGAATAAATTCATGAACACATGCATGTCAAGGGGTATTGGAGATCTCCATCACTGGTTAGCATTTGATTTGAAGGATGAGGTTTGGGAAGAAAGAAGTGTCCATTGAGGGTGTACTTGGAATGAAAGATGAATCATGGCGGACAAAGCCCTGCACAATCTGACTTTGCCTCTCTTTCTAGTTTGCTGCCTTTTGCACCATTCTTTCCAGCAGTACCTATCTTTCTCAGTAAGCTCTTATCCATATGACAGTCTTCACATTTGCTGCACCCCCTGCATGACATTTGTCCCCAGGCTCTTGGGTGTACCCACTCTTTTTCATCGGTTGTGTCCCATTTCCCATTTTATTTTTTTCAGAGATCAGGGTCTTTTTCTGACCATCCCAACTAACCCAAGAGGGTTAGTACTCAGACCCCTCACCATTCACCATCATATCACTGCTTTAATGCCTTTAAAACTCAATGAGCACTCTGAATGGATTTGTTTATTTGTTTCATTTTCTGTGCCTCCCCTTTAGTACCAGAACCTCCGTGCCTTGTTCATAGCCATACCCATCATGCAGTAGGCGCTCAATAAAGTATGTGTTAAAGGAATCAATGACAGTGGGGGTCTCCATTATGCTTAGAGAAGAGAAAGCTTGGCATTCTTTCCATTCTCTAAATGTTGAACTGTTTGTTTTAAAGCAGGAGGGAAGGAATGAATGGTGAAAGGCCTGGGGCGGCTGGTGTTGCTATGGCATTATGGAGCAGCACATTTCTTTTCCTTTGCTTCTTTCCCCAGTCCTAAGAACCTGGAAAACAGCACCACTCAGAGTGACATTTCAAAGAGATGACTTTAAAGAAACAATTGTGTGGGTTGGACAAATGAAAGTAAATTACATCAGGAAAAACTGCTGGCTTAATTCCTTCTGCAGTATGTTTGCATGTTGTAGCCATGGTGGAATGAGATTTCTAAGCATAATGAGCCAAGGGTCCGTGTTTTACAGCTGCACCTCGAAGCCCTCACCTGGTTTTTCCTGGGTAGGGACCTTTCTGGACTTTGCACTGTTCTTTCTCTTCTCAAAGTAGCACTGAATGAGTCTATCTACCCCTATAAATGATGGTAGAGTAGACATTGTTAATTTAGTGAAGAAGTCCTGAGAACCTGTTATTTTTTTCTCATTCTTGGGTTTTTCACAAAAGCCCATCTCTAGCTAACTGTACCAAAGTTACCCAAGTTAGTATTAGTTGTGACTCCAGGGTGGCTGGTGAGATGTTATAAAGTGCCCGCTCTTTAGTTACCTGGTTTGGATTTATAAATGAAGCTCTACAATGAGTAGTTAAGTCTCGTTAATACATGCTAACAACAAAATGATGTATCATTAGTCTGCTGTTGAGATATCTCTTATTTTTATGTTTTTTCCAAAGAATTTATGGTATCAGAGTAAGTCACAGCTGGTGGCAGATTTCTATGGACTTGCTTTCCCCATCTCCTCCTCCTATCTTCCCTGTGTACCATGCCGGAGATTCAGGCTTTTCTCTACCATCAGTCTGCCAAATCGCTGTTCAGGCATTGCCTTAACAGGGAATTCTCTTATCACCTCACTTTTCAGTAATCTGCAATGTCCCTTTCCTTCTTTAGCACTGCAGTGACAACACTCATCCCTGCCAATCAGACATGAATATCGAAGGAGCCTGGAAGAGAGGCTACACCGGAAAGAACATCGTGGTGACCATCCTTGATGATGGCATTGAGAGAACCCACCCAGACCTGATGCAAAACTATGTGAGTTTTTACTGTGCTCAGAAGTCTTCTCTGCCGGGCATGGTGGCGCACGCCTATATTAGTAGCAGTTGGGAGGCTGAGGCAGGAGGATCTCTGTGAGTTCGAGGCCAGCCTGTGCTATGTGGTGAGTTCAAGGTCAGCCTGGACTACAGAGCGAGACCCTGTCTGAAAGAAAAAAAAAAAAAAAAAAAGAAGAAGAAGAAATCTTCCCTGCTTATTGTAAGCAGAGAGACTCATGTTAGGATTATCATATCAGGAGAGAGCTACTGGAAAATGCAGCAATAGATGCGGTACACTCTGTTTTGCTCCGTTCTTGTAAAAGATGAGCTCTTGAGTACAGGAAGCATGAGGTAACACTTTTCTACTTTTGGGTGCCCTTGATATTCTGACCTACAAAAGAAAGCAATAAGGTAGCAGAAACTCCACCCTTAACTCCATTGGCTACCAACACCCAACCAGCCAGGCAACACTGTTTCTCTTATGGGAAAGAGTAGAGCTTTTCTCAGCTATTCTCTCTCTCTGTCTCTCTGTCTCTGTCTGTCTGTCTGTCTGTCTGTCTGTCTGTCTCTCTCCCCAGTAATGATCAGCCTCCCACTAGTCCCTAGGAATCAGTCCAGCCATCTCTCTTTCTTAGGAAGGAACCGCAGACTGACTTGGGCTGAGTGATTCTCCCTGCACCCGGCACATTCAGATAAACTTGTGCCTCTGCACAGGATGGAATGCGAGAAGTTAAAAGAAACTTTGGATCCATCCCCTCATTTAATGGGTGCAGACCCTGAATCTGGAACTCTGAGAATATGCAGGGTCGGGTGAAGCTTGGAGCTGTGCCTGCCTCTCCCCCCCCCCGGCGGAGCTGGCTTTCTTGTCATGTGCAAGGAGGGCTTTGCTGTGTGCTGCTGCTCCCACCGCAGATGACCGCATTTCATTAAATACAAGTAGCTTTCACCTAATTCTGACTGTGGTCTTTACCTTTTTCAATTCCCTCCCCTTGAAAGAAAATTCTCTAGAATTACCCGTACAATTAGCAGTAGTACTCGTTAGTGCCCTCTTAATTGTTATGTTGAAGCCAGGGGGGAATAGAAAAAACAAACGAGGTGACAAAAGAACTGGGTTTCAGTCTTTTTTTGTCTCATGACCAAACAGCCTAGAAATTAACCTGTTGGGGCTCCTGTGTCTTCACAAGTGAAATTATTAAGTTATAGACAACATTAGGTTGTCTCCAAAACCTTCCTGCTCTAATAACCACTAAGACCTGGCTTCAGGGCCCCTAATTCCTCCGAACATTCCAAGACCAATGTACTTTCTATTTTAGAAACATGAGCCTTTCATAAAGGCAGAAAACAAAGACAGTGTTGAGTTTCACTAACATTGAAATTAGGAGTAGTCATAAAGCATAAGAAAAAGTAAAACATCTTAAAATAGTTATCTACAATGAAATAAATTTAAACAATGGTAACAAACCCATAAAATCCTTTTAGTATTTTGGAGACTTTTCATAATCATTTTGGAAAGCCCACGAACAAATCCAACTTTGTTTTTGGAGGTTCTGTTTCCTCATTTTGAAAGGTTAGTATAGGCAAACTTTGTTCATTATTTTGGTTGGTCAAAAAGCAATTGAGTTATTAGTAAAAGTTGGAATTATAGACTCTTTTACAGTGTATGTAATCCCTGAAACCACACAAACACTTAACAGGGTCCCCAAGATATTTGATTGAATAAATATCTAATATTGATATTTAATTGGCTTGTTAATTATATGTGGAAGACTTTGTCTTCTAAAATCTTTAAGTTGTGATAAAGATGTTACCAGCCCAAAAAATGAAGTAAGAAATAGGGAAAGAACCTAGAGAATAAATCACTTTGCTTCTAGGTATTTGAGGAGTGTTTTGTAGAAAAGGTAGTACTTTCATGAACTGGTTCATTCTAGGTACGAAGTGGAGAAATGTTGGCCCCTCTTTGGTCTGTGTAGAACATTCCTTCACCTGCAGGAGGAAACTAAAGTACTTGTTATTACCCTCCCCAAGGTATCCTGACACCAGCGAACTACGAGCGTATTAGTTAACCTAATTACTCTCCTGCAGAAAAGTGTTTAAGAATGCATGAGCCTGCGGGCAATGGCTAATTAATGACTGCCCGTTTCCTTTCTCTCCGCTTTCTCCTCTGTGGACATAGGATGCTCTGGCGAGTTGTGACGTGAACGGGAATGACTTGGATCCAATGCCTCGTTACGACGCAAGCAATGAGAACAAGTAAGGCTCAAATGAGGGGTGACTGGCATGTGGCTGGCAAGGAACTTGATTTTCTGCTCATGCCGAGGAAAGTATTTTCTTCAAAATCTTTGGTAACAAACAATCCTGAACTTAGGGCAAGGTGAACAGGTGTCTTTTCATCAAAGTTTCTGAGAAGACAAAACAGTGGTCTACATGGAAGAAAAAGGTTGCAGAGAGAGCTCTAGGGAATGGGTCAAGTTTTCAAGATCTTCATTATGGAAGTGGGGGACATTACCCTCCACAGGGTTATTGACCCATTTGTTTAAAGATAAAAATGTTCAAGAGGGAGGCCAAAGTAACTCTCCAAAAGAGTTACTTTATTCTGTTACATTGAAAAAATTTTATTGATGCTTCATTTGAGGTCATGGCCAGGGACTTTCTTATTTTATTTCTCTTTTATTCTCTCTGTAAGTGATTGGGTTTTTCACTAATACACATGAAACACCTAAGAATTCTTGCCATTCATGGAAAGTATTACCTTTCTTCTCCCCCTTTCCCAGTCAAGCGGCACAGTTTCACTTTGCAGGTAGTGGAGAAGTTTTTAGTGAATGCAAATGAAAACGCACATTTACTTGATAACAGAATATTTTAGCGTTTCTCAGTGAGTAAGTGGGATTGTTTTCTATTACTTTCAGTGACCCAGATTCTTAAAATGGTTAGTCGGTATTTCTGATCACTGTATCATATTAACCTTTTTTCTTGTTACTGGAAATGTGATTTAGATTCTTTCATATGAATTTTTATTTAAATGTTTGAGGTTGGAATCACAGAAGTTGCAAACACAGTGCTTGGCCTATTTATTATGTGCAACTTACAGTCTGCTTTTCTTTTTTTTAGGGAACATTTCTCAGCTAGTGTTTTATTAAGTTAATAAGTTTAAAATAATATGACCTAGAAGATGAGACTGTATATGCATTTGTCTTTTCTCTAACCATCTACAAAGATGTTTATTGTTTTTAATACTAACAACCAAGTAAATATGACAGATAAAATTCTGTGGTGAAAGCTTCAATGTACAAACTGATAGACTTTTCCAGAACTTCCATACAAAAAGAGAACGGGACTAAATTAAACTGGATTGTTTTCTTTTAGACCTAGTTGTTGTTGTCTAGATTGTAAATTATAATGTTTAGTGAATTTCACACAAAGGGTTATAATTTCAGACAATGTGAGCCGGTGTTTTTCAGCTTAATTTACAAACTATCATGAAACACTGGAGAAGAGGCTTGATTCATTCAGTGCTTAGAAAGGCATCACTGGTTATGCCGCATGGGAACCAAGGGAATTTGGAAAATCTCTGTGCTTTTCTTTCACTTTTTCTGTGAATCTAAAACTTCTCTTAAAAAAGTAGTCTTTAAGGGCCGGTGAAATAGCTCAGCGGCATAAGTGCCTGCCTGGCAAGTGCGAGGTCCTGAGTTCGACTCCCGGTACCCACATACGAAAAAAGGGCTGGTGATATCGCTTAGCGGCATGGGCGCCTGCTGGCGCACGAGGTCCTGAGCTCAACCCCTGTACCCACAAAAAAAAAAAAAAAAGTAGTCTTTAAAACCAAAACATCACTGATAAATTTCAGCCTTTGGTTCATTCTGCTATTAAACAATATATTCATTCTTAAAAATAATATCACTCTGAAGAATCCTAAAGCACAGAGCAATAAGAAAATGGAGGTGGAGTCAAACACTAAAAGATCTGTCAGTGACACATATATGAGATGGGGATTTAATAAAATGATAGCCCAATTTTATATATATATTAAGTAGTTGAGAAATATATACAAATGATAACAAAGGTGGTGCTTTACCTTGAAAGAAAACCTACAGTGTATTTATGGAAGAGTGTGCCCGTAATACCTACTTCCATTCACAGGCCTGTCACCATGTGTGCAAGAGAAAAACAGTGAGAAAAAAAGAGGTAAATATTAAAACCATATATAAGGGCAGTGAGATGGCTCAGCGGCGTAAGTGCCTGCCTGGCAAGAGCAAGGGCCCGAGTTCGACTCCCAGAATCCACATAAGAAAAAAGGGCCGGTGATATCGCTCAGCAGCACGGGCGCCTGCTGGCGCGCGAAGTTCTGAGGTTGACCCTGGTACCCACAAAAAAAAAAAAAAAAAAAAAAAAAAAAATATACATATATATATATATATATATATATATAAAATACAGAATAGAGAGGGAAAATACAAAACAGGTGCAGAGAAAGAGAGCAACATTAAACAGAATGGAGGTGTCCCCAGGATGCCCCTGTTGGAAGAAGGTTATCTGTGATCAGGTAGAAGTTGCAGCACAAGATACGGCTAGGTGTGGAGCATTGTGCCACCGAGATGTGTGGTTTTGTGTGTTTTGTGTGCCCCTACATAGTTTGTTTCATGTTGGTGTGATTTCTTCATTCATCTAGAGATTGTAAGACAAAATAGCATGCAGTCAAATCACATATCACATATGCTCAAAATGTTTCCAGTACATTAATTGTGTTGGAAGAAATTCATGCTTTTAAAACACATCTAATAGCAAAACTGACTGTATTATATCCATTCCCTACATTTATCACAATATTTGAGGAGAAAAGAGAAACATTTAAGCTGTAGAAAGTAGAGGTCACGCTGACAGCCAAAGCATCCTTGTGCAGGATGTGAAGGGAAATCGTGGCTATACATAGAAACCAAAGACCTCTGTGTTGAGCTCTGTAGATGCTTGACCCATAAAACAAGTGGTAGCTGCATCTCCATGTGGTACTTTTTGCACTGAAACTCAGTGGTGATATGAGTGTTCTCCAACGGTGTGTCAAATAGAACATTGCCAACCATGATGTCTGTGTCTGTGTGTAAAGACAACTGAGTACTTGCTTTGATGGCTTTTTACAGACTGTCCTTTTGAAGCTGTATTCTTTGTGAGGATTCTTTTTAAACTGGGACCCTCCCCAAGAAGAATCTGAGTGGTCAAGTTGTTCCGCCATGTCCTGTGTTGACCCCACTCTTAGCTTGGCTGGTGGAGTGCCGTGGGGGTGTGAATGTTGGAGGACATCAACGTTCTTCCAGATATGTGCCTGGGTCTGTACACCTGATAGTGAAATATGGCACTTTTGAGGTTCAACACCCACATGCTGGACCTCTGTTTTATGGAAGTCAGCAGTCCTCTGGGTTATCAAATGTCTCTTCAGTACTTATCAATAGTTCTGCCTGAGTGTTTTTCTTTTGCCTGACCAAGAACGTGTTTTCAGGTGTTTATGGTTTATGTTTATGGTTTGTGGTTGTTTCAGGTGTCTATGGTTGAGATACATCTCCCCTCATTAGATCACATTGGTAGATATGAATGATGGATCTGTCTTTAACCATGGGTCCATAAATAGATAATTCGATTTCGATAGTCATCTCTTGGCACTAGGAAACAAGAGTGAGTTTGTGGTTTAGAAGAGTTGACAGTTAGCTCTGGCTCTCCTTGATTAACTTTATGTTCTTTGGGTCTTACTACTCTGAGCTTTTATATTCTTTTTTAAAAATATCTGAAATAGAATAATACTCACATCTAAAAAATAAAATGTGTAAAGCACACAGAGCTGACTATGTAATAGGTGATAGATAATTATAGCTGTTATTGTAATTATATGTTCTATTCATATATCTAATTCCTGATAATCAGTTGAAATTAAAATTATCTCAAAATATGTGTACATGTGAACATTCCAAATCTAAACTGAGACTATAAATCTGTCTATTTCTAGGGTTAGTGTTTTAGATTCTCCTGCTTCTTGAAGGGGAAGCTGTAGCTTATTCAAATCACTGTCTGAATTTTCCCCTCTCCCTTCTCTGAATTGAAATGAGAGTGAAGGTGAGGACTTCTAATCATTGTCAGACCGAGGACTTTGAGGCAGGTGCTCTGCAAATGCCTCCTCATCGCACAGACAGATCAGGGGGCTTCAAACCATATTTGGAATTCTTTCTTACTTGGCTTCATTTGTTCATTCACTGAACAAATATTCTTTGAGACCTAGCTTTCCAAGTGGCTTTGTGCTAAGTGCTTGGATACAATGATGAAATGATATAGCTAATTAGTGGCTTGAACTAAGAGGTGACTTAGAAACTAACACTTAAATGGTTTTCAGTACTAGTAGAGGCTGTACCCACAAAACTTCATGCGAATCATTTGTCCTAGATTTTCATGATATTTATCTCTACTGCCAGAGCTTTGAGTGAAGGAAATCACTTCTAAACAAACAAACAAAAAAAGTTATAAAACTTATTTTCTTGTCACTTTTGCAAGTCCCCAAATGATGGTATGTCTAAACAAATGATGCTAAAGAAATAACATGGAAAGAGGAGACCATAAAAACCTATCTTCCAGTTCAGTTTTGCTTTCATTCTTATTAACTCTCATTGTTGTCTGTGTAAAATAGAAAAGGTGTCCGTACAAAGGAAACAGTCTGCTGGCATTTCATCCCACTACTCCTATTTCTGATAAATGAATTTTTAATGTCTGAGTTAGATCATCCCCTTGCTAGGTTGTTTCCTATTAAATGTTCTCTCTGCTTAAGTCATAGCAGTATATTTGATGAGATGAGACCACTGGGCTTTATTTAGGATCTGTGCTGTGTAGCCCCAGAATCTAATTCCTTTTCAAAATAAACTAACCCATAGGTGAAAGTCTCATTTGCTATAAGGAATGGATTTTTCATTTTGTCTCTTATCTCTGTTTTCAAGGAAGATTTAACCAGGACAGATGGAAATACATTTCCTCTGGTTCTTTAATCTTTCACACATCATTTCTGGTTTTAAGAATGTTGCCTTTTTGCAGAACCAACATGTGTGGGCCTTCTCTTTCTTGTTGCTGCAAACAACTGTTGTCGGGAGATAGTATTTCAAAGCAAAGCCAATGAAAGCAGCCAATATTTTGTGCTTATAAGGGAAATATCCTAACTTAATACTAGAGAGAAAAAACTCCCATCGTGAGATCTATGGCCTTAATAGGGAGAAGCATTATTTCCTCATACCTAGGATTTGACTAACTGTGTTACAATGTTAAGATAAAGTTATCCAATGGACGAGTAGATCTGACAAACCTACCAAAGAGAGGTAGTATCCTTATCAGTGTCTTGTTTGTTTTTCCAGTATTTTCAATTTTTTAAATATTTTGCAAAACATCTCCCACATACACTAAATATTAGTTACTTGATCAAAGATTATCAAAACATTTATGTACCATTGACAACAAATACACATTACTAGAAGCTTATGTAGAAAAAAGGCAATTAAGAAAATTTACATATACAGCTGTCATACTTCAGGCTGCTATAACAAAGTATCTTAGACTCAATAATTTACAAACAATAGAAATTTAATGCTCAGTTCTGGAGACTAGGAAGTCCAAGATAAAGGCAGGAGCAAATTCAGTATTTGGAGACAGTCCCTTTGTCGTGGATGGCACCTTCTACATGTCCTCACGTGGCCAAAGGGACAAACAGTCTCCTTCAGGCCTCTTCTGTACGGACACTAATCCCATCCACAAAGGCTATACCCTTAAGACCTAATCCCTGACCAAGGCCTCATCTCCTAATAGCAACTGGGGATTAGATACCAATGTATGTGTTTTAGACAGACACAAACATCCAGACATTAGTAATAGCCATAGATTGTATATTCATGAAATAACCTGCAAAAACATATGGCACCATGATATATACTGATGTAAGTAACATTGTCGATCATCTTCTAGCTTCTGGGAAGGGGCCTCGTTTGTATAGTTGCAGCACCGTAAGGAAAGCCTTGTCTTGGATCAGAAATTGGCCATCCTCTCCCCTTTACCTCACAGCTGCTGGTTGTCCCGGTCTACCCATTCTCCCCATTGAAGTCCTCTTCCTCTTCAGAACTTCTCAAAAGACTGGCACACACCTCTCTATCCATCCACGCTAGCCGCATGATATTGGTGTGTCCCTCTTCTCTTGCCTATATCATTGTAAATCTCCTAAATGCTTCCCTGTCTCTGGTCACATCCCCTTCTGGTGCCAAGTAATAGTTCTAGACCCAAATAAAAACATTAAAATTCTTTTTATGTTCTGACATGTTAGAAAAACAAGCCCCTTCATGACCCAAGTCCTCCTGCACTGTTAATTCTGCTCTGTGGTAGATATCTCCACGCCTCCCCTGTTACTCATCAGACCTGCAGCACTTGCAGTGTCCCCTGGACATGCCACCATCTGGCCCTGGAGAGCTCCTCTCCTGCCTTTGCCTCCTGTCGCTTCCCCTGGATACCTGCTCTCACCTCCCTGATGTGAGCCGGATCTGCTGCCAAGGACTTTTCACAGCAGCTGTGAACTTATTACTCCTTTTATAAACTTTTCCTACTGGAGAGGGGGGTCACATTTAGCAGCATAGGGAATAGCAGGCAAGAGAATATATTGAGAAAATTTTCAGTTTAGCCTGGGATATAAAACATCCATTTGGTCTTTCTTAGAATAATTACAAGACTATTGACTTCAACTGTTTCCTTTAGGTGAATTAGCATAATGTATCCCAGTTGCAGTCATTGATCTAGTATATGGTGTTACAGGCAGTGGGCCTTTGTGTTTGATGTCTTCTTTTTAAACCTTTTTGACTGTCCACTCTGATACACCAGACAGCTGACCTTTAGGGACTATTTTACCGTTTTTCCTGCTCTCCGGCCTCTCCTTGCATTTGGCAATGAAAGGCTCAGGTGGACCATGAGTTGGGATGCAGCAAGTGAAGCAGGGTTATTTATTCTCTGCTTCCCCCTTGTGGGTCATTGGGGTTTAGCTGCATCCCTGGAGATAATAATTCCCTTCAGTGGCCTTATGGGTGGCTTCTTAAGAGCTGCACTTCCTGGATACAAGTAACCGCATCAGTAACCAGAATACTGCACTCGTCCCTGCTGGTTCCCCCAAACCCTGCCTGCATTGTCATAGAAGACCCTGGACTAAACATGTTGTCCATTATAAAAGGTCCCAGTGTTCTGAGATAGTCCCTTGACTGACATAGTTATGTTTGTCCTCTAGACTGGTGTCTTTGGTAGAATAAAAGGGAAATAGTGAGATACCTTTGAGAACAAAAATAACTAAATTCTTGGGACCTTCTAAATGGCTGTTTATTCTTTAATGAAAGCTGAATAAGTATTGAAAATGTATCTAACCTGGAATTCCTATGTACCTGTTACCTGAACTATAAATATTCATGTTTATGAAATAATACCTGAATTATTCCAGAGCTTATAGTCATGATAATGCAACCTTCACACTCTTTTGTTCTCCTCTTCGTTGATTTTACTGTTTTCTCCTCCAGGATTTGGTAACTTAGTCTCTTAGGACCCTCAGAAACAGTTTTGATAAGGTATCTGATTGATGCTATAGGTTAAAATGAAGTTCGGGCATAATTTATGCAAACACCATGTACTGTTGACATGAATAATTGATAATTGCTTGAATTTGAATTTCTTATTTAAAAAACAAACTCAGAAGTTCCTAGGGCTTCTAAAGAGGATGGAAATTGCAGTAAGGGAAAGATATAAGTATCCTTTTTAAATAATGGATTAAGCATTTGAGCAACTTTTCCAGACAGGTATATTTATTTATCTTTCTCTTTTAGTCTTCTCCTTTAACCTCTCCCTTCTATCCAGAAATATGTGAACTTTAGAGCAGGAAGACCTTGAGAGGTCAGTGGTAGCTGTGTGTTGTTGGCATTTTTACCAAACAGTAAAAAGGCATCCAAGAACTCACAAAACTGGCCTGTGGATGCTCATATTAATGCTGAACAAGAAAGCAAATTAAGACAAAAAGAACATTTGTTTTATTTATTTCATTCCCTGTACAGCTATCAGAGCAAGAGCATAATAAAACAATAAAACCTCAAGCTTGCAGACGATTCATTTTAGTAGCAAGATATTAGTGAAATATTAGTTATCCGGTCATTCATATTAAATCTAAGGCTCTAATTCATATACTTCTAAGTTAAAGGAGTGAGTTATAATTTTGTCCTTACCAGCTAAACAAGACGTCCTAACTTTTATATTTAGCAATTCAGTTTCTATTACTGTAGAATCTTCTCGTTCCCATTTACTTAAGTACTTAAGGTATTTGTGTGTGTGTGTGTGTGTGTGTGTACTATCAGTGTTAAGTGTGCATTTTTAGTATAATCATTATGTTATGTGGAAGGGTAGAAATATATGCCTTATTCAATCAGCACACATTTAATTAGTTCTTCTAAGAAAAGCCAGCAAAGAAGGAAGGGTGATACGGTACAAAAACTGTCCTGTTCGTAGAGAAGAGCTGGGCACCAGCCCCAGACTTCCTGTCTGCTGTGTTTGTGGTCTGGGGAGCATTCTCAGACCTTCCAGCTTTATCAGTATCTCTCTATCCCCACTAATCTTGATGGAAAGATCTGTAAAGCTGTGGGATTTCTATTCACCTGCCTTGTAAGCATAAAATAATAAAATGAGCACATCCACAGTGTCTCCTTCGCTGCTCACAGCAGCTTACGTTCAGAGAGACGGTCTAGAGAGGGTAAGTGACACGGCTGATGTCACCAAGTGGCAGAGTCAAAATTTGAGCTCATTTGTGCATGCACCTGCACAACTGAATTAATCTGTGGTAGAGATTATGAGAAATTAATTCCTTTACTTTGTTTAGAGAACTGTCATCACCAGAATGCTACAGCTTTGTGTTCACTAAACAGTAGCCTGGGTTTTCCAAATGCTGGGATTTAGGGCTCTTTCTCCAGAGAGAGAACTTGGTCTACAAGATTCCTAACATCGCGTGTACGTGTGGCTTTCAACAAGCAACAAAGATCATTATTTGCAATAAATGATCATATAAATCTGACTCCACAATGCTATTTGTTCAGTGGAAATAAGTGAATGCCACCAAAAGAGATGAGAGCCTGTTTAGTCAGGGCTTCCTATAGCAAGGGGTCAGCTACTGTCACTTGTAGAGATTCCAAGGCAGACAAAGGACTGGGAAAGCTGCACAATAAAAGAAAGAGAAGGCTTTCGGTTTGGTCTGATTGGAAGTTGTCATGGGGAGGCCAGAGCTTGAATCTCTGTGTCTTCAAACATTCTATTAGTATATATTAACTTTAAAAAAAAATTAAACTGAGTGAGTACTGTTTATATAATGTAAGTAAAAGGTTTGTGGCAACTATATATAAATGTCACATGTGTGAATGTCATTAATATTACTATTAAAGGTGATAACACTTAAGTAAGTAGGCCATGTTTTAGTCTATTACTCGGAGGGGAAGTGGTTTCTTTTCACATTTCTCTATTTGGAGAGATGGACTCTTTCAGATTAGAATCACATAACAGACTCTTGCCAATGTTTTTGCACTTAAGTGACAACCTTTATGACTGCTCTGGAAATGTGTGGGCTGTGAAAGGTTCTCTGCAGGAGAAGAAGACTGAGCCCATGGGAATGAGAAACCTTCTCTTACCCTAAAAAGTGGATGAGATCTTGAGGACATCCCCAACTTTGGGCACTTGGGGCAAATCCTCTTGCCTGTAAAGCACCTGAAGAACTCGAGAGAATGGCAGACTCCTTGTATTTCCCCATAGAAATTCACCTGAATTCCCTTTCTCAACTCTCATCCCAAGCAGCCATCTCATGAATTTTACCAGAGCAATCTTTGTTAGAAGAGTTTACCTCGTCCTATTTTTAGATATCTACGTGCTACCTGCATTTAATTTGCATATGCATAAGTGTATCTGAACTTGGATGAATTGCTGGTAAAATACCTTTGGTGATGTCCTGAGCTAAGATTAGCTGACTGCTACGGGTTTTGTATGACCTTGTTGATATCTGTCAGCTCTCCCTCCTGTGGTTCATCTTCGTAGCATCATAACCCCTCCCGTGCCTGTTCCAGTTACCAAATGTTGACTCTAATTTTTCTCCAACCCTCCAGACCTCTATGTATAAGATAGTTTCATCCCCCATTTCTTTTTCCATCATCCCGATGTCCTCATCTTCCCATGGGCTCCAGTATTATGTCATCATGCAGAGAAAAAGCATACATTTTCCTGCAGCAGTCACCCCAGTCTTGACACCAGTGAATTGTTAAGTGTACTAGATGACCTGATTCAAATTCAGGTTAGACAGCAGTTTCAACTGTGACCTGTATTGTTAATTTCATTGGATATCAGACTGTCGCATAACATTTGTTTCTTTTAACTAAAACAATGACAAGTCCCTTTAATTCTCTCTGGAAAAGTGGGAAACAGTCAGTCTTGCAGATAAAAGAAAACACTCGATAGGTTTTATTTTTCTATTTCTTCTCCACCTCTCTCACATATCACATACAAAGTAATCAGAGAGCTTGAGCAATGGAGCATCTGAGGAACTGAGGTTTGAATTGAAGAGATCAAAGGATTAGGGGACTGGGCTTTATTGCAATTTAATTCTAAAGGAGGCAAAGGGCTCCCCAAAGTGAGGGATGACCAAAGAAGCAGCTCTAGGAACAGCCACATATGTGCCTCGTCATCCACACCTGAAGCCCCCTATTCATGGCACAGTAGCGGTCCCTGCCATTGTGACTGTAGCTTTTCCCACTACAGAGATGCAGTAGCAACTGTGGCTTGATTCTGTCATAGACTGAATTGATATCAAATCGCTCAGCCCTCTGCAGAAAGTAAACTGGTGCCGGCGTTATGGTGGAACCACACTCCGCAACGCCAGCTACAAGAACAACACTCGTTTCACTGGTGCATTTGGAGAAGTGTTCGTTCATAGTTGTTGAAATCTTTATAGCCCAAATGTAAATATGCGAAGCTATTTGTGTAAGCCATTGCAAATCGTATTAACGTTCTTTCTTTCATATTTTGTTTGTAGGTAGTTTTTTACATCAATCCATTCCATTTATATTCATCTAATTTTCTCATTGTATTTCTTTGAGCTTCTGTTAGAATCCCTACTGTAAAACCTATTTCAATTATAAAGGATACTAACTCATGTTGAATTCATCCCAGTTGAAATAAAATATTCATAACTCTTTATATCTGTTGTGGCATGTTTTTTCTTTGTTTTAAGTTAGGGAGAGATATACTAAAAAAGTACTTTGTTATGTATGATGCCCATATCTTAAATTCATATAATGTTTTTCTTTTTTAATATAATGTTTTTCTTTATGGATTTCTGAAATCTATATGGATGGTACACATTCATAGATTTCTAAGACATATATTAAGAGTGAAAAAGGAAAGGGCATATGGGAGAGTAACTGCTAGATAAATTGTTTAATAAAACCAAATAATCCTTTTATACACTAAGAGAATTTATTGAGCAATACCCTATTAAAGCAGGCCTAAGCCGGTACGTAGACAGATAGCACATCTTGGTACTTGACATGATATTGTTATATCATAACAATTTTTAGAACTCAATATACACAAGCTGCTTATTTGGGTTTCCTATGAGCAGTTCTGTGGCTCTGGTATATGGCCTGGCATATGATTTGGGTCAGGTAGAAGAGAATAACTTGTCTCCCAAAGAAGCCTTGGCTGTTTTTGCCTTGGGTTATAAACTCAGTGAAGTCTAAATAGAGTTCAGCAGTGTGTTTTTCATGGGAGAAATCAGGGGGGATAAATCTCTGGTTCTCTTGAATAGCATTAGTCCTTTCAAGTCATCTCGGACAGATCTGTCCTTGGAAACCGAGTAGATGGTTCTCTAGATGGTTATCTAGAATCGCATAGTTCACAAAGTGCTTTTACAGATATTCTCACATGATTTGTAAAAATTCATGTCTGATATGTAGAACAATATTACAGCATCTGAAATCCTGTTTTATGTATAAGGAATTCTGTCTTTATGAGTCTTGATGGAGAGCAAAGGCTACTCTCCAATATGGCAGCTGAAAATGCTGAATGCTACTCAACCAGCTCCCCCTGCTGTAGTTTAGAGCACAGGCCATGTGATGTGGATTCTAAATCAGTAGCCCCTGCTACAGATCAAGCATTCCTAGTCTGAAAATCTGAAATCTGAAATACCACAAAATTCCAAATCTTTTGAACACCAACGTGATGCCACAAGGAGAAAATTCCATACCATGAAACTATTTGATGCACAAAATTATTTAAAATTCTATTGCATAAAATTATCCTCAGGCTAGGTATATAAGATGACTATGAAACATATATAAATTTCTTGTTTAAACTTGAGTTGTAGTCCCAAGGTATCTCATTGTGTATGTGAAAATATAACAAAAACAAAATAATCCAAAATTTGACACCCTTACTGGTCCTAAGGATTTCAGATAAGGAATACTCAAGTATATTTCAGCATAAGAAACCAGGTGAAGTCTCATTCACTTGCAGTCTCTCTCTCTCTCTGTCTTTTCCTGGGTCAGATCAATTTTGTGTTTTTCTTGATTCTTAGCTTCCACCTTGGTTATTTAGTATTCCCAACAATTCTGAGCTTCCTTTTAATGAATTATTTTTCTGCTTAACTCAGTTAGTTATAGGAAAGAACCTGAAGTTAAATACCATAACAATGTTCCTTATTCCAGAGAAAGAAAGTAAAACAGAAGGTAGATTCACATAGCTTGTGAAAGTGAATCTGACTTCCAAATCCACAGTCCTTGTATCACATAATATAATCTAGTTTGGAGCAGGATACTAGAGCTCTTGTACATATAGTGTTCTATGCAACAGACAATTTTTAATTCATGGAAACAACTGTAGTTGATTTATGAGAATTTAGTGTCTATTTTATGGCATATTGTTTCAGAAAAGACTTTGAATACTTTCTAGGAGCATAGCACTGTGCTTTGGTTCTATTTTTTAAATCAAGCCAGTGATATACTTACACAATTTGTAGAAATTTAATGTTGATTTATCACTTGACTAACACAGCATGGTAAAAACAAACTATTAAGCAGAATGTGATTTGGAAACCGTTGGTTTCCAACCTAGAGTCTGCCGATGGTTCTCACATGCTTTTCAAATGCAGCTCACAAGGCTGGGGTTAATGAATTGGACCCCTTCCTCAACCAAACCACCACACAACCCCTTTGTGTGGTACCGGCCTGGGCCTCCAGGATGCTAAGCCAGCGCTCTACCACTGAGCTGTATCCCCAGGTCACCATCTCCATTTTTTAAAAATATGTTTTATTCTATTTTAAGATCTTTTTCACACAGTGGGAGTCCTGTTAGAATTATATTTGAAGTAAAAAGTTACTTTTCTACAAAACAAACACACTTGTGTTACAAGCCAAAGGAAGAGAGTGCGAAGGAGTTATCAGTATAGGTTACATCTGGAGACTTGGGCAGGTAGAAGCATTTGATGTGAGTCTCGGGCAATGCTAACTGAAGGGAATGACACTGAGACGGTATCTGTAGTGACAGTGCCTGGTTTTAGTGAGCTCGTGAACTTTGAATCAAAAAGCATCTTCTGGCGTAGTCATTTGGGTTTTACATTTTTGTGAAGAGAAAAAGCCAAAAATGTCTTATTTTCCCTAGAACTTCTCTCTTATCTAAAACTCAAATCTGAATGTGTTCTCTATCTTCAAACCCACAATTGAAAAGGGAATAATTTATATCAGCTTATTGTTTCAGAGGTTTCTGCCCATGGCTGCTTGGCTCCATTGTGGGCCTATGGCGAGCTGTACAACCTGGCGACAGTGCACAGTGGAGGCGCTTTGTTCACTTCCTGGTGTCCAGGGTCTCTGGAGCCCCTTCAAGGGCATGTCCCCTAACTTCCTTCCACAAGGGCCCACCTCTTAAAAGTACCACCATTTTCCAACAGGGCCACAGGCTGGCAGCCAAGCCTCCACCACGTCTTTAAGGAGACAGACCAAGTCTAAATTCTGTAGGTGTATGCAAAGAATTTAGAATTTGTTCACTGTCTCATTACTTAATCCTACCTACATTACACGGTAATTTTAACTAATTTTTTTTTACAGCTGTCTGAAAATAGCGTGTTTCATTCATGCCGAAGACTAGTGAACAGTAGGCACTCAACAAGTGGTTATATTGTTATTCTACCACGCCTGAACTGTTTTAAATATAGGGTGTTATCTTGGGGTACATTATCATTATTACTAATTTAGCATGGTTGGAAGGTGAGTATTGTCATCTACTGGCTCTGTCGCAGGAGTATTGCTGGCTCCTTCTCACTTCTTGCACAAATAAGGGAAAGAAAAAGGCCATGAAATGCAAAATATTCAAGTTTTAGGTTGAAAAATCTTAAACCTACAGTAGAAATGTGTTTTAAGTGAACTTTAATTTGTTCTCACTCTACTATTTCAAATTATTGTGTAAAAGTGCCTTGGCTGACATTTTTGGTTTTTAGTTTCTATTTGTCTTAAATGTCTCTAAATAAATAAGAGTTTCAGCAACAAGGAAAAACTTCCCTAGATATTGGCTGTTTCCTTGTGGCCGGTGTTTTCCCTAGGTAGAATTGAGAACTGTCTCCTTCCCTGGCAGTCGCCAACTTATATACAAACTCTTATGGAAAGTCCTGTGTTAGTCCAATCAGGAAATGATGTTTGTTCAAGTTTGGGATGAGCTTTATAGAAACAGCTGGTAAGCTTCATTCACAGTGCATCCTCTCAAAAGGGAGAGTTGTCATGGCTCTGAGTAGAAGTGTATATAGCATTAATGGTTGGCCTGTTTGTAGCATTAGTGAAATGAACAGTGATGTCTTAAACCCAAACATTCTCCTGCGTCTTTCATTGCAAAAGGGTTGGGAAGCTAGGTAGGGATAAAAGATGGTAAAGATAATGCATTTTAAGTTATTTCTAGAGATCAGAAGACACACTTCCATTTAAACTCTGGAGAAAAAAAAAAGACCTAAAATTGTATAGAAAGAAAATGTCTTAAGTTACCTGAGGCTGTGTTCATTAATATTGATTGATTTTTATTCTTAGGCATCTGAAAGAAAATCATGAATTAATTAATCTTTGATTTAGAAAATCTTTTTTGTTTCAGGTGTTATATGCTTGTCTTGCTTGAAATGAGGTAAATTAGTAGCATAAGCTTTAAAAATGTTTTCAATAAGTAGTTTTAGGAGGAAAGTTGAAAATGGGCCGTGCACATATAATTACTGTTTAATTAAACTTTAATCTTAAAGTACCTCACTGAGAAATTTGAAATCTAGCCAAAATCAATCCCTTCCCCTTCTTTGCTGTTAGTTAGTGGTGTGTGTGTGTGACAAAATTTCCACCCCTAACAAATACATAACCCTAATAAAATATAATTAGGGACAATTTTTTTTTTTAATGTGGGAACTGGGAGTCGAACTCAGGACCTCACGCTTACCAGGCAGGCGCTTATGCCACTGAGCTATCTCACTGGCCCCATAGGGACAATTTTTTAAGTGAAGGAGTATGCTTCAACTAATTCTTATATGCTTATGAATTTTCTCATCATTAGTGTATTTTTATTTATTGGCTAAGTATGTTGATTTTAAAAATTAAGATTAAACCTCTTAAATAACATAAAAAAGAAGGAAGAAATCGGATATAACTGGAAGAACTTCACATTTAGCTCTTAGCTGTCACTTTAACAATTTGAGATTTAAAAATTAAAAATAATCATTAGTGTGCTGCATAAACTCTGAAAATTATAGCATTTGAGGTCAGACATTTCCACATGTATTAATCTTTTACTAATACAGGAGATTAGAATTAATGAGGTGGGAAATAGATCTGGTGATTTTTCTGAATTGGGAGGTAGAAGTCAGGAAGTGTGTCTGAGCAAGACAGTTGTGAACATGAAAGGCTGATGTGGAGAAAGAAGCCGAAAGGTTGTAGGAATAAATTGTGGAGAAAGAAGCCGAAAGGTTGTAGGAATAAATTCGGGCAAGTCTTGTTGCCACTAAGAGACTTAATTATCTCTTGTATACAAAGCAGTAAGAAAATAGCTACTCGCGGTTTGCTGTGAGAATTAGGGATAGCGCATTCTGAGTGGTCTGAATACCATGGACTCTGCTACCCTGTGTGAAGCTCACGGTATTGGAGCCAACTTAGAGCTCTTGTCACTGGGAAAGTCTGGTGATAGAACTCCACTTTAAAATGAATCATTGGAGAGACCTCAAGATGGCGGATGAGTAAGAAGCAGGCAGCAAAACTCTCTCTAAAAGTTACCATTGGAACACGGGAATATAGCGACCCAGAAAGCGCAGGAGGGGGGGAGATGCCTCCCCGAAACCCAGAAAAGTTCTGAAGCGCAATCTGGGACCCCCGGCACCAGTGACGGGTGACTTCCAACAAAGAAGAAGGAAAGAAGGAGCAGACCGCGCACGTGCACCTTCTAATATCCCGGGAGTTGGAGCGCCGGCGGAGGCTCAATTCTACGGACACACGGTGGCAGCTGGCGCCCAGGGAGCACCCACGGAGGATCCTGAGACAGCGGCGGGGCAGGGGAGCGGCGGAGAACGGCGCTGACCGGCGATTGACTAAGGGACACAGAAAATACAGTGGCACACTACCAAAGAATCAAGGACTGGGCCAAACAGGTAGCAACTTCGCATACCCAACGAATTGAAGAGGTAGGATCTGGCAGAAAGCTCAAAACCTAAAAGCAAGCTCCACTTGGAAGATACTGCAGAGAAGTAGTCATCTTCTAAAGATCTTAAACACTAGCAATAAAGTAACCTACTATAGGTAATTTGCAAACATCACCCCAGGAATTAAAGAAAGAAAAAATGAGACGACACTTAAACAAGATGCAACCCCACACATCCAATTCACCAAAGGCAAACCTAGGGAGCAATGAGGTGGGACAATCCGAAAGCCACCCACCTGGCCTATCTGAAGTGGTAACAACAAAGCAACTGAATGAGGTTCTGGAAAAAATTAAAACAGAAATAATCTCACAGATAACTGCAGAGATAATGTCTACAATGAAGACCATGCTTAAGGACACTATAGCTGATACAGACAAAAAAATAGATGAACTTAAGAAAACTATAGAAACCATGAATGCTCAGCATAGGAAAGAAATGGAATCTATAAGGCAGATTCAAGCAGATACCCAAGAGATAAAAAATTCCATTGAAAGTATTTGTAGCAGAATAAGCCAATGCGAGGACAGGATCTCAGATATAGAAGACAGGCTTGCAATTAGTGATCATGAAATGGAAAAATTCTTAAAAATAGCAAGGGACCATGAAAAATCAATTCAGCAGCTGCTAGATGACTCAAAGATAAACAACTTAAGAATAATTGGAATAAATGAAAAAGCAGGAGATAGCATCAACGACATTAAAACCTTGTTCAAAGACATAATCAGGGAGAACTTTCCTGGAAGAGAAAAGGAATTTGACACCCCTATAAGTGAAGCTTTTAGAACACCAACTAGACATGATCAAAAAAAAACTTCAGCCAGACATATTATAGTCAAGATCCCAGAAATTCAACAGAAGGGCAGAATCTTAAAAGCTGTTAGGGAGAAGAGACAAATCACCTATGAAGGAAAACCCATCAGAATCACAGCTGACTTTTCAGCACAAACCCTCAATTCAAGAAGAGCTTGGAATGATGTATTGCAAGCTCTAAAGGAAAATAATTTTCAGCCCAGATTGATGTACCCTGCAAAACTATCTTTCAAAATTGATGGAGAAATAAAATACTTTCATGACAAAGAACATCTGAGAAAATTTATGACCACCAAACCAGCACTCCAAAACATTCTGAAGGACATTCTAGAAAGAGATAGGAACCCCAACAGAAGGAATCCACCAGGCAGGGCAAATAATTAAATAGCCGGAAAGCGGAAAAACAAAGAGTGGGAACCAACAACAGGAAAATATCATGACAAGTCAATACATATCAGTTTTAACCATCAATGTTAACGGTCTCAATTCACCAATCAAAAGGCACAGACTGGCGAAATGGATCAAGAAGCAAGATCCAACAATATGCTGTATACAAGAAACACATTTAATTCAGAAAGAAATTCATAGACTGAAAGTCAAAGGATGGAAAACAATACTCCATGCCACAGGAACCCAGAAAAAAGCAGGGGTAGCTATTCTTTTTGCAGACAAAGTGAACTTCAAGCCAAGAAGGATTCAGAGAGATAAAGACGGTCATTACATCCTTGTAAAGGGAACAATCCAAGAGGAAGAGATAACGATCATAAATATATATGCATCAAATACCAATGCACCCAGCTATATAAAACAAGTACTAAAGGACATGAAAAATCAAATAAGCACTAATACAATTATATTGGGAGATCTCAATACTCCACTGTCACAAAAAGATAGATCAACTGGACAGAAAATCAATAATGAAATAGTAGAACTGAACCAAACTTTTGAACAAATGGACTTAGTAGATGTCTACAGAGTGTTCCATCCCACAACATCAGAATACACATTTTTCTCAGCTGCACATGGGACGTTCTCCAAAATAGACCACATACTAGCTCATAAAACCTGCTTAAGTAAATGCAAAGGAATTGAAATTATCCCATGCATATTATCAGACCATAGTGCAATGAAATTGGAAATCAATGGCAAAAGATCCCACAAAAACTCCCTAAACACATGGAAATTAAACAGCATCCTCCTGAACAACCAATGGGTCACAGATGAAATTAAAGAAGAAATTAGTCACTTTCTACAACTGAATGATAATGACAGTACAACATACCGGAACTTATGGGATACAATGAAAGCAGTCCTAAGAGGGAAATTTATAGCATTAAACACTTATATCAGGAAAATAGAGCAAGCGCAAATAAACAACTTAAGGGTGAACCTCGAGCTTCTAGAAAAAGAAGAGCAGGTTAAGCCAAAAGCCCGTACAAGGGAGGAAATTATAAAGATCAGAGCAGAAATTAACATATTGGAGAATAAAAAAACAATACAAAGAATCAATGAAGCAAAAAGTTGGTTCTTTGAAAGAATAAATAAGATTGACAAACCCTTATCCAACCTTATTAAAAAAAGAAAAGAAAAGACTCAAATCCATGCAATTGAAAATGAAAAGGGTGATATCACGACAGACCCTGCAGAAATCCAGAAGATCATCTATACCTATTTTGAAAATTTATATTCTACTAAGATGGAAAATGCAGAAGAAATGGACAGATTCCTAGATTCGTATGAATTACCAAAGCTGAATCAAGAAGATTTAAAAATCCTAAATAAACCAATATCAGCCAATGAAATTGAAGATGTAATTAAAAACCTCCCAACAAAGAAAAGCCCAGGCCCTGATGGATTCACTGCCGAATTCTACAAGAAATTTAGAGAAGACCTAACGCCCCTACTTCTCAAACTTTTCAATGAAATTGAAAGGGAAGCAATACTCCCAAATTCATTCCTGGAAGCAAGCATTACCCTGATACCAAAACCAGAGAAGGACCCAACTAAGAAAGAGAACTACAGGCCAATCTCCCTAATGAACATAGATGCAAAAATCCTTAATAAGATACTGGCAAACAGAATCCAACAAATCATCAAGAAGATTATACACCATGACCAAGTTGGATTCATCCCAGGGATGCAGGGATGGTTCAACATACGTAAATCAATAAATGTAATACAGCATATTAACAGAACCAAAGACAAAAATCACATGATCATCTCAATAGATGCAGAAAAAGCTTTTGACAAAGTCCAGCACCTTTTCATGATAAAAACCCTACAGAAAATTGGAATAGAGGGTCTTTATCTCAATCTGGTAAAAGCTATCTATGACAAACCAACAGCCAATATTATACTAAATGGCCAAAAACTGAAAGCCTTCCCTCTAAAATCAGGAACAAGACAAGGATGTCCACTGTCCCCACTCTTATTCAACATAGTTCTGGAAACTTTAGCCAGAGCGATTAGACAAGAGAAAGAAATAAAAGGAATAATGATTGGAAAGGAAGAAGTTAAATTATCATTATTTGCAGATGACATGATACTCTACACAGAAGACCCCAAAAACTCCACTAAAAAACTGCTAGATTTAATAAGCAAATTCAGTAGTGTAGCTGGATACAAAGTCAATACTCAAAAGTCAATAGCCTTCCTGTACACAAATAACAAACTTACTGAAAGAGAAATTAGGGAAAAAATACCTTTCACAATAACATCCAAAAAAATGAAATACCTAGGAATCAACCTCACGAAGGATGTAAAAGACCTCTATACTGAAAACTACAGTACTCTGAAAAAGGAGATTGAAGAGGATATCAGAAAATGGAAAGATATCCCTTGCTCCTGGATAGGAAGAACCAATATAGTGAAAATGGCCATACTTCCAAAATTGTTATACAGATTTAATGCAATTCCAATCAAAATTCCAACAGCATATCTCACAGAATTAGAGAAAACAATCCTAAAATTCATTTGGAATCAGAAGAGACCTAGAATAGCAAAGGCAATTCTGGGCAACAAAGGCAAGGCAGGGGGCATCACTATCCCCGACTTGAAATTATACTATAAAGCTACTGTGATAAAAACAGTGTGGTACTGGCAAAAAAACAGACCTGAAGATCAATGGAACAGATTAGAAGATGCTGAAACAACCCCAGACATACTAAGCCACCTTATCTTTGACAAAGGTGCCAAACACATTCGCTGGAAGAAAGATAGCCTCTTTAATAAATGGTGCTGGAAAAAGTGGCTCTACACATGCCAAAGATTAAAACTAGATCCATATCTTTCACCATGCACTAAACTAAATTCAAAATGGATCAGAGATCTAAATATTAAAACAGAAACATTAAATCTGCTGGAAGGTAGGATAGGTAAAACCCTTGGAGACATTGGTGTAGGCAAAGACTTTATGAATAAAAACTCAACCGCACGGGAACTATCCCAAAGAATCAATAACTGGGATCTCATCTTATTAAAAAGCTTTTGCACAGCAAGAGAAACCACCAACAGAGTGAAGAGACAACCCACAATGTGGGAAAAAATGTTTGCCAGCTGTTCCTCAGACAAAGGACTACTATCGAGAACATATAAAGAACTCAAAAAAATCAGACCTCCCAAATTTAAAGACCCACTCCAAAAATGGGCATCTGAGATGAATACACATTTCTCAGATGAAGAAATACTAATGGCAAACAAATATACAAAAAAATGTGCAACATCACTAGTCATTCGAGAGATGCAAATTAAAACAACACTGAGATACCATCTCACCCCAGAAAGAATGGCTACTATTAAGAAATCAACTAATAACAAATGCTGGAGGGGCTGTGGGGAAAAAGGAACCCTTCTTCACTGTTGGTGGGAGTGTCGACTGGTACAGCCACTGTGGAAGTCAGTGTGGAGATTCCTCAGAAAACTAGGGTTGGAGGTCCCATTTGACCCAGCTATTCCCCTTCTGGGCATCTTCCCAGAAGAATTAAAAACATCGTACCACAGCGATATATGTGCACCCATGTTTATAGCAGCACAATTTGTAATAGCCAGATCTTGGAAACAACCCAAATGCCCATCAACTGAGGAATGGATAAGAAAGATGTGGTATTTTTATACAATGGAGTACTATTTAGCCATAAAGAAGGATAAACTGGAGACTTTTATAGGTAAATGGATGCAACTCGAGAAAATACTCATAAGTGAAATAAACCAGAAGCACATGTGTAAGCATCGTATTATCTCTCTAGTATGAGAAACTGAAAGAGTAAATAAGATCCAAAATGTACAATAGACATGGTGAATCAAAAAGAAACTGGTCAAAAGGAAAGAGAGACTGGAATAGGGAAAAGAAAGAAGGGAAAGGGAAAAAAATTGTATATATATATATATAAGATGGTTAAGATAGATACACTACCATTTTTACTTAGTTCATTGAAGAGTAAGGTTTGTGCCAATAATGTTTGGACAATTGAATGCTAATGTCTGGTGTCCTGAATAACTAACTTAAAGATAGTAATACGTAATGTATTAACCATTGTTACCCTCCTATTATGTTTGTTTGAAAATTTGTTCTTCTTTTGATTTGTTTTGTTTTTTCTTCTCTTTAAAATAAAAAAATAAATAAATAAATAAAATAAAATGAATCATTGGGCCGGTGAGATGACTCAGCGGCGTAAGCACCTGCCTGGCAAGCGCGAGGGCCAGAGTTCGACTCCCGGAACCCACATACGAAAAAAGGGCCGGTGATATCGCTCAGCGGCACGGGCGCCTGCTGGCGCGCGAGGTCCTGAGGTCGACCCTCGGTACCCACAAAAAAAATAATAAATAAAATAAAATAAAATGAATCATTGGCATTTTTGCATCCTGTTAGTTCTTTGGAGGAAATTATTTCCACCTAGTTTAATCTAGAGTATTTGACTTTTAAATATAGTATGCAAACAGTGGGAATGATATCTAAATTTTTTAAAAATTATTTTTCCGTTTTGGTGGAGGGAAAGACCTAACAATTCTCTTAGAAAGGCTGAATGGATCCAAGGTCTATGGAGATCATTTCCACTTTGTAACAATTGTACTTCAATGATCTTTTCAAAGTTTTATTGTCATAGTACAGTTTCAAACAAATAGAATACTCCTTCCAAACCTCTTCCACGAGGGCCGGTGAGATGGCTCAGCCGCGTAAGCGCCTGCCTGGCAAGCGCGAGGTCCTGAGTTCGACTCCTGGATCCCACATACGAAAAAAGGGCCGGTGACATCGCTCAGCGGCACGGGCGCCTGCTGGCGCGCGAGGTCCTGAGGTCGACCCCTGGTACCCACAAAAAAAACAACAACAAAAAAATCTCTTCCAAAAAATGGATTACAGTCTACCCGTTCTCTAGAAATCACTACATTCTTCCCTCGTGCATTTATTAATAGCACGTAGAAGAAGAACATGATAGTAAGTTTTGAAAGGAGTTCTTGGGTTCAAAATCTCTACGTTTTATTGTGTAATTTATTGGGTGGATTGATAGAAATTTGTCCTTTAAGAGGGGATTAAAAGGGGCTGGTGAGATAGCTCAGCGGCGTAAGTGCCTGCCTGGCAAGCGCGAGGTCCTGAGTTCCACCCCCAGTACCCACAAAAAAAAAAAAAAAAAAAAGAGAGGATTAAAAAAAAAAAAAAAACCTCATGACAGTGCTATAATGATTTTGACCATGAAGAAGAGTTGCAGTTGTTTGTCCACACATACCTCTCTGTGTGCCTGAGATGAGACCATGCTGCCCATCCTGGTACAAGAGAAGTTTTAAAACAGTGACTATTTCTACATTCTTGTCCAAAAATTTGATCTACCTTGTTTTCACCGGTTGGTGACTGGTTTCCATGGAAATGGGAATAAGCATTCCTAGTTTTAGCTTCTCAGCTGCCCCATGCCAGCTGAAAGCTGTAAATGCCATTTGGTTAACAGCGAGGATCCAGAATTCTTCCACTTTAAAGTGGCGGAGGGACAGGAAAAGAAAATGTTTGCCAAGTCATTTCACTCTTCTCCCTTTGAAAAGAGACCGTTTTATGATTGAGCTATTGACAGCCGATTATTAGACAAAAAGTCTTACAGCCTCTTTCCTGGCTAATCAACCTCAGTTGCTTTTCTACACGGCAGAGTTCCTTACCCCATTGCAATTTCAACGTCTTCCCAGGTCTCCACTGTCTGGCCCCCTGGGTGGGCGCTGAATGGGGAAAAGGGTCAGAATGTTGGATGGAAACATCCTGTGATTTTCATGATGTGTGACCTGGAGGAAAAAATAATCTGTTGATAAAGGAAGTGCACCACGGGGCAATCTGGAAAAATTCTCACTTCTGAGAGGATGTTAGTTAATTTGCCATAAGGGTTTTCCATATCTGAGACTGTCATTTATAACTAATACATTTTCTGGAACTATTCCACAGAAAGGAAAATGAAGAACGCTATAAATAAATGCTTTAACATAAAAGGTTAAGCCATAACGATACAATCGGGAGGGGCTTTTTGCCTTGTCTTATGACTGAATATTTGAATCAATGTGAATACCAGGTTAAACTTTGGTAGCATTAGCACATAATGTTTTCTTTTATATTTGATATTGTTTAGATACTAGATTGAGAAGGTATGTGACTCTAGTGCCTAAGTATCACCCAGCGCAGTTCTGTGAACCCACATCTTCTCTTTAGAGATGAAAAGGAGTTTCTCTTTGCACTCAAGTTGACTTTTGGTGAAGAAAACCAGACACAGTGGCTTCTCGCCATGGGCTGCCTCTGTGTCTCTAAGTGTGGTCTCACACCTAGCCAAAGCAAGTAGTGTCTCAGCTAAGGAAATAAGATCCTTACTGCTAGACTTACGAAACTGGAGAACTTCAAGGGAACTAACTGAGGCTAACTTCAAGCTAACTGAGGCTAAATGTGCAACTCAGGGCCTGGCATTTTCTATTATCACATTGTATTCATGGGGGAATATCACTTTGAAAATTGTTTTGGTGTAAACAACTTGTGCCTTTTAGGGACTTGAGAAAGAAGCATTTGAGATACAGAAAGGAACTTGCATACGGTGTACCGGGGAGGTCAAGATAGCAAGCCAGTTCTGGTCATGAGAGTCACACAATATTTGTCACCATTTCCACCCTCTCAAGACAAGGCAGTGCATTCCTTATTTTCTCCCTTGCACCGCGATCTACCTGATTTGCAAGGCAATACTGGAAAGATTCATTACTGCAATAAATAGTTGTTGAGGGGAGAAAACATTAGAAATGAATCCATTTAAGTTGAGGCCAGAGTCTTGTTATGAATACAGCAAATGGTGCTTTATTTTAAACAATAAAAGTAAAATTATGAAACAACTTGTAGTTTATTATCTAACAGAGCATTCGGCTACAGTCATTCCTACATCAAACAAAAATGAATCATGTTTAAAATAGTAGTTTTTCTGTAACTATGAAATTTGAATTTTAGTAGGACCATAAACAGACTCAGTTTGTAAAAATCTTTATAGGTTGCTCTAACGACCATTTGGAGTCATTTTATTGACAAATCATTCTTATTTAAAGGCACTGTCGCTGTCCTTGTTGATTTTTTCCTTCCATTTTACTGATCACACACTTCCAAATCCTCTGCAGCTTGGCTTCGAGTGTGATTAAAGATGTTCTCAAACATAATTTTCATTTATAACATGAAATCCCGTTTCTTTTGAAAGTTCATTAAGCTATTGATTTGCTTGCTTTGCTTTGTATTATTTGTTTGCATTTTATATTTACAAAAGACATAAAGTCATATATGTGTCTTATACAATAGTCACATATTTTTAACCCTCATTCCTTACAAAGTAAGACTCATATCTCCTGAACTGTTTTGACAATTTGCTCATGATCTGAAAGCAGTTTCAAACAGAATGAAGTCATACATTTATAATATCACATTTCTTCATCAGCCAATCATTAACAGACTTTGAGCAAAACAAGTATTTTTTATCTGAATATTTTAGCAAAAGCAAATGGAAACACACACATTAAGTGAATATAGACCTGTGAATTGTATTTTTATTATTCAGGATTTCTTGGCCAGTAAAATTCATTGAAACTACATCATATAATGGGTTTTATTTTTCCACTTTTGAATGCTTAATGACTTATACATTCTTCAAGACCTGTTTGGTACTTGATAAATATTTGCTGAATGAATGATTCAGAAAAGGAAGTTAATTATCATTTGGGTCATGGGTATAGTCTCATTAATTCTGGTTAAGTAGGTCATTGTAATAATATTTATAAAATTGGAACTTGCCTATATGCAGGAGTACCAGTAAAATTGAAATATTGTCTGTTTGCTGTACATGCTAGCATCCCAGTATCTTGTTTTTCTACTATAGAAATATTTCAGTATACATTTGAGGAAGAGAAATGTACTGTATTTGGAAAGAAATAGACCACAAAAAATCAAAATTATACTTTTGTACAGGTCATTATTTTTTTCATTATCTTCATAGATTTTTTTCTAGTTTCTTAGCATATACACTCAGCATACATTTCATATTTAATGCTTTACTGAGTTCTAATTATGGAATTTTCTTTTAATTATGATAATGTGAAATATAGAAAAATCAATTCAGGTGTGAGGAGGAGGAAGTTGTTTAGGTTGCATACCAAGCATTTTTACAGGGACCATCCAATCCAGAACAATTGAAGCAGAAAATCTTATAGCACTTTGCACATAAACCTTGATTAGCATATAGTACAACACTTGCTAATTATTTGAGTAAGTTTTGCAGAATCCCTGTCACTGGTCTTAGGTTCAATTACAGTAGTTGGCCAAGCACACAGGGTTTATTAGGTCTCCAGAGGTTCTTCTGCTATCCTTCTATGATAGAAACATAACACACCAGTAGAACAATGTCTGCTATATTTCCTCAAAAAGAATGATCAGGATTCCTGGAACCATTCTGTGCTTTTCTGCTGTCCTGTTGCCTCCTCAGAGTCAGCCACACTGGTGGGTATGAGAGTTACTTTGCCTTAGAAGATGCATATTTGTAAGAACGCTATTTCTCACAATAGCCTGTGAATACAGCTTCCTGGACCATGCAAGGAAGGGCACGCTCCATCTCCAGCATCTACTGTCAGGCATTCAAAGCTCATAGTTCTCATCATGTATTTATAGCCCTGGCTACAGATGTCCCAGTTCAGTATTATCCACCAACTGGGATTCATTTTTCCTTTAAGCCATATTGCTCAGTAGCTGAGAGCCCACCTTTACCAGACATCAAGGAGAATAGAGCTAGAAAGTTCAACCAAGGTACCTTTTCCATAGATAAGGAGAAAATATTTTGTTAATCCTTTACTCAGAATCTTCCCCGTGAAATTGTGAGCACCAGCACCTTAGATTATTCAATTTTGCATGTTCCAAGCTTCAAGAATGCTTAGGAGACAGCATGTGAATTATTTGAACTTGATAAAGGAAGGAAAAAGAAAGGCAAAGAAGGAAGAAATAATATTATTAACTAAAATAATTTTTTTCTCAAGTACTTTAGTTATTTTCACCTAATAGAGTTTTCCTAATAGAGTTCATAACTTACTTAAAAAGAGTTGTATTTCTGTTTTCGTGGATTGGAGGCAGTACTTAGCACAGCAAGCAGATCTCTAGTAGACAAGCAGGCATCACATTAGACCTTTCCCAGTCCCAGAAAAAGAGTTTAATTGTGCGGGTCTAACAGACCTACATTTGTGAAGAGTGTGTGTGTGTGTGTGTGTGTGTGTAGCAGCAGCAGCAGTAGTAGTAGTAGTGCTGAGGATTGAAATCAGGGCCTTCGCACAGAGATACATCCTCAGCCTATTTTATTATTTGTTTGTTTGTTTGTTTTTTTGCTTGAGACACGGTCTTGTTAGTTGCTATATTGCCTACACTGGGCTGGAACCTGCCATCTTCCTGCCTCAGCCTCCCAGACTGCTGGGACTACAGACATGCGCCACCACACCCACTTAACATTTCTGAGCTTCTAAGATCATTTGAGAACAGACCTAAAATGAATTAGGAGGAATGAGTGATTTCTGTCTCTTCTAGTCAGGGGGTAAAGGAGACAATTTCATAGAGCTCCGTTTGTGGTAGAAAGTGAGATTAAGCTGTTTCTAAATTCCAACTTCATGGAGTAAAAACTATCAGATCTACATTGAAGAAGATTAACCAGGAGCCTCTGATAAGAGATTAAAGAACATGAAGAGCAGGAATTAGAACTCCTGCTAGGCCCAGAGGGGAAGGAATAATATCATGGATGCATTAGAGAACACAGACAAGTCTAGGAAATGTCATTTCATAGAAACGTATTCATGTATCATATGGAAAACTAATCATTTAAAGCCAAAGAGGAGGCAAAAAGCCTGACAGGTATAAATGTGTATTAACCACCAGAAACCCAAGAAAATGAGCCCTGCTCCATTTTCATGATTCGCATACCACATCACCAGGGATGCCCAGTACCCTGTTTCTTTGCTTTTGATCCCTAAGATAAGGGTGGTATAGTAATTACCTTTCCATCGCTGGGACAACATACCTGACACACACAACATAAAGGAGAAAGATTTGTTGTGGCTCATAGTTTCAGAGGTTTCAGCCCGTGTTCTGCTGGTTTTCTTGCTGTGAGCCCAAGGTGAGGCAGACGATCACTGCAGAAGGATGTTTCCACTGGAGCACAACTGCTCACTTCATGGCAGCCTGGAAGCAGAAAGAGCAAGAATGAGAAGAGATAAACCCTTCCAGGTCACGGTCCCACTACCCTACTTCCTTCCATCAGGCCATTCAGCTATGAACTCTTCCATGGGATTAATCCACTTGCTGAGATTAGCACTATCCAAATCCAACCACTTTTCTAGGTGTCTCTTAATTCAGTCAAGTTGACAATGTGGATGAACCATCACAGGTGGGCTAAAAGGTTGATGAGGGTGTTGTTACCTTTCATGGTCAAGACCATATGCACACCTACATGTGTGCCTGTATTTCACCATTCTATGAAGCATGATATTGGAGAAAGCAATAGAAGTACAGTAAACAACTGAGTTTTCGGATCAATCAAACTACTTTGTTGTTTTAGACATGGGCATGAATAAGCTATTTTTTGTAGGCTGCAGTGGATAGAAAGAAGAGAAAAAATATCAAATATCTAGGTGGGGAAGGATAAAGCAGGGACAAAATGCAAGAGGTAGAAAACACTTAATGCAATACATTGGTTACCTGAGTTTTATTTTGATTTTATTTCTTTTATTGTCAATATTATTTGTTCTCTAAAATATAATTAAATCACAACCAATCCTACAGATAACTACCAGTTCTTGATGCCTACAATTATTATTTTTTACTTTTTAAAAATAATTATCAATTCACAAAAAGTTGCAAAATAGTGTAGAGATCCTCTCTACCCCTTGCCTACTTTTCCCAAATGGTAACTTATGTGATCAACATCAAAACCAAAAATTGATAATAATACAATCTATAGAATTTACTCAGATTTTGCCAGTTTTTGCATGCACTCATGTGTGTATCTGACAATTTTTGAACCTACTGTAAGAAATAATTATTTTTAGAAAAACTTTTTAGTCATTTACATTTGATATATCTAATACTACTTATCAGTAAGGACCTACTATTACTTAATACTATAAAACATGCTTTTCAATTTCTTTCCTTGCCTGCCAGCAACATGACATATCAGACATTAGAGAAGTTAACAAATTTTATTAATGTCTTAAAACATTGTATATAATTTCTGACAGCCAGAGGAAGATGAATAGTATCTATTGCTATGTATAAAAGCTTTCATAATTTAAAAGTTTATGCTTAATATTCTTTCAGTGTTAGGCTATTGGTGATCTCTGACTATAATCTTTTTTTTTTTTTTATGTGGGTTCTGGGAGTCGAACTCAGGACTTCGTGCTTGCCAGGCAGGCGCTTATGCCGCTGAGCCATCTCACTGGCCCTGAATATAATCTTGTGTTACTTTATGTATCAATTTATTTGTTGTTTTGAACAAGTTTTTCTGACTCACTTCCCACCATAATAAAAAATTTAATGGTTTTGAGACTTCATGTGCTTTGTGTAATTCTTGTCACTTCAGATGCTGTTATCTTAATTGATTCACAAAAATGATCACTACAAAATAGATGATTTTTTTTTTCTTTCTTTTTTCTCTCGTTTTACTTTTTTTCCCCCTCAAGTATGTTTCTTGAGCTTTGGTAAGCTTTTCACTGAAGACAGGGTGATAATCTTTTTCAACTACTTTCCATTCTTCTTAAGTTTTCATTTTTACATTTCTCAAATTTTCCTGCTTCTAGCTCAAGCTGAATATTATTTCCTGGATGGGCTACAAAATGTTTTCTTTCTAGTAGCTTCTACTGTCAGAAATCCTGCCCTTTATGCTAATGAAGGAATAACATCACCTCTACTTCACAGAGCACCAACATTAGGAGAGCAGGCAAAGGAGTCCTGAAATCTCAGCAGTCACTCAAAGCCTTAGCAACATGGCCCCGTTGGTCCTGCTGGAGTGGTGGGAAGTCACTGTATGGGAATGCAGGAGACCTTGGTCTTGCCCACATCCTGCCACATTTTTACGCCCTCCAGTCACCAACTGACAAGCTGAATTTTCTCATTTGTAAAGTAAGAGAAATACTATGTTTTACTCACTTCACAATGGTGCAAATCAAATGAGGCTACAGTAATTTGAGAAATGGACGGCTATGTAAATACAAGGCAGTAATATAATTGTGCATGAAAAGAGCAGACACAAACATTGTTTTTGAACCATATGTTGAAACATCTCCCTACGTCTTGCTGCTGTCTCCTCTTCTAAGAAGGCTTTTGAAATAAACTTAAAGGGTTTTCACTCCAGTTCATACAAAATCAAAGCCTGCAAGACAGAGTGGAAGAATGGGCGCACCAGCTGTCGGGGGCAGTAGCAGCGGGAGGGTAGGCAGAATCCACGAAAGGGGGAGATGGTTGTTCCAAGAAAGAAAATGGAAAGTAATCTTTCTCCCACTTGCTGTTGCTTGATTCCCTCCAAGTGTCAGTTTGACTTCCAAGGTGTAGAACAGCAAGGGGGAAGGGAGCAGGCCTGGGCCCTGCTGCCTCTGCTTCATCACTGAGCTCGCCTGCTCCTTGCCTTCACAACTGTGGTGAAGGCAAATAAGTGAGTATTTCCATCCTCAATAACCCAGTGGAAGGAAAGAAGTTCACTAAGCAGTGTGGGCAGAGGACAAGGAGAAAGCAAAAGAAGGAGAGGACATTGCACTACTTAGCAAGATACAATAGATGCCTTGGGCTTCCATCGCTCCCTCACTTTGCCTGACTTGTATACGTTGAATTGGAAGAAATTAACAGGTACCCTCTTGTCTCGCTTACTACTTTTCAGTGAGGTATTCCAGGTAAAACTTACGGAGCCCTTTAATTACAGTGGCTTCCTGCAGCAACATCGATAAAACCTGGTAAGAAAAACCAGCAGAAAAAGACTGGTATGATGTTTAATTCACAATGCTAAAATGGTTTGTTGAAGTAAAAATTCTGTGATAAAATGTTTCACCCTTACTAAGGTCCTGACAGTATCCCAGAAGCAGAGAAGTAATATAATAAGAAAACCTTTAAATTCGTAGTTTGTCCACAACCTCTTTATTTTATTTTATTTTATTTTATTTTATTTTATTTTATTTATTGTCTTTTTGAGACAGGGTTTCATTATGCAGTTCAGGCTGTCCTTGAACTCATTTTGTAGCCCAGGCTAGCCTCAAACCCATAGCAATCCTCCTGCCTCAGCCTTCTGAGTACTGGGATCACAGGCATGCACCACCATGCCCAGCTTCCACTTTATTTTAGATGATGTTCTTTTTCTCTTAAATTACTTGTCTACAAATCTGTTATAATTTACATAATTGAGTTATCTTATGAAAGTGAGAAAATATATCTTAGTAATATCCTGAGCATACAAGAGAGCATAGTGATTACTTTTCCAAGGAATACCTATTAAATGGAATTGGTTAGTAAACTTCACATTTAGGTGCATATAAGTAAGTATGTAATATAATGCATATATTGTTTTCAGGACTGAAATCTAGTAGGGTTTTCTTACTATGCTGAAAATACCCCAATGCTCATATTCTGGTCTCTAAACTAAAATACATCTGAAATACAGACTTTTATTTTTTACTTTTATATTTAACTCTAAGGACGTACACCTTGCTGCCCACCCTTGTTCTTTAAGACTAGAAAAAACTGTGACTTATCCCTACACATATAAAAGTAAAAAAGAAAAAGAGAATAGTACTTTTTTGGGGTAACAATCATTGTCATTTAAAGAACGTGGACTATTTAAATGTAGCTGAACTAGGGCCGGCGAGATGGCTCAGTGGTGTAAGTGCCTGCCTGGCAAGTGCTAGGGCCCGAGTTCGACTCCCGGAACCCACATACGAAAAAAGGGCCGGTGATATCGCTCAGCGGCACGGGCGCCTGCTGGCACACGAGATCCTGAGTTCGACCCCCGGTACCCACAAAAAAAAAAAAAAATGTAGTTGAACTAGTCATTTAGACCTCAATTACACTGTGTGGCAATATATTATTTAAGTAATATTTTAAAATGTATGAGTCAGCAGCAGAGTGAGGCTTCCACTCAGAGAACGTCACAGTCTCACAAAAACATGGCTGCTACATTATGATGTAGAGCGATGTACAGAAATCTTTGTAAAATAAACTTTTTGTATGGAAATAGTTACTCTGTTGTTCACTCAGGGGCATTCATTATGTATTAATGATGCATGTAATATGTACAGGGCTGTGTTAATATTTTACTAATACAGAACTAAGGTAATTTCATTTTTAAATAATATGGTAGAATAGATGTTCAATTAAATCTCTCCAACTATAGTATATATAAAACTCCTAAGGAAGTATTAAATAAGAACTTTTTATTGCCTAATTAAGCTGGTGGGACACCAAGAAAATTTCTCAGAGAAAGCTCAATGCTATGAGAAGCTCTATATGCCTTTTCCAAGTGAGCAACTAATTCTAGTCAGCATCCAGGTGTATTTTAAAGCACAGATATAACAAGGCACAAAACTTTAGTCTAATGAGAGGAGAGGGAACTTCTACATAAAATGGAATTCATAAAGAACCATCTTCATTAATAAGGGGAAAAAAACCTACATGCAGTGAGACAGGAGAAATAGTTGACATTCCCAGCCTGCATACAAGAGAGGACAAGAGGATAAATAAGCAAATAAATATCCTTTAAGAACTGCTATGAGACTTACATCTGTAATTCATATGACTTATATAGTTCAAGTTTTAATTTAGTTGAGCAAGTCCTTGTTGATTTCTCACCAAATATGTGGCAGAAACAAATTTAAATCTTTGAAAATATAAGTTTTCCACCCTAGCCTGAAAGAACTCAAAAAGATAAAAGCCCTAGCAATATCACCTCCTAAATGGAAAATTCATAAACTACGAGGAAAATGATACTATGAAAATAAGCTAGCAACAAGCATAATAATAGAATTAGATTTATACATTTTAGGATTATTGGGTATAATTTAAATGTATAAAGAAATGAATATTGAAAAATATATTAAGAAAAAAGAGACTAATCAAATTAACCAGATTTTTAAAAAAACAGAACTTTAAAAAATAAAACATAATAATTGAAGTAAATAACAATAAATCAATTAAATATCAGATTTGTAATGGTGCAGATAGGATAAGTGAAATATAGAATTAATCAAGTTACTCAGAATGCAGCCAGAGAGACACTTTTTAAATTAAAAAAAAATTTGTACATGTTTGTAATACATAACGATTACATATATTGTGGGGGGTTTTTACATGTATATGACATTTCTTAATTCTTTTTTAACCCCTCTCTCCCTCTCCTTCCTTGCATCTCATAGACCCCCTTCCCATGTATGTAGTGCGTGATGATCACATTCCTTGTAGGGACTTGGTGTACGTACACACAGAGAGAGATTGAGATGATTTTAAGAGATTAACCCTTAAGGTAGTACAATCAGTGTAAATAAATGCTTCATCAGGATTCCGAACGGAGAGATGAGAAGGACTTATGGAAGCAGTTTCAGAGATAGCAGTGAAAAAATCTGAGGGATTACACATTAAACTAAAAGTTCAGAAATTCCAAGACAGAATTTTTTAAAATCCATGCATACAACATCTTATTGAACCTACAGAATAAAAAACTCAAAAAGAGGATCTAGAAAGTGTCCAGAAAGACAGATTTTCCAGATTGCTGACCTTTTACCAGGAGCAATGGGAGCTAGAAGACAGTGGAATGGTATCTTTCAAGAGATATTAAACTGTAATTCTTTACCCACTGAAATTATTTTCAAGAACAGTAAAATAAAGTCAGTTTCCAAAGCTACCAAAAAAGGCTTTTGACTAACAAAAGACTCTGATTGGTATGTTTACAGAATGGTCAGTGCTCCCAAAAGGAAGTATGAAGCAAAGAATGTATTTGTAAATCTAAATAAACATTCAGTGTAGTAACAATAATGGTAATTTATAGGATTAAATATTCCAAGGTATAATATCATGGTGAGATCATACATGGGTATGAGAGATGATAATCATAATTAAGACATTCTAAGTCTCTATTGTTTGTGAAAAGAAAATAAAAGCATTGATGACCTCAGATTTTATGTTGTTAGGTTTCCATGACCAAATACTCAGGATTAGCACTACATAATAGGAATACAACAACCAAACTCGTACAGGGAAAAAGATTACAGAATGAACATGTTTGTATCAATAAACATAGTTACTTCAGATGGACTTAACCTCTAGTAAAAGACTGATAGCCTGGCTCCAAAAAACAAAAATCCCAATATATTCTTTTCATAAGAGACATAACTAATATGAGCATAGGATGTTTGAAAATAAACAGAAGAAAGTACAGTAATATATACAAGCTAAATATTATCTAGACACCTTCTTATAGTACAAGAACCACAAAGAGTTGCTACATATTCCTAAATAGTTTGTTTCACTAGGAAGATTAATAAATAAATTCTTTTTTTTTTTTTTTTTTTTTTTTTTTTTGAGACAGAGTCTTGCTATGTAATTCAGGCTGGCTTTGAACTCACTATTGTAGCCCAGGCTGACCTTTAACTCATAGCAATCCTCCTGCTTCAGCCTCCTGAGTGCTGGGTTTGCAGGTGTGTGCCACTGCTCCTGGCTTAATAAATCAATTCTAAACATAACAAAGTTGGTAGGACTGAAAAGAACATTAACAAATCCATAGCTTATTAAATAAATTTGATATAGTGTGCATACAATAAACAATTGGAGAATATACGATACATACATTATATTCTTATGACATAATAAAGTTATCAACTGATATCAAAATATAATCCATATATATTTGAAAATATCAAAACATAAGTAACCCATGGGCCAAAAAATAAAGTAGACCCGAATTTTAAAATAGGAGCCCTAGTGGTCTAGTAGTGCTTGGCATTAATTAATAACAGATACAACAAAGAGTAAGAAAAGTGTTCTCACTAAGTAAATTAGAAGTTGAAATAAAAATAACTTACATGATGAGGTAATATGCAGTAAGAACCTGATGAAGAATCATAGTTAGTAATTGCTATGCTCAGGGAAATTATTACTTGAGGTGGGGCTTGTAGAAGAAATAGTTGTTCTTTTAACAATTGATCATTTTTTCTGATGGATAAAGTGATAATAGTAGAAGGGCAAGGTAATTACAAGCATATCGAAATTAAATACTTATAATAGGACAATCCAAAATTGACCAAAATTACATTGATATGTTCCAAACTTGGACACATATTTGCAACAAATTTGGCAGGAAAGACAATAAGAAATTTGGGCAAAAGTAATGAGAAGGTTATTCACAAAGCAAGAAATAGAAATAATGAATAAATATTTTAAAAGACACTTAATATCAGATGTGTGGGTGGAAGGAGCCTACAATGACAACATGTCAGATGGGCAAGGATAAAAGTGAATGAAACTCTAATGCACAAAGATTGGTGTGCAGGGTTCATCCATATATTTTCTATATTCTTCAGTGTCATTCAGCTTGAATTACATTCTCTCTCTCTCTTCCTCTCTCTGGCTGTGCACAAAAATCTAAAGTTTTGTAATATTTTCAATCATATCATTTTTTTTTGTGGATTTGTTACAACATATTTTGTACTCTTTGATCCCATAAGTCTACTTCTAGAAATTTATCTCCAGGTGTTAAATTAAATTTTATATACATATATAGTTTTCAAGATTGTTCTTAATATCTTTGTTAATATTAGTGAAAAATTGTGTAAAATTTCCAGGAATAGAGATTGTGTGAAAGAGATCATGGGGTGTGTGTGTGTGTGTGTGTGTGTGTGTGTGTATACATACAGATAAATGTATGCATCCATCGTATTCATATATATACCACTTATGGAATATATTAGTGACCATTAAAATGTATATATTAATGTTTCTATAAAAAGATATGCGCGACATTGCTAAGGGAACAAAGCAGTATATGATGTCTCCTTTGCGTAAACTTGCAAGTGTGCCTATTAGTTGTAGGCAACATCTTGTTCAGAGTTGCATAGATGGCAGTCATACCCTATGACAGTGTGGCCAAAGCACTGAAATGAAGCCCTCACAGTCACTAGTTTGTTAACTGTGCTGCTTTTTTGACAGATCTCTATATCTAAGTGAGCTCATCTCTAAAAGTGAGGGGAGGGGTGGTCACGAACTCCTTTAGCAATGGTAAATGCACTGTACTGGTTGTCTCCTCTCTCTTCTGCAGCTATGGCATATATTAGCCATCAGTCTTGCTGTTACTTCTCTGGACTCAGTCATACCGGAACGTTCTTAACACACTGCTTAAGGCCACTACTTCTAAATAGATTGTTCTTTGTATTTGAAACTTCTTTGGCATCCCCAGGCTGGATGATCTTAGAAATCCTTTCAGCTACAAGATTTTTCTGATCAAGGCATACAGGTGTTGTTGCAAGAAATAAAACAAAATGCTTTTGGGGAAAAATCATTTCTTGTAGCCACATTTAAAAAAAACAATAAAGAAAACAAACACATGAAATAAAACTTGAGGATATATTTTACTAAGGTTGTTCAGCATATAATTAATATAAAAATTATTAGTATATATTTATTTTATACAAAATCTTTTCCATTTAGTGTGAATAGCACATCCTGTTCTTGACAGAAATTTTTCCTTAGAAAAGCTTGACTGTATTTAAAATTATAGCTTAATAAGCATATTCTCATACCCACATTGTTCACATTTCTCATACTTGAATATTAGTTTTTTAATTAAGTTAAAGTTAAGTAAAATTAAAAATTGAGATGAGGTTGCACTAGCCGCCTTTCAAGGGTGCTGTAGCTGGTATATGACTGGTGGTTACTATATTGGTCAGCGGATGTTTGGCAGATACAAAAAAATGGGGCTGGGTTTTAGCTTTCAAGATTTTCTAGTTGAGAGAACAAGATGTCAAAAACAAACATATAAATATTAAAATAATATAATCCAAAACAGCGTAATTATGTGCTGGGAATTCGCCATAGACAACCTAAGTGCTACTTGGGTAGGAAGTTCTAGAAACACCCACAGCTGGATGCTTTCCTCAGCACTTTGAAGCCTGAGCGGTGGCGGTGATGTGTTGAGCTCGTGAGAATGGAGTGTCTTACTTTAGAAAGTGTGTGTTCTGCCTGCAGGCATGGGACCCGCTGTGCTGGAGAAGTGGCAGCCGCTGCAAACAACTCTCACTGCACAGTTGGAATCGCTTTCAACGCCAAGATCGGAGGTATGGAAAACAAACTTACGCGCATAGAGATATGAGCCAGGCAGTCTTTTGCTAACTGGTTTCCAGAATCCTTTTTAAACTGGATGGGCATATCTTTGCATAATGATGTTTGACTATTGCTGACAGCAAAACCGCTAGGTTAACATGCGTCACTGAACATAGCTAAGGACCGCAGATGGAGTGCCCCTCACGTGTTGCAAACATGCTTTTTCTAACAGGCTTGAAGAAAAAAAAGGTACTGTCTTTAGTAAAGATGGGAGTCTTTGATGTCTGTACCAAAATTCTACAATTGGTGCCTGGGTAGGAAGCAACTAGCAATAGACCCATCAGGCCATCATATCTCTAAGGAAAGAAACATTTTGAATTTCTCTCAAAGCAGAAAATGTATTATGTGTGTGATGCTTAGGTTTTTAGAAAAAGGTCCTTGTAATTGTAATTAAAATGGCAACACTCAGTGACACAGGCGCCTGCTGGTGCGTGAGGTCCTGAGGTTGACCCCCAGTACCCACACACAAAAAAAAAAAAAAAAAAAAAAGGCAAATGGTAAATGGTAAAATCTCCTTTGGTAGTCACATAAGGTAATTATAGTGTTTCCACAAATGGGTCCAGGTTGTATCTATACATACACACATATGCACAAACTCAAATACACATATGTTTATTTTAAGGATCCAGCCAAAGCAGTATAAATCCAAGCATTGATAAAAGTAAACTTTGCATTTGTAATCATCTTTATAAGCGACAGCCAAGTGCCACAGTCACATACAAATGGAACGGAAGTATTCTGTATAGGCCCTCTGCCTGACTTACAAGTGTTCTGTAAGGTTCTGATAAAGGATATCGTAAGATGAAGGAAGCTTCTGGAATGAGGCTGGCCTCCTTGTTTCCAAAGCAGTATGCAGCAATAAGATAGAAAAATTATGAAACTATACCGTAATAAAAGTTGCTTGAAATGAGAATTGTTTCTTTCTGGAATTTGCCATTTAATATTTTCAGTTAGCTGACCTTGGATAACTGAATTTGCAGGAAGCGAGACCACAGATAAGAAGGCTATGGCATGTAATGGCAGTGCTAAGAAAAGGTTTTCTAAAATTACCTGGAATGCCAGTCCGCAGTAAATGTGACCTCTTTCCTTTACTTCACCCTGAATTTTGTCCTTTCACAATTTGTTAACCAGTAATTAGCTGTACTCTGTAGCATCCGCCATGTCTTGGGTGGAAGATGTGGAGATGCTGAAAAAGGACACCATGGTTTTTCCCTGAGAGGGATGAGGGTGCCGGAGGTCCCTGTTCTTCCCAGGGAGTCACATCAGGTCACCTAGCCAGGTGCCTCGCAGGCCAGGACCCGGCTGTCATGCGCAGACTCACACCCTGACCCAGCGCTCCCACTACTGCCCTTGAAGGAACGAGGGGATGAACTTGCGAACTCACAGATAAGATGCTGACCTGGCTTCACAGCACCTTCATTAGGGAACGGACTGTTGGTGATGATTTAAGATGTTCTAAGCAAGATCATACTGAATTATAGATTTGACCCCTTAGGCCGGAGGCGTGAAGGCTTGGAGTTAAATGAAGAAAAAAAAGCCTGCTTTTACCTTTAAAATTCAACAAAATGATGAAATTCTTACTTGTGGATCTCCGATCAGAAAATCATGAGCCTCTAAGTATGATTTAACAGGCATTTTCTCATGCACTTTTCATAAAATGCGTGATATAGCAACTGAATTGAAGTGTGTGGATACACACGTGTAGGCATTTGGACATACCAGTAAGATTATATGGGGCGGACCTGGCTGTACTGGTAAAATCGTTTCTCTTTATGCTTTTAAGTAGACGGTAAGATGAAGCAGTTCCTTTATCCACTTAAAAACATGCGGATCTATTCTGAATATTCATATTAAATTGAAATAAACCAGTAGCTACTCAGCACCTGGCACAAGCAGAGTACTGCGAGAGTTTTCCTTCTCACAAAATAGACTTTCTTAGTACAGTTTGTGCTCCATAGTTTTCAAAGGGATTTGCTCACAACTTTCATTCTCTATATCACCTGTTAAAAATCAGAAAACAAAATCTCACAGTAACCCAGCAGTATGTACACTGTTATGTGTCAGTATATATATATATTATATATACAAATATATATATGTATGTATATATATGAAGTCTAGAGGAAGAGATAGGAGACATAACCACATGCAGCATCTTTACAGATACAGTACTTGGAGAAAATTTAGTGTTGGCTGGATGTTGTATGGGCTTATTTCCTTTTTTTTTGTAAAACATTAAAAGCTGATATCTGTCCTGGAATTTTTAAGAGTTCAATCTAATGTTTGTGTTTTTAGGTGACAAAAATGAGGCAAAATTTTAAAATTATTGAATATTTGATATACATGCACTCATTGTTTATCCTATTTTTCTTTGTTTGCGAATTTTATAATTAAAAGTTTTTTCAAAAGCACAAAAAAGAAACCCAAATTATAAATAAAGAGCAAAATGAACAGTAGACAATAGGAAGTGGGGAGATAGATTTATAGTTATATATAGTAACTAAGACTGCCTGATTTGAGGTCTTACTATTTAATTTCTGTTTATTGATAACCAATAAACAGCTGAAATCTTACTGAAATGAGATTTTAGTAAGGAGTAAGTTTTTCCTGTAAAGATATAATATTTCAGTGATAATATTTAGTTTAAGCTGAGGAGAGTTATATTTACCTGACAATTAAATATTTTATTGTTGTGAGTCTCCAGAATAAAAGGGTAAAAGGAAAGCCTGGCTTTTTTTTTTTTTTTTGGTGCTGGGGATCAAACCCAGGGCCTCGTGCACACAAGGCAAGAGCTCTTACCACTGAGCCACATCCCCAGCCCAAGCCTGGCATTTGGCGCCTATCTACCGTTCTTTCTCCCTCCTCTCTTCTCCGTTCCCTTCCTCCCCTTGCTTCCACTCACTTCTCATTCTTTCTTTCTTGTGCTACTGGGAGATTGAACACAGGGTATTTGCACTGAGCCTACATCCTCAGCCCCTTTTTAAAAATTTTTAGGCAAGTTCTTACTAAATTGCCTTGGCTGGGCTTGAAATTGTGATCTTCCTGCCTCAGCCTTGCAGAATGCTAGGATTGCAGGCATGTATCACCACACCTGGCTCAGCATATAATTCATTTTTTAGTGTCTTAGTGTCTACTTTAGGGTTAATAATAAATTTCTATCTGTCTTTTAGGAATCTACTTAAATGAAGATTAATGACTAAACATTGCTAAAAACCCTTTGAGGATTATTTGAAGTGTTAAATGCATTCCCATTTATTATTTGACTTATAAAGAACTTTGCAAAAAGTAAATTAAGTTTATATTGATCTTCAGATTAGGGGCTAATATTAAATGTAGAGGAAATGAGAACAACGCAACTTGGCAGCTTTCCCAAATTTGCAAGACTGCTGAGACTAGACTATTCTATACCAACTCTAAGCACAAGTTATTCACTGGAAAGAAATTTAGGGAAGGTGGGTTGCTCAAGGATCTTTCTACCCAGTAGTAGTTGCTTAAGAAAGGGATGAAGAGAAGGGATAGATTATGGCAATCATTGTAGGGATTAGAAGCTTGGAGAAAAAAAAAAACACTGGATAAAAAAAATTTTGAAAAAGCTTTTCACTTTTACATGCAATATAACTTCCTTGTTGCCTGAGATACCTTCTGAAAAATGTACGTTGTCCTTTTGCCAGGGAAAATATGCTCAGTTGAGTCTGATTAACAATACATGTTTTTACCCCCACGGCCCCGCAGTGGGGTGTCTTGGATGTCACGCAGTGAAGCTCCTGCACTGAGCTCGCCCTCCTTTCTGTCTTGCAGGTGTGAGAATGCTGGATGGAGACGTCACTGACATGGTGGAGGCAAAGTCAGTCAGCTTCAACCCCCAGCACGTGCACATATACAGTGCCAGCTGGGGCCCGGACGACGATGGCAAGACTGTGGACGGGCCAGCTCCCCTCACCCGGCAAGCTTTTGAAAATGGTGTTAGAATGGTAGGTTTTAAGAGCACTGAGGCTCATCTGAGGTGATGATTCTCTGTAAAGAACGTGTAGGCATCCCATCCTCCAGGGCGGAGGTGTGCGTGGAGCCTGTGGGCTGAGCCCGCAGATGCACTAATAGAAAGTTAGGGGGAGCATTTGGCATTGTGAGTTGTCTCTGTTTTACCAATGAACTAGGAGCTGGGAGTTTCCTCTGATGAGAACAGAGGTGTGGTCCGATGCTTAGATTCACGGAAAGGAGCTGCGTTAATTCATATGTTAATCTTGCATCTGGAGCAGCAGATTCTTGGGGCTGTGAGATTGAGTGGAGCTATGAACATTTCCCAGCCGGTGCTGCTAGATCATGTAACACTGCGCTTCCCCGTCGTCCCTTCCCTAGTCTCCCCGCTATCCCAGTCTCCCTAAGCAGGTAGGTATCTTAACCCATCATCATTTTCCTCCCAAAAACTGACCGCATAATTTAATGTAAAAAATGTCTATTTCAAATTACAGATCTTAAAAAAATCCTGTCTGATTTAAAGTAAATAAAATAAGACTGCTAATACTTTTAAAAAGGAAAGGAGGAGGACTACGCCAGCAGCAATGTTTTTCTTTTTCTTACTCATGAGTGAATCTCTGGGTGACTTAGAGCATACATTTAAATTTGTTCACTGAAGGCCATCATTGATCTGGCCCAAACTTCCTTTCCTTCCTCATCTCTTTTCATCCCTTTGCCATGTAAGCATGCCCCATCCTTACTATCTGTCCACACATTCTGCTTTCCCATGATCCTCTGCTCCATCCACAAGTACACCCACTGTTGGCCAAATCTTATTTGACCTTCAAGCCGCAGCTAAAAGGTCAGCTTTTCCCAGAAATGTCTCACTGTCTAGATTAGAATTAACTACAAACAACTTTATGCTCCATATTCTTTATATTCTTACTCTTGCTGTACACAGTCCTCATCACACTGTACTTTCTAGCAGAGTTAGTTCTAGATGTAACTTTCTCCCTAAATTTTAAATTCCTAGAGTGCAGAACTTGTACCCTATACATCTCTTTGGGCTTTGCAAAACCTACTAAAATTTTAGTAAGAACTCAGTAAATGTCTGCTGAATCCAATTTCTTTTACTACAAATGATGCTAACCACAGAGTCATTGTGTATTCAGCTAAGATTTGGAACTGTAGAATGCTCTAAGTTGATTAATGTAATGTTGCAGCGGGAACAAAAGTGATAATGAATCTCCCACATCTTTACAGGACTGGGTTAGGGTTTGATAGACATATGAACTAAGCTGTCTCTTGGTTATTCTGAAACAGACAGGAAGGAAAAATAACAGGCATTCTTCATTTAATGATCGAGTACAGTCCTGCGACTAGGTCATTAAGTGAATTGGTCACTGAGTGAAGAATTATCTATAGTACATACATTACAATATTCAGAACAAAGAAATGGCCAAAGGAAACTCCAACTTGATGACTTTGCTTTTATTTGCATAACTGTTACGTGCAGTACTATAATGTATAACAACATAAAACTATAGTACTATACTATACAGTACAATCAGCACAAATTACAATTCTATATAAATAAGGTATACTGTACAAAAAAGACACTGATGCTCTATAAACAAGATGAACATAACTGTACAAAAAAGATGGGTCATAAGTCTAAATAGTCATTAAATAGGTGGGTTGTTAAATGAGGAATATCCATATATACTTGTTTTATAGTCATTTCCTAGCTAAGTAATAGTTTAGGTTTGGTGAGGACATTCATTTTTCCAGCTCTGTCAATTTTCGGCTGCTTTACAGCCCTTTAAATTGTAGGATAATGTTTTAACTTGCCTAGAATTTTCCTTTCAAAGTGCCTTAAAACCAATAATCTGATGATTTCATTATCAAAGCTATGGACTATAAATCACTATTTGGTCCCTATATCAGTAATAAACTGGTCATTCAAGTTAGTTAAATAAACCAAGCCTAGTTCATATTTCATCTGCAATTCATGTATGTACAGCACTTATAATAAAGAGCAATCTAAAATTTCTCATTAATGTGGAAATATGTATGCTAATAATGCACATAGCCTTGTGGGTATACATGTACATGTGAAGGATGCCCCATATCCAGTAACTAGTTTTGCTAACAGACTCACAGGACTGCCATTGAATCAGGCAACATGAACCAAACGTTCCTTAATTTATTTTTGCTGAAGAATTTGTCATTCAGTCGAAATCTTAACTGGAATCTTAATGTATAAAGTAAATTTGGTTGAAAGAAGAGTTAAAAAAAAAAAAACCACAGTTAGAAACAAGATCATGTGAGAAAACCATTAGAACACATAGAAAGACTGTATTTAGAAATAAACGATGAGGAAAAATTACTCTGTACTCATTATTAATTATAAAATTAAGCTGTGCTTATTGTGATGGAACATACACAAATACGTATAAAGATGGTATATAATAGATTTCTCCACCCAACTAGTTAGGCATTGCTAAGAGTGAAGACTGCATCTTTCCACACTCTTACAAATATTAGCATATCAACTGGGAACATAGTATACCTCTGCACATTTGTCTTTTAACTAATGATATCCCATGGACATCATTCCAGGGATTTTGGAGTTTAGAGATACTATAATTTAGAGGCTGACGGTATAGCTCAGTGGTAGAACATATTCAGTATGCATGAGGCCCTGAGTTCAATCCCTAACACAGAGGCAGGCGGGGGGAGGAGGGAATCATTTATTTGACATTTCACCGAGAATCTTTCAAAGTTTTAATCTAAACAAAAGTGTTTGGTTTTAAAATGAACCATTGGGCCAGTGAGATGGCTCAGCGGCGTAAGCGCCTGCCTGGCAAGCGTGAGGACCCGAGTTCGACTCCCGGATCCCACATACGAAAAAAGGGGCCGGTGATATCGCTCAGCGGCACGGGCGCCTGTTGGCGCACGAGCTCCTGAGGTTGACCCCCGGTACCCACGTAAAAAATAAAAATAAAATAAATAAATAAAATAAAATGAACCATTAACTTACAGTTGGGTTAGTAACTACAGAAATAACTCTCAAAAAGAGCAATTTATTTTCTGGCTCTTATCACTCTCATCTAAACATGGGAGAACAGTGGGGACCCATCGAAGGGAAACGAGGTGGACTGGTCGCCATCTTCAGGTGCTGAGTTCACAGGGTCTTCCCAGTTAAGCTGCGGTCAGGGGCACACCCGTCATTTACTTCTCTGACCTTCTACGGCTCAGATTCCTTCTCTGCTTCCATTTTCTCGTCGAAAGTGGGGCAATAATAAATAGTGCACATAGAGACATTATGAGTATTCTATGAGGTAAAATGCATATAAGGAATGTAATCCCTGAAATATTTACTATATTAATGCTTGATAAAAGCATTAATTTCAGAGAAACGATCACAGCTTTTCAAAAAACTGTTTATATGTGTTTTCAGTCCCTCTCCTTCTCTCCTAGACCAGGTCCACCTGCAGAGTTCTAGGTGAATCCATTGAGTTATCCCTTGGAGTAAATTGGTGGTAATGTGGTAGAAGCCCTGCATCTGGGCAGACTTTCTGAACTTTGTGATGTCTTTTACCTTCTTTTTCCTCTGTCTACACATACCTTTCATTGTCCTTCAAAAAGCATCTTCCATTTCACTGTGATGACCGCAGGATACAGAATTTATTTCAGTTATCCATGTTTGCGGTCATGAATTCAATTCTTATTTTCCCAAAAGATCTCTCTAAATATCTATGAATATGTAATTTATTATTGTTAAGCAGAATATTAGATAGTCTTTTCCAGGGATATGAAACCTTTTACTCCCCTGTTATTGGGAGACAGTGAAGGAGTAAATAGTGATATGAAGTGAGATAGTAATTTTATATTCTTTGAGATCATTCTAATTTACTTCTCTACATAATATACATTGTCAAATATACAGAAAATAATTGAGTAAATGCTTTACACAAAGTCAGATTTTAGAGAGTAATAAAAAAAGAAATAAGTGGTGAGTTGGCTGAGTGATTTAAGGAATGGAGGAATAAATGACTGAAAAAACACTTTCTTCTGTTAGCTCTCCGAAAACTTACATGACAGCCAGAAGCCACTCCGGTCTGTTGAAATTTAACTGTCATCTGCAAAAATTCAGGGATGGGAGGTTATTTATTCCTTCTATTGGATTCAGTGAAATCCCAAGTTTCTATTCACGTTAAATAAAGGGGTGAAGACGACATGAAGTTTTATATGTAGTTCATAAAAGACGCTGCATTCCCCCAACAAGTCAGAAAACCAACAAGCATGGAGACAATCAGAATGATTTCAGCTGAGGATAACGGTAGTGAGTGAAATAAACCTAGTGCTTGTGGGAAGACGGAGCTGCCTTAACGGAAGACAGGCATCCTCTTTGAGGCGCTGATAATTGAATAGAGACGCGAGATGATTCTGAGCAACTCGTGTGAACTGGAGGAGGAATGTTCTGTGCAGAAAGACCAGAAAGATCAAAGAACCCTGTGGAGGGAAAGACTGGTGCATCCCCGGAACAGAGAGCTGACTTGGGCTTGGGGAGCAAAATGAATAGAAAGAGAACAGGAAAAGATGGGTTGAGGAGTGGGCAGGGGCCATCTCAGCAGGATTTTCTAAACCGGGGAGGGGATGCATTTCTTCTCTTACAGAATAAAATGGTTTTAGACATAGTGGGCTGACTTGATGGACAGTTTTTTAAATCGCTGCTGTGAAGACAGTGCACAGTATGTGGGGTGAGGGATGCGGAGGCCGCGTGAAGATTGAAGTGGTCCAGGACAGACAAGCCAGGGTGGCAGCAACGTCGAGACCACCAAAGAGATCAGGCAGCTGGAGAGAGAGGCTCAGGTATCAAGAAAGATTTTCACAGAGCAAATAAGTACATTTTGCTTGGGGAGTCCACATATTGATTGTGTCCATTCCTTCTGCTTGCTAATCAAAAAATGTAAAAAATATTGAATCTCAAAATGCTCCCTGTTTGTTTGCTGTAAGATAAGCATTTGGCTTAGTAGAATGTAACACTGCTTTCTGAGACTTTAACAAAATCAGAATTGATTCAATTTATAGCTCCTTTAGAATTAATGTGCCAAAATTACATTAGGGAAACTATGTTAATCCAACCATATCGCAGTTGACAACTTGCTCTTTCTCCCAAGGACTGCATTTTATTTGATGCCAAGGATGTATTAAATTAAATTCAAGTGTTAGGATCACTTAACTTGAACTACATGTAATTAATGATAATGTAATAATAATAGCAACATGAACAATATTTACCATTTGACACTGTAGTCACTTATCTAAGCCTAAAAATCAATGTTTAACTTTTAACACAATAATCTTATCATTTCTGTTCTCTCCATCATTATAAATAAGGAAAAAAGAAATCCAGCATAGCTAAAAAAGTCAGAACATGCCCTCAAAGAAAACTAGTAAATCCTGTTGCATGGTGTTACTTCTGTTTTGTTTGAGCATTTGACTCCTCTCTTTATCTTGACCGTATTCTCTGGCTTGTCTCCTACTACTATGCTCAATTTATTGTTCCTCTTCTACCTAAGGCCACCTCTCCAGTTGTTTCCTGGACCCCATTTGTCTGTATCCCATCAAAACACCTGTCTCATCAATTACTTTTTCTCTTTTCATCAAATTTTTCCTTTCAATTGTATTATTATCCATTAACAGAACTCCTTCATGTGGTTAATTCTTATATCCTAAAAGCACTGGTGAAGAATTCCTCGCTTATCTTGTATGTCCTTCCTATTACTGTCTTATTTCTCTTTTTCCCTTTAGAATGAAATTCCTTGAAGCCATTGTCCACACTTCCCCTCTTAGCAGTTCTTTTTTTTTTTTTTTTTTTATGATTGCTTGAAGCCACTGCCACAGGACTGTGCCCCAGTGATCATCTGCAGCTGTTCTTGTCAAGGTGACAGTGACCTCCTGTGCAAAACCCAGTGCTTCTCTCTGAGCTCTCATCTGACTTGTTCTGCCTGAGTCTTCCATCACGCAAGAGAGCACACACATACGACAGCCCGTCAGAGCCCTGTCTTTTCCTTACAGTTATTACTCCTCCTTATGCTTATTATGTGTGCTCATGTTGTCGATTATCTTTTCCAAAAGTGTACAGAGTCTGACTTGTTCTACTGGATCCCAGGTATCCGAAACAGTATCTGATTCTCAACTGGCGTTTAGGGAAGAAAGAAGGGATGACTGAAGGAATATATAAGTGATACCCATGCCAATTTGTTATGTGTACTTCATTAACTTACTCAAGGTTCACACTTGCATTGTTTTGCTTAGTATTCTGGAACTGAATTATTAATATACATTTTATGGTACAGTGGTTCAAGTGCCCACACTCTGGATTCAGACCCTCTGGATCTGAAGTGTGAGTTCTAGTACTTTCCTCCTCATTCCAGTTAATTAAGATCTCTGAAGATCAGTTTGCTTCTCTATAAAGTGGAGCTACTTGCTAATAATTAACACAAAGGAGCATTGTGAGAGTTACGTGATTAATTCCTATAAAATTCTCCGCAGATTGCCTGGAACAATGTAAAGTCCCTGTTACAAATCTTAATTCTTATCCACACTAAAAATGGGAAAGAGTAATAGAAATGAAATACTGAATTATTGTGTAAAATAACATAAAAGTCTTGATTGTTCCACATATCTGGCTTTAATCAGTTTGGTATTGCTGATCCTTATGAATGATGCTATATAATCTTTAGAATATTATTAATTAATAGCCCATGTAAATGGGAGAGAATACTAAAAGAGCATTTTCTAAAGTGTTTTCCAAAAACCACTAATTTAATAAAATGCTAGAGAAAATGGGGTGGAAGTAACGGGATTTTGCTATTAACTATACTTTAGAAACACTACTCACTATACAGCTCCTTTGAAGATGTAAAAGCATATCAAACGCTCTGCGAAGTCCTGCAGTAAAAAGATTTGCCTAACTTCATTTAATCAATATTCTCAACTTTAACCACATGGAAGCTTTTCTTTTCAAGACTTTGTAAAATTACTTTTAAATTTAATTTCATTTTGGATTTCGTGGAGCAACTTTATGAAAATTCAACTAAATGCATTATTAGACCGTTAGAACAGTAGGACTGGAAATAATTCAAATAATTACTTCTGTTTTTACATCATGTATATATCTTCTTGACTGTTAATCACTTGATCTGCCTTCTGAAATCTATGATTTTTTTCTCCCGTTCTTCTTCCTAGGCACCCAGCATGTCTTGCTTGTGCTGTTTCCTGAAAGTCTGTGAAATCTGCCCTCTGTTACTCAGAATCAGAAACAAAATCTTTCACACAGACTTCCTAAAACTCCCAGCTCAAGTTTCAACTTTGAGTTGTGTGAACACTGCAAAGAAGTATTTATATGCAAATCTTGTCAATTTTTTTCCTTTAAGATTCATCACTGCTGCTCATGACTGACAAGGACTATTCCAGGCTTTTTAGCAGAGCACGCAGGACCTCACAAATTTGCCAGGGGTCTCAGAATTGAAATTTCTTATGTCATCTTAAAAAGGGACAGTTTAAAAATTCTTCTCATTCACACAGACATGGTTCCACTTGCTGCCGCAAGACCGTGGCCTGACTCCTGGGCCAAGAGTTCCCCCGGGGGCATTCTTGGCTTCATTTTCCCAGTCTGCCCTAAATAGGAAAAGGGTTTTATAAAACAAGTGAGTCATTTGACATTGTTTCAGATAGAGGTGACTCCCGGTTTGGTGGTTTCAGAATAAGGGCTAAGAGCCTGAAATTTTCTTTTGTAGACTGTCATTCATCTGTAATGTGCCAGACACTTTGCTAGGTAGAAGGGGAAGATGGGCAACTCTTAGCCCTTGTCTTAGGGCAGCTTATTATGTAATGATGGAGAAATGTTCCATAGAATGTGTAAGCCAACCTGCAAGTCCCTTCAGCTCACAGAATCTGTTGGTGAGGGCCACATAAACAGCACACAGTAATAGCACTTACTGTCGTATGGTCTTGTTGCCTTGGAATCATCCTTTTCCCCCTTTTGGATTATTAAATATTAAAAAGACAGTGCAACTGATGCTCATCAGGCGTTGTCTTACATTTGACAACATTTCATAATTTCTTGGCAAGTGCCTTTATAAGATTCTTTAGAAAAACAGCAAAAACCTTAAAATTGAATATTTTCCGTAATCAGAAAAGCCTATATTATGGTTACCAGTACTTCCCTTATTATTTTACTGAGGAAATAAGAAAAATAGTTCTTAAACACCCACTATATGCCAAGCATTGGTTTGGCACTTATCTTGTCTTTTTTTTTTTCCTGGAAAAATCATGTAGTTCATTGCAGATATTTTAGGAGTACAACTTACAGAAATATATATATATGTATATATATAGAGAGAGAGATAGAAAGAGAGAGAGAGAACCAATGTCAAGAACAGAGAAGAAGAGCAACTGAAATCAGAATCGCTGGCCTTCAATCTCCCAGTCAGTGCTGTGACCCTCATCCCAGCCTCACATTTTTGTACTCCGGGGTCCAGATGGGAGCTGAGATATTGGATGGACATCTATTGCATATTTTTGGCTGTTGAGTCTCTAATGATTGCCCTGGTTATTATTTTCCCTTCCTAACATCAATTGCCTTTTCAATTCATTTTAGAATTGATTTGGATATTTAGAGTATTTGCTGAACCACAAGATTTCTCTGTAGTCACACACTACATGTGCACACATTTCTCCACATTCAAATTGAAGGTATATGTTTACCAGGAGGGGAGAGGAGAGGCATAACGAGCTTGTATAGTAAAAACAGTGATAATAATCATAATAAAATTAACAGATCCCACCCAAGAGGGATATGTTTTTAATTTGACTGTGCCCAGCTGTACCAGTTTGCATTTTAATGAATGAAAGATTACTGTTAAGTTAGTTAGTGAATGTTGCAAATCTTTAGAGTGATAAATGGGGGTAGGCAAAGATAGACAAGGGAGTTTATTTAAAAGAGGTTCCACTTAATGAGAATTTACTTCAACTGGTGTTTGTTTTAATAGCCTTCTATCAGGATATAGTTAAATCCTGATGGAATTCTACGTATTTAGAACTTTAATAAAGGTAACAAGTGACTTGCCAACTAAACCCAATATAATGTCATCCATTTCGGAAATAAGAAATGTGTCTTTCGTAAATACATATGTAATTTCACATTGTATAGTTGCCACAAAGTTATCTGCCTTAGATTACTATATTAATGAGAATTATGGTGCATTGTTATGGGAAATGGCACAAGTTTATTCTAGCCCTATGTTTGTGCAAATTTCAAGTATGTATTACCATCTCATTTTCCATTTTGGAGATTCATTAGTAATTCTGTGGGTAATTAAATTAACTTCTACAATCCTATTCTAAATCCCTCTGTTAGACTATTCTACCCCTGGATTAGCCAGATATTACTAACAGTCCTCTTTTCTTTTGATTTGTTTTACCCAGTTTGTAGTGACTAGTAGGCTAGCTGGAGAGTGAGTGAATTCCCTAGGTATATTAGTCAGCTTTGCCATCTCTGGGACACAACACCTACCAACTACAACTTGAAGGAGGAGAGGTTTAATTTGGCTCATGGTTTCAAAGGATTCAGTCCATGGTCAGGTGGCTCCAAGGCAGAAACATTATGGTGGGAGGGTGTGGTGGAGCAGAGCTGTTTTGTTCATGGTTGCCAGGAAACAGAGCAGGAGAACAATGCCAGAGAGAAAGAAGTGAGGGACCATATGCAGTACCAAGATCATGCCTCCATGACCCACCTAGACATACCCAGAAGTATACCTTACTAATCCCCTAGTCAGCTCTCATGACATTACATAGGCCCATCAATTTGACAGTTAGGCTTAACCATCACTCCAGGAGTTCCATTTTACTTTGGCTGTCCCTGTTAAGTGAAGATTCAAAAATATGTAGAGATTGAATTAGGTCAAGTTAAGATTTATTCTAATCCTGAGTTTCTGTGATTCTAAACATAGATTTGAGAAAACTGATGAAGAGAACAGACAGATCCTTTTCCTTCAACATAACAGGGCAGTTGTCAGAAAAGAAAGGCCACACAAGGATAAATTGAACTGAGCTGATTATATCAAATAATTTGAAAGTACACATGTCTTCTACAGCAGACTTTTTAGTCTGCAGTACTTTAGTGCCTTCATTCCTTATCATGTTTGGTGACTACAACCAAACCTAATATTCAGGCTTATAAACTACTATTTTTTTTTTTTTTTTTTTTTGCCTCTGTGTAGCACAGACTGGCCTCAAATTTGCTGTGTAGCCCAGGCTGACCTGGAATGTGCAGTCCTCCTGTCTCAGTCTCCTGAGTCCTCGGATTACAGGCAAGGGCTACCAGGCCCAGCTATAAACATTATTTTGATTGTAACTCTGATGGCCAGTTAAGTTACGCATTAGAATGAGCCTCACAGGAATACCCAGTTTATGGATTTGTAAACCAAGTCTTAGCCAAATTAAGTAACTCCCCTTTGAGAAACATGATGGCTCAGACTTGAGTCTGTCTGTCCAGAGCCCGTGCTCTTCACACTACCTTGTGATCCTGGCTCACACTGAGTAGGTCATGTGGGCCTGTCTGTGTGTGTTCTGCTGAATTGTGATCACAGAAGCTGCCACCGCAACAAAGCACTATTGTGAATTTCTGGAGAACGTAACCATTCAGGCAATGATGTGGTGCACTCTGAACTTCATGTGCTCTTTCTCTTGAGCCTCGGGGGAACCTGGGATGCCCTGGAAAGGGCTGGCCTTGCTCAGATGGGTCACTGTCTAATTGTTTGACCACAAGTTACTAAGGGTCAGAGCTTCTGTTTCCCTGAGAAAAGGCTGTTTGGATGCTGGTCCTATGGAGCCATTGCGAAGATTGAATGAGACTGCTCGTACGAAGTGGTCAGCCCATCAGCTGGTCTCCTCCTCCAAGGAAGGCCGACCTCAGGTGCATCTTTAAGGACTCCCACAGTATTCACCACAGATATTTGGGAAGAAAATATGAGCCTGATAACCAATTGCAATGTTTCTGAAAGTGTGGTTTTTGTTTTGTTTTGTTTTTCATTTAAGATAGTGCTGTGCTTATGGGTAGAAAGTATCGAAGGCTGATTTTCTCTATTTCAGAAATGTTATGAGCTACTCCTTGTAAGGTCACAATTATTGCTTCCTATAGGGAAGGCTTGCAGCACCATCCCATGGTGGGCAACTCACTATTCTTTCAGAGTTGAGCTGGCAGTTGGAATCTGTTCATAATGAGAATTCCATAATCTACAGCTAACTTGAGTAGAGTATAAATTTTTCATTATTGTTGGACTGTCCCTTTGTCCTCCTTTCCAATTGCCTTTCCAAACATTTATAGTAAATTCCTTTCATACCCCTGTTGATATTAAATATTTTTCTCCTCTGTGAAGAGAATTTTTCAAATCTCACTCTTTCAATGTAAATTCAAAGGTGATGGTATGTTTCTGAACAGTTTCAAAATTGGTACTTAGTATTAATATTGGAAATGTCCTTTTCAATTTCATAACCTTGCTCTCCTGAAAGTCTGGCTTTGCCTTTGCTTTGGAGTGATCCAACATGTAGAAACTTTTGGCAGGTATGAAAATGGTTTTTATTCTCCAAAAAATGGGATGGCTCTGGGATGACAGATATACCCAGAACAGCTGTGTTGGTGCTATTAATTACTAATTGTGATTGTCTCAGAAAGCATGTGACATACATATGTACTTTTTTAGCTGCTTGGAATGAGGAATTGAGAGCCCTAGTCTGCATATTTCTCTTTCCTGCAAGTGTTAGTTTTCTCTACACCATAGAAAAGCAACTTGCACCAGGCTTGAAGCTTGAAGGAAAGCAGAGCGACCAGAAGTATTTAAATGTATTTTAATTAATACATAAAAACAAAAATAATGTGTGATGTTTTAATACACGTATATACTGTGTAATGTTTGAATCGGGTTAATTATATCTTTCGAATGTTTGTCATTTCTTTATGGTGAAAACATTCAAAATCCTTTCTTTTAGGTTCTGATACCACCTAAGTCTTGCTGAGATTTCAGTGAGTCAGATGAGAAAGATGAGGTCTCAGAAAAACAGGCACTTGGCCAGAAGTAATTGGCCATAGACAGAACGTTAAAATTATTTGGAAATTGTTGATTTGGCAAATAAGGTAGAAGGAGAGGTTGTTTTTATTTTTTAAAGTTTTCTTTAGTGCACTGTTGTTAAGCAGTGTTTTTCTAAAGCATATCGTTAAGTACTTTTTTGCAACACTGTCAGTAGTAGTCACTGGAGGTCAGCACTGGCTGAGGCGAAATGGAGTGTGTTCTGGTCCCAGCCCTGCCTCTGACTGCTTTGCTAACTTTACTGCCATAGTTTCCACATGTAGAAATTTTCATGTTCACTAAATGAGCCTTTTATCTTTCCAGCTTTCAATAATATTCATAAACCAGGTGTGGCGGTGCACACCTGTAATCCTAGCTACTCGGGGTGCTGAGGCAATAGAATTACAAGTCTGAGGCCAGCATGGGCACCACAGGGAGACCCTGTCTCAAAATAAAATGACTGTAGTGCCTAGCTTGCATTAAGCCCTGGGTTCAATCCCCAGCACTGAAAAAAAGGATAGTATATCACTCGATTTATTATACTAATTATGGTATATTATTCAACTCCAAAATTTTAATATGTCAACTCCATAGAATATGTGAAATCTAACAGAAGTAAAGTTCTTTGCTCAAAAGCATTTTTATTTCTGGTAGTAAACACACCTACTACCTTTACTCCATGAAAGACTAATCCCCTTGTTCCAGTTGTGCTATAAAAATAAGCAAAATAGGCCCAGTGAGATGGCTCAGTGGCATAAGTGCCTGCCTGGCAAGCGCGAGGGCCCGAGTTCGACTCCCGGAACCCACATACGAAAAAAGGGCCGGAGATATCGCTCAGCGGCACGGGCGCCTGCTGGTGCGCGAGGTCCTGAGGTCAACCCCGGTAACCACAAAAATAAATAAATAAATAAATAAATAAATTAAATTAAATAAAAAATGATCTAAACTGTTGAAATATGTTGTCAAGAACCAAGTGTCATACTGTTGTGCACTTTTGTGATAAATTATGAGAAGCTATGTTAATTCTGTGTGTCCTCAGTGTCAATCCTGAAGAAAGGACATCTCCAAAAACAGGATTGTTTCTACGAAATGAGTTAATGCTCTGCTGGATTAATAGGCTAGCCAGTTGGTGGGTGGGCAGTTTATTTGGAGGAGGGGTGCTTTGTTGTCATTCAAATCGAGAACTTTGTGTATACTGAGTGCACACTCTACCACTGAGCTGTATACCCTCAGCCACAACTCATTTTTCTTCTGTTTTGATCATACAGTAAATATACAAGTAACTGTTTATCAGGAGCTTGAGAATTGGGAGTTCTGTATTTGCAACACTGGTTAATTATTTTGTATATGCTAGTCTTTGCCCATCCCCAGTTCACTTTTGAAAATTGTGTTAAATTCACCTATAGACTATGATTTTAGGATACCATGCTGCCCATGCATGGACTAGGACATGAAGAATCATTGTGAAAAGATTATAACTGTGGATTACATAGGAGCATTTAGCAATTTGTCGTTTTCAGTTATAGTTCTTTAAATTTTAAAAAATGAAAAATTGTCATTTTACCAGAAATACAAGTGACACCAGCAGCTGATTCCATAATCATTAATGGGTTCTCTATTCCTTTAAAAGAGAAATCAACTGCATTTGATATACTCAAGAAGCATATAAGATAATTTTTGTTTACAAATGTAAATTAATATGGTAGTTAATAACTGCATCTATCATGTTCAGTGTATTATTAAAAAGTCAGAGAACAGGGGCCGGTGAGATGGCTCAGCGGCATAAGCGCCTGCCTTGCAAGCGTGAGGGCCTGAGTTCGACTCCCGGATCCCACATACGAAAAAGGGGCCGGTGATATCGCTCAGCGGCACGGGTGCCTGTTGGCGCGCAAGGTCCTGAGGTCGACCCCCCGGTACCCACCAAAAAAAAAAAAGTCAGAGAACATAAAAATTACTTCACATGATTGGATTAGGGGCACCTATTTTATGCACAGAAAATCAGAATACAGTGGTGTGGGGCTGAGAAGATGTCATTGGGGTGAGGAGGAAATGAAGTTGTGTAGCATGAGAAATGCTAGGAAGACAGATGCAGAGAAATGGAGAGAAAGTTACTCTTCATAAAGGCTATCTTTATTCCACTTTAGAGCATTTTTTATCATGGAAAAGTAGATGATAATTACAGTTGTATTTTCAGTCTTTCTCGTCTACCATGTAGCAGAGTGAGAATGGTGGAGACACCCCTGGATTGTTTTTCTGGGTAAGTGCGTGGATGTTTGGATAGTTTTTCCTCTGAGTCCAACTTAGGGCCCTATGGGCAGCTTTGGCAGCTGGCTCGTGAAAGCAGCTACAGAAAGACCGAGGCCTCAGCACCAGTGCTGAGGAATTGTGGAGTATCAGCAGGTGTTGGTGGAGGGTGCTGGTGTGTTTTGTTGCCCAGCTGTGGACATTGTCTTGGGAGAACTGTTGCTTTCCATTGCTTAGGATTTTAATCTTGACATTTCGCTTGGAAACAAGACATTCCCAAACTATTGGCTACACTCAAATTATCAAATAAATAAACTATCATTATTGACAGTTTGGTTTTAACATAAAGCAGTTCCTCCATTTACCTTAATTATCCTGATAACACCATCAGGAAAAATTCAGAGCTGAAGCACAATTAAGTGAATCTACATCCTCTTTACTTAGGACTTTCCGACTGTGGAGTAGATCATCAAAAAATAAGTCTTGAATACTCATTTTCAGGGTGAGAATGCTATGACTTGAAACATTTATCATCTTGATGTAGGACCATTCCTGCCAAAAGCAGTGCATAACCTCCAGATTCCTAATGCTACCAGACCAAATCTCTTTACTCCTTTAAAAACATCTCGTGTCTGCCTCATTCAAGACCCTGGGCAGGGGAGGGATGGCCCAGTTTATCCCCTGAGTCAAATTCAGTTTTCTAGAATGAGTTTCCCAACCCTCAGCCCCTTACTCAAATGGACGGATTAAAGGAACAAATCTCAGGAGTTAGTAAGCTCTGAGCCCAAAGATGTCCTCTTGCCTCTCTGTCATGGTTCATTCTCTGTGCCTCCAAAGCAAGCTTTCTCCACCATGTGCTACTGGTGTAGCATCCGAGGCACTGGCATGGTGTGGCTCTGATTTGTGTCCCACTGCCAACTATATTTCTTTTCTGGTTACTTTTCAGGTCACCTTTATGGTTCATGCTAATTATTTACCTTATGCAGGATAATGGTTCAAAAGTTATTAAAATTGCTTGCGGAAGCAATATATTTTAGAATTCTAGAACAAATGTCATGCAAGTGGTAAAACAGTAATTAAAGGCTTTTGTTTTAGTTTTGGTGGAATTTTTTTTTTTTGTCTTTACATATTTTTTCTAAACTAGACCTATTTCTTCCAATGAGCTCTGCTCTGTGCCGAAACAAGATTTATTTTACTAATCAAAGTGCCCTTGGTTTTAAAAAGCTGAAAAGTTCCTCCTTGTCTCCCGGTTTCTGAGTCATAAGCTGTAGGTGCACTTGTTTCTAGAGTCCTCTCCCCCTATCCTGGAAGCCCCGTGCGTGGAATGTGTGGAATGGAATAGCCAGCGTATATGCATGAGGCTACAGAAAGAACTGTAGTTTTTCCTCAGAAGGGAGGAAGTTCACAAAAGGTAGGGAGAGGGACTGTACAGGGCTTTGGTCAATTGGGTGTTCAGGCTATGCTTGAAGATATCACAGATAAATGAAAGTTCCTCGTTGTGAAGTTGTTTCACTTTGTCTCTTTGTGTTGCCGTACGTAGATAGCCTACACAGATGCGTAGGTTCTGATCTTACTCGGGGTCTTCCCCTTGTCTCCATCATGTTCTAGTTCAGGGATAGAGAGCACATTACTTAATATCCATCAGGTTCCTAAAAAGCCATGTATAACATCTTCCTTGCTGCCGTGGCTCTAAGTTAACCAATAGTAGAATTCACACATATTACTATCTTTCTCCTTCCTTTTTATATAGCAAGAAGCCTCCAGCATTTATTCACTGCCCTTTAAGAACACTTGCTAGATAATAGAGGAGAAGAAATTTGTGTTAATTCCAGATAAAACCTAACTTCATTGGCTAAAAAATAATCACACCATGTTAAAGAAAGAAGTTTAGTTCCAAGTTTTCAAAACCTAGCTAGGGGTAGGAATATTACTTTCTTGATAATCTAGCATAAAATGGCCTTTGCTGACACCCTAAGCCACAGAAAAAAAAACCTGTAGTTCCTTTTTATACATTAATAAGAATGGTTATGGGGCAATATAAACTTGATTTTTGTAAGGCACTCACAAGACTCGTGCACCGTTAGACACACGATGAAGAAGACTATTTTGTGTTTGAATTGAATTGATCCTGCATGGATTCGACAATATATTTCACTATAAGTTTATTAACTTTTAACTTGGCACTCAATTAAATGGAAGGGAATTTTTTTTTTTCTGTACAAAGCCATATTTAAATACCCATTGCAATCACAGTATTGTAACAAGTTAGAAATGTCATTTCCTACATTTCAGGAAATTGTGTCTCAATATTTTCTCTTTATAAACTCACTAAACATCTCCCTTTTGCCCTGCACCCTACATTAAGGTTTAATTTTTAAATTACTCTGTATTTCGGAGAAATGTCCAGATGTTTTTACCATGTGTTTTTGTTCCTGGGTCTTTCACATTGAAGAAAAACCCTGTGCATCTGTAGTAACTCACTCTGTGGATTGATAAGTGTCTCATGTTAACTCCATAGATTTTTAGAAGGTGTCTTTCTGGCATTTTCAGCCCACAAATTCAGCCTTCTCCTTTCCGAGACTTTAATCATCGACTCTACGCATGGGTATAAAGGTTGGATTGCCTCGTGGGTAAATGATGGCAGCCTCCACCCATTCTGAAGCCTTCCGGAGGGGCGGGTCATTCTTATATCCTCTTCTGTCCTTGTTAGTCAGCTAGCACTGCTCTAACAAAATGTCACAGCCTAGGAGCTCAAACAACAGAAACTTAATTCCTCACACATCTGGAGACCAGAAGTCCAAGATCAAGGCACTGGAAGAGCCGAATTCTAGTGAGACTTTCTCCGCAGCTTGCAGACAGCCACCTTTTCACCATGTCCTCACGTGGCTTTCTTCTGTGCTCGAACACACACACACACACACACACACATTCATGCACACACTTTTTTTAACCAAAGACCATACTTCATCGTTTTGTATCTGCATTTATAACTACATCATGAACATTAAAATATTTTCTGAATATTTTCTTTCTAAATGTTCTTTAAAATCAAATTACTATTTAAAGATCCTTTAATAGAATTTTTAAAATAGGGCACACAGTCATAATTTTACATAGACAAATACATGTAATTGCACCCCATGTGCTTTTTCATTGCTTTGTGATTCTCAGTTGACCATCTCTTTCATGGTGGTGTTTAAGCCAGGTGAGTTTTTGTGCCATTTTATGTGTTCTGTTGACCTGTCCTGGCAAGTAATGAGCACGTGTTTGGCCTGTTACACAGGCCCTCGGTGTCCGTTAGAGAGAATGTGTTGACTATGAATTGGTATATTTTTCTCTTCTTCTATGGCTGTGTCGTCCTGTGTGTGAGGTCTAGGTATGAGTCAGCCTCCAGAGTTTCTCAGCCTGATCACCCGCAGCAAGGAGAGATGTGATTCCTGCTAGAGGTTAATAAAACACTGACGGGCGTTTTTATACGGGCATGCCGACTTTTACATCCTTCCCCAGGTTTCCTAAATATTGTGAAGGGAACAGGGATAGTAAACCAAGCCCAGCTGCCTAGCAATAATAGGAACTGGGTAGTTCGTTCTCCCGCTCTTTTCATGAATTTTTACTATTGCTGTGTAATCAAATTGCATTTTTTTTCCAAGTTGAAGGACAAAAAGAAATCTATGCTTGCTTTCATCAAATCATGGCATACATATTCTGTTCCTTCCGGATTCAAGGTCAGGGAGAGTTTATTATGGATACCCCAGATTCTTTGTTCTCTTTTTCCAGAAGTCCCAAGACAGTATCTCAAATACTTTCCCTTCTGCCTGTGATCAGAAAATCAGGGCCATGAAGGAAGAAAGACCATCAGGCATCACTAGCTATGTGACTGTGGGTCTCACATCCTAAATAGAAAATGATGGATTTGGCCTAGAGCTCCTCCAATATGTCTTTTAGTTTTAGAATGATTTTTAAAAAATTCTTAGGAATTCAGCTACACCTATGCCCCAAAATACCACTTATTCAGCTTATTTCTCTGCTGTCTTCTCAAAACATCATCTTAGAAAACCAAAGAGTTGCTTTACTTTAATACATCTGTATTCTACTTTGCTTGTATTTCTTAATTATTTAAGACCTTAAGAAATCGTCTTTTAATTATTCTGTCTTCAACTACCAAGTTTTAGCATAATGAATATGACTACATCTCCTAGCAGTGTAGGAAAAAGTGAATGGATCTCATTGAAGAAGTTACCTGTGGTCAGATCTGAGGAAATTATGTTAGACTACAGCCCACTGCTAGAATTCTGCACTGAGCATTCACTTATTAAAGGTTCTTACAGGTTTTGAAATAAAGAAGCTTAATGACTTCCGTTTAACTCAGGGAATCCCACGTTATGTGATCTTGAAATATTTTTATTTATGGTAGCATCATTAACATGCCTCAGTTGTAGGGTCCCTAGCATGCAAGGAGGAAGCTCTAGAAAGAATGGTGTAGTTAGGACCTGAATTTTCTGCTCACTGACCATCTATTCAGCATAGATGCGTAACCTCACTATACTTCATGCTCCTCAGATAAAAAATGAGAGAAAATAAGAGCCCATTTCACAGTAAATATGAAGATTAAAACAGTAATATATGATCATATTGGCTTCCACTAATAACATTCCTATCAAGAAGTTCAGCTCTCTGGATTCAAATTTGGCCCTGCCATCTACTACTCTCTGACCTTAGGAGCATTGCTTAATTTCTGTACTTCAAATTCTCATTTGTACCCTGGGAACAAACATTGATCTCCTAGGGTTATTTAAAGAATCCAATCCAATTCATGTATTTAGAATTGTGCTCAGCCCATAAATACTAACCATCATTACTGTACTTTTTTCTTATTTATTATTATTGTACCATTATTCTTGGTACTTTGTGACTATTTTATTTTATTAAAATAATTTCTCTTTCTCCTGCCAAAAGCAGCTTAAATGCAGAATATTATTAAAATCACATCACACCCTCCTGCAAAATATTTGATTCTGCTTTGTCGCTCCTGTCTCCCCTTGATCCAGCTGCCGTGGTTCTTGTCTCTTCATGCCATCATTTAGCTTTCTTTGTTTGTGAACAGGGACGGAGAGGCCTGGGCTCTGTGTTTGTGTGGGCATCTGGCAATGGCGGAAGGAGCAAAGACCACTGCTCCTGTGATGGTTACACCAACAGCATCTACACCATCTCCATCAGCAGCACAGCGGAAAGTGGAAAGAAACCGTGGTACCTCGAAGAGTGTTCATCTACACTGGCCACCACCTACAGCAGCGGAGAGTCCTATGATAAGAAAATAGTACGTGACATTCGCATGTCTCTAACAGTCAATTTATGTAATTTTCACTCTGAAATATAAAGGGAGAACCATAAATACATAATGCGTATGTAATATATGAAAGTAGCAGGTCAGATTAGCTGATGGTGTTCGACACAAGTCATTGTGTGTTACCATTCTGCTACCAACTAGCTGAAAATGCTTGTTTTACATTCCAGCATTTCATATAACCGTAGACAGGATTAAGCTTCCATATTATTCAGGACAAATGATTGCCCCACATTTACATTGTGAGTTAGTGGCTGAGAAAAGACTAGAAGCAACATATAACTCTCAGCCCAGTGCCCCCAACACTAACTTTTAGGCTTGGCTTAGGTGCTTTGGTTTCTAAGTACAGTTAATTCAGTGTGAAGAACAAAAATGTGTAAGGAAACTCAGCATTACATTCAAAGTATACATCTGGCCGTTGATGTCCTTGGGTTTCATATCAGTAGATTTAACCAACCACAGATAGAAAATATTTGGAAAAAGATTTTTTTCTATGTCATTATCTTCTAAATAATACAGCATTACAGCTAGGTACATAGCATCTACAGTGTTTTATGTATTATAAGTAATCTAGAGATGACTTAGATTATAAGGGAGGATGTGTATAGGTTATATAAAAATATTATGCCATTTTATTTTATATAAGGGATTTGAGCACCCTCAGATTGTAATATCCAAGGGGATTCCTGAAACCCATCCTTTGCAGATGCTGAGGGACCACTGTAGTTACTTAACTCGATCTAAGCCTTAACGAGAGTGCAGCACAGTGAGCTGGACAGAGAGTTACAAAGCGCTCTGGGTCCCCTACTCACCAACATGCTCTGCTCTCCAGGCAAACAGCCAAAGATTTAAGAGTTTGGATTTCAAGCCTGGTCTACGGAAGTTTCTTTCACTCTGTAGCTATTTACTAGCTGGGTAACTCTGGACAAATACCTAATGTTTGTCTCAAAATCCTTGGGTATAAAATGGGGATTTAACACATTCAGCGTATGGTGTTATGGCACATTGAAGAAGTCAACAAAACGCGCATAGCACAGCGCCTAACCGCTGGTACTTGGGGAAGCTCAGCCTTGTGGCGTGCCTAGTACGGTGCTACTGATTCTAAACTTTAGACCCCTTTGCACTTTACTGTCTTCCTGATCGGGATTTGGTAAACTGCCTCAGGAGTGATCTTTCTAAGGTCGAGCCGAGCTGCCAGACCTGCACTTCTTAGCATTTCTCCAAGGCCCCAATTTCAGACCTTGTGGAGCCTCACAGGTGCGGGTCCCTGCTGATGGGTGTTTTCTTACACGGGTGTGGGTCCGTCCTGGTGGGCGTCTTGCTTTTCCATGGTGGTAGAATGGCAGAAGACAGGACACTTCGGGTTGAACATCCTAATCCGCAAGTCCAGAATGCTCCCAAATCCAAAACTCTTTGAGAACTGACATGACAACACAAGTGGAAAATTCGTACCATGTGACTAGATTGCCTATATAGAATTCTCAAGAATATTGTCTACAGTTATCTTCAGCCTGTCTGTATAAAGTATAAATGCAGCATAAATGAATTTTGTGTTTAGACTTAGTTCCCATTCCCAAGATACCTTATTATGTATGTGCACATATTTTAAAATCTGTTATATATATATATATATATATATATATATATATATATATATTCCAAAATGCTTCTCGCCCCAAGTGTTTCAGATGAGGGATACTCATCTTGTACCTACTTTGTGCTATTCTTAATTCATACCCATTCAATTTCTCTTGACTCTAGTTATTATGTAATTTTTATGTTTGATTTCTCAGCTATTTTTACTGCCTTTTTAAGGTACGTTTTTCAGGTACATTGACTTGAGTAAATTTGACTATTTATATACATGTCCTCATCTTTCCCTAGTTTCTTCACAATGACTGCCTTTAAAAATACATGGGAGTCCATCTTTCAGTACCTCCATCATTCCTCAGTAAGTATAGGTCCAAACCCGAAGTAAAATATAACAGGAGAAAATGCAGCGACGAGGAAGCTTGGGAGCTTCTGGCTTTCTCAGCTGGAAAGTGATATCCCCGTGAAATTTTTCCTTCATTATAAAAATGTTTCAATCTAGAAAAATCCCTTTGGCTTTCAACTAGAAAGACCTTGTGTCCACTGATTCCTAGTCAGTGTTCTGTAGTGCTGAGCGACACCCATCACTTTGTCTAGTGGGAAAAATATCAAACTGTATTCTCACTGGGGACTAGGGTCACCCTTTGATATTTTTTCCCATTAGACTATAAGCTTCTCTTGAAGAAGGCATTTATGGAACCCAACAATACCCTCCCACAGCAGCCACTGCACCAGAAATAACAGGACTCACCAGGTGACCATAACGAGCTTGTGAGACGCCTCCACTGTTCTCACGAGGAATTTCAAGATGAAGAACTGCTGTGAGGTTTACTCCCCAGACTTCGCTTTCCCGGGCCCTTTCTCACACTTTTCTAGGATTGTGCGGTAATTGCTGTATCCACCATGACAGGGCAGTCATTAAGGAATCTCCCGTGGGCAAATTGATCTGTCCTGTGCTCCAGGAGAGCTGAGGGGCAGCAGGGCGACAGGATCTAATGTTGATGTCCATCGATCAAGTCGTAGGCTTTACTTTCCCTAGTTATTGCTTCCGATATCAAAACCTGCACTCTCACTGTTTGTTTGTTTGTTTTTCACTTATTTGTATTTTTTGTTTAGTCTCATTCTAATGAGAAATTTACATGTATTAGTAACAAGCAATTTTGTTTTTTTGTTTTTTTGGGGTTTTTTTTGTGAGTACCGGGGGTCGAACTCAGGACCTCGTGTGCCAGCAGGTGGCTGTGCCGCTGAGCGGTATCACCGGCCCTTTTTTCGTATGTGAGTTCCAGGAGTCGAACTTGGGCCCTCGTGCTTGCCAGGCAGGCGCTTATGCTGCTGAGCTATCTCACCGGCCCAATTTCGTTGTTTTTGTTTTGTTTTGTTTTGTTTTGTTTTGTTTTGTTTTGTTTTGTTTGCAGACACCTTCGGACTCTAGAGGTAAAAGGAGAGAACACTTATCCCAGAGTTTTCATCAGGAATTTCATGATGCAGACCTGATGAGTGTTACACGGCATAAGGGACACTGGCCATAAGTTAGGGACCATGGGATCTTCCCATTTAAAAGAAAAAAGGATGTTTCTAGCTTATAGCATTTCTGTCACGGAGGCAAAATTTCACACAGGCATCATACTGTAATTAAGAAAGCTAGAAACTTCCAAACTTGTTCATTTCCACATTTCCTCTACCTAATTCTCAATACCTTATTTTGTCTGAATCCCTGATTGGGAAGCTGCTTTGAAACTAGTCTCTAGCTTCACACTGACCGCCTGATGTTAAGTGACACTCAGAGGCTGGATTTCCTGTGCAAGGGGGCGGGGGGGCCCCCAGAGGGGACCTCAGATTTCAGTGAAGACAAAAGACACTGAACGTAATGATGTGCTGAGGTCACGCGTGCCTGATCCACCTGCACAGCTCCGCGAGCAGCTGCACCACTGAGACTTAAAGCAGTAGCCGCCTGCATCCTGGGAAGGGAGGCTGGTCGTTTTTCCAGCTGTTGTTAAAAGAGGTGCATGTAGCACCTCTGTCCTTCCAACCTATAAAATACTTCGGTCTTTTCCACCCACCCCATCAAGAAGGGCACTTTGATTGCAGACATGTTAACTGTTGGAACATGAGTGGAGCTGGCAGCAACATCAGCCTTTTCTGATCTGGCTGACCCCTTTTCCTTCTCATGTCAGGATGATGAATAATCCCGTGTTGCACCTGGGCCCTCACCTCCTCCAGGCTTTGAACCTAGACGCCTATGGTCCCTGGCCATGCCCGCATCCTGTTAGTGGCATCTGTGATTGAGTGCTGCAGGAATGGCAGTGTCTCCTTCTCCACCTGGCTGCCTTCACAGAGCCATTCCTTTCCTTTGTTATTTGCAGCCTCTTCCGAAGAGCGCAGTTGTCATTCTTCATTCCTAGAGCACCTTTGTGATTTGAACTGAGACAGATGCTGAGGACCTGAGGAGAGAGGAAAAAACTCCACTCAGCTTCTGGGAAAGCACTTTTGTTAAATAAATTTTATTTGTCCCGGGCAAAGTGCCTTTTCATAGTTTGCAAGTAGGAAAACCTTGTCCTGGGTTTCAAAATGTAACAAGGTCTCTGTCCCCAGGTTTCCCGCCGTTACTACCAGCACTTTGGATTTGGTATCCCACGCACACTTCCATAGATTTGCATCAGTGCTAGCCTCATGGCTTATTCCAGCAAAGAGTCTGAAATATGAAGAACAGAGTAATAAGAAGCTCCGTTATTAGCTAAATAGAACTCATTCAGCAGGACTAATTACCTTAAGTCCATGATATATTTTATTAACACAACTGTATGCATCTTATTCCATTATCTCACATGTAATACATTTATATTCTATTAACATGTCATAAATACCAGTTTTCCTTTTCATATGAGCCTGGTGCATCAAGGGCATCATCTCATAGCCTTAAAACCTTATGCAGAAGCATCATCCGTCGTGCCTACTGTACAGGTGTAAAAACCAAAGCTTGAAATTTTTTTAAAACATGCACACATGCACAGAGCCAGTAAGTGGTAGAGGCTGGATTCCAGTCAGGGCGGAACCCACGCCTGTTGTAGTCAGCGTGCATCCTGCCCCTGATACTATACCAGTATGGGTGTATATGAAATAAGCATAGTTTTCTTTCCTGTTTTGTGGTCTTCTGAATGGTTTGAAAAACCAGATATACTGGTGCCCACTGTTTTTGACTACTTAGTCCTCTTTTTTTTGACCATTGTTCCTTTATAATCAGACTCCCTTAGACAATGAGAACCTTGAAGAAATCTAAAGCACAGGGGTAGGACCAAGCTCCCAAGGTTACACCTTTTGTACTCTGTTCAAACTGGGGCTGTCATGTGCAAAGTCCCCTGTCTTTTAGGAACATTCTTCCACCAGATAATGCTTTATTTATGTCTCTTCTCAGATTTCACCTTAGAGAGGATTTTCTTCATCACCCTCCCTAAAGTAGAGGCACCCCTCCACCCTCCGCTGTTCTCTTTGTCCTCTTCAGTTTTCTTCTGTGCACTTACAGCTGTTTAACAGGAGTCTACGCCTTTCCCTCTTTATTGTCTGCTTCTCATGCTAAAGTGGGAAGTACTCGAGGATGAAGGCTTTTGACCCTTTCCAGAGCCTGAGCTCAGTAACTGTTCCTGCTCTAATGACTGTCAGCCACTTGGAAGAATGGAAGCTTCACAGTTTGTTTATGTAGCCACAGGAAGAAAGGGAGGCCACTCTGTTTCTTTCAGAGAAATGCCTTCCGTTGGTAGCTTGCAGGAAGGTAAATGATATTTCACAGTGTATTCAGCATTGAAAATCCTACCACATAATATACCTGCATGTGTGGGCTTAGTGCATAAAAGCATTAAAGATTGTGTCTGCATTCCCTCAGTACCTCTCCAGATTTCTCCCAAGTTCTGTTTCATAGATAAAGTGCTCCTCTCTCCCCGTTCAGTCCCATCATTAAATTTTCTCTTTCTTGTGGGACTTGTTCAGCCTTTGACTTTCTTCCACAAGTAATGTGTTTTAGTGATTAGATGTACGGTCTATCATATTCCTCCTGGGAGGGATTCCGTGAACCAAGGTTTGGAGAATATATGCTCCGCTTACCCCTTTCCTTAGTCGTTTTATTTATTTGTGTCCAGAACAAACCCGCTGCCTGGGGTACCTCAGTGTTGATCTGACTGACCAATTCCACATGGAGGAGTTCTTATTGCTTTAATGCTTCTAAGCAGCAATGTACTTCCTCTTGCAGAAACCTTCCGCCTTTCACCCTCCCCTCCACTAATTTCTTTTTCAAATGCAGTCACTGTTTGGAGTGAATTATTCTCTATCATCTCTGTTTCTCCTTTTTATTTAGAAAATGTCATTGTTTTTCACGAGTAAAAGACTAGTGAGTCCAGATGTGTTTGGAAGTTTGATTCACATTCTCTCGAAAATACTGAAACGTGGAAAGAAAAGTTTCTGAGCTTCTGAAAAATTCTGATTTTAACCGTGGGATGAAGAACTGCCATTCCCACTTGCTGGCTTCAGCTGGGCTTCGTGGCCAGTTCTGCCACCATCGCTGATGTTCTAGCTCCGTTGCCTTTGTCCTCATGAATGACTACCTTCACTTTTTGGGGGGTTTTGTTTGTTTGTTTTGCTATTTCAGATTTAATATCTTCACCGCTTACCTACCCTGTGATTGCTGTGTGTTCTCTAGCAAGTTACTTAGCTTTTCTTAACCTCCATTTCTTTAGCTTATAAAAATGAAATTTCTGGGGCCGGGGATATAGCTCAGCGGCACAGTGCCTGCCTGGCAAGCACAAGGTCTTGAGTTCAATTCCCGGTACCCCCCCAACAAAAAAATGTAATTTCTTCCTTGCAAAGTTTGTATGTAACTTTACACTTATGCACATATCCTTGCACACTGCCTCATTTGCTACAAATTGTTTATGGGCTTGCTTTAAGGGAAGCAGTGCGGTAGCAATAGTATTGTGAGAATAATCCCTGTACTTTAACCCCTGCATTGTGTATGTACGTGTAGGTACATAATTTGGTAAGTTGATTATAAGCTTCTGAGTTTTGTTTGAAGAATCAAAAAGGAAGCGACCTCGAAGTGTTTTTCTAATAAGTGGGAAAATGTAAAGCCCAGGACAAAGTGAGGCTAAAGGAGCTTGATTTGAGGAATTCAACTTGACAAGTAAATACTATGCTGCTGTTGATACATGGAACTGAGGTGAACCTTACGGAGATACAAAAATGATACAAGATGGGATCTTTGGGGCCGGTGAGATGGCTCAGTGGCGTAAGCACCTGCCTGGCAAGTGCGAGGACCCGAGTTCAACTCCCAGAACCCACATACGAAAAAAGGGGCCGGTGATATCGCTCAGCGGCACGGGTGCCTGCTGGCGTGCGAGGTCCTGAGGTCGACCCCTGGTACCCACCAAAAAAAAAAAAAAAAAAAAAAAAAGATGGGATCTTTTTTAGTGACAGCAGCCTCACATTTGTAAACAAAACCTTACTTTTACACTTCACATTACAGATTCTCTTAGCAACAACACCAAAGCGGGATTTTATACCGACTTGTCACTCATGATTGAATTTTACACCCGTCTTCGTGTCTTCTGTGGACACAAAAAACATTCATCGGTCCCTGTTCCTTTTTATGTTACTGTGCTTAATCACCTCCTTCTATTTTGTTCATTGACAGATTTAAGATTTAGTTTCAGCCCTTCTCGCCATGGCTGTGTCTGATACAGCTTTCTTGGCACATTTCTAATCCAAATCCAAATCAACACCAGAAACAAATTCAACCTAACAGACAGCAGAATTGTTTCATGTTTCAAAAATATCTGTTCGATTGCTCTTTTAACAGATATGAGACAATATGGCACCTTCAAAATAAAACAGATCACAGGCTAGCAGGGAGAGAGAAACTCTTACCTGCAGGGTTACTGGGAAGGCTGTCATTTAGGGCCAAAGTCAGTCTGAACTGAGAGAATTGAATCAACAGGCTAAAATCACAAGTCCAATCCACTCAAATAATGAAACGGGAAATATTGGGAAATATTCCTGGGAAATAGCTTGGGAAGAGAAAGGGCAATAGTTCTTCTCAAAGGAGATCTCTAGACTAGACCAGTACAATACACACCCTTCTCACCAAAATGATATTCTGAACTTTGTGGCATCCAAAGAACCATCTGCTGCTGATCCTGAAAGAGGCTGAAAATCTAATTTACTGATCAGGATGGCTTTGATCTGGCCCAGGGCCTGGTGTCCTCTCCAATTTACTTCCTTCTCATGGACACGAATGATATTTTCTTGAGCAATCTGAGAAGTTCTTTGGAGAACAATTCTGTTTCTGATTTGGATAGTGAGTTGAGACCAAATTCTTTAAAATCCTAAAGCTAACGTGCTTTATTGTTCTGCATACAGACTCTCCAGGCTCCCGCCCTGCGCCACATTGAATGCAACTCTCCTTTAAATTACACCGTCAGATCCTGTATGCATGTGTTGTGATTAATGGTGTTGTTCCATGTGGTTCCAGTTTTCAGAACATCATTTTTCTTTAAGACTGCATGCTCCTTGGTGGTCTTTGCCTTTTCTTTCTAAAAACTGAAATAAAAATTCTCTGATACTCACATGCCTTCTCTTAATGATTAAAATGTTGCCTTAGATCTCCCTGGTAATTTACACCTAAATATCTCCACCACTGATAGTAACTTCCTCTTAAAATGACCCAGCTGGAATTTTCACATAAAGCAGATGAGAACGGAGTGAGGATGTTTTTGTTGTTTTTTTTCCTCCTCATTCCATTTAACCATTTCCTCACCTTCCTGCTCCACCCCCTTCCCATCCCTACTCCCTAGTCTCAAGTTTCATTTAGTTAAGTGCTTAAAAAATGATAACCTAGTGGTGACTTGGAATTCCACAAGCTTGCTCCCATTAATAACACTTAACACTTTGGTGTTTATGTATTAAGATACTGAGTAGCTTTTTGTTTAAGCCTGTGTTTTATGCACCTAGTGACTATATATGGATGAGGCATATTCTTGTTGCAAAACTCTACATCATAAAATTCTGTTTGTTGGTGTTTGGCTGGAGGTGGCTGTTTATTATATTCAGAAATGCTATGCACACTTGGAGTGTTTATTCTGGATTTGTTTCTGTGCATTGTAAGGATCTAGTGCAGCTGAAGAATAAGCAAGGAGAGCCAAGTGGGGAAACATCATGAAAAATCTTGAATCCGAGCACAAGTTGTTGGAAAAAAAAAAAAAAAATGTGGACAAAGGAATGTGACCATAGAGTGAAGTAAAATGAGAAGAATCCAGGCAAGGCCATCTCTCAACCACTGGAGACCTGAAAACTGGCTGCTTCTGGGGTGTACGTGCTTTGACTGAGAGGCCAGTGCTTCAGAAAATAAGGCTGCAAATGCACCCATAATTTGCAGTGAGGTAGAAATACCTTTTTAATGATCCACCCGTCTCACTTCTGGCTATATATTCAAAAAATTGAAAACAGGATCTCAGAAAGATTCCTGTACACCTGTGTGCATTCACAGAACTACTCACAATGACCAGCGTGTGGGCGCAACCCCAGCGCCCACTGACAGATGAATGGACGCAGAAAACGTGGCACAATTTGCTCAACCTCGAAAAGGAAGGAAATCTTGGCATATGCTACAATATGCCAAGGATAGTATGCTAAGTGAAATGCTCCCATCATAAAAGACAAATGCCATACTATTCCACTTAGATGAAGTACCTACAGTAATCAGACTCGTGGAAACAGAAAGTAGAATGGTGGTTGCTAGGAGGTAAGGAGAAGGGCAGGGAGGATTTGTTTGATAAGAATGATCTACGGATACTGTACGGTGATGTGTATATACTTAACAGTACTGTACCGTGCACATAAAAAATGCTAGGAGGGTAAAATTATATTATGTGTTTTTTTACACAATAAAAAATATATTTTAAGAGTCAACAATGGGAAGTCCAAAGAGATTCTTAATGTAGAAAAACGTTCTATTGCCCCACACACCGTGTCTATGCAGTTCTATGTATTTTTGTTCATTCTTCAACATCTTTTGTGTCAGCATTCATATTTATCTGGTACAAATAATCTGGTGATGATAGAGGTATCCAAAGAAACAGAAATGGCAGTACAGACAGCTGGTGTTGTGTGAAACTAAATGGGCCAAGGCCCTGGTCTAGCTCCTTAATAGGTCATAGAAGGGCCAGGGATATAGCTTAGCAGCATAAGCGCCTGCCTGGCAAGCGTGAGGTCCTGAGTTCGGTTCCCAGTACTCACATAAAGAAAAAAAATATATATATATAGGTCATAGAAGAATCCCCTTGAACACCCTGCTGTGACATAGGAGAAACTTTTGAGGCAGGATCCATCTCTGGGACGTTTGGGAGATCTTCTCCCTACCCCAGAGTGAGCTCATCACACACTTCTCTTCAAGGAAGCACCTTTGAACAACAGGGCTTTGTTGTCTACCACCTCTATCCCCCTCTATCTTCCTCCCCGTCAGTTCTCTTATCAGTAATATGTGATAGTATACTTGTCTTTATGCCAAGGAAAGCTTGATTAGTGTCTTCTGATAACTGCAACGAGTCCAATAACTCATGTCCTAAGTCATGTGCTTTCACTACAAACCTGGTATTAGTCTCAAGGGAGCAAAGACGGATTCTGGTCCAGGAGAGAGGATTTAAGAAAATATTAAAGAGATTCCATTGGTTTCCAGAGTATCTGATTCCTTAATGTTTAATTTATCTTGTTAAAGAGAGTTTAAACTTAATTTTCTTTCTTAGTGAGACAGTAATAAAACAAAGGTTTAGAACCATGGCCCTTGTAGGACGGTAATGTTATTCAGTTTCAGCTGAAGTGAACTGAATTCAAGCCAAGAAAATAAAAATAATCTAGTACTCACATTTTGATTAAAAAACCAGAAATGGAGAAATAGCTCTTTTCCTTCTATAATGTGCAAGCAGACACTTTGTGCTGCGATTGCTAATGAGGCACACTGGACTCAGCCTTGTCTTCCGTGTCCGTGGGGCCTCTTTGAGGAAGTCTTCATTCGTCAGTGCAGCATTTCTGTGAAATCTAGAAAAGTCTGCTATGGCCGAGCTTATTTTTGGTCTGAAACTGCAGCTCTCCCAAGATTAACAGTTTGGAGGAGATACGTAGGGACTCTGCTTTTTTGGCAGGGGGCAGTGGGATATTGGGGATTGAACCCGGGGCTTTCATACTGAGCTATATCCTCAGTCCTTTTCATTTTTATTTTGAGTCAGGGTCTTGCTAAGTCACTAAGTTGTCCAGACTGAGCTTCAAATTGCGATCTTCCTGCCTCAGCCTGCCAGAGTCCTGGGAGTACAGGTGTATGACATCATACCCAATTGGGACTTATTTCTTTATTCCTTATGCTGCCAGTACCAAGTTTTGTGTCTGCCTGCTGATTTGACATGTTCAATTATTTAACCATGTTGCAATGAAAGAACTTTAGTTTTAACCGATCCTGGCAGTAGTGCAAAGCAATGAGGTTTCTCCGGGACAGAATTTAAGGAGATACACTGCCTTTATCGTCCTAGCCCTAGGTAGCCATGGTCCTGATTCTAGTTTTTGCAGAAGTGGTGAACGAGTCCCAAAGCGCTCACTTATCAAAGCTGATTTATACAGGCACTTCTCTGGTAGGGATATGGTCCCAGGAGTAAGGAACAAGAAACTTAAAATATTTCAACACCCCTCCATTCCACTTTTGTAAGTGTTGACATGCAGATGACTCCCATTGATCTCAGAGATTAAGTTTCTTACTTCTCTCTTTCAGATCACTACAGATCTAAGGCAGCGATGCACAGACAACCACACGGGGACATCGGCCTCAGCCCCCATGGCTGCAGGCATCATTGCACTGGCCCTGGAAGCCAAGTAAGCCTTGATCTCTATATCTTCATGGGTGATGACCCCAATCTTCAGGAAATCTCCTCTTCCCATGTACAGAATCCCTAGCATAACAACCCTGAAAATCTTCTCAGACCCACTTTTAAAATGTCAGTGATTTAAACTTTAAAAAATCCTCAAATTAAGAAGTCTTTTGTTTTTTTGAATACTTAAAATAATCCAACTGTGTAATGACTTTATGATAAAGTCATAATCCAGGCATGCCAGTTGGCTCCCACAGCCATGTCTTGGTGAGGTTTTTATTCTAGTCTGGGAATGTTCTCGCGAGTCTCAGAGGTGAGGTTGCCCACTCTGGTCCCTAGATCTCACAATAGAACTGTCACTGACTCTGGAGGACTGAGTATGTTGAGGTCACGTGACAGGAGCCCATGGCAGGGACAATCCACTTTGCTCAAATGCTGTTCGATATCATCAAATTCTGTGTCCAAAAGATGCCTTTGAGTGGTACAGTTAAGCTATTTGCAATAGGCTCATCTCCCTTCTTTAAACACAAATAAGTAATTTGTTATAATGTCTTGAAAAGGTAATACAGACCTAAAATCTCTCCTTTTTTTTGTGGGTACCGGGGGTCGACCTCAGGACCTCGCGCACCAGCAGGCGCCCGTGCTGCTGAGCGATATCACCGGCCCTTTTTGCGTATGTGGGATCCGGGAGTTGAACTCGGGCCCTCGCACTTGCCAGGCAGGCGCTTACGCCGCTGAGCCATCTCACCGGCCAAGGCCTAAAATCTCTTGTCCTCAATTTCAAAACCCAAAATGCCCAGGAAACTGAAAGTTCTTTAGCAGATTTAACACCAGATTCATTTAAGGGCAGAGCTTGCCCTGAACTGATTTGACACTATTTATGGTCTTTACTTATTCCATTTATTGTGAAAATTTCTATATTCAGTGCAGAAATATTTATGTATTTGATTATGAGCTGCTGGCTTAGACCCCACTGGAGATTTTGTGTGATACATGTTATGAATGCCATTTCTGAAAAACTTTTGAGTTCCAAACACATCTGGACCAAGAATTAAAAAAAAAAAAGCAACCAAGGGTCTGTTGTCTGAGGAGCTCCCCACAGGAGGGTCCTAAAGGGGCGGAGGGCTGGAGTAATGATGTCACTGTATTGCACAAGGCTTTGCATGCCTCCACTGGGAGGAGTAGAAACTAGTTCATGCAGTCATACCCTGAAGTAGAGCAAGAGCAGGTGACAAGGAAGGAACACAGGACAAGGATGGAGGCTCAGGTCTTGCACTGATGGTGCCAGTTCGCTGCTGCAGAAATGGCTTCCTAACATCCATTGGCTCCCCGGCTGAAAGACAAGGAGCCTGTGTTAAAACAGCCAGTCCTTCTTTCCCATACTGTGGATGTAGCAAATTGTGAAGTTATTTAAAGCCGTGAACTGAAGCAGGGAGCAGAACAAGGGCTGTGACCGTGGTGCCGTGTTTTTAGGTGGCCTCTCTCCTAATCCTCATCGGTGGGAGGCAGGCACACCCCCAGGAATGCTTGGATTCCTTTCTTTTTGACAAGGTTAAATATGAAGTCGTTTTAAGCATATTATGTCTTTTAAGGTGTTAAAAGTTTGGGTTTAGCAAGGAACTGGCACTTATCCTATGAAATTCTCACTTGACAACTTTTCGCTGGAGCGTTCTGGCAGCAGAAGTCTCCGCTGGGTTGTCTGTGTTTTTAATTTGATGCACTCTAAATAGTATTTTTAAAGAATATATTGTTTTCCTTCTGATATTCTAGGTTTTTTAGCTGGAATACTTCCATAGCCACCAAAAAAACATCAGAAATTCTTGATGCAAGGAAATCAGGAATTCTTCCACCACCCCAGCCCCTACAAAAAAGTTACGATCGCACACTCAGACTTGGCACCCTATCACTAGACTGGCGCTGCACACACTTAGATGATCTGTGCTTCTTTCTGATATTACTGTAATACTTTTATTTTCAGCAATACTTTTAAGCACTACTTGAGCTGAAATGTAAATCTATACTATAAGCTTCCAACAGCCCACTCGGTGAGAGAAGGTCACTTTGTGCTTGGTAATATATCGAAAGACTGCAACTGTCTTCCCTTCTTTTGCATGTGGAGCTTTTTTTAAGATTTCTTTTTGCCAAAACTCTCATGGGTGGAGGTAAGTTCCCCCAAGTCAGGGTACCTGGAAAATCCACTGTATTTCAAGAGTGTAGCAATCCAGTTCAGTCTCAGGACTAAAATAGACAGTAAACAATATGATAACATGAGAAAGAATAAACCCTTTCTTGTACTTCATTGGTTTGTTTGACCTATAGGCCAATCTATGCCTGTAAGCAAAGCTGAAAATTACAGGAAAGAGGTCTGAGTACCATAAGAGGAGGGCCAGGCATTAATGTTTATCCAGCAGCAAAATAAGCCATCAGGATGGGCAGGGCTACAGCTTGAATGAAAATTATCTAAAACTAAGAAATTGTAGAGAGGAGCTCAAATAGCAGTGCATTAAGGCTGCAATTGTTCTAGAGCAAAGCCTAACCTTGCATATGTCCATCACCCATTTACGCAGCCCCAAGCCTTGCAAGCTTCTCCTGCACTATTCTCAACAGCACTGGAACTTGGGATTTTGAGATTCAGCGTTTACTTTCACAAGCTGAAGAGCCAGATTGACAGGATTCTCCCTTGTAAGGGGAGAGGAGGGAAAGCCACAGCAAGCAGAAGTAAGGCTTGGGGACACCGCCTTCCCTTCTAATATGTATGGCCTCCCTTCATCAGGGTTTCCTGAATAACTGGATGGGTTGAGTCTTGCTTGTTCATTTAATTGCATGCCCCGGGTATCCCTATACAGAAGGGGAAAATGATTGTTTCTCTGCTTGTCACTAGATTAGAGTATTTATTCAGCATAGGGACACCAAGGGGAAAACTCCACATCCTAAGCTTTCCCCCAGACTGACTCCTTTATTTCTGGAAGATTTGCCTTGATCAGTAGAAATGGCAGTCCTGTTACGGATGCTACTTCTGCCCATGGCCTCTTGGCAAAGAAAGCAAATACAAAACATAGAATCAGGCAAATCAAAATGTCCCTTGTCTCTTATCCAAACTTAATAATTCTGATCACGAACTAACTTTGCTGTGGCATCTCACACGACTCCCAAGACATCCTTTTCCTAAAGGGAAATCTGTTGCAGTATACATTGCAACAAACTCCCTTGTAATACTCTCCCAGATTCTTGCATGAAAGCACAGGGGCCCTCCACACCCACGGGATCAGCATGCGTGAATTCAGCCAACCAATATTTGTCAAAATATTCCACAAAAAATTTACATCCGTATCAAACAATTACAGACTTTGCTTGTCACTGTTCCCTAGACAGTAAGTATAACAACTAGTAAGACAGCATTACATTGAGTTAGGGATTCTAAGTAAATTAGAGGTCATGCGAAGTATGCAAGGGAATGTATGTAGGTTTTATGCAAATACTGTGCCCGTTTGTGCAGTGAGTTGAATACCAAGGGATGCTGATGTGTGAGGGGTCCTGGAACCAACCGTCCACACATACCAGGGGGTGACTCTTCTCTTCCAAGGTTGGAATGAGTCTCGGTTTCTCTGCCACTCTGTTACCTTATCTTTTTTGGCTGGGTTTGAGCACCTTTGATTTGTGTGCCTGAAGCTTTATAGCCCCCTCTGTCAGCCTCATCATGAATCTGGCCTCTGGTAAATTAGGCAATTTCCTCCACATTCCCTTATACCTCTAAATATTGTAAACAATTTCATTATAAATAAAAATACTGACATCTTAAAAGGGGGGAGCTATTTTCATGTTGGCATACCCTAAACACATATTTATTGTTTCAGAAAGTTTATAATATTTCCATTTTTTAATTTTTAAATTTTTTTGTTTTTTTTAGTAATTTTCTACTTTCTCAGCCAAATGAACAAGGAATGTATAATCAGTAATTGCAAGGGAAATAATTACCATTTGGGTCAGTCTATATATATATGTAGTGAAACTCAAAAATCTTAAATAAAATGAAGGTACTGGGAAGCAGATTTCTTACAGAGCAAAGTACTGAAAGATGACTGTACTAATTTTAGATATACGTATACGTCATTGGTGCTCTAGACTCACAGGGAAAGAGGGGTAAAAAGAAAATGTTTCATGGCAAATGACGTTTCACATAAAATGGTTTATAAAACTGAAACAACTAACACTCATGAAAGTAGAAGGCTCAGAATAATAAACTGTGTTTTGCTAAGTCTTCCTGATCAAAGTATGCAGTTACTACAAAAAAGAAACAATTTTAGTGGACTATTTTATATGTTAAAATGTCAGCATTAACTCAGTAAACTCAAAATTTAAGTTCACCAAAGAAACTTTTTACCTTGAATTTCAAAGTTTTTTTTTTTTCATTGGAAAATTGGTGTGTATGTATTCGGCAACCAAAAAATGTTATTCTGTGTAGTAATGGATAAATAAAAGGGACTGAGTCAGATAGAAACTTCTGGCATTATTTAGGACACAGAAGTGTAATGGTAGGAAAAATCTCCTACGAATCCTTGCATAAGTGATCTGAAAACCTCATCCTTAAATTTCACATGTTAAGGGGCCACGGGAGTAACTTCCTTTGAGAAAACCCAATTTATCTACAACTAAATTTAGAAAATAAACAAATTGGGTGGCAGCTTTTACTCTCTACTAGAAATGTATCTGGCCCATATTAAGCATTGCTGCTGGTAGTACACTATATACACACACGTGTGCACATTTACACTTTTCTAGGCAGACATATCCACTCTCTTGTTATTACTTTTGTTCCCTCCTGTTACAGTTATCCTATTGCCACTGCTTTATAGAGTATGCCATAGATAGACATAAAACATACATTGAATATTGAGAGTATAGAATATAATTCTAGGTCACTTAGACAATTTATTTTACTCTGGATATTTTTGTATGTAATATCTTCCAATGAGGCTTAAACTCTTTGGGAATAAAGATTGTTTATAAAATCTTTAGAAGTATATAACATATATATTGAACACTAGAAAAAAGTAAGATACCATGGTATATACTAAGTGAATTAGGCATAGTAAAATTCAAATATTTGTTTAAAAAGTCAACTTGGCATCAAAGGATCTAACAAGGGACACAAATGTTCATTAGCAGATATACGTGAACTATTGGAGAAAGCCTGTGGAGGGTGTGGGACTTAACTGAAAATAGAAATGCTTAGGTCTGATGATTCAAGGTGGAAATCCAGTTTTGTATCCTCCGTCAACATGGTTTTTGTATCCTCTGTGACACCTAAGCAAGATGTTTTTAACAGGGCCAATTTTCAACAAATATTAGATTAATCCATCTCGTCAAACTTTGTTTTTTTCCACAAGGGAACCGAATCTTAAAGAAGTTAACAAAATTTTTCAATGTTCCAAGTCTTTTAGTTGACACTTGTTTGTGCCTTCTCCATACGTTGCCTCACCTCATACCTCATCTCTCTCTCTCTCTCTCTCTCTCTCTCTCTCTCTCTCTCTCTCTCTGTGTCACTCTCTCAGTCCCTCTTGTCTTTCTATCTCTGTCTCTCTGTCTCTATCTCTCTCTGTCTCTTTTTCTGTCTCTCTTGTTTCTCTCCCTCTTTCTCTCTGTCGTTCACTAGAACAAGGCTTCTCTTGGGTAAAATAAAGACTTAACATTATTCCCTCTCTCGATTTCCTAAGGAAGTCCCTCTACCTTTTGTCCTTAGTGGAAAAGACTGTGTCAGACATGGAGAGGTCAAAGTGTGAAAAGTTAGTGTTTAGCCAAAAATGATTCATACCATATGCTGTTACTTTTTTTTTTTTTTGGGTACCGGGGGTTGACCTCAGGACCTCATGTGCCAGCAGGTGCCCGTGCCACTGAGCGATATCACCAGCTCTTTTTTCGTATGTGGGTTCCGGGAGTCGAACTCAGGCCCTCGCGCTTGCCAAGCAGGTGCTTACGCTGCTGAGCCATCTCACCAGCCCTACTGTTACTTTTTTTTAAAAAAGTTCTGAAAATTCTCAAGGAATGGAACTAACAATCTGCATTTCTTTTAAACCCAAGAAGTTCATGGCTACAAATTTTGCATAATTCTGAATGATTAGCCACATGTATCTTTGCTTCACCTTTCATTATAATCTATCTCACTGGCGTGTATTTCCAATGCAGGAAAAACATAAAGAAATGCCCAAAATATTTGTGATGCACAGATTTTGAAAAGTTAATACCTAGGACATTTGACAGACTAGGGCATCTGGAGTTTTTAACAACTTAGCTCTGAGTTAAAGTAGCTCATTGGGGGAAGGAGGACTTCAATTTTCTAGAACTGAGTGTGAACAAGAGAGTCAGGAAGGATTTGTTAGTCTAAAACATTTCTAAGTATTGAGGTTAATTAGCATCTGAGTACTGATGTCCTATAAGCCAACCTTATCTTCTTTTTTGTTGTTGTTTTAATTAAAAACACATTTCAGTATAAAACATTCCATTAAGAATTTTCCCAAGGGCCACATTCAGCTGTATGAAATGTTGGGGCGGGCAGGAAACGCAAATGTGTTTGGTTGTGGAGGTAAAATTGCAAAGGGCATGCCAACCATTTCCTTTTAGGAGAGTTTTGTTTCTTTCAATTCAAGCTTAGAAAGTACATCAAGGGGAGAAATACAGGCGCATGTCCCCAGATCTGTGCGGTCACCAGGGCAAAGAAGTGGTTGCCTCTACCGCCCTCCCTTCCACACCAACTCCTGTATGAGCTTAGAATTTAGCTCAGATTTCTGGCCTGAAAGGTGGGGAGATACGGCATGAGGAGGGTGAGCGCAATTAGAAGGTAACTGAGGTGGAGAGCTGAAAAGGTATGCGGGGTAAATACGGCATGCATTTCAACTTGAGGCTGAGCGGAGAAGGGATGTACTGTCCTGGATTATTCCCTATAGTGAAATAATTGTAACCAGACCCAGGAGCAGTTACCATGGGCCTTCTTCCAGGACTGTGCATGAAAATAGCTTTGTTATGTCTACATACACACAGACAATACACTCTGTCCTCTAGCACTTTTCAAGTTCAAATTATGTAGAAGCCAAGTTTCCCTGGACTCAACTTTGTACCTTAAGTAATGCTTTCAAACAGGACAGCTTCCAAAGGTATCCATTACGACCAGAAAGCCCTGGTCAACAGGCTTATTCACCTAGAATTATCTTGAGATTTTGCCAGAGGTCTGCATCTCCTTCCTAGAGGAAGAAACTGAGAACTGTGTGGAAGAACTGAGATGCTCAGAAGCTGAACCAAGGACACAAAACTTAAAGGATTGTTGCTGCGTCTTTACTTAGATGTGTTTTAGAGAATATGTTACTCACCGAAAACATGTTGTTCTCATTACAGTGATGATAATAATAATAATTTTAAAAGAAAAGTTCTTAGTCCTGTTTGGATCACTAGGCTTTTTCCTTGCCTGGCTGGTCAAATATCCTTTTCAAGTGTCAGTTGATAGAAGTGCCTCATATTTGAAACATCCATTGTGTGTGGGAGGAAGCAGATAAGGTGTTCAGAAAACTGGTGTCCTTCATTGTTCAGGATAGATCAGGGTGGCCTGTGATGATGACTGCTGTCGGGCTAGAGGAGTAGGTGGAATTGATGTACACCAGCAGATACAGCCAATGGGAATGGACTAGATCCATGCCCTGGGGAAAAGGAAACCAACAAGGCCAAAGTTGAGTTTCTTTGCTGAATTTGGATGGATTGTGGTACCATATAGAAATAGGTGTCCTTTCTTCTTTCCCACGGGATTTCCGAAATTAGAAGAAGCATAGAACCTGAGGGGACAGGTAGATCTTGGGCCTATCAGCCTTGCAGAGAGAATGGTAGCAAACGTCTCCTACAGTGACTGCACCTCAGTCCAGCAGCGCCCTCAGCAGTTAGAGAATCCCCAGAAAACGCTCATCAAGAGCACGGATGCTATATAGAGCTGACGGCTTCCATGTTCTAAAAAAGGAAAGAAAATGAAGAATGTAACTTACACCTACATTGTCTTGATCTATAATTTTTTTTAACTTCTAGGACATTTTTATCATGTAAAATTTAGAATATTTTGTGTCATATACTCCAGAGAGCATAATTATTCCTAAAGATTCTAGAATCAGGTTTTAGTATTTAGCTGATGCCAGCATTCATTTCTTCTTTTTTAAAAGTTTTAATCTCAATACATTTTGCCATCAGTATGAGAGGAAAAATTAATAAGAGAAATATAAATGACAGATTGAAAAGCATGTCAATTCACTAACATGTAAGATTTATTCATCTTGACAAAAACAAGTCAATTACGGCATTTGATGCATTGAAAGCTCCCAGCAGCACGTTCGTCATGAAACAAAGTGTGATACCTGGAATGGAACATGCAACACAAAAAGAAAGACATCATATGTTTACAGTTTGAATTTCACTATAGATGATTCTGAATTTTACCGAGTGACCATATATGTGACTAAGATGAAGTAAAGTTTTATGCATATTTCAGAAGTAAACTAGGTCTGTGAAGGCCAACAGTGCTATTCCTAATCAGGAAAGATCACAGTACACGTGACTGCAGTATCCCATAGAGGAGCAAAAAGATGCTTCTCGCCCTTGATGCAAATTAGTATGGAGATGTTGCATAGTAAAGAAAGAAAAGATAAAATGGTGGAAAAAGACAGCAGTCAACTTTCACTGGATGCTTGCTGTATGCCAGCTACTGAGCTGAGCGCTTACACTGGTAATCTCATTTAATCCTCAAAGCAGTGCTCCAAGGTAGGCATTACCATGTTGCACATAGAGAACGAGGCTTAGAAATCCACACAGGCAGCAAGTGAGAGTCTGGAAGTTGAACTCAAGCACTGGGACAGAAGAACCCACCATCCTGCCACATCACCTTTCTGTTTGTAAGAACAATAATGATGCATAGTTAATGACAAATGGGTACCCAGGACTAGAACAGCCATGAGTTTTGAGAAGGAAGATAAAATGTTAAGCAGGGGTGATTTAAAAATACTTTACTGAACAAGGATTTAAGCTGATTTCAAAGACTTTCTTTTTTTTTACTTTAATGTGTAAGTGACTCCTTTTAGGATCTGGTTTAAAATATGTATATTGCAAAGCCCTCAAAATCATTCAGGTGATTCAGTCACAAGTGAACCCTAGATGACAATGAGAAAACCTCTGTAGACTGGACACTCTTTTAGGAGTCAGTGTGCCATTGTAACCCCACCAAGAACAATGTTTGGCTGGTAGTAGGCAAAAATATATGTTCTGAATTCACAAATGAACAGAAGGAAGTTTTCCTATAGTTATTTAAAAGTATGTATAGCTATGTATTCAGGAATCTGTAGATAGTGGGGTATAGTGCCAATAAGTTTAAACTCTAAATATTGACTGACTCCTTCAAGAAATGTTTATGGAATTGTGATTGTTACTATAATTTATTTTGAAGCAGATCTCCACTTCACATCTCTGAAACTGCACTATATCTTCGAATTAATAGCAAATTTGTAACATCGTGGTTTTAATGTAATTCAGTACATACCTGGCATTGTGCTAAGAACTAGAATACATCTGAGTAAAGGATGCATGGTCCATGGCGGAGCTGCCAGGGATGTCTGTGAGGCCTTCAGCCTGACTGCAATAAAGCCCACAGTCCAGTTAGGGCACAGATTAGAGATAACTGTACCTGCCGTGGAGGAAAAAACAAAGCAGGATGTGTATTATGGTAGCAGGTGATAGTGGGCAAGGGTAGGAAAGGATGAATAATAGCAAATAAAGAAAGAATAAAGCAAAGCCCTCATGTGCCTGGAGTCATAACAGTGATCCGGTTTAGACTTGCATTTTGTGAGCTTTTACTGAGTTATAGTTTGGCAATATTAACCATATTTCACCTTGCTTGTCCAATAGTGGTTACAATCACAACTGTGCCTTAGAATAAAAAGCTAAATGATAGAGAAAGGAAATTAAATGATAAAGCCAAATGATAAATGATAAAGAAAAAAGCCTAAATAAGTTAATTATTTTATGTTTCTACAACAAATTTTGAAACATGCCTGAAAACAAGTTGAAAACTGGCATCACTTCAAAGGTCAAGTTCTTCATTGAGGCAGGAAGAATACTTATTTTTCTGTCTTCGGTGGGCACTTTATTTTATCTGAAATATTTGAAACACAAGCAGGGGATAAAGAAAGAAGAGGCTCTGAGTGAAATTTGAGGTATGGAGCTGTGTTCTCATACTGGTCCTAAGCAGACTCTGTTAGTTATTGAGCTATGGGGAACCTTCACAAGGACTCCCAGAAAGTTGCCAAGCTTCCTGGAGAGAGTATGATAAGGAATTGGTCATATCAGTCATGCTAAATCCCTACTCTCTGCTCTGGATTTAGATGCCAGTGGAATTGAACTTTAGTGACCCCATTTTCTGCAGCAGATGGATTCAGTGTTATAATTTTCATTGTGCTAAATCCTCAGTTACATGGGATCCCATACCTGAAACATAAAATAATTGTTATCAGTTTGTCTGAGAATCCTAACATTGGAAGGCTGCCCAGGGACCATCTGGCCTGTTGAGATGCTATTTAGTGAATGTTCATGAATCTCCAGGCAAAGGAGAAGAACAATGATTATGGAATATGGTCTGTTTTTAAAACAAGAGTATATTTTAAAGTTTTTTTACAAGTATTTAGAAATTACATACTATTTTGCTATAAAGCTTTGTATTTGTATGACTATCCTTATTTGGCAAAATTAAAAATGACTAATCTCACACTGATTCCCATATTGAAAAAAAATTTACTCATCTTTGAAATCCAGGAAATTGAGAGCCTTTTTCATCCTAGTGCTGTTTGCAAATATCCCATTCCTTTTGCCACTGATGTCTTGGGATCAAATAAATACTTATTTAACACTGATGAATGCCTAAAAGAGCAATCCCATAGCCCAATATTACTAACAATAGAACTACTTTTTTTTTTTTTTTTGGTGGGTACCGGGGATCAAACTCAGGACCTTGCACGCCAGCAGGCGCCCATGCTGCTGAGCGATATCACTGGCCCTTTTTTCGTATGTGGGTACCGGGAGTCGAACTCAGGACCTCACGCTTGCCAGGCAGGCGCTTACGCTGCTGAGCCATCTTACCGACCCAATAGAACTACTTTTAAAATTATGTTGTCACCAAAATAATACATACCCTTTGTAAAAATTATGGCTATAAATCATACAGGCATGTATAAATGAAAGTTTTTCTACACAAATTTCAGCAGCTATTTTATGTTTGCATCATGTAATAACTCCTGATGTTATAATATTTTCAAATATTATTATAAATTATATATTTATTAGGAAAATATTCTGTACTTTAATCCATACATTGATTTCCCTTCAGACTCTGTTTTGTTGTCCCCTTCTCATTATTTTTTTTAAATCAACCTTTTTAACCAAAGAATACTTTATGCAACCTGAAGTCAAGCAAGATTAAATTAAAGGTTTTATATCTCTGTGGGTGCTATCTCTGTTCTGTTGTTGGAAATTGAATATTCAAATTGAATTTCAGAAATGTGTTTCAAAGTCCCTCAAGAAAGTGGTAATATTAGGAACCCTCTATATGTCACCTAATGTTTATTTATGGTAATATTTTTCTTACTTGTATGTAAATAATATATTATTCCTTTTCCATAGTTATTGCAAATACTTTATCAACTTATTTGCTTTCTGGTTTCCTCATACTACTTCTACATAGAGAAGCTTTCTTCACCTTTTAATTATTATTCCATGAGTATATGTGTCTTTTATGCATTCTTTAATTAGGATTAGAAAGTCATATATGATCTTCTGGTACTTTCTGCAGAATTTTAAGTATACCAATTAAAACTACATGTTTTTCCATGATTAAGAACCATTAGGTTAGAAAGTCCATTCCTATCTCTGAATCTATTCATTAACGGAGTCTATTTTCATCGAGTGTTTTCTTCTTGAACGTTTCACCACCAGAGATTATCTAACTGGGATTTATTTTAGTGTGAGGATCTAAGTTGAATTTTTATTGAGATCCCATTTGCTCAATGCTATTTGTTAAATAATACGTCTTGTCCAACAATTTGTTTTGCATTCTTCAAGTTGTCGCATTTATGAAGACTTCTTTTAGCATTTTCTCTTTTAGTTTTCTGTCAAGTTTTTAGCATTACATAATCACCTCACATTTTAAACAGCTTCTTACACAGTTTTCCAGATAAAATTTACGATCATTCTGTATTGTTTCAAAAACAATCCCAGTGAAAATTTATAACAATTCTGTAAATCTGTGGTTTCTTTACACAGTAGGTTTTCCCAGTCAAGAAAATCTATCTCCTTTTTAGAACAGTAAATATTTGTTGTGCTATTACCATAATGCCTTTGACTGGTTATTGTTTATCTATAACAGAGCCATTGTTTTGTACATTTTTCTTATCTCTAGTCCTTTAGTTTACATTGTGTTAGGGCAAATCCTCTTGCTTTGTTGTTGTTGTTGTTGTTGTTTTCCCAGAAAGAGGTATAAAAGCATTTATTAGGCAGAATATTGAAGTACACACTCAAGGGTAGGTTGCAGGCGTTCTGAGAAACAAGATTCATGACAGTTTGGAGCCTGGAATATTTGTGTGTTTTTGGTGATAGATGTTTTGGAGTTTTTAAAATATATGCATGGCATTTGATAATAGTAATTTAATCCTAGTTACTTGTTCATTTGTGATGAGCATTTTTCATATTTGTTCTTTTTGGCAGATAGTACGAATTGCTCACTGTAGGTTCAGGTTTTGGAGTCAAGCTGACTTCTCTTCCAGTCCTGCTTCTATCATGACTGCCTGAGTAGCCTGCAGCAAGGGAAAATTAGGTTTCATAACTTCCTTGACTTTCAGTTTCTTCATCTGAAGTTTGGACCAATAACCTAAAATCAAAGGATTATTGCTAGTATTACATGAATTTAGGTATATGAAAAGTACTTACTGAAAATAGAGAAACTGCTATAGTATCATTTCTATTACATTAGATAATCATTGAAACAATGTTAAATACCAAGAATGGTATAGTATGCTTTCATGTCTAGGTCCTCATTTTCTGGTGGGGGGTCCTTTTCTTTTTATTTTAAGCCTCTTGTTTCTCTTTTTATGGACATTTGCTTTTCTGCAAGACATTCTTCATCCTGCCTATGCATCATTTGGTTTCATTAGGAATGAAATTTGAGTGTTTTCTTAATATCTTGTATCTCATACTACATTTGCTTATACAATTTGTTAGAATAGATTTCTTAATATTCTCTGCTTGTATTGATGAATTAAATTTAGTTCTTTCACATGCTGTTGGTTGAGTTTCAACACATTTTACTTATGTCTTTGAGTTTATTTTCCTGAGATGTATAGTTCACATTTTCGTTAACTGGAATTAAGATCGTGTGTGTACGCTTGCTTATTATCCACACACTAGCTTATTGTAGGAGCTAGTTAACGTAAATTGTCACAATGGATAAAGAACATGTTTTAAAATATGCTTTATGGTTTATTTCATTTAATCCTCATGTAAAGGTAGTACAGGTAGTAAGTGGAGAGTCAGCCTTCTGAACCTGAGTTGACCTTGAAACTGCCATCTGTCTAAATTCTAGATATCAGGTGATGTTAATTTCTCAAAGTAAATTTTGAAATTTTGCAACTTGTGTTTTTTTTCTGGAGACCTTTGAGAGCACTCTTCTTATAAGTTTGAAGGAAACCATGTGGCTCCAAAGCCTAATTCTTTAACGTTCTCTAGAACTATATCCAGATCAGAAGATTTTCAAATTTATTAACCAGTTATTATATATACTTTCTAATACTATAAGTACCTCTTATATTGGCTTTCATAACTGCCTTAATATTTAATGTTTCTTTAATTATTAGTGATTTTTAAATTTTTTCTTGATTACATTTGTTATTTTTCAAAGGGCCAGTTCTTGAACTTTTTTTATCAGTTTTTCCATTGAGCTTTTTTAAAATTTAATTTATTTCCTATTTTCCTTAGGAGTACTTTTTGTCCTTTTAGGAATTGCATCAGTTGAATCATTATCCATTTATCATTACTTTAACATTAATACAATTTTTTAAAGATGTGAATTTTTTTCTGACCACATTTTTTGAAAGTCATTTGATGTCATTTTGACTGTCACTAATGATGTTTTGGCTTCCTCTTCCATAGGATAATTGAGAAAAATATTTTAAGTGTGTAGTAAACTTTCTTGCAATTATTATTGACTTTTGGGGGTTTCTTTGTACTATATTTTAATCATAATCGGTAACACTAGTGGTTTTCCTTAGTGTAATTATAGACATTTCCCTTTGGTTCAATATATCTTCAACTTTTCTTTCAAAGCTCTTAAATTGATCCATGAGTTATTTTTAAATGCCTTTTTGTAAGATATACGTTTCAATATTGCAATAGCTATTATATAAATAAGACTTTTATATACTTCTGAGAAAAATGGATTACATTATCTGAACACTGCTATGGTTCCCAGTAACTTCTTTTTTCCTACTAGATTCATTCATCTTGATGCACCTGTCTTCAAGTAAATTCAACTTATTTGTTCTCTTATGTGTTTTCTGTGCTAAAATGTTACACCATGTGCAACTAATTTTGTCATCCATACACTTTTGTGTGTACTTTGTGGAAAAATCTATGCCTATTCTTAACTTTTAATTTTAAAATAAATATATATTACAATAGGGAAAGTATCTCCTTTGACTTATTATATGAACTTGGCTTACGTTTACTTTTCTGCTATTATCTACTGATTTCCCCATCTTTAATACCATAACCTGGATTTATGCAACAGATTGTTTTAATTTGTTATCACTGTTTTTCCTTACTTCACAAAGGAATTTTGTAAAAATAATTATTAAGTCAAGTCTATATTTAGTTTACTTTAGAGTCATCTTTAGATCTTCTATCAATGGACATACATTCTAGGGTTTTTAATTTTGACATATTTCTTCATAAGCTAAAATGAACATTTACATTGTTTATTTTATTTTGGTTCCCAGAGTATGTATTTGTAGACAAATAGGTCAGTCTATTTTCTCAGTCTGGGAAATCCAAGGATTCTGCATTCACTGATGAAGAATAATGGACTTAGTAAATAATTTCTGGGTTTGTTTCCTTTCAAAAGCTGATACTGTTCTTTATTGTCTCCCAAAATAAGCTTTGCAGGGCAAGTCATAAGCTAGAAATCCTGTTTTGTTTAAATCCTGTTTAAAAAATATTTTTTTTTAATTCCTGAATAGAAACTTTTAGGACTTTTTTTCTTTGTATGTGTAATAAAAATGCCTATATTTAAAGGATCTAGCTCTTTTTATTAATATTTTCTTGAACATTTGGACTGTGTAGCCTTCCTTTAGACGTTTTTAACCACGTGTGATTTTGAGGACTGGCAGCATCTACTTGGTCCTTCAGCCTTGGGCTGTGGAGAGCAAGAGACCTGAAACCAAATCCCTTTTTTAGTTCATACAAGTTAGGTGGCTTCAAAAGATAGTTGACCTTTTCTCCCCGCAGTTTCCACATCTGTAAAAAAGAAATAATAATATTGTCTGTTTCTTGGAGTTGCTTTGTGGGTATTAAGTGAAGCCCCAGTGGGTCATCTGGGAGATAGTAGAAATATCTCAAAGCAGGACAAAGCTGGCATCCTGAAGTTGGGTTCTATTTTCTGTCCTCCAAATCTGTCATCTAGCCTTTCCTTGTCGTAGTGATCCTGAAAAAGATGCAGGAAGGTCTCACATTTGTATTCCACATCATTGAACTCAGTTTTCCACAGTATCAATCTCACTGTATCACCTCAGTGCCAATGTACTGTACCCCACTGCAGACTTCCCTGTAATGCCACGTTACGCTTCTGCCAGCCTTCCTCCCTGCCCCTCAGCTCATGCAAGGTACTGATCGATTCCTTTGTTCTAAACAAGGCTTTTCATAAGCTGTACATTATTGTGGTATTTCTCTTATGTACTCTTCTTTTTCTTCCACTTTGCCTCTTTTTCCTGTTCTTTGTACTTTTTTTTTCTTTATTTCTTTTTCCTTCCTTTCTTTCTTTATTTCCATTCTTTGCTTTTTAAAAAATTATTCATTCTCAATGAGAAACTCTGACTGCACAAAGGGTGTGATGCTACCTACCCTTGCTGGGCTTAGCATTCGTATAAGCCAAGTTTCCATTGCTATAACAAAATACCTGAGATAATTAGTTTATAGACAAAAAAGTTTATTTTGATTTGCATTTTTGAGCTTCCAGTCCATGATCATTGGCTCCACTGTTGCGGACCATTGGTGAGACAGTACATTATAGCAGGAACATATGGTTGAACAAAACTTCCCAGCTTTTAAAAATGATTTTCCTTAATGCAGTCTCATCAGCAGAGTTCTTTATAATACCTCCAAACATTTTGTAGTAGATTTCTGTTAGTCTTTGTTAATCATTTCCTCTGTGTTTATAGCACATAATTTTAAAATATTATTTGTAGCTATTATATCTAATAATTAGCAAGCCTTCCAGGAATTTATGTACTAAACCAAGCGTTTCTGACATAAGCATAATAACATTCAGTAAGTCTGTAGAAAGCCATTATTTTAATCCTTTATATTTAACAGGAAAAAGAGGAGCTATAAAGTAATTTAAAATACTAGCAATAAGAGGGGCTGGGGGTGTGGCTCAGTGGTAGAGCACTTGCCCAACGTACACTAGGCCAGTTCAATCTCCAGCACCACAAAAAATAATCATAACAGAGATGCAGCCAGCTATATGTGTTGTCTGCCCAGAGGTTTAACTGGTTCCTGTGAAGGCTAGAACCCTGCAAATCTCTGAGTGCTGCAGAAAATCCTCAGAACATTTCAGTCTGGCAATTTGGTTCAGCAAATAAATATGCTCACAATCCTCAACAGTTCTAACATTTGATAACTGTATAGCACACTGTTATCAAGCCGAAGAACATTTCACAGTCCTCCACAGCATCACTGGTCACCCGTCAACTGGGAAGATGGGCCACAAATAGAAGGGCTTTGTTTCCATCCAATACTCCGTTCTCCAGCTGGTCAACTGCCACCTACACCATGGGCTTATTGAAGCTCATTTTTTGACAGATCTTCCTTAGTAACATTTTTATCTGTCTAAGTAGAAATATACCAAGGTGCTGAAAGTGCAACTGGACAAATTAAAGAAACACATTATTATAATTTAGGAGCAGTGAATAAAATAGTTTAATTACGTAGAGATTCATTAGATGCTAGTGTAGATTCTGACAGTGGTCCACCTGAATTTTTATGCTACGGTAGGTTGTTAATTTCTCTAAATGACTGCTGTCCCTGGAAACCTATCATGTGCCGGACACTTTGTATTTGTTACCTCAAATCTAACAAACACCTTGGGAAATAAATTTTTTGTTGTTGCTGTAGTTTTAGTTATGGTTATTAGCATATAGTGATTGTACAAATTAATGATGGGCTTCCTTGTGATGTTTTCATACATGCATGTGTTTTGAGCATATCCATCCCCCCATTTCTATTACTTCCCCTCTCCATATCCTCCTGCCTCTTCTCTAACAGTCACCCTTCCACTACAGCAAAGGAAACTGTGTCAAGAGAGGCTCCGTGAACTGCTCAGTGTTACAGAACTAGTAAGCAGCAGGTCGTGATGTACTTAAGGTCTTCTTGGGTCTAAAGCATACTTTCGTCCATTTTCATGTGATTAGAAACTATGTTTATCATTATTTTGAGAGCAAATTTGGATGAGAAACCAAAATAATGGGGGGAGGGATGCTGATGTCTTCCCACAGGACAGAGTAAGTTAGCCTAGAATTGTGTGTTTATCTGGGCCAAGTCCTCAGACAGCCCGTACCGTGAGCAGGAAGGGGATGCTGAGCCAGAGCTTCACACAGTTGGCAGGGATATGTTTAGAGAGGACATGCTCATATTGTCACATATTGTCCACTGCAAAAGCTCTTAAAGCTTGGGGCCAAAAGTGAGAGCCAGACCTCAATCCTGGTTATGCAGTGAACAGAGGCTTTCGGGGTTGTGTTCAGGGTGCTACTAATGCAGCAAACTGAGATACAGGGAACGTGGACGGAAAGCCTGCAGTCATGACTTGACTTCAAGGCACGCGCGCTCCGGTTGGTTCCCAGGCCATTCCTCACGCTGGATTATGAGGACTACGTGTACCGTGTTCCAGGGGAGTGACTACTGAGCATGCAAACTGAATGCTATTTGTTTGCAGGGGCGGCACAAAAGGCTCAATTATAGTCTTTTAGCTGTAATAACAAATACCTGCCATGATAAATCAGAATGTGTAGGGAGGAAACTTACTTCAGTTTACATGACAACATTTTCCATTGTTCAGTAGATGCCACCTTCTGTTAAGTGTGTTTAAAGACCAAGGTTCTTCACCCTTGACGTCCACTGGGTTCATAGAATCAGAGAATGGTTTCGCGAGAGTGAGATAAAAGTGGAACTTGGGTGGATCTGCATCAGCTTTCCCTTTTCTTTCATCTTTTCTGCTTTGGTTCAAGTGTGGGTGGATCGTTGTAGATGTCCAGGGATAACAACACAAGCCTCATTTCTAACCATCGAGGTGTTGTTAATTTTATTTTCTAATACTACAATCGGATTTTAGACCTGGGACTTTGGAATTAGAATAGAACACAAAATAAATGCACCCACGTTAGGGGTGCACCTGTTGGGAGGGGGAGTCTGATAGTCAAGTGGTTCTTTACTACCTGGCCAAAAACAAAAATTAGTTTTCTTTGTTTAATGGTCACTGTTGTGTTCCTGACTCATCATGTACATGCCTTGACTGCAATCAGAGTAATGTTTTTGTTAATCTCAGGAGGCCTCCAACAGTTTTGCCCCCATCTTTTGTTGTTACAGCTCTCAAAAACTTCATTCCCATAATTACTGATTTCTTTAGCATCAGTACAATGACTTTAATTTTCTGACTACTTGTTCGCATTTCTATTTTGCACACTTTTACAAACCATGAAAGGAGGCTGGATTTGTCTTGGATTATTGTTGAATATTTAGTAAGTGGGCTATGTGGATAACTGCTGATTGGTCGTGCAGTTTCCCCACTGATCCAGATAATACCTTGTCATTTCATTAGACAGAATCACACTTTTGTCCAAAGATTACCCCGTTTAGGAAACAGTTTTCATTATCTGGATTTGTACTCCCTCCTCTTATTGATAAATTCTCCTACCATCTTAAGATATGTATCTGTTATTCCTTTTATCAGTCACCACTGAATTGCATTAGATGATAGCTCCTTGGGGAGCGGAAGTGAAGAAGTTCTTTTTTCTCTTAAAACAACTGCAGGTGAGTCAGTTACCCAAGATTTCAAATTGGACCTTGCTTTTAAGATCCACCAAGTGCAGATTTATTTCAAACACTCATACATCCACCGAATTATCAGGAAAATTTGGTGAGGGAATTTGTTTTTTCCTTTTTAGTATAAGTGCCAGCAGTTACACTCAGAAGCTGAAGCACTGTACAAAGTGCCACTCTTGGGACATGCTCTGCCTCTCTAACTCTTGTGTTGGGGCCGAAATACTTCGAGCTGCTTGGAATAAGGAATGTAATATAAGTATGGAGTGGCGATAGTGTCAGTGACTGTTCTGTTTTTGCAGCTGGAGCTGGGACATACTGGAGCGTAGGTTCAGATGAGAGTCAAGGAAGAGAATTACTTAGCGAGGCTGCGAGCCTCATGAGAGTGGGAGCATGGCACAGTGAACAACTCATAACAGTCATGGTCTAAAATAATATTGTGACATCTACTATACACGTAAAATATGTTATAAATGATATAATTTCCCTGGCATCCTATTTTACAGTTTATCTTTGGTAGTGTGCTGAAGTCAGGCTTTTAGAACCCACAAACCAAATTAAGACACAAGAATACTCTGAATACGGTGGTAAATGAAAATCGACCAATTTGACAGAGTGTGTACAAAGACTGTGTGATCGTGAGAACGTGAAAAGCCAGGGTGTGTGTGTCCCATATCACCTTTGTGGATGTATTTTAGAAACAGGATTAAAAAGTGAGTGATAGCAGAAAGTTCTGTAGCCAAGCCTAGCCAGTTTAGATTCTAGCTCTACCACTTACTCTCCCAGAGCACTGGAGTGACCGTGTGTAACAGGCTGTGTTTTGTCTCTGCAATGGGAATGGGAGGGAATATTACCTACATCATGTGACTTTCAAGAGTGCCAACACTATTGCATGTAAAACATATATTTGCCTGACCCCATGTGCTTGCTAAGTGTTGGTTATTATTACAATGTTAGTTAAAGTTGCAAAACTTCTTAATCAGAAGATTACATATGCAGAACTCCCCCAGGAAGTCGTGTTCATTTCATTCCTTTGAAAGGCCGTAGACAGCTACCCAGGTCTTGAAGGCACTTAGCACTGTAATTCTTTTGGTGTATGTTATTGTTGAAGGGTAATTGTTAATGATTCCAGGAAGCAATTTGAGAGGTGTGTGGCATAACTCCGTGTGGCTTATCATGGAGTGGTGGTCAGCAAGGTCAGGCTGAGAGATAACTACATTTTTCTCTGAGTCTGATAGATTTTTGACCTCTTGATTGTTGCTTGCTCTAAAGCTTTTGGGGTCCAGTCTTTCTGTTCTTGAAAATGAGGGAGCTCTTGGTCTTCTGAGGCCAGTAGAGTGTGGGCCCAAAATATCTGGCAGAGGGGGAAGTTTTAGAGGGTCTGTTGTGGGTATGACAGTCCCACAAAAGAGCACTCAGCCTTTCCTCTCTGCTGTGCTCTAAATATGGCTACCAGAAGGATCCATTACAAATCTTTACTAGTTTGATTCAGTCTTCACCTCTACATCGTCCCTGTAAGCATAAATGCAAATAAGAAGCAAGGTGCAAGCCAGACTTTCTCATGAACAGAAGGCCTCTCGGGATACTGGTAATAACTACAATGAAATGTCTACCAAAATTAACCTAGATCTGTTTCCTGAGCTAATTAGATATTTTCCCACAGGTAGAAACTAATTCCAAATCTGTTGCTTACCCATTATCTTCCCTATTTTTTTGGTGAAATTCAAGAAGTTTTTGAATTAGATCATTTCTGAAGTTAGGCATTATCGAATGTCAGAGTAAAAGCATCCAACCACCTTCTTTCCATGTGTAGTTACAGTTTCCTGATGCTGATTTCTTCCATCTAATTACAAGCTCTCCAAGAAGAACTAGTTTTTGCAACTCAGCATGAGAACAAGTAACTCACACTTCTTCAGGCTGAGTTGAATGCAGGCGACTTACTGAATCTGCCAGAATATAGAGGCCTAAGGTACAAGACAAATGTCCCCTGTTCTATTATTCTATGTAGCGCTAAGGTTCCTGGGGAAATTGTCTATCTCCCCGTGGTCAGAACCATCTGCTGGATATTTCCGAAGAAATTTTACCCTGATGATAGGTAACATGGAAAACTTACTCCTTTTCTTTCTTTCCTTTTTTTTTCCTAAAGGGTAAAATTTAAAACATAGAAGTTTTAACTATGTGTTGTTATTTTTAAATTACTAGGTTGATTCAGACATATGTGTCAAATCCCCATGTAATTTTTAATGTCCTGCTGTTTACTTATAGAAAAATAAGACACGTATGTTCATTTGGGAGGATTGTACTTTGTCATAAGTAAGTGGCTGGACTGAGCTTTCTTCTTGTTGCTTTGCCCTTTACCCAAGTAACTATATTGGGAGAGTAAAAGGATGTGACAGTTGTACCCCTGCAGAACCAGAGCTCTTGCATTAAGACCAGCATTCAGTTACACATTGACTTGTTTCTTCACTGCCCTGACAGTAATGTGTTGAATCTACTAAATTATCATGTGAATTCAGGATTAGTGAGCAGAGGGCCAAGTCATGCTATCTGTTTTAGAAGCAAAACTTCCTTTCTTTTTCTGGGATCAGTGACACACCTCCCTCCCTTTCTTGAGAGTTTCATGCCTTACAGCTTCTAAAATTGGTTCCTGCCAGACATGGAGGCGCACACCTGTAATTCCAGCACCCCAGAGTCTGAAGCAGGAGGGTAGCTGCGAGTTCAGGGCCAGCCTGAGCTACATAGTGAGTCAAGGCCAGCTTGGAATACATAGCAAGACCCTGTTTCAAAAAAACAAAAACAAAAAGATAAAATAAAATTGGTTCCTGTCAAGTGTGGTATGCAAAAGAAACATAATAATTCTGTTTTTGTTCTCACATTTTTAAAGTTCAAATAATTGGGTTTTAATTTCCTGAACGAAACTTCTTTAGTCAATGCAGCCTTACAAAATAATGTAGTTCCAAGCTTCTACCCTTTGAAAATGGGAGTATTCTTTATTTATTTTTAGTTTGAGAGCATAACAAAAAAGACATCAGAACTCAACAGTTCTTTGATTTTCCTATTTTCTGCATATTCAAGCCACCAAATAAAAGCAGTAGCTCTCACTTTAACTAAATGTTGTTAAATACTGCTTCTGAATAGCATATTGCGCGCCAAGCTCTAGGTTAAGTAATTGGCATTACTTTGATTCAATCAGCACAACAAATAGATATTGTATCCACCTTTTAAGTGAGGAAATTAAGACTTTGAGAGGTTAATTTTACATAGAAAATGAAGAGCCAACATCTGATCAGTGGACCCCTCTTCTTAGGAGGCTACCCTCTAAATCACATGTAAAAAGAATGTGGTATACAGTGAAGCAATATATGGGCTTCACCATCAAAAATTAGCTACAGTACCATAAATTTTCCTTCATTCTGAGCAACCACGGTGTGCACACGCAAGCATATATGGCAGGCAGTAATGTTTTCCTCCTCCCCGAATATTCTGAACCACTCTTGCCAAAATCTTCTTCTAAAATGAAGGTGGTGGATGAGAAACAAAAAAATGACTAAGTGCGACAGTGGGGTCTGAGCTGCGGGGTAAGAGCCATGGCAGGACGGACATTTAGGAAGTTGCTCCTGATGTTTGACTGAGTATTGGTTGAAAGGAGTGCAGCCAAAATTGTCACCAAAGGAGGCATTTTGCTTCCAGAAAAATCTCAAGGTAACCGGTTACTGCAGGCAACCGTGGTGGCTGTGGGATCGGGCTCTAAGGGAAAAGGTGGAGAGAGCCAACCAGTTAGTGTGAAAGTTGGAGTTGAAGTTCTCCTTCCAGAACACAGAGGCACCAGAGTACTACTAGATGACAAGGATTATTTCTTATTTAGAGTTGGTGACATTCTTGGAAAATATGCAGAGTGAAATAAATCACTGTTGAAATGGCGTCACACAACGCTGCCCATTCCACTGAAGTTCTGCAGTCTTTTGTCATGTAAATAATTTCCACGTCTTTTTTATAATAAACTGATGATATCTAAACTAAAAAAAAAAAAATGACTACAAGATGACATGGTAATTACTATAATCCTTAGAGTAAAAGTAATCCTTAAAGATTGTCACATCTCAAAATTCAAGTGGGAACAGACTAAATGTCCCAATGAGAGTTACACACATGTGCTGAATCAAACGTTCTACAAACATATTCCTTGAGAGAGAACATGAGTCTGTACGTACATATGTTCTTGGATTCATTTTCCATGTGTTTATGATCAGCATCACAGTTCTCCGGTGCGCGTACCTCCAGTGCCATAGTGGCTGTCAGGCTAAGGGCCATAAGAACTCGCCATCCAGTAATGTAGTACAACAGCTCGTATTACAAGTTAAGAATATTCCCCTAGCTGTCTGTGCCTTAGGACCCAACTTGAGTTCTGTACCATGGCCTCTTCCTTAAAGATCACTGAATATGGGGACTTGATTTGAGATTTTTCTGTATCCCATATATATTTGTGTGTATGCAGAAGATTAAACATCGCTAAGTTCTTTGCAAGTCGATTGCCTAGCTATATGATTGGGCAAGGAATGTTCCAGCGGCCTTCCATCTTGACTTCAGCTTAGGTAAACTTCCCATAATGATGCAAACTTTCACAGAGAACCATGACGCCATAATGGACAGCCATTTTGTTCAGGAAAATGGAAACCCTCACCCTTTTAAAAACTAAGTTACGCTGACTTTGATCCTATTATTTCTTCAGTTCAAAGTTACGTTTTCTGCCTCCCACAGACTAATGTCACTTCTCCATGTTGAGAACAAGAGCGGCATTTGGCATTTGGTTATCCCAAACCCAAATCTCTGACCCTTTGTTTTTAGTACTTTGCCATTTTGCTTTTGCTTTTTTAATTTGCTTGTGACTCTCTGCTTCCCCCATCTTTTTTTTTTTTTTTTGGTACAATGATTCTTACCTTGTCTTTCCCCAGTCCGTTTCTGACCTGGAGAGACGTACAGCATGTTATTGTCAGGACTTCCCGTGCGGGACATTTGAACGCTAATGACTGGAAAACCAATGCTGCTGGTTTTAAGGGTGAGAACTTCTTTCATATTCTGTCACAGGCAAAATATTTTTATTTTTTTCCAATTTTATGAAGAGCAAGAAATAGAACCCCTCAAACAAAACTTAAAATTTTGTGCTCACAGATGGAGAGCTTGCTCTTTTAGAAAATAAAAGGCAATTGATATTTTTTAAATTAAAACTAACCTGTAAGGCAAATATCCTTGGCTTTCCAGACCACAGGTCAAGTTTTTAAAAGATCAGCCAACTCCCAAGTACAGTCGGCCTATGGGACTAATAGTCTACTCTTTGCTGTCATTGATTATCTGAGTCGTATCTATAAAAATATATTTTAAACTTCCTCACCTTCTGTACTGATTACTTTGCTTAAATAATAACTGATATATATCATCCACATTACTGTAGCACTGTTAGGCCATGCATTCTATAAATAAACTTCCACAAACAGAAAAACAGGCTTATTTCAAAGAGATATTACTTTATATAAACTACAAGTACTTATGAAGCTTTATAACATATACTCCTTATGCAGTAGTGCACAGCACAGAACAAATGCAGAATATTTTTCCCAAGGCTGATGCAGATTGTGTTTCCCTCCAGTGGTCTTTTTAACAGTAGCCATTTTGTTTATTGGCACAGATAATATATGTTGTACTAAAAGAAAATAATTATATGAAGCAGATGTGTGGAAGACTATCACATTTATTCAAGTTGCAGATGACCTAAATTTTAATCTGTTAAATTATAACAGGGATTACTTTTTATCGTATCTATAGACTTAAACTTACTCCCAAATAATTTTAGTGTCATATAACTTTATAATATTATACAACATTTTAGTATAATATCAATCATTTATATATGTATATATATTTATATTTCCCTATAGATGAAAAACAGTGTTCCATAGCTCAAGGAATATCTACTTATAACTTGTGAGTGTGGACCTCAGGCCATCCATAATATGCTAAATAATCCTGAGCAAGTTATTTAAATTCTAAGGACCATACCGTCCCAACTTAAATATTTTGGAAGCTGAATATTATCTATGTTTGCTGTCTTACATATGATCTTAATGTATAATGGAATGTATATTTAAAAAATTATTTGCAAATAATTTATTATAGACCCATCCTTGGCCAGAACCGGTAAATATCTCAGATAACCAGCGCCGCATAAATAGTTGGATTAATGTCTTCACCAAAGGCTTTCCTTCACTTTTAGAAAAAGAACCATATTCCTCTCCTTTTCATTCTTATCAAACGCTTCTTCCATGCCTATAAACTGTATAATACAGCAGAGTTCAATGAATTCTAACCGGAGGAATTGTGAATACCTGTTGAGATCTCATTCTCTCAAGCCCAAATCAAGACACTCGATGTCCAAATTGCAATTGTATGGGCAACATCAAAATTATTTGAAGTTTGAGTTGTTCTGGAAAATCCAGAATGTAATTTTCCATACATATGTTTCATCGTGATTACTTTCCACGTGCTCCCAGCTCCTCTCTATAAATCCATGAGGTTGTCAGGGAAATGGGGCCAACGTGTAACCTTGGCTACTTCAAGGTTGGAATGAACTTCTTAGTAGATAGTTCACAGCCTAAGCACGTTGACCTCCGTGGAGCTGAGGAATCAACTTTAGCCCAAATAAATGTCTTAGTTTTACTTATTCCTTTTTGGCAACTTAAAAAGAGCAAATGGTTCTAATAAAACACACAGCTCTTTTGAAAACCTCCATTGGTTTTGGAGAGGGGGGAAACAGAGGATTTAGACAAAATCACTAAACCCAAATCTGAATGCGAAGGGGGCTGTACACTGCTTCTGGCAAGGAGGAAATAGGATCTTACTCTTGCACGTGGCAATATTTAGTATAACGTTTCACTCTTCTCTTACATAGCTGCCAAGAGTAACAATTAAAGCTCGCTTTTTCATAGATGAATTACTCTGAGCGGTCTGGCCTCCCCTTGGAATTGTTTTGTAATTTTGTTGATGGCAAGCCCCATATTTCATCTAAACATGATCATAATGAGGTGATATTTTTTTAAAGTTATTTTCTTCCCTACTCTAAAGATTACCATCCCCTCCCAAGAGCACCACAAATAAAAGTGAGTAGGGTGGAGACTAGCAGAAGAAGCCACATGCTTTGGGGAAGCAGAGAATGCAGGTCACCGGGACTGGAGAAAAATGGGCTGACTTTTTATGAAATATTAACTGGAAGGATAAAAAAAGAGCTAATGTTTGGAAGAGGTTCATGCAACCGGAGCTCGGGAAGAGCTCTGCCTTCATATTAAGTCAGCCAACTTTTGTGGGCCTTGCTTAGCAGGAATCCATGGCCACATGGCTCCCCTCTAGACTGGGGAAAGTAGTCATTGCCTACAAGCCAAAACTGTGGCCACAAGGGCTCCCCCTGCCCACCCAGTTCCATCCTTACACCACAGAGGTGTGTAGCTTGCCTGCAAGCAGGCTTGACCCATCCTCAGCCACGTGTGTCATAGGCCTGGGACATGGAAGGGGTTCCTTGTTGAAGCAGCTATGGGCTTCTTGTGGACAGGTTCTTAGGAGAGGAGGATGGCCTTGGGGAACCAAGGAGGGCTCTCTGTTGCTCTGTGTTTCTCTGAGTTGCATCCTGACGAGTGAGTTCCGGAGAGCTTTCTCCTTCATTCCCCGTGCTTTCAGAGCAACACTCTGTCAGTGATGCCATAGCGAGAGTAGCACGCAGGGAAGGAAGCCTCGAAGATGCGAGCCACAGTTCGCATGCTCGTGCTAACAGGGTCGTGATTTTTAACAATTTTAATTGAACTAAGATTATTCTGTCTTGCTGCTTCTTCAGTAATAATAATAATAATAATAATCCTTGTAACATAGTTAAATGTCTTTTACAGCAGATTAGTTTTTCAAAATAAGTGTAATCCAATGAAAATATTACCTATGGCAACTAAGTATGGATATGCCCTGCTCATATTGTGAGTAACTCTAGCTAAATTTCAGAGAGTGCCTTTTGACTGTATGCTTGAAAAATAAATGGAATAAATGTTGTGCACCTTTGAAAGAATCTACTTGAAACTGTGCATGAGAATAGGCAATTATAAGTCACAGGCTTGATGAACAGATGTGGTATTCTGAAATCCAAATTCCAGGATTTTGCTACTGACCAACATTTGCAATGCCAGGAGATGACTTTGGCCTTAAGCTGTTCGGGACTTTTGTCAGGATTATTTCTTTTCTCCCTTGATCTCGTCTCTTTCCTTTTATGAAAAGTGTTTTCTGTTTTTTGTTTTGCTTTGCTTTACTTTTTATTTTTTATTTTAAATCTTCACTCATGCTCCTTAAAAGGTACCAAGAAAGACTTGCTATCCTGGTGGGTTTTTCCTTAAATTTAATTCATGCTGTCTTTCATTTATTGATTCATAAATATCTCCCAAGCACCTTCGACATGTGAGCCCAACCCATGCTGAAATACACCCAGAAAGCAGGAATAAATGTCAGGGGCACCATGGTGTTGCTAGTCTGATTGCCATGGCATAATTTACATACAGTACAGAAACAGAAATTTACCTAGCAGCTAGTTTTATTTTTCACTCTGGGCCCCAACTATTTTCCAGTTCATGTTAGATAACAGTGTGGATGATCCTTCTTCCATCATCTAAAATTCACTCCAACCCCAGGAGCAAAAGGCATCTAAGACAGAATACTCACTACAGCCTGTAGATGGATTTTGATCAGCTCTGTTTGGGCGTGCAGGATCCGTGAACCCAAACATCCGTGCTGAAAGCTTTAATTCAGGTGTTTTTTATAGTCTGTGGCTTGGATCTTTTCAGGAGGATGTTAGCTCTTAGGATCATCTCCCCTCTCCTGCTTTAATCTGAGGAAACTGCAAATCCACCATCCTTCTCTCCCTCAGGTGCCTGGGCTGAGCAGCCTGATTCTTTCCCCTAGTTTTGGTCTGAGTACGCAGTTATGCTTATATCGGAATGCATGGACATCGGTGCTTTAGATTTTGTCAAAATATTTGTGTTTGGATTATATGACTGTATACAATTAAACTCTCTTAAATCTAGGAACAGGAATAGACATCAGATAATAAATTAGGACCTTCTGTCATCTTTACTAGGCGAAAGAATGAAAAAAAATGTCATTGAAAATCAAAAAATGACAACTAAGTGAGCGAGGTAACCACGTCTTCCATTTCACTGCTGTCCCACACTGTAAGTCTCCCTGTTCTGCGGCATGTCGCTGAAACCCACCCCCACTCACTCTTTCTTTGACCACCACTAAACTACTAGATTTTTTTTTAATCTCTAACTGATTACCCACCATGGAGAAAATATTTGACAGTCTAACATGACTTAGCCTCTGAGGCCTTAACTTTTAATAACCTTTATTACCTTTAATTGCCATCATTTTATTTCCACTGGTAGGGCTGGTAATTTTAAGATGTTCCAATATATTTTTAATACCTACCTGTCTTGCTTTCAGTTTGTAACATTCATTAAAAAGAATTGCAAATGCTGAAGCCATTAAGCATGCCGTGCGTTGAATCAAAGCAAAAGATTTGAATTGGGTTTTTTTTGTTTGTTTGGGTTTTTTTTTTTTTTTTTTAGTGTATTAAGTGATTTCTAATGTCTTCCTGTTTGAAAGGGTAGTGTTTCATTTTATTTTATTATTTCATCGCTAAAAGAATATTCCATCTTTGCTGGTCAGTATGTGGCTCTCTAATGGTAGCTGTGAATAAAGGCACATAATGCACCTTTATTGGTAATCTCTACCTCATGTTGTTGATGAAAGATCAAAATGAAATGTTACTCGTGGCCAGTGTCAGAGGTGGGATTAGAATCACATCTTTCATTCTAGTCTGAGTTATTCATTATTGCTTAGAATGACAAAGGGAAGTAAATACATTTCATTTTACCTAACAAAATTTGCTCTTTGAAAATGCCACCTAGTTTTTCTAAGATTCTCTTTTCTGTACTGTGTGAATTCATATTCATTTCATACTTATTGACTTAAAACCTTTCATCTTCATATTTATTGACCATTGCACATGTGCACTTACTTTCTAGTTCATCTACAAAAAGTTTTGGCTCATATAGATTAGAGATTTTACTGTTATTCTTTTGTCTGGTAGATTATTTACCTGAACATCTATGTGAGAATATAGAACCCATGACATCAAACCCTGCTTAATCATTGCTTAATCTAGAGTTGTGTATCCAGAATGTCCCATCAGACTATTCAACCCATGCCTACAAAATACATAAGATTAAAATATTTTCTAAAAATTAGTGGTCTTGTTCTCTCCCTTCTAGTGTTTCACTGAATGGTAGCATTAGACTTGTCAGCCTTTGGAAATTCATGCTTTGTTTTGGTTTTGTATCCCTGTAAATTTTAAATACACATACAGTAGCTTCACCCTAAAATCCATCCTCAGAGCTGGGGCTGCAGCTCAGTAGTGGAGGATTTGCCCAGCATGCACAAGGCCCTGGCTTCCATCTCCACCAAGACAAACAATAAATAAATAAAAGACAATACCAGTGCTAATAATCCATCCTGCAAATAGAGTTAAAATGGTGGTTTTACTACTTGCTTATTATCTCTATTACCAGATTTAATTATTTGTTGAATAAAATTATGTTTGGATTGGTTCTGTGGTTTTACCGCAACCTGAAGAATCTAGTTGTGTTCGCCAGGCATGGTGGCACACGCCTGTACTCCTGCACTCAGGAGGCTGAGCCTGGAGGGAGGAGAGGATCGCCGGGCTGGGCTAGGTAGTGAGTTCCCAGCCTGAACTACACAGTAAGACTGTCTTGGGAGAAAAAATCCTATTAGTATTCTCCGTAGACTTTGAGGATTAGTATTCTCTGTAGGCACAAAATCAAGACTTTGTGCCTTGACTTTTTGCCAAATGTGGGTAGCTAATACCAACCATAATGAGAAAGGCTGAGGTAAGTGAAAAGTACCTTGAAAATGGAAAATACAAAACATAAAAAGAATCTCAAAAGTGTATTTTCATGTGTGCGTATTTTCTATTCCTTAATATAAGGATAAAGATATGGTACAATGTTGTGAATGAGAATGTTGTTTGAAAGTTGAAAATTAGGCCGAGTGTTGTGGCGCACACTTGTAATCCCAGCACTTGGGAGGCTGAAGCAGGAGGATTGCTTCGAGTTGGAGGCCAGCCTGGGCTACAAAGTAAGCTCAAGGTCAGCCTGAACTGCATAGTCAAACCCTGTCTCAAAAAGACCAAAAAAAAAAAAAAAAGTTGAAAATTAACTAAATGACTTTAGGCTAGAAAAATGCACTCAGGACTTTATGACAAAATTATCAATAACATGTCTTTAAACATTTTTGTTCCATAATCATATGTCAACTATAACACAATGGTACTTAAATTTTGTTTTGCAATGCTTCAGTGTCACCTTAGAGTCAACCAACTAAATCTTTAAGGTAGTAATTAATTGCTTTGGTATAGGACCTAGCGATAGAAGGCTGAACTGACTGCAGCCTATCAAACAACCTCCTACTGACTCCTTACAAATTAATATGCCACTCAAAAGCTGTGAGCATAAAATCTGATTTTTAGTAATATGCAAACGCTTCTACATTTTAGAGAAAGGCAATGTCTGTCTGGGAGAATCTCCTGACGAAATATGAGTCACTAATTCTAATGAGCCTGGACTTAGCTCAGTGATTTTTAAAACTTTCAAAGCTCGTCATGGTAGCTACCGTTATAATATTATCAAACCTTGATATTTTGTGGTGACAGTTGTTTACTGGGCAAAGATAAAATTATCAAGCCCTAAGGCCAGTGATGACAGAGGATGACCAGCCAGAGCCCATGCTGTTTTGCCTGAAAGTGTGTTGTGCCTATAAAGTAATGAAATAGATTTCTGTGAACCACTGTTCATTGACTTCTGAATCCAGTTCCAAAATAAGATTTATAGGATTGAACCTGAGACCCAGTTTTATCAGAACACACACATATCCTCTACCAGGAACTATTTTGAAATTCAACAATCATTTTCTTTTTTTTCTTTTTTTATATGTGGGTACCGGGGGTCGAACTCAGGACCTCGCGCTTGCCAGGCAGGCTTGTGCCGCTAAGCAATATCACCGGCCCAACAATCATTTTCTTACTCAAGGTTTCCATGAAACTCGCTCAGCACAGTGGTTCAGACAACCTGAAATTAAATCTCAATTGCATAAGCAATTAAACAGCATACCTGATGATCTTCCTACATTCTTTGTTAACTTTATGGAAATAAATTTATACAGTAAAAAGCACCATTTTAAATACATAGTTTAATGCATTTCAACAAATGTCATCAAGGTGTGGTTCCTTTCTGCTGCCCTAAGAAGTTCTTCTGTTCTCCTTCCCTATTCCACACTGGGCAACCACTGACCTATTTTCTGTAGCTATAGATTAGCTTCTGTTTTATAAACTTTCATAGAAGAATTATTTGAAATTGGCTTTTTTACTTCTGCGTATTTTTTGGTACACTTCTGTCATAAAGCATATCAAGAGTTTAATCCTTTTTGTTGCTAAATAGTATTCCACTGTATGACTAGACTACAATTTGTATACTCCTTCACTTTTTCATGGGTAAGTTATTTAGGGGGAGGGATACTGGACATTGAACCCAGGGCTCTGCACTGAGCTACATGTACACTTTTGGCTTTTGTTTTTGGGGTTTTTTTTTGGTGTTTTTTTTTTTTTTTGTGGGTACCGGGGGTCGACCTCAGGACCTCGCGCGCCAGCAGGTGCCCGTGCCGCTGAGCGATATCACTGGCCCTTTTTTCGTATGTGGGATCCGGGAGTCGAACTCAGGACCTCGCACTTGCCTGGCAGGCACTTATGCCGCTGAGCTATCTCACCGGCCCCGGCTTTTGTTTTTTATTTTGAGACAGGGTCTCACTAGGATGCCCAAGATAGGCTCAAACTTGTGACCCCTCTGCCTCAGCCTCCCAGAGTACTGAAATTACAGGTGTGTACCCACCACATCCACCTCATGAACAACTTTCTAGTTTCCAGTTTGGGGTTATTGTGAGTAAAACCGATATGAATAGTCATATACAAGTCTGGGTGAACAAGCTATAATTTTCTTAAAAATTAGACAAAAACAACTTCTGTAATTTGAACAGAGACCCTCGGGGTGAGGAAGCAAGCCAAATGGCTAACCCAGGTGTAGCGCATTTCAAGGAGCCAAGAAGGACTTGTTCAGAGAAAAGCAAGGAGACTATCACAGCTAGAGGGAAGTAAACAAACAAAGAAGGAGGAAAATAGTTTCACACCAAGGATTTAGCGCAATTATTGACTCCTAGGAAGCGCTTAAGTAAAATTATTTATCATCTACATATCATGTATAATTCTAATACAATGTACATGGCTAATAGTCTGTTCACAGTTGTGTATAATAAAAATGAAGCATATAGATATTGATATGTGTAGAACTCTGTCCCATAAAATGGTATGTGTAGTATAGGACTGATACTTTCAAATATTAGAGCGACTACTTCCTTGTAGCACTTCTAACTTCATCTTTGCACACTGTTTTCTCTAATTCAGGTTATTGTTTTCATTGCATTTTGTGAATGATTTTACTTAACAATTCTGGATAAGTGGGTAACCTTGTTTGTGTTTTCTGTGTTTTGTAAGATTACTTAGATTTCAATCTACAATAAATGGGTCCAACGGTTTCAAAAAAAAGCATGATATGCTGATGATTACAAATTATATTAATGCCATGTGCCCAACCCAAATCAAAAGCATAAATAAATATAAGGAGAGGTTGGAAGGTGTTTGAAAACTTTAGGATTACTAACTTTGGGAACCAAAGCTTGTCTGCATGTGTCTTGAGTTGTTAGTTTGAACAAATACATCCCATCATCCGTGTTTACTGGAGGATACGGAATTATAGCTGGGGAAGATAACTACATAAAAGCCCCAGTTTAGGGTAAGACGTGGGGACGGGGGCAGGGAGGGCTTGAAGTGCAAAACACGGCAGGTGTGGTGTAATAAGGAAAGCAATTTAAAAGAAACTGAGAGCAACACTACTTGAATCCTAGGAGTAGGAGTTAGGCGTTCTCATTTGATTTGAAACACATTTCAGAGCCACTGTAGTGATTCAAGAAAGTGAGTTGTATAACAGTAGTGATTTTCTCACAAGTCGATGCTAGTTGCTAGTCTAATATCAGAGTTTTATCTCCTACATTGCTAGTGTGGATCTATTAATTCTATGATATGTCCTACAGAATAACATGTACAACAAACTGACTTGTTGAAATGGATGCAAATTCTCTCACAGTGATCACTGTATATTATCTTAGTATGCAACTGTATGCAGCCGTGACCTTAATGACTGTGACCTCTCTCGGCCTCCTAAATGAGAGTTAGAGTTGTGATATATAATCATCTTTGCTAGATTCTTTCTTTCATAGGAGAAATACTTTTTGAAATGGCATCTTAATAAACCCAGAGCAAGGGGTATGGTGATAAGATTGCTTCTTGAAAAATATCAGGCCAGAAATTTTGCTTTGAGATGCCTTTGCTAGTCTCCTTTAATGAAGTCTTTTCCTATTGCTGTAGTTCATGGCCTTCAGAACATTGCTTACCTTCCGCTACCTGAATTTCTTTTTAAATTACAGTTGCAGTCTGTGTCGCCACATGACTTTGCAAAGATTAAGAAACTGAGTAACATAATTCTGGTTTGCATCTTGAGTGGTGTAGGCTGCAAGCAGTGACAGAAGCATCAAGAGTTTAGAGTGACTCTTTCTGAAGTTTTACATGAATACAATTTTTCTCAGTCATGAAACCAACTAGGAATTGTCAATAGTCTTAAGAAGCTGCATTGCTTTTTTGAACTCACCAGAGGTTGCAGTGTACATGCCTTCTTAATATACCGTGTTCGGATGGTTCTGTCTGGAAGTCATTTGTACCAGTTCCCATTACTCTCAGAAGTATCTTCAGAGCCAAGGCAGACGGTGTGTGTCCAGCTTTGTTCCACAGTTCAATATTTTACCACTTAGCCTAAAATCCTCACTAAATTCCAGACACGTATCACTAGAGAAGCAGGGGCCATAACTAAAAATGTGAGAAATGTCTTTGAGCATTTGCCAGGGCTACCACAGTTGGTTGCACAGTTGTTAACTGCACAAAGGAGCCAGACTGATGGGTAGATCAGAAACTGAAGCCCGGTCTGGGGACTACACACAAGCCTCATGCACTACGGTGTGATGATGAGCACCTCTAATCCACACAGGTCCTCCATGGGCCATTCTGTTCCATGAAATTCTGTGGTGATGTCTCTTAAACTCGTCAAAGACACAGATATCTTTTCAAGGTATCCATCCAAAGATTATATTATTCATTTTAATGTTTGCCCATTGCTTCCATCTTGATATTCATAGAACCTCTCCTTCGTTAGTAAAGTAACCTAGGGTTACCAAAGTTACAGTTCTCCAGTGCTACTAGTATTGAATTTATAACTATTTCATCACTAACTTTATTTCCAGCTCTCTAGATAAAATTTCAAGTAAAATCTCAGAAGTGAGATCTCATATCCTTGTATACGTTCACTCTTTTTTTGTGATGAAAAATGATCGAAGCTACTTGAATTCAGATGTGTAATTTTTTCATTTGGGATTGAGTAGAAGGAAATTCATATCTGGGATAAGAGTCCTTGTAAATACTGACGTGGGGGACCCGTGGGCACAGCAACTGGAGAAAGGCTTTATTCGAAGCTTTCTGTGAGTCTCAACAAGCTGCCCTGTGACGGTGCTCCCTACTTAGCAACAGAACTCTAGGCGTGAAGGAGGAACTGGGGTTGAAGTCAGCAGGAGAAACGCTCTTACTGAAGTTAGCACACACACATCATCTGCACCCTGGATCCATATTCCTAGCATAGACTGCAGCGCCAGCTCTACACCTATCCTCAGGGACAGAGGACTTCACTTGCTGCGTCCACACTGAGCCTGTGCAAGTGGCTACTGTGGGAGATGGCTCCAGATTAATAGGGTGGCCCAAATGAACAAGGGGTAAAAGGGCCTCACGATGGCATCTTTTAAAAACATGGTGTTAGTAAGATGCTTAGCCCATTCTTTTATGCAATCCAGAGAGATCTCTATATTGGTGCCAATATCTTTAATATAAACCAGATCCAAAGATTCAAAAAGGAATCCTGAAAGTTAATCCTGTCCTAGTTCTATGCATGACTTTCTGAGGCCACTGCATCTAGCTGGGTCAGGTGACATGCCAGGCGATCACTTTGCAGAACCCATCTGGATACATCTGCTGCAAAATAAATAGATCCAGACTTTTTTCCTTCTCTTAGAATCCCAATTCAGACTCTTTACACATGTTCACATTTTGCTGGCCTATGGCATTTCAAAGCAGTTAAACTTCATCACACATCCCAATAATGGTTTCAGCAGTCTTCATTTTACAGCGCTGTACCAGGAAAGACAGTGCACCTTGAAACTTCCAGTCAGCCTTAAAAGAGTCAGAAAGAAGAATACTGTGATCACTGCTAGATATTAACAAATGGGAAATTGCACGTCGGGTCTCTGTCGTCCTTCCATCTGTGCACACCTACCTAGTAGTTCTAATAAAATCCTGGCCTCCCCATGCATATAAAATAAAGTATCTTTTCCATATTAATATTTTTGCACTCAAGGAAAATCCCTGATAGAAATGGCTGAAGGAGGTCATTTCTCAGCAAGAACAGGGGAAAGTGTGATGGGCCTGATGCTAAACCTTTACTCCAATCCCCATGTATTTCTTTTCTGGCAAATGATATTTTAAATGAGTTTTGAAGAAGAAGGCACTTAACTTGCAAAAAACAAGGGAAATTTTCCACATAACTTCCAAAGGATTTCCCCCTTTGTTGCCTTGCAGCATCATTCTGAGGATGTAACTAATTTGGGTGTCTTCACTGAAAGAAATATTGTGTGTCTTACAGACTACAGTAATCAATGGACGAATGGATAGTAGAAAGAGATTCCTGAAGATTTGAGCTCTAGTCCCTAAGACTTTGCATAAGCTCCTTTAATATCCACAAGAGTTTCTTTTGCTGTAAAATGTGAATAACACTATCTTGCTGATAGGATTGTTGTGAAAATTTTATAAGCTAATATGTAATGAAATACATATGCAAGATATTATTTTTGCCTCCCATTTAAAATTTCATCTGTCCATCTTGAGTAGGATGCTTGATGCAGGAAATGCTTTAATTTTCAAGACACTAAGATTAGGAAACAGACACTTCAGTGCATTTCTTACGTTCATCTTTTTACACTAAACATGATTCTTCTACTCAGACAAGCGCTGATTCCTAGCCTAAGGATGCATAGGGCTTAGCACTGTAAGTAATGTGCATCCTGGAAAGGAAGGACCTGGGAGAGATAATGCACCCATGGGTCAAGTAAGAGAACTTTTATTTCATGAGATGTTTTCATAAGAAAAGGAAAAATGTGTGGGACAAACTGTATAGAAGGATACCAACATCGTGTACCAGGTAGCCAGTCCTCCTTCCTTGTGTCTCTGGTGTGAAGAAAGGAGTATTTGGGATTCACGCCTATAGAGTCTCGTGCCTTGTGTTGGAGATGTTCACCTAGTGCACCAGGCCTTTCAGGAGAGATGCCAGACCTAAGCAAGTGGTTATCAAACTGTGCTTCCTGGACCAACAATATCAGTGTCACTTGAAAAACATTTGCTGGAAATATAAATTATGAGCCTTCAATCTGCTAAATATGTAGCATGTGTATTCAGTTTGTAAGACCGAGCTGTCCGTGACTGAAGTGATTCTAATGTGTATGCAAGGTTTAAAACCACTGACCTGACTCATCCTCTGCATGCAGTGAATTCATTCTCCCCTATGCATTTATTTGAATAGTGCTAATCAAGTGCTATCCTAGAAGAAATAAAGAAACAGTCTCTCAAAGCGTGTTTTCTTCTGCGGTTGGGTCAGGAGTTTGTGAAAGATGCTCCCAGAACAGATCTTCCTGCCAGTCGCTCAGCTGTTTGCTTCCAGGCTCCCTCATTCTGCCTTCTGTCAATTGAACCATGAAACTTTGCTTTCAAACATCCTATCACCCTTCTTGGAAGGGGAAAGACATTTCCCTTATCCTGCTGCCTTTGTTGTGTCCTTCCTTTCACAAGAAGTTCCCCAGAAGTGGTCTGAATTAGCTCCCCGTTTCCTTCTTTAACTCCCTCAGGCCCACCTTTACTTCCTTCTTTGAAGCTGAGGGACTCTGTGAGCCTTCCCCATCCCCTGCTGCCAGATCCAAGGCATTTGTCCTCCTCTAGTGTTCATAACTCTCCATCTCTCCAGTCCACATCTCTCCTTGTTTTTTTGTGATGAAAAGATGCAGCCTTTGTGCTTCTGTGACCCTCGACTAACTCTTTTCTTCCTTTCTTTAACTATAGCCATTCCCTAAGGTCAGTTGCTTTGAGAATTTTGGATCTCTATTTCTCTCTCTATTTCTCTCTCTCTCTCTCTCTCTCTCTCTCTCTCTCTCTCTCTCTCTGCCTCTTAATTTCACTGCATTTCTTTTGCATCTGGGGCTTCTTTCAGTTACACAAATTGCCTTCTTCCTACGGATGTTTTCATGTTTAACAAGGACTTAACCCATTACTGGTCTGTAATCCCTACACAAGGGTGTCCCTATGTCATTTAAATTTCTAAACTTCCAAAACTGAAGTCCTCTTTCACAAAACAACTTTTCCCCAAACCTTACGTCTGAATGGAAGCTGTTCTGTCCATCACTCTTGTTCGCACTGACTCCTTACCTACATTATGTGACTTGTGATTTCTCCTTTCTTATCTGACTTCTTCACTGACCGTTTGTGTAACCTGGTCTGCAGTCTCCCCTGCCTGCATCTGCTTCAGTCAGTTGTCCTTTGGTATCGCACATAACCACGTGCAGGCGGTCCTTCTAGGGCACCAGTTACATTGCATCATTTCCCTGACCATTGGTCACTCACTGTCTCCAGGATAAATCCAGCCATGCATTCCAGCCCCACACAGCTTTTTTGGAACAACCGCTATTCCACGTATTCGGGCCTCATTGCTTTCCTTTCATGAATCCAAATTTGCTCAAGAATTTAAGAGCCATCTTACATCTTATTTCTTCTAGGAGAACAGCTTTTTTTCCTCATCAATGGCCTTCTTTTCTACAACTTTACAGAAATTTCACTGTTATTACCCCCTTGTACTTCAAAATTATTTGACTTTCATGGAAATGGAAAGAAATGCTCATGAGAAGCCTAGCGTAGTGCTTGAGCCTTCGAAGGATAAGAGGGAGCTTTCCTCCCAGTGAGATGTTGACATTCCCAGCACAAGGAATATTTTCTTCTTTGAGCTTTGCAGTCATCACCCAAAGCAGGCAATCTGATGGTTGTATGGATAGATGAAATAACCAAATCTCTGTAACCACTTTAACCTCTGAGTGAAAAGGTACTCACTCAATTGACTACCAACTAGATGTTCCTTTCCTTCTTTAATGAGAATTTTTTAAAAAGACAGAAATAAGGAAAAATCAAATGAAGAATTATCTTAAAAAAAAACCTCATCTTGTTCATTGTTAGTTTTATACCAAGAAGTCCTATGCTGGGAGTCCTTAGCCTCAGTCTAACCTTCAATAACCATTTGATCAGAGGCTTCATAGCATAGCTTTTATCTTGTTCTCATTTTTGTCCTAGCAATCTTAGTTTCCTACAAACAAGCAAAAATGTGATCTGAATATGCCCTAGGCTAAGTCTCCCCAGGCTGGCAGAATAGTTTTTCTACCTCTACGCAAGAAATATCAATCGGGGCCGGTGAGATGGCTCAGCGGCGTAAGCGCCTGCCTTGCAAGCGCGAGGGCCCGAGTTCGACTCCCGGATCCCACATACAAAAAAGGGGCCGGTGATATCGCTCAGCGGCATGGGTGCCTGTTGGCGCGCGAGGTCCTGAGGTCGACCCCCCAGTACCCACACACAAAAAAAAGAAATATCAATCAATTACCTTAAGCAAACTGCTTGCTTATTATAACCATACTGGGAGCAAATAAATGAGGACTGGACAGAGAAAAGAAGCAAATAATTTGATAGTTTGTTTGTTTGTTTGTTTTTTTATTTCCTGGTGAAAAGAGGCCCTTGAGAGATGACAGGCATGCCTGTTTCTTCACTCTGCAAATTTAATAGTAAATATATATTCCCACATATGCACATATATAAATTGTTATTGTGTATGTACTCATACACACATATATGCATAACAAAATGCGTTGTATGTGCAGAAGAGGAGCCCAGCAGTGTTTCCCTAAATGCTTACTACTTCCTCTCTGTAAGGATGAGCCCATCTGACTGCCTACAGCTGCTGAGCAAATCCATCCCCAGGGAGCTTCGAAGTGCATCTCCAGCAGACAGCCTGGTCTCTGGAAACTTCCCACGTGCTGCCGTCAGTGGCACTGGCGATGGCTGGCATGTGTGGCTCTGGCTGGATTGTGACTAGAGATTTTACGAAGAGCAAAGGAAAAATAAAAACAAACCATGCAGCAGAATGTGGGGACCAGTTGCTCTGTTGTTGCACCAGGGGAGTCTGCATTTTGCACTTCAGAACAAAAGAAAGTGTGGCAACTGCCCGTCTGATTCTAAGAATGTTATACAGGGGGCCGGTGAGATGGCTCAGCGGCGTAAGCACCTGCCTTGCAAGCGCGAGGGCCCGAGTTCAACTCCCGGATCCCACATACGAAAAAGGGGCCGGTGATATCGCTCAGCGGCACGGGTGCCTGTTGGCGCGCGAGGTCCTGAGGTCGACCCCCCGGTACCCACAAAAAAAAAAAAAAAAAAGAATGTTATATGGTTTTCACACTAACATCTGAAAGAGTAAACAGTGGAGGGATGTGAGAAAAACACAGTAAGGCAAGGAAAGAAATGGTTATTTTGGGCGCATCCATTTGAGAAGGGCAGGTGTGGAGCTGCTGACATTAGCGGAATGAAAAGCATCACTCTTCATCCTTAAAAATTTTATGTTTTCATTTTTAGTTGTTTATTTTTATTATAAAAGAGTACTTAAATGTTTGCAGTATGCACGTGGGACACAGTGGCTCAAGACAGCATCCAAGGCCCTCTCGGTTCCATGCCTTCTTCCTGTCCCACACATTTGGCCTGGGTTGATTAATAGGCACAGGAAGTGCAGGGCCTGGTTGCAGCAGCTACTTCAGAGCAGGTGGTTGAACACGTTGATGATCAAAGAGCCCAAAGGTGCGGGGACTACAACAGCTGCAGGCAGCTCTTTGATCTCTGGTTGGGAGTTTCTACCCACCCCACAGGTCAAGCAGCATCCCCCAAGCCAGGAATTCGGGTAGCCCCCTTCATTCTGCCAGTTTACTTACAGATAGATGAGAGTAGCCGCAAGTGATTGATGGTGGATGACATTCAACAATCATGGCTGGATTTTACTTCTCCTACAGTTTGGTCCACTTCCTATTTCCTGTGATATTTCCCACTCTTCGCATCCCTGACCACTCACCTCTCACCCCGTCCATTCCAGGGGTTCTAGTTTCATCACTGCAGCAAAGAGCTACACAACACACTCATCATTTAACCGGGAGACTCAGAATGCACTCCCTGCTTTTCTGCCTGACGAAATCCTATGCAGGCATGAAAGCACCATCCGGATACCACTTTCCACACGGTTTATCTGATGTTTCCACAAATCTTGGCTGATAGCAACAGAGTACTTACTGCACACAGAGTTTCGTTAGGTTCCTAAGCAGTCTTTTTGGCTAGTTTCTTAATCTTTTGAAGTGCTTTTATACCTACAGTAATTACACAGTTTGGTGCTTTTAATTGCTTTTCATTATATCCTAAAGTTGACTGATCATGCAAATCATTTTCTGTTTCTTTTGGCCCTTCACTATTCAGGATGGTGTCACAACCCAGCTGGGTGATACGATAACTAATTAAATCGATTATTATACAGGTTGAGTGTACTTTAACCAGAATGTTGAAGATGAGAAATATTTCAAATTTTGGATTTTTTTTGGATTGTGAAATATTCGGACATACATAATGACGTAACTTAGGGATGAGACACAAGTCAAACAGGAAATTCATTTATGCCTTCTATACACCTTATATACAAAACCTAAAGGTAGTTTTAGACAGTATTTTTAGTGTCCTTGTGTTCTGACTACACATGAGATCAGGTGTGGAGTTTTCCACTTGCAGCACCACGTTAGTGCCCAAAACGTTTGAGATTTCAGATTTTCAATTTTAGGGCTGCTCAAACTAAAGTACATTAAAATTAAGACTTGAATATTCAAAGAATTGAACCTAATTCATCAACCATGTTTTATATATCAGTGATTGTGTACATCTTAACAAATACAAGTTCAAATACAAGCTCAGGGTATCCGTCTACCTTCTAGACTATTGGTGGGATATCTGTCCACTGATAATTACTAAATTATTCGTGTTAATTAACACATTCCCACCAGCTTGGACCACCAGTGGTACCTACATGACTGTCCCATCAGGCAGCCTGTACCACCTGATGGGCCTGCCCCATGGCGCCTGATAGGACAGTCGTGCAGGGACCACCAGTGGTCCAGAACTGCTTGGCAGTAAGACGTACAAATTATGGCCCCGTCATGAACGTGTTAAGAGGTGTGAGCGCCCTGTGCCACTCCATTATAGCATCACATTACTAACTCAGTTCCACATAGAATGACACATTTCCTGGTTTGTCCAGGACTGAGGGGTTTCCCAAAACATAGGATTTTCAAATTGAAAATCAGGAAAGTCTTGGGCAAACCTGGACATTTAGTCATCCTGGTCATGAGGAATGATTTCCTCAATGGAATTTTATATTAAATACTCAGTAATGGTTAGTTGCCACTTAGTTGCATTTTTTTCCAGTATATGCAAAATGTTAGCCTTTTCTCAAGTTCCTAGAGAGTTTTTGTTGTTGGATGTTTACCATATTTTACATTGGATACTGTATAACATTGTCATTGCATCTGACAGCTGGTAGGAGAAAGACCCTTCTTCACTTCAGAAAGCTCAAAAACTTATGAAAAGTACTCTTATTCTAACCAATCAACTCCTTTATTATGTATAGTACAGTGCTTTACTAACAATCATTTTAGAATCATCATGATATATCCATTCAGTGTAATAATGTTTAACAAAAATTATTTAAAATAGCTGGCTTCAGTAAGAATAGTCCACTAAAAGAGATAAAAGTGTACCAAATTTCCCTGGGTATAGCATCGTACGCTCAGAAATTTCTGGGTTTTTTTTTTTCTTGCTGAGCTTTCTAGCTTTTCTTTAGAATTGAGTTTTGTAAGCCTCCTAGCTAAAGCTGCTGCTTAAATTAACTCTATCTGCTTTCAGATTATCCAATTACTAACTTGTATGCCTAGTGATTAGCTTCTCTCAGCACTTCTGATCTCATCAGAAAATGAAAATATGACTGCCAGAGAATCTTACCTATTTTCCTGAGTTCTCTTGTCCATCTGAAAGTCTTAAGCAAGGAAGCCTTTGGATAACTTTGAATAAAAACTAGCTGCACTTCTGGTGCAAGACAGAACCACTTTCTTAAGGATTTTCCTACATAAATGAGCTCATTTATGAGTTCTCACTTGCTATCTTCACATATCTAGAGATAAACAGCCATGGTGCGTAAAGGAACAGATATGACGTGATGCAAGTTTTCCAAATCTCCTACCTTGAAGCAGAGATTTTCTACGTTATTCTACTTAGAGATAAATCTACTTTCTGAAATATATTTAAGTAACTTTGCTTCAAGATCTTTAATTACTCTATATTCATGGCTTGTTCCCCCTTTATCTTTCTTATATTTGAATTTTGAATTCTAACTAATGTTAAATGTTGGTGCCCTCATTCATAGGAATGGAAATTTTTTGTTTGAACTGGTGAGGATTCTTACTCATGCCAATGTTAATAGTACTCTAACTTCATAGAATTTTGCATTTTACACAGTTCCTGCACAGAGTAGTTTCTATTTAATCATCATTAGAGTATTTTCGGGCTCAGGTTTTGCTTTGGGCTTGGCCAGAGAAATGTGTATTAATAAAACTCCTCTAGGAGTAGAAGGGCCCTACAACAGCTGTTTGTATGGCACATTGGCCATCATCGTAAATTTGTAAAGTCTGAATACTGGTTTTATACTTGAATAAATTTCATGTATTATTGATGACTTTACATAAGTTAGTAATAAACAGAGCAGGCTTCCTAATTCCCCTTGCAATTTTCTATGTAACACTTTATGCCACTTGGTGTATTAAAAATTCTCTCCATTCCATTCATTCATTTCACAAATTGTTCTGGAAGTTTTTCTCTAAACAAGGCAGTCTGCAGCCACTGATCCCTGTGCTTCTCGCTGTGACAGTGGGACAGGCAATAACTCAAGTGTCTAAAAAAATTAAATAAATCAGTATTTCTATATTTATGGGTCATTTTAGATGTGTGAATTTTATATTAATAAAAAGGTATTAGTGCTTCCAAACTGTTTCATGGTAATTTTCCCTAG